>JANKKI010000239.1:0-634795 GCA_025175665.1 Cinchona pubescens | reverse complement strand
CATAAATAATATCACGAGAATATCAAATGCGGAATAAAATCGAAACGTACCTCCGACCATTGATGTTGTTGGGTCTATTGTCAAAATAAAAGGAATAGAAATAATATTATCCGGGTACTTCTAAACCTAGACAATCCGTACGATGGTGTATTTTTCGATAGAATGTCGGCGTAGGGACCCAAAATACTACCTTATACTTATAACGTTTTCCCATCGAAAACGTAGTAGTAAAATAAGTAGTTATCACAAGTGTAATCAAAACAGCTCCTATAACAACCATACAGATGTGTATAAGAGACAGGTGGTAGTCGAAGTAAACACATCGACATCAAGTACTTAGCCATTAGAGAACGTGTTAAAGAAAATAACAAAAATTCCAACATTTCTCCCACTTGATCCACATATTTCATTCGATATACAAACTATCAAATCTCACAAGTAAGATCCAAAATACATGAATCATGGCGACAAGTCCTCTAAGAAACAAGTATTGTCTTCCATGTATTACTATGCATTATGTCTCTTCAACACTAAACTTTTATGTGATAACATACCTTAATAAATAAGCCTTATGCTTATTATAGGTCCAACTTAAGTGTGTTTTCTCAAATAGCAAAATAAGTATGTGTTTTCTCAAATAGCTAAATAAGTATGCACAACTGAATGAAAAATACAATTGAATAATAGTTTCAATGGAAATATCAAATGTACGTACAGCAAAATGAGGTCATATCATGGAACCAAGTCCCATTCTGACTATATGATCCCTAAAATTCTTTGGTGGCATGCCTTTAGTCAAGGGATCGGCAATCATCAATTCAGTGTTAACGTGTTCAATGACTCTTTATTTTCTTTAACACGTTCTCTAATGGCTAAGTACTTGATGTCGATGTGTTTACTTCGACTACCACTCTTATTGTTCTTAGCCATAAAAACAGCAGTTGAATTGTCACAAAATAACCTCAATAGCTCTTCGGATAATCATGGAACACATGTGGCCTATTAGGAACTGTCTCTTAACCATACACCATGCGTATATAGAATCAAATCAGGAAACAAACTCAGCTTCCATAGTAGAGGTTGCAATCAAAGTTTGTTTAGCACTTCTCCAAGATGGTTCCACTGGCTAGCATAAAGACATAACAGATGTCGATTTTCGAGAATCAATGCAGGCCATAGTCTCAATCCGAGTAGCCAAACACCTCTAGTTTATCGTCGTCGTAGATGTGTATAAGAGACAGCTATATACTGAACTATCTACTATTATGTGATATCAGAGACACATTCTGGGCAACAAATGCAATGTCGCTTGTGCAACTGAGCATACATTAGGCTTCCTCTGAGAAGCATATGGAATGTTTTTCATTTGTTCCGCTCAAAGTCATTTTTGGACATTGGTCCAAATTGAACCTCACCCACCACAATAGGTGCCACACTTGGTGAACAATCTTTCATCCGAAACCTCTCTAAAACTTTGTTAATATAGGTTTCTTGAGACAAACCCAAAATGCATCGAGTTCTATCTCTATGGATCTTTATGCCAATGACATAAGATGCCTCACCCATGTCTTTCATATCAAAGTTTCTAGAAAGAAATTGTTTCACCTCATGTAGCAATCCTTTATCGTTACTTGCAAGTAAGATGTCGTCTACATACGAAATAAGAAAACAAATCTTACTCCCATGACCTTCGTATATATACATTGATCCATGAGATATAAGAGCTGTCTCTTATACACATTTAGATGTGTATAAGAGACACCTAATGATGTTGAGCTTTATGAAACATGGGAGCGATCTAATCGTCTCAGCGTGATGTTCATAAAAACCAACATCTTAACTGGCATTCGGGGTTCTGTCGATCAGTATAATAATTGCCGAGATGCGTGATTGATTCGCCATTGGATGAAAGATTTTGTCTTCGGGCTGTCTCTTATACACATCTAGATGTGCCTAATGAGTCTTTCTTGGTTTTGAAAACCCATCATCCTATGGTTTTTGCACCAATAGGCAACTCGACAAGATCCCGACTCCATTCGATGCCATCGATTCTATCTCCTCTTTCATGGCATTGTACCACAAGTTAGATTTATTACATTTTATGGCTTGTAAAAACGTTTAGGATCATTTTTCCAATAGTATACTCAAACTCTTGCCGTTATACCATATAGTCATCAGGAATACACATCTAGATGTGTATAAGAGATCAGGTCAATGTCTGTTCCAACATTATCCACATTATTATGTTTTTCAACCGTTCAACAATTTCGGTATTGATTGAACAGGATCTCTTGGATCATTATCGGCCGATTTGTGGAGAGACAGCTCTGGGTAGTTGCTGGGATTCGAACTCGGGAGTGTCATGAATAACAATAGTCGTCCATAACTAGAAGTGGAAGATTGTGGAACAGAATATTACATCTCGGATCTAATATATATATGTGTTGTGATTTTTCTGTAATTATTAATGTCTGTGAAACTATATATATATTGACTCCACAATTCTTGTACTATTAGATGGACAAGAAATCTATATCCCTTAGACCTTTCAGCATATCCAATAAAATATCCACTCATGGTCCTTGGGTCCAACTTCCTTTCTTGTGGGTTATAAACTCTCACTTCAGATGGGCATCCCCAAATGCGTACATACAATGTCGCAAACTCGGTTTCCAACCTTTAAATAATTCAAGGGTGTATAAGAGACATTTAGAACATATAAGAGACAGGAGTTAAACCAAGGCTGTCCGTAGTCTTGAGAGCTTCACTCCACAAAGATTCTGAAGTTTTGCTTGCATGCTCCGCACCATATCCAATAATGTTCGGTTTCTTCTTTCGCTACACCATTTTGGCTCGGAGAACCAGTGTAGTGTATTGGGCAACAATCCCATGCTCAACAAGAAACCTTGCAAAAGGACCAGGTGCTTGTCCATCTTCGGTGTATCTGCCATAGTACTCACCACCTCTATCAGATCTCACAATTTTAATTTGTTTTTCACATTGTTTCTCTACTTACACTTTAAACACCTTAAAATGCTTACCTGTCTCTTATACACATCTAGATGTGTATAAGAGACAGGACATATGTTGTCCGAATATGGACACATATTGTCAAAAGTATTTCATCACCTTCATAGATGATTTCGGTATGTATTTCTAATAATCGAACTCTTCTTGGCTCCTTTTTTGACATGTTGGTGCTTGCACACCTTTTATGCGGCCACACAAGTCTCAAAATCGAGTAAAGTCTAGAGTACTAAGTACTCCATCATCCACTAATCTCTTGATTCTGAATGGAGATGTGTCCCAATCTCCGAGTGCCACAATATAGAGGAATCTCATTCCCTTTACTAAAGGCATATTCCAACCTTATTTTGACATCTTATACAACATCAATGGGACGTGTATAAGTATACAGATTAGATTTGGTCTTGATTTTTAAACATAAATATATGATTTGGATAAGAGACATTCTAATGTTTATTTAATTTGTTCTTAAAAAATATCTTGTGATAATTATCCCAAAGGTACAAGAAGACAATGAAATTAAACTTCTAGATGAAATATGGAACATAGAATGTGCTTTCCAAATCTAAAACAAAGCCACTAATGGTCACTAAACTGCATGTCCCAATTGCTTTCACGTGAGACCGCATCTTATTCCTGAATAGATGTACTCCTCACTTTCCATTGGCTTCCTTAGGTTTGCAATCCTGCCCAGGTAATATGAATTGTAGAACCAGAATCAATCCACCATGTGTTATGATTAACATCTTCATATTAGATTCATAACATACAAATGAGATTAGGTTACCTTTCTTCTCAAGCCGCTTGAAATTTGGGGCAATCCTTCTTCATGTGCCCCTTTTCTTACGAAAGAAGCACTTGATTCCTTCTTAATATCTCTCTTGAGGAGATATCTTTTCCTTTCTTTTCTTCTTGGCTTGAATGTACTTGTTCTTTCCTTGAGTTGCCAAATGCATTCAAGCTCTCCAGTTCCATAAGCGACTAAAGAAGGTAATGAGGTACCTTCAAGGAACAAAAGATTACATGCTTATGTACCTGTCTGTTGTAAGAGATTTTGAACGGCCCATCTTCTTGTGGTAGAGTTCATATATAGTGCACAAGAAAAGAATCAGACATTGTAACCTCAAGATTTTTAGTTGAGCCATATGTCCAAGCCGAACCACTGTCTCTTATGCACATCTAGATGTGTATAAGAGACAGTTCTCATACATGGTATAATACAAACTAACATTTTAACAAGACAGCTCGAATGTCACATTTCATATCATGAAAATTCACAGGTTGAAAAAATGTATAAATAATTACACATCAAGCTTATATCAAAGAACAGGCATATTAACATTTGTTATGTTTTACCAATGCAAAACATCTAGATATGTATATGAATTAGTTTTAAATTCATATAAATTTATATAATCAAAATGACGAAATATTAAATCATGTTCCTTTCCTTAATTCCTGTGGGTAAATTAAGGAATATAATTTAATATTTCACCCTTTAATCACACAATATAATATAATAAAATTCTGTGGGATAAAATTTATTATATTAGAAGTGCTATAATTAACAATTAATGTCTTATATTATAGGTGATCTCAAATTGAATTCTTGTACACACACATATATATATTAATTAAATTGCAAGATCTGCTCTATAATTAAAATATATATATATAGATCATGACATTAATAATTACGAAAAATCACAACATATATATATATATATATATATATATTCAAATAACAAACTGAAGTATAATATATATAAATAAGATATTTTACAACTAAACAATTTGAATAGTTCAATTGGTCAGACTACCTAACCTTTAACCTGAAGGTCTCAGGTTCAAAACCCTTCCAGCAACACCTCTGAATTTTTATTTTTTATTTTTAATTTTAAAAACAGAATAAAACTCTAAGTAGTTTATAACATTGTTGCATTGCAAAATAACACAACAGCAGCTGTATAAGAGACAGGGTTTTTAATCACAAAAAATATAGAAATCAATGCCTTTTGATTAGGTAACTTGCATGAGCAAAATAACATTGCCCAAAACACTACACCTGAATTCTCCGAGCCAAAATATTGTAGCAGAAAGAAGAAACCGAACATTATTGGATCTCAAGAGATTAGCTGTCTCTTATACACAATCTGACCCTGTCTCTTATACACATCTGTATGTGTATAACAGAGACAGGTGTAAAATTGTTAACATGTTCCATTTTTGAAATCTTATCATGTGTGTAATCATTTCTCAATTCTAATTATCACAAGATATTTATTAAGTTCTAATTGATAAATATCAGAATTAAATATTGGATCATATATTTGGAATTTTAAAAAATCAAAACACATAGGATAATTACAAAAATTCCAACATGAAACACTTCCTACTCCAAAATCTGCCTTGAACAAAACCTAATTGTTTTGCGGAAATCGAGTAAGAGAAGAATTAAACCACATCTTATCTGTCTTTTATAAAAATCTTAGCAACAAGTCTCACAGCTCTTTTGGTGCTTATTAAGAACAATCTGATAATCCAAGTTGCTCACCTCATAGCCTGAAGTTTAGTAGGTTGAGCAAATTCTAATTCGATAATCCATGCTTCTATTTAAATAGAAAAAAATAAAGAACAACTATTCTGATTAACAGTCTTAATAAAGAAGAGATATCCAATAACTCGTACTCAATTGGAGAGTGTCAACAAGAAAGGTGGTCAAGCATTTCTTCCTTGACTTTTTTTTCTTTAAGACAAAAAAAAAAAAAAATTGAAAATTAGGATTAGGAGTCCAGTGCAACACTCTCGAGTAGACTTGTGAGCACGCGTTAATAGTAATTAATATTAGTGTGAATCCGATTTTGCTTTAGTATTATAATTGAAGTTGCTTGTTAGAACATGAACACTTTACTTATAAGCGAACACTTGTATAACCTCATATCCTATCTTATTTTTTAAGACTAATTATTTTAATACCACCACACCATCAAGACTAACATGTCCACATGCTAACTACTTTTAAAAATAGAATGAAGTTATTTAACAAAGAAAGAGTGGTTTACTCGGTACCACCCAATGTAAGTGACCATGTAAATCATTCTAATATATTATATGGAGGAATTTAACATCCCGACATTATATCCTTATATTTTAATACTTGTAATGTCTAAATATTTAAAATATATAATATTATATTATATAAATATTTAAAATATAACAATATTAGTACATTAATATGTGTATAATAAAATTTTTCTATTTTATGTATATGTGTGTATTGTACACCCACATATATAGGCATGTGTATATAGACTTTTGTTATGGGTTAAATGGAATCTCTGTGTAAGTAATAATTTCCACGAATTCGCTCGTTGATTGTTTTTTAAACCAGATTTCTTTTTTTAAAA
Organism: Cinchona pubescens; assembly: GCA_025175665.1. Lineage (NCBI taxonomy): Eukaryota > Viridiplantae > Streptophyta > Magnoliopsida > Gentianales > Rubiaceae > Cinchona > Cinchona pubescens. Next base: position 628,361 of record JANKKI010000239.1, on the reverse strand, counting down.
AAAAAAAAAAAAGGTTGTTTAGCAATATTGATTTCTTTGAAAATAGCTGGTGAATAGAAACTTGATATTGACTTGAAAAATAATTTTAATTGTGAAAATGAAGCATTGAAGATTGACAAGAGATAAAACGTAGATAATTAATGACAATTTACATGCACGACAAAGGAGGGTACGACATTGTACCGATGGAATACTGTTAAGAGAAATTATATTGCAAACCCCAAAATAAGTTCATCACACGTAGTGTGAATACGTAGACAAATCTTCCATGTGGAAGTAAAATAATCGCTCCATTCTATCTTTTTTTTCTAGTACACGTATATCACATCTTAAAATTTTTTCTAAATAATATTTAAATAATTATATATATATATATATATATATAAAACTTTAAAAACTATTAAAAAAATATATTAATAATTATTCTTCGAAAAAATCCTGTTGACTGTAAAGACAAAGTGACAAAAGTGACAACGGATAGTGTGAGGTATTTATGAACACGCATATGATAATCAAGAGATCATGTATTGCCAGTGAACTTAACCATAAAAAAAAATGTCATCAATTAATCCGTGGTACTATTTATTTATAGCTGTAAAGTCAAGCTGGCAAAAACTGCTATAGAGTACAGAGGAATGGTGCTCAGTGCAGTCAATGAAGGATGAGCACTGCCCAAAAACTCCAAAACTGGAAATGTGGGGACCAATACCCGCTGGCATTTGCCAGTTCCGCGTTTTTTCCAGTATCATCTCCATCCGAAGCCTGACCGGTTTAACCGGTTACCCTAGATCGCTTCGTCGTGTACCCGGTGTCACGGTTTACGCCGAACCAACCAACAATATGCTCTCCATGTTCTACCGATTATTATTGGCAGTTTGAGCGCTGGAAATTTTGATTAATCCAGCTGAATACTGGGAAATCCTGCACATCAGAGGCATATAAGATGACAGCATTGTATTTGCCTATCCAAATTTTAATGACGTATATGTCTAATTCTTTTTAAAATTCCGAAACAACATTTGGATCCTTTTTCCTCCTTTCTCTTCTCTTCTTTTCTCTTATAACTTAAAGATTTCCCTTCTTTTTTCTTCTCTTCTAAATTCTCAAACTCATCCGAAGTTAAAGGATTTTTTTTTTAAACCCACCTCTCTCTTACTCCTTTAGTAACTCGAACCCATGACTCACATGTCATAGCGGAAGTATCTTACCACTTTAATTACACTTCATCCGTTATTATAAAAGTTAATTGTCATGTTTACTTACCAAAACGAATCCACGTAGCAAAATATGATTTTAAATACTTGGGCGAATTATTCCTTCTTTCGTAGATATAGTGACATATTAGTATTATTGTCAATTGATCTTTAATTTGTGATAGTTTGTAGATGTACTAATATGTATAAGAGACAGATCCAAATGTTGCATTTGATAATTAGGTATCGACTAATTTGATCTCTTATCTATTAAAAAGACCAATTTGTGATCCTCTTACATCTAGATGTGTATAAGAGACAGGTTATCAACGACTCCATTAGTTTGTCCACAATTACTGCCACAACACGTCCATCGCAAGCTAACGGCATCATGTGATTTGTTCTATTAATTTGTTCCTAGATTTCTATCATAGAGATTAGATTGGTTAATTTTTTAAAAGATAAGGGACCAAATTAGTCTGCATGATAGATAAATGACCAAATTGGTCGACACCCTACAAATAAGGGACTAAATTGGTTTTTTCCCCTAACTATATGTACTAAAATCTTTTATTTAAGAAAAGGATAATTTTTGAAAACTCTAACTTTCTAACAATTCTTTTGTCAACAAAATGTGCACGCCTAATTGCAAAAAAAAAAAAATTGGAGTATATTATTATAAAATAAATGTGATTAGATTTTTGCATGCGAAATCACTAAGTTCTAAACTAAAAAGATTGAAATAAATTTTCGATAAAGATTTTTTGCCAACTCATTTATAAAAATGTGCAAGTACATTAATTTATGTCAGTTTGGATAAATAATTAGATAGAAATACACAATATTTTATACGATAAATGCTGTTGATATTCATTAGGAGAATCACATACTCGTAAACTAAAAAATAAAATAAAATGTATTTTTTCATTAATTGTTTTGTTTAGTTATTTATGAAAATGTGTAATGTATTAATGTGCTTGTTTATGTCAATTATTTAAAAAAACATAAAAAAATAATACATACTATAATAAAATAAATAAGATTAATATTTTTTGTCAAATCACACACTCATAAAGTAGCAATATATCACATTTTTTTTCAATATTAACTAGACTGATTAACATGAAAACTTATATCCTTATATATATTATTATCTAACCACTTCCCTTTAAGTAAAATATTTGGTTCTTTCTTTTGTCACTCCCAAGTACAAGAATTTATTCTATTATAATGCTGTAATGCATGAACACATAACAAATGTCTATATAGACATGCTCTATAGACCATCATCTAGATGTGTACAATAGACTGTCTCTTATACACATCTATAAAGTTAAGGGATGTCGTGAGATTTTTAAAAGTTGAGGAGTGTTGAGTGATATAAGCATAAATCTCAAAAAAAATTGTGAAATTATTCCCTTAAAAAATGTTAAAAGTTTATTAGTTTGAAATTGGTTTAAGTAATGTATCACAAGTTGATAATATACGTATTAAAGTGCTAAAGGTTGATTAGTTTAGGGGATAAAATGTGAATCAATAATAGTTCATTGGTGCATATTATATGATTTTAAAAGGCTCTTTTGGTGTAATGTGTCATTCCTATAATGCCCGTTTTTGAAAATATTTTTACCAACAAATAACTTTCCCAACAATAAAATCTTATCCTATAATCTTCCTTTGGTGTACAATATTCAAAAAAACTACACCACTTTCATATCGAAATATATAAAAATTATATATATTGTTTTAATTGTGCACACGTAAGAGTGCACATCATTTACTAGTGCTTTATCATGAATTAAGGAATAAAAGAATTTATTAAAAAGGTTTGACAATAATTATATTCTTTTTGTGACATTTTCTTCACCTAATGCACTCTTTTTCAAGTACCTCAAGACCATTACGTGCATAACTTCTTAACACGCCAATATAGTATTGAATTGGAAGAATAGAATTTTTATGGTCCGATGATGGAGATTGGAGTCTCAATAAATTTTAAGAAAATTAATTTTGATTAAAAATTCTTTTCATCTTCATGCCTCTGAGGAGCAGGATTATTAAAATTGAATCTGTTTCACAAAGGTCAAATTTACATGCTTGGTTTTCCTGTAAAAGAATAGGCAAATACAATGTATTTGCAAAATACAAATTGTTAGTAAATAACTTACGGATTAACTTTGATAAAAATTCTACAATTTGATGGATTTGGGGAATAATTCGAAGCCCATCCATTTGTTGGAGGAATTTATAAAGTCAAAAGAGAGGAATTTCAAATACATCCAAATTAAAAAGTTATTTTAAATTCTTCATTTCAGTATTTCACACTTTTTAATTTAGGTGGATTTATAATTCATCCACTCAACTTTACAAATCCTCCAAAAAAATTGATGGATTTTAAATATTTCCCCAAATCCATCATCCAAACACAAGGCAACAATGTAATTGCACTTTAACACTTGTGCAAGTTTTTAAAAGCACAAAGTATTAGATTATAGAAAACTTTAAAGCATAATGGGAGATAATTTACTAATGTACCCTAGACTTCCCCTAAATTTTATATATGGATAAAGCTTATAAAAAAATAAAAGATAAATGATATTTGATGTCATGTTTCCTCTTTTTTAATTTCTCAATTTCCACCAACACTGAAATCACAAAGGTGAGCTACAAAATTTTCTATTCAGAAATTGGAATATTCCTAATTATCAAATGCAACATTTGGATGGTGTAGTTATTCATTTTCTAAGAATAATATTTTGTAATTATTTTTTAACATGTTTTTTCAATTAGTTTTTTTATTTTACATACATCTCATCTCAAAAAAAATAATATAATATTATTTAAAATAATATTCCAAAAATAATAACAGTTATCTCATTATAACCAAAGTTATATGTGTATAATGATAAACATCTATTATTTGGATTATTGGATATCTATCCTGAACGTGATTGTAGAATCCAAGTGAAATACCATTTTTGTTATAGGCAAATTGCCAAATAGTTCGTTAAAGTCAATGACGCAATCTCAATTCTCAAGTTCACCTACAACGTTTCATTTGAACTTTTTTCCTTCCTAGTTTTTTAGCTTAGCTTTTACTAATTTAATTATTTAGTCCTTAGTTATTTCAAACATTAATAGATTGTAGGCCTAGATGTATAATTGGTGATGTATTTGTAAAAGGGTACCACAGGAAACAAATAATATATCAACATTTTAGCTAAAAATCGAGGAATTTTAAACATGTCAATCAACCTTATTATTGAGTTTTAACGTTAAAAAAATGAAAAATAAATAACTAGTTTCTTTTATAGGAAAAAAAAAAAATCAGAGATATCTAAAGTTAATTTGACATGAATACTCGCCTTCGTGTTCAAGTCGAGATTATATGTATATGATTTTGCAATGTAGTTCTTATGTGAAAATTTTTTGGGCAAACACATGCAATCTAAGAATAAATAAACACTAATTAATGAAACTTAGGAGCCAAAAAGATTTTAAATAAGAGTTTCTCGAAACTTAAGTAAGATTATGAAAATCCTTCAGGACAATTTTGATATTTGCCCAAATACTATTGATATCAGCAATAACTGGAATACATAAATTTGAGAACCAGAGATCCAATTTCTACTAGGAAGTTGCAAGTATAGAAAATCAGTCAAAAGTCTTCAAATGTCATCTTCATATAACGAGGAAAATATTTACGAATAAACACATACAGGCAAAAAGGATGGACTTCAAAAGAGTTAATTACTGGCTTTAAGTGAAAATTTAGCTCAAATTTTGTACTATGTATAGATTGCTGTAGTAGCATGCATTAAATGTAAATTAATGTATTTATACATAAACATATACTTTACTCACGGGATTTTATTGAGAAACAAAGTACTTTTTAGGTTTTAAAATTTTCAAATATAGCTTAAATACAAAAGTTTGAGCTCGGCTAATTAAGTAATTAACCCTCACATAATCAACAATAACCTATAACGAATAACAGACAATAAATTAAACCTAATTACATATCTCATAGAACCAAATATTTTTCTTAAAAGCGATAATGATGATCATTTAGAAAGGGTTAATTACACTTTGTCCCCTAATAAAGTTGCCTATATCTTGATTTGACGCTGAGAAAATTTTACATACATTTAACTCCATTTGACTAATTATCAACTCTGATTAATTAATATATTAATTTATTTGTCGTCATCTTTATGATGATTTTGATGTACCATTTAAGAAATTTAAGACTAAAACTAATGTAGTTGGACTTTAGAGGAGGTAAATTTTGTCTGATTTACGTGTGTGTATATGTGTATACATACATATATATATACCCATACACATTTTGCTGGTTTACTTTGTTAAGGGGAGTGTGTGTTAGTTTCTTGCCACACATCTAGATGTGTATAAGAGAAATCTACAGTGAAATCATCTTATGAACTCCATGAACTTATTGTTGTTTACGATTAAATCAATATTTTTATCAAATTAGGGGTAAAGTGTAATTTTCTATCATTGTAGGAGGTAAAGTGCAATTAATCCTAAATTTATAAGAGTGCACTTAAATAATTTTGTGGGGTTGGTCTTAACGGTTAGTCTGAGGGGCTAAGGGTCCGTTTAGTTCATGAGATGACTTGGGAATTGATAAGTAATCCCATGTCATCTTATGTTTGATTGGATTTTAAATATGGAATTATCATTGTACTTAACTAACTTAATCTGTCTTCTTTGGACTATATGAGGTATTACATATCCCATGGGGTCTTTGATATTAATTATACCACTAGGTTGGATAAAAAGTAAGATACCTAAATTACCTATTAAATTAATGTTTTCTTATAGTAGTTATTATTTTTTTTGTACTTCAAAAAAATGATCATTTTATCATTTTTTTCTGTCTCTTATACATATCTAGAAAAGTAAACATGATGCACATCTATTTTTTTTTTATCCTTTTTATTTTGTGTATAAGAGACAGTAATAGCACTATGTTCATTTAAATGTTTCTTTTTTATAAAACATATATTTTCAAATACAATAAAATACTATTAATTAAATGGAAAGATCTAATTGTATCAAGACGCTATATTCTTATAATTCATGAATGTAACTACTAGTTTTTTATTTTTTCAAAATTAATTGAACATAGTGCTACTATTACAAATTTTATTATTCCTTGCTAATTTATGTATATATTTCAATAATTTTATTATTTTATTTATTTTTAAACATAACATTATATGATAAGAACAACTATTTTATGTATAAAAATTTTAAAATAATTAAGAATATTTTAATTATTACACAATATCTATAATTATCGTCTATTATTTTTAGACATAAAATAGTTTAAATCATAGTGTTCTTATACACATCTTCTGTCAATATTATAATTATTCTTTAATAGTTTAGTTAAATTATACATATATTATACAGATATCCTTAATTCTATAATATATCTTCATATATAATCTAGATGTGTAGTCTCCATTTCCTCCTTGAAAATTTTAACTTATACATTTACGCGGATGTCTTTACGAGGAAAGATGTCTATAAAAAACTCCACCTTACATTTCAATCATTAAATGTCGTACAACGGTAGTCCCACTAATACCATCCCCATAATTAGAGTACTAAGCTCGTAATTAAGGCGGTAAACGAATCGAATTGGTCATGAGTAGTTTGGTCAAAATTTGACTCAAACTTGACTTGATCAATTCGAGTTTTTCAATTGAAACTTTTGACGAGTCGATCTCGAATATATGTATAATATGTTCGAGTGTTTATCGAACTTTTCGAGCATTATATAATTTTTTTAATTTTTTTTATTACATGTAAAATTACTAAAATATCTAATTTTTTTTGAAAAGTTACATCTTTTACCTACGAAAAAGTCGAATTACTCGAGTTCGAACTCGTTTTACTTATTTTCCAGCGAGCTCGAGATCGAGCTCATTCCTGAACTTAAGTCTGTACTCTAGTATTTAACATCTTTTTGGCATCCTAAGTTCACTAGTTCTAGTCCAACGAATTCGCAACAGGCATGTTTTTATTTTTTTTTTTTTTTATTAAATCGATAATATCTTAATTTACCTTATAATAAGAGATTTGTAAAAGATTATAAAAATATTAGGGGAGACCTTTTAAACTAAGTAAGAGTGTACAAAATTTCTACAAGACTTAAAATTTAAGCTTTAAATCTTACAATAAACATAGTCTTATAAAACAAATCCTCGCCGTAACATACTGATTATGACTTACCTGTTCTCCCATTAGTCATGTTTACCCTTTCTCACAAATTTCTTTCTTAAATGTAACCGTGTAAACCCATTTATGGTATATTACAGTCCGTGTATATCAATATTAGTTTACGTTGTGTTTAGATGGACAAATTTAAGTGAATTTAAATTTGAAATCTAAATTCATTTTAAATTATTCAATTAATTTAATTGATTTAATTGGAGAATTAAAATATACCAATTAGTAATGGTGTGATTTTGATAGTTAAATAATTAAATTTTAAATTCAATTAAATTTCATGTAATTTCAAATTCAATTAATTCAAATATATTCAATTTAAATCCTTCCTATGATTTAAATTCATTCATCTGAACATAACTTGATTTTTTTGTAAGATGGTTATTTGATCAATTTAACAAATTTAATCGTCTTATCTTCAACTACTAAATATACTAAGAACTTCGTATAATTCTATTCATTATGTGAATCAAGATTTTTTCATCGCTAATTTTGTTCTTATTATAAATAAAACGAATATCTAGAATAACTAATAATTCAAACATGGCCAATTAAGCGTGAAGGAATTTTGTTTATTAACATATTAATCTCTATGATATCATTAACGAGATAAAACTTACCTATCATCGACATAATTCACACACGCATATAAATATGTATGACTTATTTAAAAAAAATGTAATTATACACATGTAGACGTATATATATCTAGATGTGTATAAGAGATAGCCTCTAGATCTTCCTTAAGAAAATATACCCCACCCCAAAATCCAAATCCATTAATATAATAACAATTTAGGTATCTTACCCGTTTCCCCATATAGAAAGTAAATCCCAGATCTAAAGAGTATTCATCTATTCCCCCAACTATTTCCATTTCTTTTCTTCATAATTCCTCCACTGCTTAGCTGTCTTCTGTGCCTTTTCCATTGTCTGCTCCCCTCTCTCTTCATATCCTACAAAATCCTCTCTCCTCCACAAAAAAGCAAATGCTATTGCTAAAGTCAGAATTTTACAGCGGTAACAAAAATACTAGAGTGGAATTACCTCTTGTTTATCATTTATTATATTTCAAATAATATTATGTAATTGCTATTTTTTAGACAAAATTTTAAACATTTTTTAGATAATATATATGAGATTTTAAAAAGTTGTTACAAGAATAATTTCGTGTAATATTCTAAAATACATTATAAAATATAGTTATGTAAAAAGAGTCCTGCAATCATCTTCTTTTATTGTAGTAAGGATATTTTAGGCATTTTAATATTTTACGGGAATAACATTTGCCTAACAAAAACCAAAAAACATTACAGAGGAAAAAAAAAAGAAAAAAGAGAAAAACATTTTTTTTTAAGATTTCTTAATTTTCTGATTATTTATATCTCTTACTTTTTATCTCATGTGTCCAAGAGACCAGTGAACCCTGTCAACTTGATTAATGAATCTAGATCCCAGCGGTGGCTCTCCACACTATATATACCTCTTCATCATCCCCATTCCCTCCTTAGCAGAGCTCCAGGCCTTTTCTTATTCGCCTTCTCTGCATATCTTTTCTTTTTTTTCTCTTCTTTACGAAAATAATAAAATTCCCATATTCAATTCCGTTTCTTTTCCCTTTTTTTTACAGAAAAAAAAAGAGATTAAGAGAAAAAAAAAACCTTGAAACCATATTCGTTTTGACCAAAAAAGAAATAAAATAATAAAGAAATAAGAATGCCGTCGTTGGAAGAAGAACTTTTTCCGTCAACGCCGGGGAAATTCAAGGATAAAGGAGGATCCCAATACAGCATGAACCGTCAGTTCCACAGATGTTTCGCTTCGACGAGTACGATGTTCTTGTGGGCACTTTTCTTGATTGCTTTAACGGCGTCGTATTTGAGTTTCCAATCTTTCATGGATTCAAGCACCCGTTATTTCTCCTCCACTTGGGGTGGGCTCCATTGGGAGAAACAAGTCCGGAGCTCCGCCGAGATCCGAAGGAATAACGGGTTCTCCGTTCTCGTCACCGGTGCCGCCGGGTTCGTTGGGTCCCACGTCTCCCTTGCTTTGAAGAAACGCGGAGACGGCGTCGTAAACATCTGATAATTTCAACAACTATTACGACCCGTCTTTGAAGAAAGCAAGAAAAGCGCTTCTAAACTCGCATGACGTGTTTCATCGTGGAAGGTGACGTCAACGACGCGAAACTGATAGAGAAGCTGTTCGACATTGTGGCTTTCACGCACGTGATGCATTTGGCGGCTCAAGCCGGCGTGAGATACGCCATGGAGAATCCTCATACGTATGTTCATAGTAATATAGCCGGCTTGGTCACGCTTCTAGAAGCCTGCAAGAACGCCGATCCTCAGCCGGCTATTGTGTGGGCCAGCTCCAGTTCTGTTTACGGGTTAAATGAAGACGTTCCGTTTTCCGAATCGGATCGTACAGACCGACCCGCTTCTCTTTATGCCGCCACCAAGAAATCCGGCGAAGCCATCACGCATACTTATAATCATATTTACGGGTTGAGTATAACCGGGTTGAGGTTTTTCACGGTTTATGGCCCGTGGGGGAGACCCGATATGGCTTACTTTTCGTTTACCAAGAATATTTTGCAAGGGAAACCGATTAGATGTGTATCTTAGCAAGATATTATATAATTGGCCCGGGATTTTACCTACATTGATGATGTGGTTAAGGGTTGCGTGGCGTCGTTGGATACTGCTAAGAAGAGTACCGGGTCGGGTGGGAAGAAACGGGGCCCCGCTCAGTATCGGATCTTTAACTTGGGGAACACGTCGCCGGTGACGGTGCCGATGATGGTGGGGATTTTGGAGAGGCATCTGAAGGTTAAGGCTAAGAAGAATTTTGTGGATATGCCTGGAAACGGTGACGTTCCGTTTACTCATGCGAATATAAGCTTGGCCCGAAGAGAACTCGGGTATAAACCCACAACCGATTTGCAAACCGGGTTGAAGAAATTTGTTAAGTGGTATCTCGCATATTACGGCTACAATCATGGCAAGTCTGTAAAACTATGACAGAAGTAAAATTCTTTTTAATTTTTTTTTTTTTTTAAAAATTGTATTTTTTTTTTTTTTTCATTTTTCTTGTCACGAGAACAAGAAAGAACGGACATGGAAAATCCATGTAATCAGGATAAAAAAAAGAATAGTAGTTACGTATATCTTTTCTTAAGGAAGAGGAGAGGGGAAGATCGACTTTTTTTAATCGGTTAGAGTTTTAACCTTGTAGATGTGTATAAGAATACAGATGTGACATTTTGGCTGGCCCACATTTTCACTTAAATCTGTCTCTATTTACTAAATCATAGTAAATAATTAAATAGATTTATTTACAGTGCATCTTTTAATTCAACATGATTGCTCTTCTTAGGTAGTGGTTTCTTTCATCTGGGCTTCTTCAATTATTCTAGGTCCTGTAATTGCGGCGGAAAGTTAGCTCCTGCTGTCATGTGTGCAACTCTTTGAATGAAGTTTGGGCTTGGTTTGGATAGATAGTAGAATATTATTTTGAATAATATTATTTAAATACAAATATAATTTAAAATTTTATTTAAAAACTAATAAAAAAGTTCATTTAAACAGAAAATTGAATTTTCATTTTATTTTTTGTTGAAAACAAGGTTGAGGTGTATTATAGATTCTGGGTGAGCTTGATTGCTTGTTGTCTGAACTGAAGTATTTTCTTTAGCAGTTGAAATTCATCTCGGTTTAGAGTGATTTTACGAAGGAAGTGATTGTTCACGCCCCATATCTTAATAATGGGACAGACTTAAAAGTAAATTTGGTTTTACTTGTAAATCTTGTGGTTTAAATTAAATATTATAAAATTTATGATATAAGTTGATGTAAATAAAGATTCTATAAAATTTAATTTTGATCGCAAGGTTTACCGATAAAATTAAAAACATACAAATAAAATTAAAAATCGAATTTATGTTAATATTTTCCCATAATAATATGCGTGTTTCTTGCCTTGGAAACAAGTTCGTTTCTTTATTTCTTTATTTATGCAGTTTGTGTACTTGACATAGTACTTGAGTCTTGAGTTGATTTTGGAATTTAAATATCTAATCTACTTTTAGTTCAGTTTCTTGACAGTTATCATGCATTTGCATATGTAGTTTTTTCAGAAATGGAGGTGTTTGTTGTCTTTTTCCCATTTAAATTTATGTTTTGAACTATGATCAAATTGCACTCAAACCAATTTTTAGTTATGTACATGGTAAATTTGAGCCAGTCAAATATAGTTTGGTGGGTTATTAGGTAATTTACTTTTTTAAATGGATGTGTAATTTTACTCACCCATAAATGTTAGTGAAATTAAAATATTTAAGTGGATCGATTTATAATTTTACTTCTGAATCTTTTTTTTTCTGTAAAAAAAAGGGAAAAGAAACGTGGAATGCAAATAAAATTATATAAATTTTAATTATAATCATAAAATTTATAAATAAAACCTGTAAATTAAATTTATTTAAATATTTTCAATTTAGAACTACGTAGACTTAGTTTAGATAGTGACATAATTTGAAGTTTTCATTAATCAAGTTGCTCAATCAACATCAAATTCAGAGTAAAAAATGAATCTTAAAATACCAAATGTGAACGTAGCGTGTGACTGTTTTTTAAGATGGAAATTCCTTTTTTGTCAATGGAGATTACGTCAGAGAATTTATAAGTGGGCAATGATAAACAGTGACACAGCATAAATCTTATTGCCACAGTAAATTTGATGTCGAAATCACCAAATTATCCCTGTACCCTCATTATCTTCATTAATGATTAGGTAATTTTAGTAATTTTGCTACAAATTTGCTGTGGCAATAAGGTTTTTGTTGTGGCGTGCGAAAGGAAAAAAAAAAAAAAATCCCCTAGGTTTTTGATGTGGCATTATCATTTCAAAAAAGATTGACAGCTAAGCTTTGAGTGTATTACGCCAAGGGACAGGCGAGCAAACTGCGAGATACCGTGAAAGACGGGTGTATGTGCTAGGTCCCAGATCATGTGATTGATGTGTAGAAATTCCCTCTTTTCAGCCGTCGGATTGACCGAAAATTGGGGTCACATCAATTCTAAAGGGCCAACTGTAAAGTTTTTTTTTTAATAACAAAAAAAGAGCAAGTAATTGATTGTTTGTTGGTAATGGGCTCAACACATGCCTTCTTTCCTCCTCGTGGTTTGTTCTTGCCGACACTTACGGTAAATCAGAACATCTTATACCATTTGATCGAGTGTTAATTTTTTTTTTTTTTTTTTAAATAAAATATTTTGTAAAGATTTGGGCTTTTGTTGTGGATCTAGTCTAGAGAAATATTTCAGTAGATCAGATTTATAATTTTAATTATAAATTATATAATATAGATTAAATATTATAAAATTTATGATATTATTTGATATAAATTTTTTTATAAAATTTAATTTTAACTTAGATGGATTGAAAATTAGATTTATAATAGTATTTTCCCTAATCCTAATAGCGGGGTTAGTGAGTACTGAACAGTAGTAGTACTGTTTCTTGTACTGCTCTTTTGTAGATTGGAGTATTGAGATTTGTCCATTGTGGTGTCCTTATCAGCAATTATGATTTGTTCAACTAACAAGATTAAATGTTGCACCTTTTGGATTGAAATTTATGGTAAAGAATGAATAAGAAACCTAATTACGTTGCCTCTAAGAAATTTAGAATTATTGTCGACTGAGCTTTAGATAAAGGCTTTGCATCTTAACCGACAGTTTTGTGGGTCCTTTATATGGATGATTTGGTCCTTTGACAATTAAATGTTAGGGTTGTTTGGTTCGCATTTGAAAATTAAAATAAAAATTATAAATTTTATTATCGGTATGAATTTACGATGATCTTTTAATTTGTTCATTGAATAAAGAATGGATTTTATTATATTATAAGTTAATAATTTTGAAACTCATGTCACAAAAGTAAAGAATAAAAGTAGACATTTTCTAAAACTCCCTTCAAATAATTCCCATAATGATTAATTAAACAACATTTTTGAATATCATTAACTTTGATTTTTATTCCTTTCCCTTATACCCATTAACCAACACCTCCTTACAATTTCTAGAGATATCCTATTCTTTTGTTATACAAAATAAATAAATACTAAAAAACATGTACATGACTAAATAGTAAATATGCGGAAGGGGTTTCACCACGGGTGTACATCTTAGAAAAGGAAAATATTGAGGTAGATCCGATTTTTGACCTCACCTGTAGATACCTTGTGGTCAGAATTAAAATTTAAATAATCTTTCTTACATCAGTTGATGTTATAGATTCTCTAAGGTTTAATCCACACCACAGGGTCTACAATTGGAGTAAAAAATCGGGTCTACCTAAGTCTTTGCCCTTAGAAAATATTATCATAAATTCAATTTTGGATTCTACTTATAGATCTTGTGGTCAAACTTAAATCTTATAAAATTTTACTTACATCAAATGATATTATAAATTCTATAATATTTAATTTACACCACATAATCTACAAGAGGAGCCAAAAACTAAATCTATCTAAATATTTCCCGTTTATCTTTATCTACTAATCCAAAAAACCTGTTGAACAGGTCCATTCCGAATCGTTAAAATATGTTACCTAAACTGATTAATAAAATTGGGTCGGGTATTACTAGTATCGAGTTGGAAATTCGTAACTCAGCGAGTACCTAACCTAGTCCATACACAGGGGTAACTTCGTAAGTTTTTATATTATGATTTAATATTTATAGATTTTTTCTTTCCTCCTTTCCATTTATAGGGATATATGTGTAATTATAGTCATTTAAACATATTTTATTAAAATTTTGACATTAAAAAAAATAATTTTGGATTGGATCGCATATTGGTCATTTGACGTGTTTGATCAGGTACCCAGTCAACTAGGTACTCTATGCATATGGATCGAATATCGAGTTATTTTTTCTCAATCTGATATAACTAAATCGGATTACTTAATAAATTTATGGACCAAGTACTAGATCTATGAACACCCCTAGGGCCACAGAAAGTGTATAAGAGACAGGATAATATGTCTCTTATACAAAGATCTAGATGTGTATAAGATTAGGAAACTGATGCAAATATCATTTCATATGGTTTAAAGAATTTTTAATTAGTAAAAGTATAGATTTTATAAAAATTTATACTTTCTAGAATAATTTTACTAACTAATACAGTTCTTGTAAAATTCTACAAATATATGAGAAACTATACACATACACATACACATACATATAGCACATACACATACACTAAAGGTGGAGTCGGGACTGAGTTTGGTCTAGACAGATGGATGAGGGATGTTTCTGGGGATGGGGATGGGGAGAATTTCTTTATGGCTTTTATAGGCGTTTAGCCATCACGAAAGTAATAAGTAACTTTTGTATAGAATAAATAATTTTATATATAATCATAGAAATTTGATTGTGGTTAATCTAACATTTTGCAAAATAGTGCATTTATCCAAATTGATAAATGACAAAATCACTAAGGTTTAATTAAATCTAAAAAAGAAAGAACGAGAGCTGATTGAATAGGTCTAAAATCAGGGAATGGGTGATTCACTATTTTGCCACGTGGAGTAATTTTGACAAGTGATTCTGAATTTGTAACTTTATAAATCATTTTCCTTTGGAAAACAAAAATATATACTAGAATAGACAATATTTTTGTACTGAGAAAAACCACACAATCTTCAATTTTTATAGAACATATATTTGAAAAATGCATTGTAATGAAATATTATTTTTATGTATTGCATCCTCACAGAGACAATTTGCCATTTAGATAGTTAATTAATTTTACACATGATGATTTGGATAAGAAACTAAGACGGATATAGATTTAACTGTTGCTCCAACATTGTAGAAAATCAGTTATTTTTTGTGTAAATTTGTCACGTGTTGTTCACGTGACATATTTTTCGAGGACAAATTCAAAAATTTATCTAGATGTGTATAAGATTAGGTTTCTTATTCATTCTGAAATATGTGATTGATCAATCCAAAAGGTTGCAACATTTGCATCTTGATAGTTCAACAAATCATAATGCGGCATTTTTTTCAAATTTCACTACCCAATACAATGCTCGAACATTGTAATGGGAAGGTAAAAGGAGCTTTCAAATTTACACTTGAAAAATATACCATGTGAACAATACATGATTAATTGAGGCAAAAAAGTACTCAAGTTTTGGTTTATGGATCGAAATGCGATATTTTACATTTGTGAGGGACTAAAAATCATCATTGTCAAAGTAAAGAACTAGCTCATAAATACAAATAAGTAATGTGAGGGACTAATAAAATAGTTTTTCCTTAATTTAAAATGAAATTATATTTGTAATTTATGCATTAAATTTCAAAAAAATTTGAAATTATTTTATTTTCAAGTGATATTTATTATTAATTTTGAATTTGTCATCATTTTAATTGTATGATTTAGATGTTTCAAAGCTTGAGCGGAGCAATGTAAAGAAAAAGAAAAAATTAACAAATTTTAAGGAGATGAAATTATATGATAAATTTAAAGTTTTTAAAAATTCTTCATACTATATTATAATTCTAAATCATGAAGGTGCAATTTCACTTGCACGTGGCTTCGCCACTAACGCGCTTATACATTGAGGGTAGCATACTACACTATAAGCTATCAAGCCATTTCAATTTTAAATTGTAGCCATAGCATATTGCTTAATTCTTGGATTCAATTACTTTTAAGGTTTAAAATAGGCACGTACCCATTGAGCTGATTTTGTCTTTGATAAATAGAATAGAGTTAAATGAAAATTTCACCCTTAAACTATTCAGAGTCTTAACAAAAGTAATTGTAGTTAGATCTTCTGTCTCACATTCTTTGCTACTTTCTGTCACACTAGCAAATGAATAGTCAAGATTCTGTGAAGTAATTTTAGTTGAGTAATTGTAATGCTCATTGGTGGTGTGACAAGTGAGAATGACACAAGATGTGAGACAGAATATCCTTAGCCGTTACTAAGACAGTAGTCCTCCTTGAGTGTAAAGTCATATCTCATCATATATATATATATATATATATAACTATAAAAAAGTAATAAATTTGCCTTTTAAAAATAGATTTGTTAAGTTTCTGAGTTGATTTTTTTTTTTAAAAAAAATACAGTAGTAAGAATGAGGATATGATTGGATTAGACTTGTAGTAATATTCATTTGGAATAATCATCTATTTATGTTAAAAAACCCTATTTTTTTTTTAGAAAGAGATGCAAAATGATTACCAAACCTAAAGTTGGAAAGTGTTTATCGAATTGCAAGTACTTGCTCTTAGCATTCAGCATTTGTTTCTTTTACGTGAGTGTCAGCCTGTCCATGATAATTAACTATTTGAAGCAAACAAATGAAAAGAACAAAATGAAATTGCAGCCTAGTTCATCAATTAACAGTTAGTTAATTAGTTTCTTCTATATTTCTTGCCACATAAGGTTCCTACTATATAGTTTATTTGATAAAAAGAACTCGTTTCACAATAAAAAAAGTAAATCTTTCCTACGCTACAGAAAAATTTTTACACCATAAATGTATACTATATATGCATTGTTTAAATTTATAAAGTTATTTTTGGGTAGGTGATATAAATGTACACTAAATAGTGTAAAGAAATTCTTACATCGACAGTGTAGAAAAGATTAATCCAGTTAAAATGAACTATATTGTGTGGAACCAGAACACTAATAAACGAAATAGTTATTAGTAGTTTGAGAAACTTCTTAAATAAACATTAAACACAAGAATTAGTCAAGTAAATCAAAATTAGCTCGCGAACCGAATGATTAGTAATCACAAGGGTTGTGTTTGGATGGGTGGATTTGAATTGAATAAAACATTTGAAATGAGTGATTTTGAATTAGATGAATTTGAAGTGATATAA
This sequence comes from Cinchona pubescens, assembly GCA_025175665.1. NCBI lineage: Eukaryota > Viridiplantae > Streptophyta > Magnoliopsida > Gentianales > Rubiaceae > Cinchona > Cinchona pubescens. The sequence goes on along the minus strand of JANKKI010000239.1, from coordinate 610,983 downwards.
AATTTGGGTGAATTTCAAATTAACTCATTTAACTATTAAATTCACACTCTTACTTGTGGGTGGATTTCAAATTCACAAGTAAATTAGTTAACTTATTTGAATGACCTATTATAAATTAGGATTTCAAATCAAATCCGTCTAAATTTCTCCATCCAAATACAATGAAGAAGTATCTAACTTGTAGTTGGCAAATTAAGAACATTACTAAAAAATGGATAAATGACAGGTCAACGGCGTTCATTTTAACGTAATTGTTCATTAGTTTTGCGGGAGTGGCTCTAAATCATCGCCAATTTGCTTCGAATTCCCAAATTTGTATGATTTAGCAGACGCGAGACGGCAAATTTTGTACCTCATTAGCTATGCTCTATAACTATTTTCTACAATGTTGGAGCAACTCAAACTCCTGTGTCTTCATTGAAAACTGTTTTAAGGAAATTGACAACTTTAAGGATCACGCTCTCTACCAAGTAACATGCACTAGTCAAGGAAATCTATGAGTCTACGACTGAGTTGACAATGTGATTTACCAAAATTTTGCAAAGACAAAAAAAAAAAAAAAAAAATGTTTTTTTTAAAGCAGAAAAGAAGAAAATTTATTCAACTAATAGATAATATATGGGAATTAAATTCTTCCATAGTGTATTTGGTTCCTATCAAATCCTAAAAGGGTTAATATGAAAACCCTAGCTTCAAATTATTTATGGATTAGTATTTTGTTTAGTGTCAATGTAAAAGATTTCTTTTACACTATCAGGTGTATATGCATATCATATAATTATTATTAAATTTTAAATATTAATTTTACATACGTAATATGTATCTACGTACCTCAAAATAATATACTAAAATTTTCTACACCAATCGTGTATGAAAATTAACTCATTTTTATAACATTCCATGCACCTTTTCTATTTATTTAATAAGATAAGAATGCTCTCTTATCTAGATGTGTATAAGAGACAGGAAAAAAAAATACATATATTTGGTACCCATGTAACAAGAATACATGTCAAATACATGCAAACAGGCATACATACAATCAAACTTACAGTTATTTCTATATTTATTCTTAGTAGTTATCTTCAGAATGGCATCATTAATTAACGCTATAACTATTTATTCTACAATGTTGCTATAACTTAATTACTAAGGAATGAAAAAAAATAACACGAGGAATGACCTAAAATTCTGTATTCGTGTTAAAGGAAGTGTATTATTCAATCAACAAACAGTATAAGTTCAATAACCCAGCCTTAATCATTTTGCTGTAATTAGCCCATAATGAAATTTATCTTTTCATTAATCTTTCAGAGAAGGTGTATCCATTGTTTAAAAAAGCTTCAAACATGTAAGATAGAAAGGTTTCATGTTGTTCATTTGAACAAAAGCTAGAGCATAAAAAATGCCATCCTCTCTAAAGTATTAGTGGTAGGGAAAAATATATTAAACCAAGTGTCTGTTTGGAGGGATTAAACGAATGGATGCACCCTGTCTCTTATACACATCTAGATGTGTATAAGAGACAGGTGTTAACTCACAACACTGGTGTAAAATATTTTTCAATTTGTCTCCATCTGGATGAAAATAACTAAATTTTTGAATATGACTTATTTTGAATAATCCAAAAGAAACAGATAACTTCAAATACTTACTAAGGATACTCTGTTTATTAAATAAGTTTCTCGTGTTCTAATAACTTGTCCATTCATTTTTCTTTTCATTGTGTATCTCATAATAATCTAAACATCATTATACATACTTTATCACTACATTATCTATTATTATTTAATTTTAAACAAAATCAATTTTTTACTGACCACAATTACTTGTAAAGTATTTATTATAATTTTTATAAGTCTTTTTAACTCATATTCATAAAATTACATATGAAAATTGTTAAAAAGTTATATTTCAAAATATGTTCATTTTGTGAGCCAAATATCTAAAAATTATATGAAAAATATTTTCGAAAAAAAAAAAAATTTCTCAGTAAAACACTACATCTAACCAAACGGATTTAGACCCTAAATAGGTGCCGTTGCCTGGTGATGAAGCTAGAATTGGATTCTAGGAGGAGAGAGAAAGTGGAATATCCGAGTAGCAAGTGTGTGTTTTATTATCTGAATTGTCCCTCCTTTTAGTAGCACTCAAGCCCCCTATTTATAGATTTACACGAGGAGGCTTAAGGCTATTTCTATGCTAGCTCACACGAAGCTCAATTACATAATTGCCCTTAATGAGGCTGCCACGTAAGCACTTCTAGAACAATTTAGGTAAGAAGCTATGTGTGTTACTAATCCACATTATCATTAGTCCCCTCAGCTTGGTGCCGAGCCTAGTGGAGAGGGACCGAGCAGAAAATGGCTGTTCGCAGTCCCCAACCAAGACCAAAAGCAAGAGTATTATACCGATCCGAGGTGAAGCCTTGAACAATTTCGCAACCTCTCGCCGATCCGAGGTCGTAACGATCCTTGGATCCTCGGTGAGTCATACCAGCAGCATTAACTCTCAAGGGTGACGTTTTCGTTGAGTCCCCATGCACTGATTTCACAAGCTAATGCTCTGCATTATTTGCTCCGATTTTGCTGCAGAACGCCTCGCACTACGCGCCGTAACGCCGGTACTACGTCCCGATTTTCACGCCAAAATGCCTCATTTTACGCGCCGTAACGCCAGACCCCTTTCTCGATTTTCACGCCAAAACGCCTCGTCTTTCCCACGTAGTACCTGTTCTTTACATTTCTAAATGTGTATCAAGAGACCCCCCAGCGCTGTCAGAACATACTGGATGAAACTTCTCCTATTTATACCCCCATTCATCCCCAAATCTCTAAGAGACTTTTTCTTACTTACCTTCCTCTCACCCCATTTTACTCTATAATTTGAAGCTTTACTTCCTCCTTCTTACTTTCTGCGCTCATCTACCCGAGACTTACATAATTTCCTCTTCCTTTACCCTCCACCGTATCACCGTTGCAAGTTTCCGACCGCCGCTCTACGCCAACCGGACACCCCTAGGATTTCTTTCTTAAAACTCCCACACGCTCTCAAAACTGAAGACTATGGCCAGACGTTCACTCCCACCTCTCTCATTAGCACACCGGTACCTCCTTCTCCAGAACGCCGTTGACAGGATGTTAAATCCTTTCGACGAAGCGCTCAGCAGCAAGTGAGCGGATCGAGAGGACAGTTTAATCCGCTGTCTTCTTATACACATCTAGATGTGTATAAGAGACAGGTCAAACCCTCAAGGGCCGAGGCTTAGCAGCCTCCCAAGCAAAACAAAGCCTTAGGGATCGGTCGCTTTCCCTAAGAGACAGGAACAAAAAAGCAAATATTGAGGGCTCTTAGTCAACCTTTCAAACCACGAGGATATCAGCATATCCCAGCTGACCCTGAACGCACTTCGGGTCATCGCTGGCTTCACATTCCTAAGTAGATTACACGATATCCCTCTTTCGCTAGACACATTTAGGATGATGCTGAAATTATCCCCTCCAAAGGGATTTTTTTACATCTCTCCCCGAACTGACGGTCTCTTACACATCTAGATGATCCTATACCTAGAATACAGATCCTATTGTAAATTTGAATTTTCTTTTTCCACATCATGAAGACTCGATGAGGGGATTCCCGTTAGTAATTAAGCTGGAAAAACAGTGCGAAAAGCTGTCTCTTATACACATCTAGATGTGTTCCAAGAGACCCTTCATGCCCGGGGTTAAGAAGTCGAGATCCGAATAAACTTCAATAACCAGGGGACTAAGAAGTTAGATCCGAACTGGGCTCAATGGCAGACTATTTTTTCTAGCTAGTTTTGCAGTCTTGAATGCTATTTCTTTGCTCCTTTGTCATTTTCACTTCACTCATCATTTTCATTTCATTCATTTTATTTTTATTTTTATGTGCTGACCCTCATCTTATGTAGCTCGGAAGCTTTTTTAAACCTGTCTCTTATACACATCTAGATGTGTATAAGAGACAGTCCTTGTAACCCGAATTGGCTCGGGTTCGATGGGGCGGATAGCCAGAGTCCGAACTGGGCTTGCCTCTCTGGCTATCGTGTAATAGAAGCTTACACCTCGGGCTATTACAAGTTGGTTGAGAGGCAAGCAGGAGAAGTTACTCTGGCTATCCGCCCCATCGAACCCGAGCCAATTCGGGTTACAAGGAAGAGGACTAGGGAGGCTGCTGGCCTATACACAGGGTCCTTCCGCATAAGAGACAGGTACAATAGAGTCATGGCTATTTTGGGCCAACGCTCCCCGAAGCATCGCTACCTTCGGCCCGGAGACTCGGGTACTTCGCTAATAAATGCAGATAGACAGTCTTTAGATAATAATTACAACTTGGGTCATTCAATCCAGATTCCCTAAGAGACTCCTAGGAGTGTTGTTCCTATCACTTAGACACATCTAGAGTGTTAACTCGAGGAGGAGAGGAAATCTCTGGTCACGTGGATGTGCCCACGAGTCGGCGTCTCGCTGACCCTCTCGCCGTTCCTTCGACCTCGGGAGCTCGACTTCCGACCCACCCCGCCGATCGATGTTAATGATCGGGCCCAATTTCCAGGGTGGCTCTGGGAGCGAGGCCAAATGGTGGCTTTGCCTCGGGATGTGGCCTATGTCAAAGGCTCACCCTCAACAGAGGCCGGACGAACTTCACGCGTCGATGAACATAAGACTATCTCGTCCCTTTGTGAATTTTCAATCTTCTGTACCAGATACTCTTACTCACACAACTAATAGTGTTAAGAGTTCTTGCAGAGCAATGTCTCTTATACACACATCCCTCCCTCGCATAAGAGGCCAACTTCAACTCTGCCTTTAACTCTATAAAGCAAGAGTTAGCCCATGCGAAGTCCAGCGTGACTCAGGCAGTGAAGGAGGCCGTGAATGCTAATGAAATGAAATGCAACATCGAGGCGGGCAAAAAATATGACGAGTAGAAGGCCGAGCTGACCGAGGTGTGGGACAAGCTTCGGCAATCCGAGCTGGAAAAGAAGACTCTTGAAGTGGATGTTGGCGACCGAGACAAAAAGGTTGCGGATCTGGAGCAATGGGTTTTCTCAACTTCAAGATGAAGCTCAGCTGGCCGACGTAAAGCTCGCGTCTCCGGAGGTGGAGCTTCGGATCAAGGGTAGGAATCAGTTTGTGGCCTCGGCCGAAGCAGATGAAATGCTAAAGGAATTTACGAAGAAGGTCTTCTCCATGGGGTTCACATACACCTGTGACCACTTGGTGAAGAACCCTGTTTTGTACGAGGGTCTACCGTACGATGCTTCCGTCACCGAGGAGGTCATCCCCGAGGGATCAAGCAAGCTTCAAAGCTCCTGTTTCGAGGATCATGCCGAAGCTAGAAAGGTCAAATACCGAGCCACCAAGTATACACTTATTAACGGAGGCCGATAGCTACGAACCAGGCTTCCACTTCCAACGCCGAGCCTTCTACTTCTGATGCTCAGGCTGACGTAATTTTGCTGTAGTAGTTTAGAACCTCTTCTGTAATAGTTAGGAACTTCTTCTGTAAGTTAGGGCCTTTTAAATGAAATGTTTAAGTTCGGATAATACACATCTTCTTGATAAGAGACTCGGCATTCTTTGTTCTTGTCAGCAAAGCTACTTGCTTTTCAATCTCTTTATTTCTTGCATTTAAAACAAGAGTTTTATGATATAAGTAGGCAAACAACTTTCCCTGTTTAAGCATTCCAACATAAAAAATTGTCTAAGGAATGCTTTCATTTCGAGCTTAGGCTCTGTTTTGACCCTTGAGGCAAAAGGACCAAATTTGCCGCCTTCTCGTTTGTGGTGTCTGCTCGGAAAACTAGTCAATCTTTTCTAAAGTCTAGACAAGATTAAAGTCACTTCTAAGCAGGTCACCCAAGAACCTTTGCGGATCGAAAATTCTTCCATTTCAAAGAATGCATAGAGGGGGTCGCTTAGTTTCTACCCGTGCGGGGAAACTATTCAGCCTTGGCTCCCAATGTTACTTTTTTATTGGACTTTGTTTCGAACTCCCGGGGGCTGCTAAAAATTGCAGAGGTTGCGAAATTGTTCTGAGCTTGTCCGAACCTCTGAGGGTTGGCGCGGCTTTGTTTTGCTTGGGGGTTGTATAAGAGACAGGGCTAAGGCTTAGCAGTCCACACTCATCAATCATTTGCTTTTGTTCAATGGATCGAAACTCTTAGAGTCGGAGCAGCTGGAACATCTGACAGTGCCTTGTCCGAACCTCTGAGGGTTGGCGCGGCTTTGTTTTGCTTGGGGGGCTGCTAAGCCTCGGCCCTTGAGGGGGGACTGCTAAGCCTCGGCCCTCAATCATTTGCTTTTTTGTTCAACTGGATCTGAAACTCTTAGAGTTGGAGCAGCTGGAACATCTGACATTTGAGAAGGGACTTTCATTATATTCCTTGATAATATTTTTTCAAATTTACAATATTCCACATTCTGGGTATAGGATCCCCTTTCATGTCAACCAACTTGTAATAGCCCGAGGTGTGAGCTTCTATTACGCGATAGGGTCCTTTCCAGTTCGGATCTAACTTCTTAGTCCCCTCTACACGGCTAGCTTCATTCTTCCGAAGTACCAAGTTTCCGGGCCGAAGGTAGCGATGCTTCACTTTAGCGTTGTAGTGTTTAGCCATGACTTGCTTGTACTTGGCTTCCTGGATGGATGCATCTAACCTCTTTTCCTCAAGTAAGTCAAGGTTAGCTCGTAGAGCCTCATCATTCAGTTTCAAATCACCGAAGGTATACTCGAGCCGAAGGTAGCCCAATCTCGGCAGGGATAATAGCTTCGGACGAGTAGGTGGATCTGACATGGCTTAAAGGGACTGAGTTGTTCGAAAACACAGTATTTGGTATCCCACGAAGTTCAAGATTAAGCAATTCCTTTAATCCAAACCTCCCTGATCTTGGCGATCAAGTCTTGAGTCCTCGGCAGGTTCGGTTGCATACTTGATGTCCGTTTGGAGAACCTTTCAAACGTTTCCGCGCTAACCTCGGTATCAAGAAACACTTCACCTCGGTCGCTCATCTTTCAAATTATTTTCTATTATCGGAAATAAGTACAGCAGGATACCGAATCGGCAGACAATGCTTTTCTAAAAGAATTTCTCTATTGCTTTTCCCGAGATTGATGCCAAGGGCTCGGCCTCGATCCATTTAGTGAAGTAGTCAACCGCTACTACTAAAAACTCAAGCTTGCCTATCCCTCGGGAAAGTGGGCCCAAAATATAAATTCTCCACTGAAAAAATGGCCACGGGCTCTGAATGGGAACCATATCCGAGCCGGGTCTTCGTGGTATCGGAGCATGTACTTGACACTGATGACACGCCCGAACCAAAGTATCTGCGTCAGAATGTCAATAAGGTTGCCCAGTAGTACCCAGTTAGAAAGACTTTGCGAGCTAAACTCCTAGGACCGACATGACTTCTGCATATGTCCTCGTGTACCTCGCGTAGAACATAGTTAGCTTTGGATGGAGTGAGGCACCTCAGCAAGGGGCACAAATATGCCTTTTTATATAAGATTCCGTTAATAAGTGTATACTTGGTGGCTCGGTATTTGACCTTTCTAGCTTCGGCATGATCCTCGGGGAGCTTCTCATTATTCAAATAACTTATCAGGGGTTCCATCCAACCGAGGTCAGGTCTGATACAGATACTTTGGTTCGGGCGTGTCATCAGTGTCAAGTACATGCTACCGATACCTCTATTCGTTGAATGCGAATATATTGCTCGGCTAGTTTTGACAGAGCATCGGCGTGCGTATTTCTCGTTCGGGCAATCTTGATGATGTCTACTTTTTTAAATTTTTCAATCCAGCTTTTGACCTCGGCTAGGTACTTTTGCAAAATCACGCCTCGAGCCTCTGTAATTTTCTAGGCTATGATTCACAACCAGCTGAGAATCAGAATGAATCTTTAAGGTTCGGACACCCATCTGGTGGGCCATTTCCATCCCACAGATAAGGGCCTCATACTCAGCTTCATTGTTGGTTGCCTTGAATCCGAATCTGAGGGCATAAGTGAGATAGTCCCCTTCTACAGATTGGATTATTATCCCTGCCCCGGCTCCGGACTCACACGAACCTCCGTCAACATGAAGTTCCCATGCAAGGTCTTCCCTCATTTTTTGCTCTTTTACTGGATCAGTTGTCAGAATGAGATCAACCTTTTTGATGTCACAGCTTTCTGCAATGAAATCGGCGAGAGCTTGAGCTTTGATTGTCATCGAGGTCCACCTCCTCGGTGACGAAACTCAAACAGCTCTACAGACCACTTTAGCATTCGACCTGAAGCATCTGGTTTGTTCAAAATATTTTTCAAAGAAAGGTTGGTCAAAATTATTATTTTGTGACCATGAAAATAAGGTCTCAGCTTCCGAAGATACACGCCGACACCACCAACGAGAAGGCGGCCTTTTCAATAGGAGTGTAGTTCTTTTCTGGATCTTGAAGCACTTTACTAACGAAATATACAGGGCACTGGTTACCCTGTTCGTCTTGCCTCAATAGAACCGAGCTAACTGCTGGTTCGGCAATCGAGATATACAGGTATAGCGGTTCGCCTTTCTGAGGAGAAGCGAGCTTCGGTAAGGTACCTAAATATTCTTTAAGCTCTTCAAAGGCTTTAGAAGCTTCTTCGGTCCATTGAAAACCCTCAGTCTTCTTTATGACTCGAAAGAATGGTAAGCCTCTCTCTGCAGATTTGGACAAGAATCGATTTAGGGCACCATTCTACCTGTTAGTCTTTGAACCTCCTTCATCGAGCTGGGAGTTCTCATATCAATTATGGCTTGCACCTTTTCAGGGTTTGCCTCGATTCCTCGGTGAGAGACAATAAATCCCAAGAATTTTTCCGAGGGGACCCAAATGTACATTTTTTGGGATTCAGCCTGATGAAGCACGTACAGATTTAGATGCCAACTCTAAGATACACATCAAATTGACAAACATCTAAAAGATGTAAGAGACAGGATCTAACTGATGAATCTACTACTGTATCGATCCGGGGGTACGGATAGCTATCTTTTGGACAAGTTTTATTTAGATCAGTAAAATCTTGGCACATTCGCCAAGAAGAGTCAGGTTTTGCTACAAGGATTACAAAGCCATGTGGGATACAATACTTCTCTAATCAATCTGGCTATTAAGAGTTTGTCCACCTCGGCTTCGATTATTAAGCAGTGTGCGCTCTGGACCGAAGAGGCGCTTCTTCTACTTCACTGGTTTGTATGTCGGGTCCACTCCAAGTTTGTGCTCAATTATATCCCGAGGGACGCAGGGCATGTCTTCAACGGTCCAGGCGAACACGTCCTTGTATTCGGCTAAAAGCCTGAAGAGAAGGGCCTTAAACTCTACTGGGAGAGAGCACAAGGACTTGATTTTTCGATCAGGAAGGCTCGGATCTAAAGCTATCTCCTCAATTTGAACTTCGTCTTGGGTCTCGATCTTTGCCTTGCCCTTTCCTTTATGCTCTGGAGGTTCAGGGATCTCAGTAGCTCCCAGCCGGGGTTGCCCCATCTCTTCCCGCTCTTTCTGACTCGTCGTGGGCTCTTCAAATCCATCCCAGGTGGATGAGGCATTAAAGGTTTCCAAGTAAGCCTTGTCTGCAATGGACATCGTTTGCGATTGGGACTGCAAAGACATCATATAGCAGGCTCAGGCTTCTTGTTGGCTGCCAATAACCGTTCCTTCAGCAACCATCCCTCAGCATAAATTTTATCCCAATATGAAATACGGAGGGAAGGATTCTGTAGGTGTACTGCGTGGGTCGGCCGATTATCATATTGTAGGAGCTGTCCCTTTTTGACGATGACAAAATTGGTCATATAAGCCAACTTCAGGGATAATAAGACACAGTGGAAGCATTATTTGTCCCTCTGGCACTCCCGAGTCTCCGGTGAAGGCCACCAACGGAGTCTTGAAAGGCTTTATCAAAGAATGATCCATATGCAGTTTGACCCAAACATCCCAAAAGATTATGTCCGCCGAACTTCCGGTGTCTACGAATACGCGGTGTATTTCATACCCAGCCATATTTACGTGAATTACTACGGGGTCATTGTGTGGCATACACATCTAGATGTGTATAAGAGACAGGCAGCAGTTCATCTGCCTCTTTCTCTCCTCGTCACATTGAGAGGTGTGAAGTCCGCGTCGGGATGGCTCCTTGTTCGCGGGGGTCGGTTCCCGATGTTATTGTTCGGGAAAACCACCCGGTTCGCCATAGGTGTGGCCCTGGAATAGCTCAATCTGTCTGCGACTCTCAGCTTTTTTGAGGAACATTCTATATTTAGAGTCTACTCTATTTTTCTCTTTGTGTATCATATAGTTCCCTTTTTGTCCTCTTTGACACATCACCCCGGATAAGACTCCGATGCTCTTTTTAGAAGCTCGGAATAGGAATTTGGCATTTTATGGCCAATTCGGCGTTGAAGACACCTGGTCGGATGCCGCTGCAGAAAGCAGCAACCAGAATTCTTTCATCAACATTTTTTATTTGGACCACCTCATCATTGAAGCGGTCTACAAATTTATTAAGTGACTCATCGGACCTCTGCCGGATGTTCATGAGGTGCGATGTGTCTTTCCTGCAATATTGATTTACTCCTGAAATGACTCAGGAATGACTTCGCCAAGTCGTGGAAGTAGAATTGAGTTCAAAGACAATTCCTGGAACCAGTTAAGATCCTGTCTCTTATACACATCTAGATTGTATAAGAGACAGCTCCTCGGTTGTTCATTAAAACAACTCGAGGAGCAGAACCTCGAAAACAAGATCCAAGAGATTTTGAAGAAGATCAGATTCTGCTTTGTAGCGGTCTCCTGTCCGGCAACTTGAATTGTGTTGGAAGTGGTTCGATTTTGATAGAGATTGTGAACGGATCTCTATCAATCTCTGCCAGAAAGGAGTATTCAGGAGCAAATTGTTCTTCTTCAAAATCTCTTGGATCTTGTTTTCGAGGTTCTGCTCCTCGAGTTGTTTTAAAACAACCGAGGAGGGTCCTCTCGATCCTGATTTTCTTGAAGAGTGTGCGCCGAGTCTCTCGCGCATCAGTAACTTTTCGCTTGTCGATGAGTGTGACTCATCTGATTGCTCATTTGAGCGTGACTTTGTTAATTTGTGTCGTAGATCGGCTGGGCTCATGGCATCGACCGGCTCTTTGCCAGGTCGTCGTCTCTTATACGCTTCTGTTCAGCTTGTTGAGTGGCCACTCGGTTCGAGCTCTCGGACGGAGTTTTGCTCTCGCGTTGTTCCAAGAATGCTCAAAAAGACTCGAAGTGATCAGCAATGTACTTCAGAACATATGAAATTGCTTTTGCTGAGCACTCGGTTGGTGCACCGACGTTTTCTAGTTCATCGGTTTGCAAAACGAGGCGCTGATTGCTCGTTTCGGCGTCCTTGCTGGCAGTTCGTCTAGTGTTCCACGGTCTCTTCATCCTATTCAAAGCACAAAGAAAACAATTCAGATTTTTGCTTTGAATTGATTGAAAGTGATAAAAATGAACGTTGATTCCCATGTCCTGCGTCCCTCGGGATATAATTGAGCACAAACTTGGAGAGAGAAAGTGGAATATCCGAGTTGCAAGTGTGTTTTTATTATCGAATTGTCCCCCTTTTAGTAGCACTCAAGCCCCTATTTATAGATTTACGAGGAGGCTTAACGCTATTTCTATGTTAGCTCACACGACTCAATGTGTATAAGAGACAGGCTTAATGGATGTAACAGCTATAACAAAATTTTAGAAAATGCCTCATAAGTTGATACGACAGTAAAGAATATAAGATTAGTTTGGCCTCCTCTTGTTGGTTAAATGTACTTTTCTTTTATTCCAAGAGCAAGCAGTCCCTTATGGATAAATTTATACAATTTCTCTATTTGTGATACAGAAAGAAATTATAAACACCTCCTGTAAATATGATCTTAACACCCCCCCTCCCCGTGGTATTCCAAGCATATGATATACGCATTTTTCAAATGGCGAAATGTAATGTGCGCACTTTTAAAATGCAAATATTAAAATTGTTCCTTTGACCGACATTGTATTGGCATGCAAAATATAATAAAAAAAAAAAAATAGGAGTTTTTATCCTTTGTCACGGGGCCAAAATAGTTTTGCCCATTTAAAAAAAGGAAAAATATTATTTGAACATTGCTAAAATCTTTTGGGGGAGAATTTACGAAGTACAAGATAAAGGATGCCGAATTGCTAAGCTTCAAGAAACACAAGCATATGGTCAGCCTTTTCATAACGGATGTATCAACAGAAATAATTCACAAATATATTTGAGTTGGGTTTAAATGAGTAGATTTTGAATTGTAAGAATGGATTTAAAATGAATAAATTTAAAATAAATGAATATAAAATAACATGTAAATTTTATTTATATTAATCATTAAAATTTCATTTTCATTTATTAGTGTATTTTAAATTATAAATTAAATTCTTTAAGTTGTTTGGAAAGGGGAACAAGGATTTGGATTTCTTATACATCTAATGTGTTAAGTAAAATTGCTCAATTTTGTCTGTAATGGACATTGGGTCAAGTAAAGCAGATAGGCCTAACATAGAGTTAATCTACATACGCCGCATATGGAGTTGCTTATTGTTAAAAAGCCCTGTCTCTTAAGGGGAAATTGCGTAGACTCTAAAATGCCCAACACAAATTTTCCTTTTTCGCTTGAGAGATTCCCTTTTCTTTTGTAGAAAAAATTTAACATATTAGAATACATAATGATTTCCATCTAAACTAAGTCCCAAATTTATCCTCCCTTGTCAGAGACATTATAAAGATTTGAAGCATAAATATCAAAAGTTGTTCCATTTGATACCTTTTTTTTTTTTGCTAACATTATCAAACTTCAATTAATTAAAGTGTAATGTAACTGAACAAGAAAACATTAATTCATAAGACCTATCTTAGTATCACCTTATCAAAGAACCTCAATCTCCCTATAAGAACATATATGAATATCTCTCTAAATTCCACCCAAGTACACAAATATCCAATTAACAAGTCAAGACAATATTAATACATAGCAATGGTAAAGCTCGGCGTCTCCTCAATTTTGGCCGCATTGATTATTGGCAGTGCCCTAATGGCCATGGCACAGCCAGGGCCAGACCAAAATCCAAAAGTACTACCACAACCTAAAAATAATAATCATCCTCACAATAATCGTTCAGCTAAACCTCCATCGTCCAAGTCACCGCGGGTGGTATATTTGGACAGCATACCCCAAAAGGTTAAAGACTACGTTGACAATTGTACTAAAAATGTTACAGATGATTGTGGTGAAGAAATTGTTGGTTCTTTGTTTAGTGCAAGAAAAGTTCACTCAAAGTGTTGTAATGAATTAGTTAACATAGGAGAAAAGTGTCACAAGACACTGGTGAATGTGCTTTCTGGCTCGCCTGATGTTAAGCAATCTGCGGGAGTTCTTAAGGCCAATGGTCATAAGGTTTTTAGTTATTGTGTTAGGCTTGTTCTCTTATAACATGAAAAAAACCATAAGGGTCCTGCTCGTCCTTGATTTTGGACTCCTTGATGATTTGCTTTGTTTTTGGATATATTCGCATGCATGCAAATTAAAGAGGTCTAAGGAATAATTCTTTTGTGTGAAGTTCTTGAAGAAATAAAATATTGATGAAATAATGTTCCACTGTGGTTCTCAAATAGGGGGATGCAATTGAAATTATGTTTTGGTAATTATGTGTTGTTGTCTAAAAAATGTGGAATAAGAAGACTTTGATACCTTTCGGTAAACTTTTTATCTTTATTTATCTTAACTTTTAAAATTTATTTTTCAATGAGATTCACATATATTTTGTTTTGCATCAGATCTTATTTATTCATGTCTTTTTTTATAACCGACTGATTTCCATCACTTTCAATCAATTCTCAGTCATCTGAATTGTGAACTTTCTGTCTCTTATACAACATCTAGATGTGTATAAGAGACAATAAACCCTCTTCGACTTATCATCTTCCAATTCATGTTCCTATAAGTTACTAGTAACTAATTCACTTTAGATGGCTATGCCAGTTACATCTAGAATTCTGGCGAAGATAAGACGAAATATTGGAAAATGTCTTCTTTTCAACCAGCTGATAAACATAGAATGGGATTAACCATATAGCTTCAAAGATGATGTAGAGTTAATTATAACCAACCTCTTTTCTAATTTGAAAAGCAACATAAACTCATAAAGTGTATTATAAATAGGCTGTAATTAAGTCTCATATGTTTGATAAGGTACTAGGAAAAAATCGAGTGGGGCTTACAAACTAGTAATTCCAAATTAAACTTATAGTCTTTTTTAGGGCTAAAAGCAAAAAAACTCCATGAACTTTTACCGTAGTTGCATTTTACCCCCTCCAACTTATTTAATAAACACTTTACCTCCTCCTCCACGTTTTGGGACAAAATTACCCTTGTTATTTTAATTATGTTTGTTTTTTCTTTTTTCCTCTTCGTTTTTCCTATTATTTATTTTCTCTCTCTTTTTTCCTTTTATTTTTTTTTACATTCTCTATAGTCAATTCAAAACAATAATATTACATTCAATAAATGATTTTAATTTTTTTTATAATCTTCTATTAAAATATTATGAGGCATTTTCTAAAATTTTGTTATAGCTGTTACATCCATTAAGCAGCTATTGGGCTAGCAATTGTTTCATCAATTTATCGTATATGAAAATCAATTCATATTAACTAATCGAATTTGTTGAATAACTAGTATTAATCATATTAATTCGAATATTCATAAAAAAAAATCGAATTTATGATATGTTTGCTAGATTAAGGTATGGCCTTATTTGCACAAATCTAAAATATCAAAGTATTTTGGATTGTTCTCATAGACCAATTCAGATGTAGATTGATTACGAAAAATTTTAATAACTTCTTGATTTGTCTCAATCATCTGCTACCTAAATATAGGACTTGGTTATAATCTTACTAGATTGAAAATTTAAGCGGTTAAAAAAGTGTATATATTTAAGGTCACATAAAGTAAAACTAAAGTTATAAATTTTTATATGTGCCTAAATAATTTATTTTTAGATTAAATATGGTTCATAATACAAGCAACATATATTTGTAGTAATATACATATTGTGACTATCATACTAAATAAATAAATTAATTAATTAAGAAAAAATGAGTCAAAGATTTTTTTTTTTTTTGAAAAAAAAAATTCTAAAGTATACAATAAAAACACATGCCAAGTTATTTGGTGTTATATTTTGCCTAAAGTTACCGTATTTGCGGTATTTTCTTTAGGCCATCGTAATACCATATTTACTATTTTTTACCATTGTTACACTAGAAACAAAAGATTTCACGTATGGAATTGTATAAGTATTTCTATAATAAGAATACATTTTCTTAATTTCTTTTGACTCAATCTTTTATTTTGTTATAATTTGTTTATTTCTAGATTTTATTATTAATGATTAATCAAGAACATTATATTATAATAAAATACTATTGTTTGTATTGCAAAAAATATTTAATATAAATTTAATTATTTCAACACATGTAAACAGTATAGAGAAAAAATATACAAAAAAAAAATAAAAAAGAAAAGGGGAAAAAAACAAAATGAAACATAAATAGTAGGGATAATTTTGTACTTTAGAATAGAAGAGGGAGTTAAGTGTTTATTAAATAAGTTGGAGGGAACAAAGTGTAATTAGGATGAAAGTTCATAGGAATTTTTTTTTTTGCTTGCTTTTAGCCCCTCATTGGAAAAAAAGAAAAGAAATTTACACTGAATTTACGGTGAATTTTCATCTAGATGGTGGAGCTGACTCAAAATCATAACCGGTAAATCATTAAAAAACGTTTTACCACCTCCATTTCATTGTTGACTTATGGTTAATGAATACAGATACCATACAATTGAATTTATAAGTAGCTACTTAGCGTATAAATAAACAAAAATACAAACCTAGAGATGGAAACTTACGAGGCTGAATTAGAAAAATCATTAAAATTGTCCCTTAATTTTTTTACTTTAACCAAATCTAGTCCCTCAATCTTGTTTTTAACCAGGATAGTCCTTTAACTTTTAAGTTTTAATCAAGATAGTCCTTTTGGGATGGAGTCACCATAAAAATCTTCTTTTTTTTTGGGCTTAATTCTACATACATTCCCTGTAGTTTAATTGTTTTTCACATTAAGATAATTTAAACTTTTATCAAATTTTAGAGCCAACTTTAAAAAAAGAAGAATTAGTGGTTGACTTAGGAGATCTGGTAGTGGGGCTGGTGGGTGGTGGTTAGTGTCTGGTGGGTGGAAGGAAGCACTTCGGCGACCATGTTGTTGGTAGCGATGTGTGGCTGAAGGGGCAATTCTAGAGTTAGGCAGGTTATAGATTTGGCTGGAGGAAGAGGAAGGAAGAATGGTTAGAATTTTCATATTTTTTTTTGTCAAAAATAAGCGTTTCGGTTTTTTTTTTTTAAAATTGTTTTTTTCCCTTTTTCACCCATTCAAATTAATTTCTACCTTTTTTTTTTCCTATTTTAAACTATATGGTGATTATGTAAAAAATAACTAAACCTTAGGGGATGCAAGTGGAATTTATAAAAAAAAGGAATTTTTGTGATGGCTTTACCACAAAAAGATTATCTTGATTAAAAAATAAAAGTTGAATGATTATCTTAACTAAAAAAAAAAAAAATTGAGGAACTATTTCGCCTAAAATAAAAAATTTGAGCGACTATTTTGATAATTTTTTCGACTAAATTTCTTTTGGACGTTCATTATTTAAAAAATTATTTTAAATAAGTACGGTTTTAAATTTTTGAGATTTGGTGTCAAAAGTTATAAACTTTTAAGATAATCTAGTTGTGTAAAAAAGTGACAGATAATAATTACAAGATATATTTACGGTAACAATCCAAAGTTTAGATTGTAAAGTGACATTGTAAAGTGACCTTAAAGGTCTTAAACCACCATCGGGGACCGTTTGACAATTTAGATAGAGTACACACTTCCAGTATATACAGCAGATATTCAATTTCACAAATTTCTTCCTTTGTCCACGACCAAGAAAGAGTACATTTATATCAAAATCCAGTATACAATAATTTACACAATAATTGCCAAAATCCAAACAGCTGAGTTAAAATTAAATTAAACCAAATTAGATACTAATAAACGAAAGAAAAAAAACCAAATGAGTCGAGCAATTTGCAAATCGACGTCGTTAGCAGGCATAATCAGCAGCTCCACTCATCTAATCAATTTTAAAACTCCTACTAATTTCCAAGCATTTCGAAAAATCCCCTCTTCTTCATCTCCTTCTAGGGTTTCTCCAATGGCCACTTCCCGACGAACATCTGCTTGTCTTCTTCTCCTTCTTCCGCCTCCCCCGCCTCCCCTTCCGCCGCCTCCGCCATCGATTTCCTCACCCTCTGCCACCGCCTCAAGGTAATTTCTACTTATTTTGAATTTATTTTTATTTAAAAATTACAATTCCTGATTTTGATTATTGATATATTGCAGTAGAATAGTAAATAAATCCTTTTGTGAATTTATTACGTAGTGGCATGTGAATATGATTGAAGGGATGAAAGGAGTCTTTTTTGAATGTTAGATTCTGTATTTATGATGATTTTTCTGTATAATGGATTTAAAATGTCGAATTGTGTAGACGACAAAGAGGACTGGTTGGGTTAGAGAGAGGTGGAGAATCCGGAATCTATAGCTGATCACATGTATCGCATGGGCGTAATGGCTCTGATTGCTGCTGAAAATACTTCCTGGCGTCAATCGAGATAAGTTGTTTACTTATCATCTACTTCTTCTTTTTTTGTTGCTCTTTTAACATTTTTTTTGGTGGTTTGAAGATGAGAAATTGCTATATAATTTAAAATTTGTCATTTTTTGGTGGTTTGGAGATGAGAAATTGTTATAGAATTTAAAATTTGTCTTTTGTTTCAGGTGTATAAAGATGGCCATTGTGCATGATATTGCAGAAGGTTAGTATGAAGTGTGCTCTTTCGATTCTTATATTTTTTGATCCTTTATTTTTTGGGTAGGATTAAGATAAACTGAATTCGGTACTAATTGACTATGTCTTGGATGTGTTTACAATTCCATACCAGAAAACATGAAACTGTCAGTTCTACCTAGTCAAATCGTCAAGGAATCTTTTCTGATTTATTTTTGGATGGTTATTCTCTTCAACTTGTTTGTTTTTGTCCATTGGGGAAAGAGTCCAAGAAATAAATTCTTTTTGAGGTAACAGTATCCGGGGTTAGGATGCATTTTGGAACTTGAATAGTTTTGCTTGTTTAGGCCAAACGTGAAAGATTATCATTTCACGTTTTCAAAACCTTAATTGCTTAAGTATTTCTGTTTTTAAAGACTCTCATTGTTATTGTTATTGATGTTAACTTTCATAAAGCACATTTTTGCAATCTAATTTGGAAAGGAAGGATATAGAAACATATGACCAGGAGAAAGAGAGTGGAATTCTTTCAGTGAGAAGGGGATTGGGAGAGAAGGGGGTGAGGTGGGGGCTTCAGTTACCCAGAAGTGATTGTGAGGAGGAATAATATTGTTGGGTGCTGTGATTTTGTGCAACTTCTACAGACAATTCAAGTAGATACTTAGAAGCCTTTTTCCTTGTTCTCAATCCCTTCAGGGCATTGAACTGGGACCTTTGTTGTGCATTGGTAGGCCTGGGTTTCAGGATAGGGAGGCTTACTGGAGTTCCTGTAGAAAGGTTCATGTTTTCTCAACTATGACACTATGGACTGCAAGAATGCAGTTACTTAGGCATTGAAGTATAAAATGCTGTTGTGTTAATACTCATCCACCATGATCAGTTAATAGGAAATGAACAAAAAATGATTGGATGCTTGCTTGTGGAATATTCAATGTTAGTTTCATAGTCATGGAAGTCTTGCTAATTGTAACTGTATTTAGCATTAAAAGTATATTTTCTAGTCTTGTCATTATATTATCCTCATTTCTATTCCTACAGTGCTATAAAATTTCCTCAATATTCTCGAGGTTGTACTTGCTTAAGCAATTAAAATAATCTCAGATTCACAGGGCTAAAGCCATAATGATGATCTATGAGGTAAACTATTGCTTGCCTTTCCAGTGTAAAAAGTCATGTTAAACCACATGATGTATTCATCATGTTTTGTTAATATTTAAGACTACCACTTTTTGGGTCTCTTGTTTGCAATTTCGTTACACATTTTATTTCCTCCAATAGCTATTGTTGGCGATATCACACCTTCAGATGGGATTTCTAAGCTTGAAAAGAGTCGGAGGGAGGGAGAAGCACTACTAGAGCACATGTGCAAATTACTTGGTGGAGGCCCACGAGGTATCCTCTCTCTATGTGCGCTTGTACAATTTAGTTGCTTTCAATGTATTATATACATGATACACTCATTTCTTGCTTTATGATGTTACTTATTCCAGCTAAGGAGATAGCTGATTTGTGGACTGAGTATGAAGAAAATACTTCACTTGAAGCTAAGGTTGTCAAGGACTTTGACAAGGTAACACAAGATTTCATGTGGAGTAGCAAGAGTTAATGATGTTCAATGATTTTGATAATTGGGATATGAATCCTACGTCCTTTTAAATTTATACACCATTTTCTTTCTGCCGATACTCTCTCTCTCTCTTGCTCTCACGCACACGCATGCGCACGTGCGAGCACACACACACTCTCTCTCTCTCTCTCTCTCTCTCTCTCTCTCTCTTTCTCTTTCTCTGTGTGCGCGCGCTTGCACGCACTTGTAGTTCTACAATATATGCACATACAACATTCATCTATGTATTTAGATGGTCTTAGTGGCACTAGTAAGGTCATCTGATCACTGTTCTTTTTATTCAGGTGGAAATGATTCTTCAAGCCTTGGAATATGAAAATGGTAAGCCTCGTCGAGTTTTATTCAAAAAGTACTTCACTGCTATTGCTATAGCTGATCTTAATCCTTGAAGCTGTTTTTAACATTACCCTCTTAGCATTTGATAAGAATGGAAGAATTCTAATTCTGGTTGACTTTTCAAGGCATAAAAGTAACCACTTCATCTGAGTATTTGCATGCCATCCTTTCAATTTATCCCCAAGCTCTGTCTTAATTTTATGGTATCAAAGTCCTGGACTGCATACATGATATTAGGTTTACGTAACAAACCAATAAAAAAAGTTAAGAGGTGGTATGAACACGACATCTGAAACTGATCCCGTTGTTATATATGACAAATGGGTAAATTGGAGGTCTTAAGTTGGGAAGTATGGATATGCATTAGATTTCAATCTTAAAGAATTTTGTGATAAACAGCATTTGTATTGTGCTTTAAAAGTATTATGTTTTTGTGTAGGTTGACTGTACTTATGGGTAAAAGTTTTGTGAAGGCCAAAGCTCTTCTTCTTTTATCCTTTTCATTTTTATCAAAAATGTACCCTGTGAACTGACTATCATGTTGACTCATATGCTGCATTAAAGTGCTTAGTGATTATGTCATGTAACTAATGTTATCAATTGACATAGCCTTGAGGTGTATTGCAGAGCTGTCCCTTTTTTATTTTTAGATATGATTTTGCATGTCTGGTTGGGAGAACAGCGAACGATCCTCCCATATAAATTTCAAATGTGGTGCTGCAACTTGAAAATAGAAAATAGCAATTGCTCTTGATCATGTAGCAGAATACTCCCTACTCTCCTTTTTTTTCCTTCAAGTTTTCTAGTTCAGTTATCCTACATCTTCTTCTTTCTTTACAGAGTCATTAATTTAGTTAGCCTACATCTTTTTCTTTTGACAGTCATTCATTGCCAGGTTTCTTAAAATACCCATGCATCTTCCATTTTCTTTTGTCATGAATTTGCTTTGTTTCAAATTACTCTAATAGTATATGTATAAAAGGTAGTTTAGGCATACAGAAACATGATAAATGTGAGGTAGTCCCTTAGCAAATGTTTTCGTGTTTTGAATTCCTTTTAGTTCCTTGATTGGGATGGGGTGGGTGAATGGTGGATGGCATCAATTCATTGGTTTTGGTTGGTTGTATGGTGGGCTCAAGCTAGGCTGTTGATGCCTTCCTTAAAGCTCAGACTACCTTTGATTTCTTGATGGCAATACATAGGCTTCTTTTCCTGCATTCTTATGTTTTCTCCAATATGCAACTTTGTCTGTGGAGACCAGGTTTGAAATCGCGAAGTAGTATATAATTAAATTACTGGTAATTTTTTTTTAAAATTTATTTATTTTATTAAACTCTCCTCTTTAATCTGCTTAGCATGCAATATGCTTTGAAATGCATATTTTCTTTTCTCACTTTTCCCCCCTTTTTTGACAACTTGTAATCAAAGCTTGACAAACACGCTTTATTATTGCAGAGCAAGGAAAGGATTTGGATGAATTTTTCCAATCAACAGCAGGTATGTTGTATTGGCTCATTCAAGTAACTCTAAATCCAATGCTTGTGATATTTGCTCTATTTGAACTTCTTCATCTCTGAAGTGTGTACTGGAACAACATAAATTCTCTTCTGCTTGTATATTTATTGGTATCTTATTGCTGAATCTCTGTTTCCACTTGTTTAGATGTGGTCTAATTGATTAGACGTTTCTAAATAGGTGTTACTGGCTGTTATTTACTTAAAACTTTACTTGGATTGAACTAGGCATTTCTGTTGTTCAAGGCTCTTGCAGTTTTCTCCAATTTTAAACGCTCCGTGCCCTACTTCCTGAAGTTTGATTGGTACAGTGGAAGATAGGAAGTATACAAGGAACAATTGTTAATTTGTCTATTATTCTTTCTTGCAGGGAAGTTCCAGACAAACATCGGTAAAAACTTGAGGTCAGAAATTGCAGAATTTCAAGTTTACACATTGATGTTGAATTTTTCATAACTTACTATCAAATCTCATAGCCCTTTTAGATTGAACTAGAAAACTAGTTCTAACCAAGGCAGGCTGACACAGGTTTTTTAGGACCTGTGTATCAAAGTTGTCACTCAGCAAAAATTAGATTACGGTAGAAACAGTTTACTTTTTCCATTTATATATAAAATTTGTTTCCTTTTCTTTCCAAGACTGACCTGATAGATTGTTTATACATAGCCCAGATGTGTATAAGAGTTTGTGCAGTGTAAAACTTTACATTATGTGCTCTGTAAGCGAATGACAACACCTTGTCTGGGATAATCTATCATCCATGGTTTCCATTAAAATTTAAAACGCTGTAGACGCTTGTATTGTTTACCGAGAATATGATAATCTTTCCCATGTTCCACAGGTACAGCTAGGAATTTGTCCGAGTGTTTGAGGATATTCACTATATTTGCCCCGCCATTCATGTTTGTATAATGATAGTATTTCCCAAGTTTCGCTTGTATAGCTGATAATTTCTCCAATATTTGAGGATTTACGTTAAATTTACCTCACTTTTCATTTTAGATGGAAATATATGGTAGGTGGTATTTAAGACTTGCAAATTACAGCGGTAAATTTGACTATAGTCAATCATATGTCTTGAATCTTGGAGGTATTTTCAAAAATAAAAGTGTCCGCGTAACGGGTCTATTTGTTTGGAAATTGCCAGATAGAGTTCCAACATTGAAAATAAAGTAGGGTAAAATTCAGCTTCATTATCCTAGTAGTACGTTTTATGGGCAGTAGTTTTTATTGATAAACTCTTGCTTCCTGGCGTTTGTAAACCGGGAAAAATGGTACATGCTACAGCATTAAAATTTAAAAGGCGACATCAGTTAAAGCAACTAGATCATGCCTTCTCAGAAAAATACTAAGGTAGACCCGATCTTTAATTCCACATATCTACCGTAGTCGGTGATTAAACGTTAAAAATCTTGCTTACCTCGGTGATAGAGAATCTATGATCTGTCTCTTATACACATCTAGATGTGTATAAGAGACAGGGTCCACTGTGCAACTTGTGTTACGCCTTCTCAGCGTTATCATATAAAGTATATCTTCATACAAGCCCGTAGCTTGGGTTGGACATGTTAAGACTACGCTCGAATATTGAAGATGACATCAAAGTTGTTGAACCAAATTCGGCTATCAACTCGGTGGGAGGATGGATTTATTGAGTTATTGGTTAAAGTATTGGGTTATCTATTAAATCGATAAGTTTCAAATAATAATAAAATAATATATTTAAATTATAAAAAATATATTTTTTTTGTCCAAAGTATAAATATATTACGAAATCACAATATAAACTTTTTTTTAAAAGAAAAAAAAAACATAATCAATTCTTATTAAAACTAATATTGAAGTATCAAATTGTGTCAACATATATGAGAATTAATATTGTCTTACCTTATTATTCTTGAGTAAAAAATAAGCAAATGTATAATTCAAATATCACTAAATATTATGAAACAAATTTTACTAAATTTATGTTATATTTAATGTTAAAAAAAGTTATTTTAAGTTAAACTTTTCAGACCCACTAAGTTTCTGCAAACTTATCAAGTCTCCCAGTTCAACCACCGAATTTTATCCGATATTACTGAGTTCTTTTCTTTTCTAGTCATTTTAGTAGACCAACTTGGTTCCATGGCCATGGCTACTTTACTGGGTTCACTAGTTCAACTTCCGGTTCGGGCGAATTTAATAGAAATTATAAATTGCAAGATTACATCTTATATGTATAAAGATGCTCCGAATTTCAACGAATGAAATTTATATATAAAAAAAAAAAAGATGCTCTGGGTTTCAACGAATGAAATTTATCAATTTTCTATAAAAACAAAAAGAAAACAAAACTAGAAGTAAATAATTTCACAAAAATAAAAAAGTATACGTAAATATTTTAAAGAGAAAGACACGAAATTTATTTTATTTTAGAAAGATTTTTCAACATATACTCCATATCCATATTTGAAACTTATCACACTTATTCTAACTAGGGATGGCAACGAACCGAGCTGCTCGAGAGTAACTCGGTCAAAAACTCGACTCGAGTTCGAATTGACCGAACTCGAGTCGAGCGAGCTCAGCTCGAAACTCTTGACGAATCGATCTCGAGCACAGAGATGTTATGCTCGAATGCTCGTCGAGCTTTTCGAGCACCATATAATTTTTTTTTAAATTTTTTTATTATATATAAAATTACTAAAATGTCCATACTTTTTAGAAAAATTACATATTTTACCTAAGAAAAAGACGAACTACTCGAGTTCGACCTCGTTTTAATTATTTCGAACGAGCTCGAATCGAGCTCGAACCACCTCAAACTTTTCGAACTCGAGCTCGAGCTCAAATTTTGAAGCTCGTTCGAGCTCGAACTCGAGCTCAAATTTTGAAGCTCGTTCGAGCTCGAACTCGAGCTCAAATTTTGAAGCTCGTTCGAGCTCGAGACGACTCGAGTTCGAGTATTGTCAAAAATTTCGAGTTCGAATTCGAGTAGGACATTATTCGTGCTCGATTCGGCTCGTTTACACCCTTAGGGTTAACTGGCAAGTTTGGGGTCTGAAGAGGCCTCAAAACCCAAAAAACAGCAAAAACTTGCCATGGCTTTTGCTTGCACTAATGCGCAATTGATTCGATCACTACCAACCACTTTTACTTAATCTCTCACAACCAGATTACCTCAGACACTCCCCTCACGGTCTCCTTCTCAATCATAAAATTAAATACAATCAAACATTTTTATTCCACTCTTCCCTTCCGCTTTAAATTTTATTTTTTTTTATAAATTAATTTTTTAGTAATTATAAATGCAACTTTGTTTTTGGTGTAAAATCTGAATATTTTAGTTCAATATTTCCTTTATTGTACTATGAAAAAGCATTCTTCAGCAGAATTTGCTGGAGAAATGACACATTTTTTTTTATGCAGTAAACTTGTAAAGAAGTCCACAAAGTTAAAAGTGTATACAAAAAAAAAAAAAAAAACATTTAAGGGTTTTGACTGATAAAAATAAGAAACTAGAGAGCTCATCTCTTCCGGATGCTTTGGTTAGTCACTTCCT
This sequence comes from Cinchona pubescens, assembly GCA_025175665.1. Lineage (NCBI taxonomy): Eukaryota > Viridiplantae > Streptophyta > Magnoliopsida > Gentianales > Rubiaceae > Cinchona > Cinchona pubescens. The sequence continues at coordinate 585,990 of JANKKI010000239.1, read as the reverse complement.
ACGAGAAATTGAGTAGTGGCTTCAAGTGCCATATGTTGTATTTTACTATTATCCATGGGGGCCACGATGATCCGGGTTTCAAATTATTATTATTATTATTGTAGTTATTATTATTATTATTATTATTATTATTATTATTATATTTTTTTTATTTTTTATTTTGCTAATCTATTAGATGTAGTTTATTATGTTTATCAAATTAATCCAAATTGGATTATACTGTAGATTAATTAGAGTCTCTTATACACATCTAGATGTGTATAAGAGACAGGCAAAAATTTATGTAATAGATTAGAGTCACTTATTCTATTGCTTATTGTTTCTACACTTGCACTACCAAAGATAAATAAACTTGCGTGACAAAAAAGTTCAATTTTTATATATGTATTTCAATCAGAGTTTTACCATCTAACTTAAACTACTTAGATTGTACATTCACATTTTTAAGGAAAATAATTTATGTGTAATAATATTACCTTCAAAAAATACAGGTGTAATAAATCAAAAAAATCTAGCCGACATAGTCCGAGGAGCTTTAATCCATAAGTACTCTTTGATTAGCCCAAATAAAAAAAAACTCTTACAGGATGTTTATCAATGTAATTTGTTAGGCGGTTATATATTTTCAGTCTTCTAGTGTGCACAGTGGACCCACAGGCAGCATTGAAATCATGAAAAGCATAGAATCCATGTTCTTTTACACTACAACAAAATAAAATTCTAGTATTTTAAGTAGTTTCCTTCTCTCCATTGTCGCAGAAAAAATAGATACTCCACACCAAATGTATTCACTTTAGCTTTGCTAATTTTTGTTTTTGTATTTGTGTTTTGTTTTTTTTGTGTTTAATTGTAGTGATCAGGGCAATGGGTAAAGTTCTTTGCTTGTTTGTTTCCTTTTTTTTTTTTTTTTTTGTTTTTAAATTTTTTTTTTTGGACTTATAGTTATGCTTAGTTGATAAATGATTCTAAATGCAACTTGGTTTTTGATGTAAAAATTAAATATTTTAGACCAATATTTCCTTTGTTTTAGTACATTATATTCTAAAATTAAATGTAGCATGTAGAACATACTATATCTGTTCCACATATTATATAAATGTCTACATAGTATATATATTCTATAAAATAATAGTTTGTGAACTTGTATTGTACATACTACTGTATATGTTTTACAATCTTGAGAATGGATGGTGGGTTACTACATGATACTACGTTCTACAATTTTAGTTTTAATATGCCAACTTTTGTTAGTATAATCTTTGTCTTAATTTATTGAATTTATGGTTTTCTTGATTTTAGGTTGATCTAGCTAATTAAGGAGAGAAGCAAAGAAAAATCCCAAGATTTCTATTTTTTTTGAGAAAGTTTTCATTGTATAGTCTCTTCCAAACGGTATGTTCTCATTAGCTTTTGAATGTCTACTTTCTTTTGGTTTTTCTCTTTACAGCAGTTTTTGTTTTTTCTTTCAAAAATTTGTGAAGGTCTTGATTTTTTTTTAAGAAAGGCCTAATGATGAATATTTCCTCATTGTTATTACCTTCATAGATGGCTCTCTTGAAGTAGTCTAAGCACAAAAAGCACATGCACTCCATTAAACTCGTCCACATGCATCCCAGTTAAATGTTTTTCTTTTCCATATTCATTGTTGTCCCTGTTGGTTTCAGTGAAATTGATATTAGTGTTCGATAGTTTGATTTTGTGATAACCTAATGAAGCTATAACTACTCTAGGCCACTGTTTACTTTAGTTAAAACTTCTTGTTTGCCGGATTCTGTGCAAATTAGTCTTGATTTTCCATTGCAGTGAAATTTTGATAATACTACTGCTTATTGTTTTTTCATAGATTATTCCTTTTTCAGGGAGGAAAAACTGAAAAAGAAATCCAGGAATTATGAAAGTTGATGCTAATATGTGTATACTAATTTTTTTTTTTTGCATATGGTTATATGTAGTAGCAGGCAAAGTAATCTTCGTCTGATTCACGGACTAGATGAGACGGGAATCTCATTCTCAGACAATTAATGTTGAAATCAGTCATTTTCGGATTAAAAATCTATATTATCAAGTGTTTGGTTAGTAATTAGATTTGATAGGTCTCATCTTATATTTGGTTGGAAATTGTATTACTATTTTTTGGACCAAAATATCCTCAAGCTACTTGTAGTATTATTTTTCATTTGGCATATTGTAAATATAAAAATGATCTTGAAGTAACTATAATATGCTAAAAAAAATGTGAAAATCATTTAAATTACTGTCAGAAAATTAAAAAATAAAAACTTTACCAATACTCTTTTCAGAAAATGAAGGCTTGTATTTAAAAAATTTGTTAATGCATTTTTTATATATTGACAAAATGAAAAAAAAAAAAAAAACTGTTCAGGCTAGAAAAATATGGGAATATAAAAAAAGGGGATTAATTTCCCAAATTGTCAAGTACTAAGAAAAAATGACAAAATGGGAAGATACATAAATATCGAAAAAAGGCAAAATAAAATGACTCGTGACACAAAAGAAAGAAGTGAAAATAAACAGAAGAATCATTAAATGGATTCATGCATAGCTGTTCCGATAGAAGAGAGACTTTTGTAGATTTGGGAAAGGGCAGAGTTATGCCCAAGAGTAGGGGTGTACACCTCTTTGGTATAAGAGTATGAGCCAACTACCAATATAAAATTGTTTTATTGTATTTAATTTTAAAATTTTTAAATTCTCCCCATTTTTATATTAGTTTTTCAATTTTTTAGTTGAATAAGGAGCAAGCCACAGATTCCTAGGGAGTAATGTACCTAAAGGATAAATAGAATTTTTTTAAAAAACTAGGGGGTAATGTACAATTAAAAAAGCTAAATGTAAATAATTTAGGGGAGCATGTGTTTATAAATAATCTGATGTTATAAAGATTTATACAAGCCTAGTTTGTATATATTTTTTTTTTAAATTGAGGGGGTGCAATTACCCACCCTGAAGCCAATGTGGCTCCCCCTCGATTTGGGAGACAGCCAGAACGATTACGTTATAGGTATGGCTTTATTGGGGGTATATATGTCCAAAAATTCTTTATCCCGTTTATCCCTCGTTCCCAAATAACTAATACCACTATCCTATGGATTTATTTTATCCCTTGTACAAGGAATTATTTTGGTTAGGTGGAGTGATAATTCCATTTCCAAAAACCAATCAAAGATGGATGAAATGAGATTAGTTATTCATTTCTATATTATCCCATGAACCAAACAGATTTAAATTTATGCAGAGATCAACAGGCTAATTTTATTTTATTTTATTTTTTTTTTCTCCATGTTCCATTAGCTAGCATGATCCCCTCAGAAAAGGGCTTGAACTTTTTGGTAGAACAATGAGGTGTTTTTCATTGTTCACTCACTATGAAATGTTATTGCTTTTGAAAATGGGGCTCCACATTAAAAGTTCAGATAAACACAGTCCCTCACCCCTAGTACGGTAGTACCTTTAATCCTTACTTGTTGAGGGATCATTTATCAAATTTTTTGGGTACATTTCATGGTTAATTTCTTGCTAATTGTTTACCTCATTTCATATAATGCTGTTCCCTTGGAGTAGGCAAACTAAGATGACTAGTTACTTTAGGACCCTTAATGCTAAAGAACGAAATATTTATGTAGGATGAATCCAAAATCTGTCTCATTCATTTCCTGATCTTTCAAACAAGGTAACATAAACTGGATCGTGTGTTTTAATTATGGTTAGAAATTGAGACATAAAAGGCACTGCTTTCTTGATTAACTTGTAAATTTCCTGATCTAGGATTGCTTACTCGTTATGCTAAGAGATTGTAGCAACTTTTGGCACATTGTATGTATGTGCCACAGAAAAAGTAATCATAAATATAATTTTATTCAGATAATCCAACATAGTTAGGTTATAAATATCTTTTTTCCAATAAATTTAAGAGCAATTTTAAGTAAGTTAAGATTTACATCTTAAAGAGTTTGCGGTTAGATTCGTTTCTCAAAACTTGTTGGTAGTTATCTTTTGAAAATTAGAAGATTTTATTATTAAGAGTTAATACTTAAAAGGGGATGATAGTTTTTTTTTTTTTAATTATTGGTAGTTATTTTTTGAAAGCTAAATTTTTTGTTATTAAAGATTATTTAAAGAATAAATAGAGAGACCACCGAATCAAGTTGTGCCCCCTCTTTATCTAGAGTACAGATATTCCAAGAGACGATTAGTTTAAAACCAATCTACACTCCAAATTCTTTTCAAACTTCAGGTAATTAGTTAATTATTTACTAGTCCATCAAATCTACTTTGTAACTGAGAAACAATTTATCAATTTCTTGAATATCAAAAAGTTCATAAATAAATAATTTTTTTACAATCTAGATTTTAAGTCCTTTTCTTTTCTTATCTTGGAATAGAAATGGCAGGAAATAGGTACACTGGTCTCTTTGCCACATCTCTCATTAGTCTAGGGTGCATGAAGATCCCTTGGATACTCGGTATTATCATGTGATTGAGGGAGTAGAGTCTACTGTTTGCCCTATTTTCCTAAGGCATTTCATAGGATTAGGGATACCTATGAGGTTTGTAGCAGTAGGTGGGGTGGTGTCTTCTTGGCGAGGGATGCGTAGGTCAATGGCTCAATGCTTGGTTACATAGTAATCAAGCTGGTATTGATGATCTTATCCTATTGACTGTTGCATCTAATTTTGAGAGGACATATTGGGAGAAGCACGCCGAGGGACCGGGGAAGTGGGATGTAGTGAAAAGCTGTCTTCAGATGGAAGATATTTGTTGTTCTAATGGTCCTCAGTTTTTTGGATGTTGTCAGCAGCCAATATCATGTGAACAAGACACCGGCTCCACTACTATGCACCCTGTTAACTTATATTGCTATATATGGCGTTCGAATGTAACAATACGTTGTTACAGTTGTATTTCTTGCCGAAAAGATGCTTTTTCTAGATTTAGACTAGTGTGGAGAAGATCTAGGAGCGAGACCACATCTGCTTATTCCGGCCTTACTTGAGTGGCCTTTGTTACCGGTGGAAATTGTGTTTTACATACGTTATTACCGCCAGTACCTCTAGTAGTAGTAGGACAGTTTTTGGTTGTATAGAACTTTTGTTTTCCTGATTGTAGCATCTGGATACTTGCAAACAGTTTGCAGTTTATGTTAAGGATTTGTGTGTGTTAGATGTGATGCAACTTAATTTCCTTTGCAGCTAAGGAGATACACGATATAAATCATATATAGTACTACTATAAAAATGTTAGTAGTTAAAAGATGTCATTAGTATTCAGTTATATCAAATAAGTTGTCCCAACGAATTTATGAAAAAGCAGGTGAGAAAGAAGATGGAGATTTAAAGTTCAGTAACAACTACGTACTGCAAATTAAAAAGCACTTATTTCAGTCTAATAACAGATTTTGGACAAACAATACATCATACTATTACACATTTTTGCTCTTATTCTGGTTTTATTTCCGTGTGTTCTTGGAATGACTCTTTAAGGCGGTTGCAATTAATCATTCAATCTGTGGCTTGCTCCTTACCAACTTTCCAATCAAATAAAATTTCCCAAAGAACTTTGTTTTTGTGTATGGCTTATACACATCTAGATGTGTATAAGACACAGACTAGGAGTGCTTTACCAAAGAAGTACAATAACTCATGCCATAACTAAGATATTCATAAATAACGAGTTTGAAGTTGAAACTCTCCCGAAGGGGGGATTTATTTATGGTTCCTTGCATAACCTTTTCAGGGATAAAGAGCTTATTAATAATTAACGGTACTAATAAAGAGGTTCTCAACTTGTAGGCAAAGGGGCATCAAGAATACATTAATTATAATTGACGGAGAATTTCTATAGATACTTCCATGAAAATCTTAAAGTTAGTCAAATCTCGGACTAACTGTTGTGAGTTGATCACTGAATTTTTGCTTAACTGAATAGCACACTGCCAGTAATCATCAAGAGCTGCATTTCTGGACTCGATCCGCGGCTTCACTATTACTTTTATGCTCCCAGGTTCGATATGCATCTTCCAATCTAAGTCCAGAAGACCAAATATAACCTATGCACGTCTTGTATTCACATCTGCTGATTATAAGAGGAATTGCTAAACAAGTCAACAAAGTCTTGTAGAACGTAGGGATATTTTTCCTTGGCACATTGAATAGATGATCCTCCGAGCCCTCTTTCATCTTCTTTTCCGCTTCCGGGGATTGACAGCAAGCAATGTTTGCAAGATTTAGGATACGGGCTTTTGCAGCAAATAAGTTCAATTAGTGTCGAATCTCCACTTGCGAGTTGCAAGAATAATGTTTGTGCAGCGATGAGGCTGCAAAAGATGGCGAAAATACCAACTCTGGGCATCATGGTAACCATTACCAATGAGGAATTTTGTTTCACCTATATACTTGCTTGCGGTAGAGGTTTTTAACTTCTTACATAAGATGGTATTTATGTACACAATCAAATGGAGTGGTCTATAGTGAAACTTTCCTTTCGTTCAATGATTCAGAAATCAATTTGCAAACTCCTAATGTTTTGTATAGTTTGACAATGTTCACTTATTCTTCTCACTCAGAATCTTTTCATATTCCCTAATTCTATCTCATAAAATACTACTTAAAACTTTTTCGCTTTAGAAAAAAAAAAATTTTCTTTACTCCTAAAATTACAAGTACTAAGTAACCACAAAATTTATAAATTGGAAAAGTGTTATAATAGCAAATTAAAATGTAAATACTTGCATATATCAAGTTGTTTATGCACAGTGGGTATACCAAGAGAGTAAGTTTGTGGGTTTCATGTGGGACCTACTCTAGGTCCCTATGTGGATCCCACATGGACCCCACAACTTTTCTCTCTTGGTACACACTGCATAAACACTTTGATTTATGCAAGAAATTTATCAAACTAAAAACTAAAATACCACCCCATAAGAAGAAAATTACCTAAAATTTTACCCCATAAAACTTCTAATAATGATGAGTAGAATTAGAAACTTCTAGAGCTTGGTTTTATATACAAGCAAAGTCTATTTCATTTTTTTACTAGATCCTTCCTGAAGGACCTCGTGTTATTTATTTATTTATTTCACTCTCAAATTTTCCTTATTTGTTTGGCGCAAGATTTGTAAAATACGAAACTGTTACAATAGCAAACTCAAAACTAAAATATCCACTGCCAAAATTTTTACGCCCAATAAAACTTATAAAAATTAAATTAGGATTCTCTAGAACTTGGTTTTAATTGCAAAACAAACTCAAAGTTTATTTTCATAAAATCTTTTGTTTCATTTTCTATTTAGGATTAATTCTATTTTGCAATCTCTAAGTTACTACACAATTCCTACTTTGTATTTCTAATTTTAATTTTAAATATTTTACACCTCAAATTCTTAAATCCGTTTCATTTCATTACAATTTTTAACTATTACTAAAATTAACGGAATATGAGCATGGAAAACTTGACTAAAAAGGTCTGAGAAAATTGTAACAATTTTTTATTACATAAATGTGGAGAATATCATTAGTCTGACTTTTGATTAAAATTTTAAGGCCAACTCTTATAAGCCAACTCTTTTAATAGACAAATCGAATCCAATCCAAAATGTTTTCATTAGAACTCAAGGCCGGACTCATATTGTAGAAAAAGAACTAATTAATCTATAAGAAATGTTAGTCCATAGTCTTCAAATTTTTCATAACATATACGATAAGAATCTTCACAAGAAATGTGACTATAATGTCATAGAGTTACATATCAATTACTAGTAATCATTACTGGTTAGATGTTAGATGAAGAACATCAAAGAACACCAAAACACCAAATATCAGCTATGAGATAAAAAAACATCTCATCATGAAAACATAGAAGAATTACTAATACTAGAACAGAACACAATAACCAAAGAATAAATATGCAGGTTATACTTATATATCGTACCAGTAAAGAAGCTCATGCCATAATTAACATTCGTTTAAATAGAATCTATGTTGAAGGATTTCTACTTATTTCAAAGGTGACTCAAATTCATAATCTATGCACATTGATAAATATCGAGTTGGAAGTTGAAACTCTCCCAAAGTAGGATTTAGGTCCCGTTTGGAGTTGTGGTACTTTTACTAAAAAAGTATTTTTGGGTAAATCAAACACTTTTAGAGTGTTTTAGTAAATTTGTTTTCCTAAATTCAAGGGTAGACCTTTTAGTGTGAAAAGCACTTTTATCAGACTCAAAATTGTTGCTTTTAGAATAGATTTTATTTTTTAAACAATTAAAGAAAAAATTTAACCATTTTATCATAATTTAAAATTAGATAAAAATAGAAATACTTTTTTAAACATTCAAATCAAATATTTTCAAATATAAAAAAGTACCAATTCCAATTTAGTACCAAACAATAAATTAAATACTTATTAAGCACTTCCTTTCAAAGCACTCCTAGATAAAGTGTTCTGTAATAAGTCACCGCAATTCCAAATGGGGCCTTAATTTTTGTATTTTATTCTCTATCCTTTTTATTAAAAATATAATATTATAATAATAAAAATTTTCAGTATTTCTTGTATATACATGTAAATTGATAACTATGATAAATAAGAAAAATAATAAAGTTTATTCTAAGCATGTAAAGAAGAAGAAACGTGTGAGACATGTACTGACATGAAAATATAAATAAAAAGGAAAAAATAAGAAGAAGAAAATTTAATTATTTTTTCTATATTTTGGTTGATTAAGATATTAAGTACACATCTACATATATTTAACTCAATTCTCAACTCATTTCATTCTAAAATTCTAAATAATTATTTGAAAATTAGTTGATCATATTCATCCGAAATCTAAACATGGGGGACAAAAAATACAGAATTAAAATGTTTGACTAACGACAATTTGATTTGACTAACGATAATTTAATTTGATCATTAGTCACTATTGAATTCTAATAATTGATTTTTTTGGGACAAAATTGGTACTTTATGAATTGAATTTATTTTTAGTGAAAATTCAAGGGACTAGTTATTTTCCCTCTTGAACTAATACAAAATAAATTCTAGTAATAAGTAATGAAAATGAAGCACTACTAATTAATAATTACTTTAAATAATAAGTAACGACTTGGATTAATTAGTACTAACTTAGAATAAAGAAGTAATAACTTGGACTACTAAATACTGACCTTAAATAAAAATAATAATTTGCAATAATAAGTAATAACTTATAATATTAACTAATAATTAGGTCTAATAGCTACTAAATTGTTATAAAGTGTAGCTCATATAGTAAGAATATGCTTCCTCTATGACCTTAGTTATGTGTTTGAATCACCAAAGGAGTATGTGGAAATCCACTATAAATCATATTTATAAAAAAATATTAATAAGTAATCAAAAATAATGTACTAATTAACAGTAAGTTCAAATAATAGGTAATAAATTGGACTACTAAGTACTATTTTTGAGTATTACTACTAATAGGTTAGATTATTAAGTACTAATGTGACGTAAAATAAATAATTATTCTATCTAATTTCAATTAATTGAAAGTGGACTAACTTGGATCTAGCCCGAGCCTGTCCCACCTAGACATATTATGGGCCGGGCAAGGAGACCGGACCTGGCCTAATATTTCCCATTTCCAGCCCGCCTTTGTCCATATAGTCTAGGATCCTAGTCTCCTTGAAATATGAGGAAATGGGCTGACTAGGGCCACGCCATTTGCCATGTCTAGACGTAGATTCATACTAGTCAAGAAGCACATCAACTATACACCATAATTAACATATTCATAAATAACAATTTCGAAGATGAACTATAAGAAGTAGGATTTGCTTTGTTCTTTTTGTAATGAAAAGCTTATAATGGTACTCATAAAGAGGGTCTAAATGAGGCAAATAAGGGTTCCAGCATTGATAGAATTATAATTGACGAAGAATTTCTACAGATACTACTATGAAAATTTTCAAATACAAGCAATTTTTTGTTAATTGTTGAGAAGTGAATGAATTTTCGCATTAACTAGGTAACACATTGCTAGTAATCATCAAAAGCAGAATTTACTGGTTCAGCAGTTTCACTATAACGTTTATCCTCCCAACTTCGGTATGCATCTTCCAATATAAGTCCAGAAGACCAAATATATCTTATGCATGTCTGGTATGCTGTTAACTGTTGATTATCACTCGAATTGTTTGACAAGTCTACAGAGTCTTGTAGAACGTGAGGATATTGTTTCTTAGCACATTGGATAGATGACCCTCCAAGCCCTATTGCATCCTCGTTGTTGCTTCCAGGAATTGTCTGAAAACTAGTACTATTTGCTTGGGCATCCTGGTATTTATATACTACGTAGATGATCAATTAAAGATGAAGTTTGTAGAGAAACTTTCATTTCTTTCAGTTAATACAGTATCAATCTTGGATACTCATAATTAAAGCTTTGTAAACTGAATCACAAGTTTGACAATGTTCCCTTATTTCGTGTTACTCGGCTACGTAGAATATTCCCTAATACTACCTTAAACGCGGGTTTTTCTTTACTCGTCTCAAATTACAAGTATTAAGACTACAACATTTATAAATTAGGAAAGTGTTATAATAGGAGACCAAAAACTTAGATACCATGACCACTTAAGTAGGTTGGTGTTATTACCAGAGCATTTATTTTTCAACCAGAGCAAAATTGTAATACTTGACAAGATTGCCCTCCCTATAAATTGCTTCTCTCACTAATTCTGTTCGGATTCTTCTGAGGTCTCAAACCTTATCTCACCATCTTGTATCTTAAGTCCTTCATTCCTTCTTTCCGTCGGCGTTCATTGCCTCTGCAGCCACACTCCTCCTTCCTTCTCCCTCACCTTGCTACAACCTCCCTCCTTCCACCCCGCCTTATGCTGGGGGGTCTCCCTTCTGCTCCCCGTCCTAAAGCCACTCTCTCCTCCTCCTGCCGCCAATCTTTTCCCCATGTTTGTGTATGATTATATATGAGTTTAGGTGTGTTGTTGAAACTTGCTGTTCAAATGAGTTTTGTTCGTTTAGCGGTGGTTCTTTAGGTTAATTAGATCAACATTAAATTATCTATGGAATTATTCAAATTTGATTTATTCTTAAAACTTAAATTTTCTTTTGCCTTTTCAATGCCCCAACACTTCATTAAACCAATTAACACAATCTTTAAGTTTTTTCTTTTTTTTTTTTTGGGTAAAAAATTGTTTGTGAAAAGAAAACTAATTTTGGGAACTTGATTATTGATTTAATGGTTTGGATTAATATTGTTGTATTTTTTGTGTTGAAATTTCATCAAATTATTTGGAGATTCAAGCCACAATATAATTGTGCACGGGAGAAAAAGAAAGCACTCTAATAATATGATTTTTGTTTGGTCAAAAATAATGATCACCAGCAACAATCGCATAACGGGGCTGATGAAAGTGAAATTGACGATGGCTTTGGCATAAGAAACTGGAAACAGATGTTAGATAGCTTTAGGCTTTTAGTAGCCCCACAGTGAATTAATGGAAAAATGGATTTTGACTCAACTAAGTGTGATACTGTCATGGGAAGCAAATTTGCTTTGGCATGATAATAATTGCTCTAGCATTAACATTAACCACCTAAGTACCTATGAAGGAAATTACCGAAAATTTTACTCCATAAAACTTCTAAAAATTAAATTAGAACTTCTTAATTTACAAAAAAAAAAAAGAAAAAAGAAAAAAAAGAAACTTCCAAAGCTTGGTTTAATATAGGCAGGGGCGGAGGGAATAGGGGCAGTAGGGGTAGCTGTCCCCATTGTCCTTGAAAATCAAATACATGCATAGTGTAAAATTTGATAAAATTTAGACTATTGCCCCCATAAAATTGTTTAGTCTTTTTCTATTTTTATGTCTTCTACCAAGTATAATTTAGTTGGATACATTTTGCATATTATATTCTAACTATTAGCTCAATACTCCACTACTTAATATAATATTTTATAGCTCTTATAGGCCCAATACCTACCAATTAATATTTTTTTTTATCCTTAATCTTATAACTAAATTCTCTTATAGGAGAAGAAGAATAATGAAACAGCAGAAAAATTCTTTAGGGACAAAAAGAAAAATCACATTTCTAGGAGAAGAAGAGAAATCAATCAAATACAGGACAAAGTGACAAATATTTTCTTTTTAATAATAATAAAAAAAACATTATTAGTTTCTTACAATGCAAAATACTAGTTCCGTTGGATGGATTTTCCATTATTTTCTAAATAATATTTTGTAATCATTATTCAAACACATTTTTCAACTACTTTTTATTTATCTCATCTGTATATATCTAGTATGTAAAAAAGTAACTATAGTATTATTCCTAATAATGCTCAAGATAATATACTAAATAATAGATGTCCAAACGCAGGGAAGTATGCCCATCATACATACATAGTTGCCTAGCTAGGTACTAGGACAAACGCTAATCAAGACAAAATCATGCACATACTATTATTAAAAAGAAGACTAGTAGTGTTATTAATTTATTCGTTATTTGCTTTACTATTTACATTATTCATGTTCGGATGGTTATTATTTTGAATATTATCTAGAATGAAGATTATAATTATTTTTTGGGATATGATGTGTAAAGGAAAATATAGTTAGAAACGTGTTAAAAATGATTACAAAATATTATTCGGAGAATCATTGATAATGAACTTGTCCAAACAGAGCCCTCTTATTGTTTTTCTTTTCTTTTTTGTTATTTAAATTTATGTGTTATGATATTAAATTAAATGACTAATTTACTATGTACAAATTATAAATAATGACAAAGTTATTTGTTGTTGTAAAAATATTATAAAGAAAAAAAATAGAAAGATGATATGTACAAGTATTTTATAATATAATAAAGCTATTTTCTAATATATTTTTGTAATTTTAGTTGTCTACTAATTTTTTCATTAAAATTGTCTAAAAATGCCCTTGTATATTGAGGTGGGAAGAAATATTCACTAATCGCCCTGCCCTGGCGCTTCGCTCCAAAAAAAAAGAGGGTATCTAGACTCAACTATCAACTTAGTCAAGTAAGGATTGGGTGCCCTCTTTTGTGAGGGTCAAAAATGGGTTGAAGTTTTAAAAAATTTGCGTGTATCTGATTCGACTCACATATATTTTTTTTTTTCAATTTTAGGTAAACAAGTCATTCATTCAATTTAAAATTCTTAATTCCTATTTGTATTGTATTTAACTAGCTTTCCTTAAGAGAAATATTATGCCATTTTTGTTTTTCTTTTTAATTTAAAAAAATTATGTGACTTTTTGAAATTGAATTTTGTTAAGTTTTTTCTTGGAACAAGTTGATATTGGTTGTTTTAAGGTGAGAGTTCTTTTCTTTTTGAGTGCTCTGCTTCTATGGATTTTATGTAGTATACTTATTAGTCCTAAAAATTAATGAAAGTTTGGTGCTCCCAGCGGGATTAGTTTAATCGGTTGATTTTTCTTCTTCTTCTTCTTTTTCTTCTTCTTCTTCTTCTTCTTATTATTATTATTATTATTATTATTATTGCAAAAAGAATTATGGTAGGAAAGGGTTGGGTAACCGTGGATACTCGGACACTCTTCAACCGGGTACTGCTCTTCGGATACCCGGTGATGTGAGGATCACATAAGGGTCAGAAAAATGGTTGTTTCGATAAATGACAGGTCGGGTCAGCCAAATCGTTTGCGTGGCGGGTACCCATCCCTAATTTTATATACAAACAAAGTCTATTTTCATTTTTAACTAGTTACTCAAGGAACTTTTTTTTTCCCTTTTTTTCCTTATTTGTTGGACACAATACTTGTAAAATAGGAAACTATTGCACTAGCAAACTCAAAACTATTTGTGAGATTTGTTGCCCTTCTGCGTATGGCTAAAAGACAACCGAGGCTAGGCCAGTAAATGGATCGGGTCTAGACCTGGATCCATTTATCTAGGTCTAGACCTATGATAAATGTTGATCATGACTACTCCGATCTGATCTGGATTCGTTTAGCTATTATAGTAAATGAATAAGATATGGATCTTGTTGTTCCATCCCAATTAGGATGTGGATTCGATTAAAATATTTAATATATAATAAAATTACATAATCGAATGTATAATTTGTGAATAAAAATCTACATTTATTTTTTTAGGCCTTTCTCGTTGGTACTGTAAAAAGACAATACCCAAATCCATATGGTACAAGTTGGACACTTAGGCTATTCGGCCGAATACAAGCCTACTTGATCCACTTACCATCTCTAATTAGGACATTAAGTGGCTACATAACTTCTACGTCCTCTGCCATTTCTCTCATACACACTTTTAGTGCCATCTCTAGCCATTGTTGGAAATGATTGAGAGAAGTGGATTTTATAAAATGGAATATAATTTTTATGGATATTTCAAGCATAAATATTCTTTTTTTTGGGTAAAATATTTTGTTGCAAGTGGAAAATATGATTATAAATTCCAATAGAGTGAAAATTTAGAGATTTGAGAAGTTCATAATTTGGGTTAAACCTAGTTCTTGAGGAGAGAAATGTTGGTAGATTTTGAACACGTTTTTAGATTAATGGACATTTTGATGGTGCAAAGATGAATTTCTAGCCAATTTGATGAAAGTATATTATCTCTGTCTCTTATACACATCTTTTTTAATGCATTTTCTTACATTTTTCTTTTTGTCCCTAAAGAATTTTTCTGCTGTTTAATTATTCTTAAACTCCTAAAGAGCTGCACTCTAATTGCCACATGAGTTAGCCCTATTCGAGAAAAACCTTGTCTCCAATAACGGTATCTGTCTCTTATGGAGTTTTTGGGTTGAGAATTTAAAAGCCAACCCAACCTAACTAATATAGAAATTCAAATAAACCTAACTCAAGTATATTCGGGGGGGTTACTCGGGTTTTTGAGTTTATTTGAGTTAAAATCTCAAACATGTAAAACAAAAAATATTATTGTAAGAAAATGCATTAAAAAAAATTTTTGTCCAAAAATGAAATGGCTAGATCAAGAATGAGAAGGAGAAATTATATAATATGTTGGATGAATGTTATGTCAATAATGAAAAGGAAAATTATTATAAGTAGATGATATTGTTGGGAACAACTAAGTCCTCAATATACCTGTCTCTTATACACATATAGATGTGTATAAGAGACATGTAGAAAATCAATGAGTACAGTAGAACGAGTCTTTAAACACCTGGAACTCAATCACGCTCCTACTCACTACCAAAAGTGAAATAAATAATTTGACAGTACACAACAACCCAAATCACAGGTATAAAAGTTTAACCAATAGACAAGAGAAAATAACGATACACATCTATTGTGTAGAAACTTTTTAGGGGAGATATGGTTGTTGTTCACTGCAAATCTGATTTGATTTGCTGTTTTGTCGAAGTGAACTGTTGATTTTCTCCCCTAAAAATTTAGATGTGTCTACTGCCAAAATAAGAGAAAAATCTTCTGACTATTTTTTTTCTCCAAGACACATGGCTGACTCAATTGGAAGTATTTTCCAAACCGACAACCAAATGACAAGTCTTATCCTGTTCTCTTATCAGACATCTAGATGTGTCTGAACTTATCATCTATATGGATCTTCACAAGCTCAATCAACTTAGAGTCTAGAACATCCCATATCCAATGATACTGCACATCAATGTCCTTAGATTTCCCATGAAAAGTTGAATTCTTGCCAACATGAATAGCATTCTATCTGTCACAATACAATACATACTGCCTCTGAGTAAAATCAAACTTATGCATGAACTTTTTCATCCAAAGCCGCTACTAGCAATGAACTCTACTTCAGTAGTAGACAATGCAACAATCTTTGCAATCTTAATTGCCACGCTACTGCTCCCTTTGCAGATGTAATTAGGTACAAGTGTCTTTCTAGTGTCAATATCCTGTCAATATAGACTAATCTGTGTAAGAACAAAGAATAGGTTTACTAGTCCCAAGACGCAGCTTCAAATTCGATGTACCCCGGAGATACCTCATAATCTATTTCAAAGCATTCCAATGCTCTCTACCCGAGTTTTTCTGAAATCGGCTAATAGTACCAACTGTATGGGTAATGTCTAGCCTAGTGCAAACTATTGCATACATCAAACTCCTTACTGCTAATGCATAAGGAACATGTTGCATGTCTTCTTTCTCTTTATCACTAGACAGAGTCTGTCTAGTGTTAAGCTTAAAGTGCGTAGCAAGAGGAGTGCTTATAGTTTTATCCATACAAAACCGCTGGAGTATTTTTTTCACGTATTTTTGCTGAGACAACCATAAGTTCTTGCCACTCTATCCCGAGTAATCTGCATGCCAAGAATTTGTCTTGCTGGTCCCAGTTTTTCATGGCAAAAGTCTTACTGAGCTTTTTCTTCAATCTATCAATTCTATCAGAATTAAGAGACATGAAAAATCCTCGAGTTATGTTCTTGAAGGTTGTTCTGAATGATTCTCCTTCCCCTTCACCACAAAGCCTTCCGGCTGCTCTATATAAATTTCTTCCTCCAAATCACCATGATGGAATGCGATTTTCACATCCATTTGATCTATTTCAAGATCATTACTCGCTGCCAAACCAAGATATCACTCGAATAGAAGATATCTTCACAATAGGAGAGAAGATTTCTGCAAAGTCAATACCTTTCTTCTGACAAAAGCCCTTGACCACACATCTAGATTTGTACCATGAAAGTGAAGACCCTTCTTCATTCTTCAATCAGATCCACCGAGTTTTCAAAACTCTTTTGTTCTTCTGTAATTTCACTGGCTCAAATGTGTGGTTGTCGTGCAATGATTGTCATCTTATTTTCCATAGCATCAACCCACTTTACCTTCTGCACACTCTCCATGGCCTCATCATAGCTCTCTGGTTCTCCCCTGTCAATGAGGAGTACGTACTCATCTGATGAATAATGGGTAGAGGAAACTCTAGTAGGGTCGATGTCCTTATTGGAATGATGAGGTACGACGTTAGGATAATCAAGATGTGTATAAGAGACAGCGTCTCTTACTGATGTAGCTGGTAGATGTAGATAAGAGACAGGTGTGTTTGTGTTAGGACGTGTGCCCGATGTAGCTAAAGAGATCAGTTCTAACTTCTCTTCCTTATCAATATCTTCAATGGTTTGATCCTCCATGAAGATAACATCACGACTTCTCACAAGTTTCTTGGAAGTCGGATAATAAAATCTATAACCAAATTCATCATGACCATAGTCAACAAAGACACATTGTCTAGTCTTGACCTCCAACTTAGACCTCTCATCTTTAGACACATGCACAAATGCTTTACAACCAAATATGCGCAAGTGGTCATAGGATACCTCCTTGGCTCCTTCTTTGTACACACACAATCAGGAACATCAGCCTGCAAAGCAACAATGGGAGATAAATTGATCACATGTGCAGTAGTACTATAATGCCTCACCACAAAATGCATGTGGCAATTTTACTTCAGAAAGCAAACATCTGACTCGCTCTACCAATGTTCTGTTCATTCTCTCTACCTGGCCATTCAATTGAGGAGTCTTGGGAGGGTCTTCGGTGTCTTTTACCTGCGCCTATTTTTCTCTTATTTTGGCAGTAGAGGTATTCGCCACCATTGTTGGTGCGAATACATTTAGCTGTTTCCTGTCTCCTCTCAATAGAAGTCTAAAACTGCTTAAAGATACAAAACACCTGATCTTTTGGCTTAAAGGCATACACCCACAATTTTCTTGAATAGTCATCAATAAATGTGGCAAATTAGAGTGCACCACCAAACGTCTTCATTTTCATTGGACCATATTGAGATTCTGAATGGACTAACTCAATCAAGACTAATGAAGTTGCTGGGAGATAGACTCTTGATTCATTTTATAAACATTTAGTCCCTTCTCACTAATGTAGCTAAGTGTCTTGTGTCATAGCTCTGAAGAGGCACTGTCTTCAACTGCATTGACATTATCAATGAACACTGAAGCCTTGTTTGGTACAAGCCCAAACTCTTCTTCCCAGGTGCTACAATCAAAGAACCCTTAGCTGCCTTGTACTGCTAATTACCTTGGGTGCTAATATAATCCTCACCATTTAGCACACCATTCAAAATTAAATTGATCAAGTCAAAAACGTAGTTAGGTCTAACATCTCATAGAACCAACATAACTCCTGTGCATGTCTTCAATACAACAGTTCCTACGCCAACTACCCTCGATTGACCATCATTACCTATCTTCAATATCCCGAAGTCACCGGGAGTATAAGATGTGAAGAAATCTTTCCTTGATTTCATATTTCAAAGAACTGTTCAAGAAACAATCAACATCCTCTCTCACTCCCAATCGAGACAGGGAGCAGGCATACGTCATCCATTATTGGCAACATTAATCAAATTTTCATCCCATACAATTACCAAATCCTCAATAGTAGTGGTGGCAACATGATCATCACTATCACTATCCTTCTTTGCTGTTTACCTCTGTTCTCCCTTTTTAGATTGTTGCAATTTTTTTTGATGTGTCAAGACTTGCCACAATGATGACATCAAGATTCTCGACATTTTGAAATTTGAAGAACTCTTTCCTCTGTTGGATTCTTCTTTATGGATATTTCTGCATCTCTCTTAATTTTTCGTAATTAACACCTCTGACTGTAAAGTAGATGCCTCTTGAGTTCTTCATCTCACATCTTCATTCAGAACAACCTTCTTCACATAACTCAAGGATACAGTACCACCACGAATAGAATTAGTCTACGTGACACAGAAATTCTCCCAAGAATCCGGTAGAGTATTTAGAATCACAGTCGCCAATGCTTTCACCCTGTGGGAGAAACCAACTGTCTTTGTATGCTTCAAAATCCCTTGAAACGCATTCACGTGATCAGAAATAGAACATCCTTCTTGGTACTTCTAATTCATAGCCTGTTTTAGCAAGAACAGCTTGTTATTTCTAGATTTTGAAGCATACAAAGACTAAAGTTTCTCCCACAGGGTTCTAGCATTGGCGATGTGATTCTAAACATTATCATCTATCCATTATTGAACGAAGCCACAAATCATCTCATGCTCAAAAGCCCAATTCGAATCTAACATGGACTCGGGTTTCTCATCAGAAAATACTAGTAAGTGTAATTTGTTCATACATAGTAGATCCTTCATCTTACCTTCCATTTATGATAATTTGGGCCATTCAAACTGATCATCTTACTGTAATTGGATTCCATATTTATTCAAGTAAAAAATTCGAGCAGATACAACCTAACTCTAATACCACTTGTTGGAAATAATAAAGGGGAATAATGCAAGCAGAATAATTACTCAAGAAAAATTTTTCACTACTTGAATAAATCATAGAACTGACCCAAACAGTAAATATATAAACGAATAAAATCAACAAGCACAGAACACGGAATTTTTACGTGAAAAATCCCTTCAATGTGAAGAGTAAAACTACTAGACCTAGTCTAGGAATATTTCACTATCAATGGATCAATGAGTACAACAAAATGAATCTCCAGTAAACACTTGGAATATAAACACGCCCCTACTCACTACCAAAAATGAAATAAACAAATTGGTGTGTATATTCAGCCATAGACACAAAAATCACTACCATTCCTAACACAAACACACACGACACTTTTCCTTTTGGGATTAGGATTCTTCTTCTTTTTTTATTGTTATTTGTGGACCCCTCAAAATTGAGGACTGCACAATAGATATGACAAAGAAAATATGAAAAATCTATAAGTAAATTATATTTGGATTATCTAGTTATTGGGTTGGATTTTAAAAATATTGGGTTGGATTTTATTTTTAAAATGCTGTTGGCCTTCTTCCTAAGCCTTCTTCCTAAGTGGACGGAAGCAGCCCCGTTTAGGAAAATCACGAAAGAAACAGTTGTTGACTTCATCAATTCAAACATTATTTTTAGGTATGGAGTGCCTCAATATATCGTCACCGATAATGGGAAGCCATTTGTTAATAGTTTGGTGGATCGGTTATGCGAGAAGTTTAAATTCAAAGAGTATAAGTCTTCCATCTATAATGCACCAGCAAATGGTCTCGCTGAAACCTTCAACACAACCTTAGGCAATTTGACCTTAAGAAGGTGGTGGCAAAATCCAAATGTGACTGGCATGAAAGAATAGGTGAGGCACTTTGGGCATATTGAACAACTTACAAAACACCTACTCAAGCAACTCTTTACTCTTTGGTCTATCGGGTCGAAACTATTTTGTTACTTGAGAAGCAAATACCGTCACTCAAGATTGCTATCCAATAAGGTTGGCTAGTGATGATAATGCACATCTCCAGCTACAAGAGTTAGATGCACTAGATGAAAAGAGGGTCGATGCTCAACAACATCTGGAATATTACTAGGCTCGTTTGTCTAGGGCCTTCAACAAAAATGTATGACTAAGGTCATTCCAAGTTGGAGATTCGGTACTAGCTGTTCAAAAGCCAATCTCTATCCACTACGGATGAAAAACAAGTTTACTTCCAAGTGGGATGGTCCTTATGTGGTACAACAGGCATAACCAATGGGGCCTACTTATTGACTAATCAAGATGGTGTGAAGGTCGGAACAATCAACGGCAAAGACAGTCCTTTTTGAAGCATTACTTCCCTTGAATTTGGATTTCACAAAACCCTTTTTTAACCTTA
Organism: Cinchona pubescens; assembly: GCA_025175665.1. Lineage (NCBI taxonomy): Eukaryota > Viridiplantae > Streptophyta > Magnoliopsida > Gentianales > Rubiaceae > Cinchona > Cinchona pubescens. The sequence continues at coordinate 565,323 of JANKKI010000239.1, read as the reverse complement.
AAAAAAATTGTTTGGGTATGCCAAAATTCAGTCAATTGTTTGTTCATTTATTTCCATACCTACAAAGAAAATATTATTTTCTTGAACTACGTTTTTGACTTGATCCCTTCTAGGGTACGTCAGCAGCTTGGGTATGCCCAAGTTCAGTCAATTGTTTATTCCTCTTAGTTTTCTTAATAAAAAATCAATAATGACGTAAATAAATTACCCCTGGCTCGTATGAGTATAAATTGTGAACGTTTAGAACAATTCAAAAGAAATAAATGTGTTTCAAATTCATTCTTGAAGTGCACTCAATCTCAAGTTTTGATTGAAATTGAAATGACGAGAAAGTACATGTTTATTGAGGAGATGAGATTATTAAAAAAAATGTGATTAGACTTAATCCATTCACATCAATTGTGAGACTTCAGCTCATTCTTTCTCTAGAGAAATATGAAGTGCTTCCATTAAATCTTCAAAATCCTTATAAGATACAATGGAGTGTTTTTAAGGTAGGCTTGCTCAGTTGCAAGATGAGCCATCAAATGTCGATTGCAAGACATCTCGTCATTAATCTTGTGTATCTTTACATCAAACCCATGCATCTCGATGCTAATCTGCTCTAGTTCCTTCCTCAATTCAACTTTCCTACCCTCGAGACTTAGTCGTTTAGGTTGGATGGACTCAAGATGCTTCAACTTTTGCTCACTTGGTGAAGAATTCTCCTCGGACGTGTTGAATAGCTGCAAGACGCGTAAAGAGTGTAGTTTGATAAGCTTCCCAGAAAATTGTTATGCAATTCCTGATACTTGCTGATATGGGTCATAAGGTTCTCCACTCGAGTGCGCAACTGAGAAGGGTCGAATCCATCGAGTTTAATTACTCAAAATAACTTAGCAAACCTGTAAGAGTACTTCAAGAGTTGCTCAAATAAAGTTTCCAAGATTTGCTGCTAAATTCTTTCTCCAATACTAGGAAACTAAAGCTGCTTTGCAATGTTGTTTAGACGCAATGGCAGTAACACTAAATATGGAATGAGCAGTTGGTGCACATAGGACAGGCTAAGCAAGGACAGGCATCATGCGCATCATAGACAGCTCTTTTTCACGTTTGAAAATGAGGTAAGATCAAAAGGTTTTCCCAGATTGCGCGCAATCAATTCAAATTGGCTGGGGTCTAAATTGGTATTATCACTGCTTTCCGGTCCATCCAATATTGCGCATTTCATAATAAAATGAATGCTTCCAAGCTTCAAAGTAAATTGAGCATTTAACAAAAGAAATGTTTTACATGATTGGAGAGGTGAAGAAGAAAGTTAATGTAATAAACTAAAAAAAAATGTAATACCTGATCCCCTATGGCGTGCAGAGTTTGATTAGAACTATGGATACTAGTAAACAAATTTTTCATAGTCAACACAAGCTCCTTAGGATTGTTGGCAAAATCTCATAAAGACCTGTCACTCGGGATATGTTTCCAACATTTGTCAAGAAGCTATCACGGTCTCCAACTGAAGTTGAATGCTCATCACTAGCAAATTTCATCTTTAAGCACTGTGATTTTTGAATCAGTGGAGTCTCATGACTCATTTCATCCAATTGCGGCTGTTAAGAAGGATGTCTACTAGGATGATCATTAGTTGGAGTTTCATCCTAAACTTCTTGAAAGGCACATCTCTTTCGAGTACTAGTGCTTTCATCCATAGCAATAGCTTCCATATGCATTTTTGACCCAGGAACAAAACCACTGGCTGGATCATTCATGGAGTTAAGAAATAACTGTGCTAATGTCTTTGGACCATTTCTAAAATAATCATCATAGAGTTGTGCCCACCAAGTATTATATCGTCGAGTAAAGCGATCCCCAAAGTTTTGCAATAAGGCAAGAAATACCTTAGATTTTGTGCCTGTACGAGTGCAAGAGCGATAGAGCTGATACAACCTCTTCAAGACTGATGCAAGAAGCTCTTCACTATACTTACCTGGAAGGTCTTGACATGATTGCTTCGAAAGCCAAATTGGGGAGCAAATCTATGGGAATTGTAAATCTCTATGATATACAAGTCTTCGCATCGCAAAGACAAGTAACTTTATCGCAAGTTCATTAAGTAATTAAACTTTAATGATGAAAGGTTGCGATCATCGGTAAAGATATGTTGCTTTTCTAAAGTGAAAGAAGTAGAATACCAAGCGAAGTTAGTCCCCCGCATGATATGGTCTCTTGCACTTATCTCATCAAATGAGATAACAGAAGAACTCTCGGATAATTTAGCCATTGTTGAATCAGGTTGGTGAGGTAGATTTGGCTGATGTGTGTTGAAGTACTGTGCCAACCAGACATAAACATAATTTGTCAGAAAAACATGACAACCCTTGCCAGGTTGGGAGGAGTTTGCTATCCCATTCAAGCCGCGATAAATACTAGCTAATACGGGCATAGCTAAACAAACCCTTATCCCTTCAGCAATCAAGCTAAGAGTCACAAAAGTTCCTGCTTGAATTAGGCCTTATTCTTGTCTTTAGGAGGAGCAAAGATACCAATCCAGCAAGAGATCATCAGCCAAGTCTTGGTCACCATCCAATAGACATTGTCTACACCATTCGACGATGCACCTGCTTTCTCTTCTGATGAGATAAGTGCAAGAGACCATATCTGTCTCTTATACACATCTAGATGTGTATAAGAGACAGTCTTCAGTAGCGTTTGCGAAACTTGGTACTTAGGAACTCCTCTGTACCAAAATCTAATCATTTAGATGCACTTACTTTTGAGGTTTTCTTGGTGCCCTCACATAGATGACGGAAAGTGGAAAATAAGTATTGGCAACTGGGAGGGATGACTTTCTTCCCTTGTTTGTCAACTGTAGAAAATAGCTTCTTTACAGGGACAACCTCGTCATAGAATAAGCCGCTACAAGGCATCCTGCCAAGTGTAGATAAGTCCCAAAGAGATAAAGATATCTCTTCTTGTGAAATGTGAGCAATATTTATCTCAGGACACCAGCACTCACCAAAAAGTCCTGAAAATGTTGGCGTTGTGGTCATATGTGAACAAGGATGCATAAACAGGGTCATAAAGGTGTGCCTTCAAGAGTGTTTGCTGGCTTCGACCAAGGACATCTTCTAGCCATTCCAGTAAAGAGGATGCAATTTATTACTCATAGATAAGATCTCCATGGGACTTAGACCACTTGGTGTCTAATTTGAATTGAGGAAGGAACTAGAGCAGTCTCTTATCGAGATCTATGGGTTTGATGTAAAGATACACAAGATTAAGAGGGAGTGGGTTCGATAGTTCAATTCATTGATAAACAAGATCTAGATTGTTATTTGGTGAACCACATCCAAATCAGTTATTAACAAGATTCGAAGGTTAATCACGACCATGCGAGTGCACCGAGGATCATCCAACATGGTCCCCGGTGTACGGCATTCCCGTTGACGATCTAGGTACAGGCCACTCGAGAGTGTGTTATACACATCTAGATGTGTATAAGAGACTAGGGCCTTGTAGTATTCCAGTTGATGATCCAGGTACGACCCACTCTAGAGGTGTATTAACGACACAATCGTAAGAAGGCATGGTACTGAAATTGTAATATTCCAGTTGATGATACGTGTATGAGCCACTCTAAGGGTATGTTAATAGTGCAACAGCAAGAAGGCATGTTACCGGAGTTGTAGTGTTCCAGTTGATGATTGGGGTATGAGCTACTCTACGGGTACATCAACGACGCAACCGTAAGAATGCATGGTACCGGAGTTGTAGTATTCTAGTTGATGTGCTATCCGGTTATGAGCCACTCTAAGGGTACGTGAACAACGCAACCGTAAGAAGGCATGGTACCTGAGTTATAGTATTCCAGTTGATGATCCGAATATGAGCCACTCTAGGGGTATGTCAACAACACAACCGTAAGAAGGTATGGTACCGAAGTTGTAGTATTCCAGTTGATGATCCGGGTAGAGCCATTCTAGGGGTACATCAATGAGGCAATCGTAAAAAGGTATAGTACCGGAGATGTAGTATTCCAGTTGATAATTCGGGTATGAGCCACTCTAGGGGTATGTCAACGACACAACTGTAAGAAGGCATGATACCGAAGTTGTAGTATTCCAGTTGATGATTCGGGTATGAGCCTCTCTAAGGGTACGTCAACCACGCAACTGTAAGAAGGCATGGTACTGGAGTTGTAGTATTTTAGATGATGATCCGGGTATGAGCCACTTTAGGGGTACATCGATGATGCAACCATAAGAGGGTATGGTATTGACAAATAAATAAAGGAGAGCAATGAAAAGGGGCTCACGTTTACCTTTGAGCAATAAAACTTTTAAGCGAATTGGGAGAGAAGTGCAAGTCGCAAAGATCGGAGTACTAATGAAGGAGCCAAGTCAAATGGTGGTCTGGCCTGCATAACCATGTAGGTGTGTCATATGCAACATTTCTATAGTGTAAGCGCAAGGCATTCTATCACAAGGTGTGAAAATTGTTGAGGTCAGTAAGCTTAGCATGGGGCCACTAAAGCATCTATATATAGATTGATTGTGGTGGCTATACAAGTTCTAAGCTAATGCATATTCACAAGTCACGGGAATCAAAAGCACCTAAATTTATTTTATTCATGCAATATGGAGTTCTTGGATTCAAGGACTAGTATGTCCGTGCACATAAAAGTGCAAACGTGGCAAACATCAATCTAGTAAGAAAGCATAAAAGGTTAATGCAAGTGGTAGATTTAAATCAAATAATATCGAAGCAAGTGATAAATGACTATTAGGTTCTTGATTACCTAGCAAGAATATTCAATACTACAATAGTGCGTGGCTACAAGATGCAAAAGTCTCACTCGAATATTGAATAATCCCAATCCAAGAAATGAAGGTGACGTCCGTGAGATGACAAATAGCAGCTTCAACTTTCAAAATTTTGCCAAGATATTGCGGGTAATATCACACAACAAACTACTGTTGAATGTTCCCTTATGCATAATGTCAGATAGTAAGCTCAAGAATTTTATACTAATTTTCATGGGCATTATGGGGGTTGAATTTGGGAAGATCTGTTCGGTGATTGCGTCTTAATTGATAGTCTTTTACATAAAAAAAAAGTAATAATTTCTCGATCGAGAGGTTTCCTTCTGAGGTCATTCCGTAAAGGATGGTTGGAAATGAAATGTTTGCTATGATTTTTTTAAGGAACTTATTCCGCAAATTTGTTGTGATTGAATATTCAATTACAGATTGCTAAAAAATTTCACATATGGTTCAATTAGCTAATCTTTGGGTTTACTAAAGAGGAAAGAAGAATAGTTGTTGTAGCCAATTATTCCAACTAAGATCGTGCATTCAATCATGGCGTCAATGAGCCTTCTTAATTAACTATTGAGATTGTGTCGGTCCTCTTTCCATAAAATTAGAACCCAAGGGATTGAGGCAATATCTTGTGAAGTATTTCAAATTAGACACAAAGGTCTAAGTTTGGTGGACATCTTGATGGGTTCGTAATAAGGGCTGAAGGCAAGGCATGGCTTTCTGTTTTGATAGCTTAGCTAGCAGGGATAAGAAATTCGGGGTTTCAAGCCTTATATTCTTATACAAGCAAGCATGTATCAAAATAAGTTTTGAACCTATTTATAGGTATTCAAATCCTTATTTGGATCATCGTCACCAAATCAAGGAACGAATCAGAGATTTTCGTCATTGCAATCGATGATCAAAATACTACAAAATTGTTAACTCTATTTCAACCCTGATATAAAAAAATTTTAAATTTGTGTATTTTATTTCTTGTCATATTTTCTATTCAAGAAATTTGGTTCGGTGGCATGTACCTTCTATGAATGTAATAAAAACCTCTTGATTTTATAGTCTCTTCCGAAGATTAGTTCTCATTTTTCACACCCAAGAAACTATCCTATTTTCTTTTTCTTCTATGTATTTTCTTCTCAGAAAATTGTGATAATCTTGATTTTGGAATCTTCGTTAAGCAATTATTTTTCATTTTTGAGTTTACACAATTTAAATTTAAATTTAGCACTTCACTTGAATTGTGCTTTCTGGTATGTTTTTTTTTTTTTTTTTCCCGTAAATCACAACCATGTTTTTTTTCGTAAATCACAACCATGCATATTGGTTCTTGTTCTTTGATCGTGAGTGTCCAATCCATTATTTCCAATTTTAGACAAATGAAATTTAATTATTTTTGTTTTTTTTACACATGTGCACGTCTTTATGATTTCTTATAATCATAATATGTACTATATCATGATTCATCGACTTGAAACATGTTCAACGTAAACAAGATTAAACTCCAAAGTGCATTCGTTTAATTTTCACTCATCTAACAAAAACTATAATGAAATATAATTATTTTATTTTTTTACAAGCATGAAGTTTTAGTCTAGCGTTTGATTCCATGTGCTAAACACACTTTATGGTATCATTAACTTAATTCTCATTCTTCAACATTTTTACCAACAAAGGAAAAACTCTCCCATGAATGGACAATTTACATTATATGCGGCAATATGATAAAGGAATCATGTTTTGGGTAATTTCTAAAACCTCATTAATCATTAATCAGACAAATTAACATCGGGAAGGTACGAAATGTATAAAAGGAAAAATATATTAGTGACGTCAACCTCCCAAAATCTTAAGGCCCGAGGTTGCTTCCGCTTCAGGAACCTGAAACACGAAATGAAATGAACTAGATAAATTTTGTAACTTTGCATGCAATTGTATCTGCTAGCGACTGGTAAATCAACTGAGACTCCTGAAGCATGATTATTTTTTATATGGACCAAGTTCCGTACTGTACTCACACCAAAAAATGTGGATTCCATACGGGTTCTATTGTGAACTCTACGCAGCACGACTCACATTTTTTAGCGTTTAGATGCACATGAATCTTGATTTATAAAAGAATGAGCTCACAAGTAGATATACAAGATTACCTATCTTGTGAAGAAGCTAGAAAATGAGCACACAATTAGGTCATTTATCACGCTTTAAAACTGGGATCGCAACATGTTGTGTCTAAGATAAAACTCTAAGATGCAAGGCATTAATGTCATAAACAATTTAAAATAATTATTAAATAAAGAAATCATCTAAATGAATACAATTGCCAAGTAACACGTTATAAAATCTATATTACTAAAATATTCATAAAACATGTTTAAGTTAAAGAGATTGTTTCGGCGCAAACGCCCAAATGATCATGTATCCTACTAGTGCTGTCTCTTATACACTGAATAGCCGTTACTCCTAAAAGTATATTTATTTCCGTCCTATTATAGATCAGCAAATCCACTGCAAAACAATTGATTAAAGTGGAGTGAGCAACCACTTTCTCCGTAAGCAATTTAGTTCATCTTTCATTAAATTGAGGAAGGGACGGGGAAGAGACGGGCCAGGCCAGGATGGAAAACACCTAGCCTGGACCTGGCCGAATAGATGGGGGCAGGCTGGGCCTCGAGTTGGCCTATGGATTGGCTCACAGGTTAGTCCACTTTTAAATAATTGAAATTAGATCAAATTATTAATTATTTTATTTTAAATCAGTATTTAATAGTATAAGTTATTATTTATAATTCAAAGATAGTGCTTAATAATCCAAGTTATTACCTATTATATAAATTTATTATTAATTAGTACCCATTTTTCAATCCTTATCATAGAAGTTATAACAAAGAAAAATAAAATTAGTTAAATTTCATGTTGTTACATAATATTTAATTAATTTTTCTGTAATTATTACTTATTATAGAACATATTATTAATTAGCACATCATTATTGTATAAATACAGGTTAGTAATAAGTAATTACATATTAATATTTCGAGTTATTAAACTTGTAATTCTTATCTTTATTTTAAATTAATATTTATTAGTATAAGATATTTCTCGTTTTATTTTAAAATTATTATTATTATTATTATTTTGAAATCAGAATACTTTCATTCATAAGTTTGAGCAGTAAAATTAGCTACTGGAGATTCGAGAGCAAATAGAGGAAGGGAATCAACCCAAATCTGATCGTGTACAATATTATAAGCATCTTTAGCAATTCTATATTCAAATGCATTTACGCTAAAGAACCCAAAAGGAGCTCAAATCATTAAGCTTAGAATGTGTCCTTTAGCGTAGGACTAAATTTAGAAAAGTCCTACATTCATTTTCTTCACAAAATTAATTGCCTGCACCGAATCCCATTCAAAGATGACCACATGGAAGCCTCTGCTCTTGGCCAAGGATTTCCAGCTGCATGCCTTAAACCCAGCAGCTCCGCATGAAGAGGAGTTATTCCCTCCCTTTTGCCAGACGCAGCAGCCAGGAAAGATCCTGAATGGTCCCTAGCTACCGCACCAAAACCAGTAGCCTTTAAATCACTGAAGACAGCTCCATCATAGTTGATTTTTATTACATTCATAGAAGGTACATTCCACCGAACCATATTGGCTTGAAGAGCTTCATTCCCACTGCATGAGCCAGAAAAACTCTCCGACCTCTATTAGCACTCTGAAAATTGGAAATTACACTTCTTGTCGATGTTACCAGGCTTAGTGCATCATTTCTTAATTTTTTATGAGTGCATAAATATTATAGTATTTCTTAGAATAAATTAGTTCAATTTACTTATATTATAAAGTATTATTTATTAATCCAATTAATCTATATTACTACAAATTATTATTTGTTGTCCTAGAAGAAAAAATAATATATATATATATATACACACACATATAATTAAAAAAAAATCCAGTCAAAAGATTGTCTGATCTGGTCAGCAAGTTGATTGATCAAACCGTTAACTGAACTAGTCAACAATTAATCCGTTGACTGGCGGGCTGGTCCGAGCCAAAACATAGACCAGGCCACGGGCCAACAAAACCAAACCCAGGCCCGGCTCTAATGATACGAGGCGAGTCTAGCCTATCCTGCTATTTTACCTATCGTGGTGCCGGGCAGGCTGGGTCGACAGGCTGACTTGAACCACTACCATCTCTAAGCATGCATATACATATAGATATAATTTTTAAAAAATTATCAAATAAACACAAATATTGCATACAAAAGTGAACACTTCATATCCATAACATCGAGTGAAACTAAATAATAATAATACGTATCCATCGTACATATTCATAACATTGGGTTCAAGGATTTCCTAAGACTTAATTGCGACTTAGATATCCAGTGCTAACTATTTTACATGTTAGACAAGGGACAGATATAGGATGGCTATCCTCTATTGAGTAGAGTCAAATAGATCTAGGCTAATTACACTCGGTTGGGCAGAGAGATATAGGAAACTAGTTTCTATTGACGTTACTAAAGTGATTCCGTGAGCTAATTCAATCTCATATCTCAAGTAATGAAGCATATATCACACATCTAGATCTTATATTCAATAAAAGTGCCGCTTACTAAGTCATATTATAAAGGTTAAATTAATTATTACCCTATCCTAATTCAATATGTAAATATAAGGTAAAATTTATTTTGCTCATTGAGCAACTACTAAACATAGTTATTTAAGAACCAATAGAAGACTCCTATTTATCGAAACATGGACTCCTATTTTTAGTAAAGTGGGCAATCTAATCCAAATGGGTTCTTCCCAATTAATTATTGATCAACTATTAGAATGTAATTAGTTGTTCAATAACTACTATAAATCTTATCGATAATATAATACTTTACAAAAAAAAAAATATATTTCCCAAAAAGAGATTTAAAAAAAAATATGAAAGAAATTAGAACCACTTACCTCAATAAATATAGATCCCAACAACTCTCTTAACTTAGGTTTGCAAAGGTCTTTCTCCACCTAAAGTATAAATAATTTTTTTTTTTTTAAAGTTTAAGTTAAGCTTGCAAAGGTCTTTCTCCGCCTAAAGTATAAATAATTTTTTTTTTTAAAAAAAAAAAAAAAAAAGTTCCAGTACTTCACAAAATAAGAAGTCTATAATTCTAACATAATAGACAACTGATCCTCAAACAAAACCCAAAGTAAGCAAATAAGAACCACCCTTCCTTAAATATAAATACTCAATAATAAGAAACTTAAACAATTAACTTCCTTGTGTTGTCCAGACTTGAACCCAGTGGCAAAAATGCTAGTACTTTTATTCTTTGTTTAATCAAGTCAATTACACCATCATCATTCTATTATTGGCTCTCACATTAACACATTCTGTTAGTACCATTACCGTCAAACTTTAGTTACCGAGCTGGTTACCATTAAAGTCCAATTACACGATTTATTTCTCAAACAAACTTTAATTACAATTTCACTCTACCATAGATCCTATCAAATAATAATACTAAATAATTTCTAAAAAAAAGGGAAGAATTTGTTTACGTCGAGAATTCTTGCGGCTAATCATACTGCCTTCTCTAAATAGTGATTTGTCCTGTTTAATAATTCGCCCTAAAATTCTAGCTAAGTCAAATAAATGAAGCCGTCATTTATAAATATCTAGTTTGCTGATCCACTTTTATAATAACTAAACTTTTTGAAATAACAAATTTACTCATTCATCCCTTGCCTAATAATTAATCAATCCTCAATAATAGCTAATGGGCCTAATATCGGTTAACGAACCTCTTTAAATAACCCCACTAAATGGGTTGGAGACCTTGGGGATCGCACCATTGATTTGCATTTTTGTAGGAGAACGTCATACATATATTCCAAATCCAATCTCCTTACTCCTTAGGATTTGTTTTCCACCATCCAGTTAGTTAATTATTTGAGATTTCAAATCTACTTTTATGTGTAATTAATAAACAGTTTAGCAATTTCTTGAATATCAAAAGTTCATGCATAAATTATAATTCTCTTTTTTTTTTTTTTCTTATCTTGAACTAGGAATGGCTGGAAATAGGTGTACTGGTCTTTTTGTGACATCTCTTGTTAGTCTAGGATGCATGATTCCTTGGATAGTCGGTATTATCCGTGTCATCGAGGGGACTAGAATTTACTGCTTGCCCTATTTCCTATGGCATTTGATAGGATTAGGGATCCCTATGAGGTTAGTAGCAGCAGGTGGAGTGGCGACATCTTGGTGTGGAATGCGCAGGTCATTGCTTGGTTACATAGTAACTAAGTTGATATTGATGGTCTTAATGCGTATGGTATCTAATCAAGAGAAGACATATTGGGAGAAGCATGATAAGGGACCGAAGAAAGGGGATATGGTGGTAAGCTGTTTTCAGAGTGAAGATATTTGCTTTTCTGGCGATGACGCGCAGTTTTTTGGATGCTGCAAACAGCCAAATCCATGTGGTCTAACAAGAGACAATGAATCTACTACCATATTAATATTGTAAATAGATTGCTATTTATGGCATTCAAATATAACATTAAGTTGTTACAATTGCTTTTCTTGCCAAAATGACACCTGTACTAGATTTAAGTTAGTCTGGAGGGGGCAGACCGCACCTGGTTATCCCGTCCATACTTGGGTGGCCTTTAGTGGTGGTGGAGATTGACTTTTGCATACGCTATTATCGTCAGTATCTATAGTAGGATTTTTCTTTTTTTTTTCTCTATTTAGGATATTTAGGATTAAATTTCTATTTTCCTCATTGCACTGTTAAATATTTGCAAACAACTTGTAGTTTTAATTTGACGATTTATGTAGTTAGATGTGATGTAATTTAACTTCCTCTTTAAAGCCTGCTTTTATATTTGGTAGTGTTTCCCATACAATTGTGCATCCAATTTATTGATACTAACTTGAATTATTACCAACATCAAAATTAGAATAAAGGAAGAGCCTTCTAACCTAACACCAGTTAAAAAGTTTAAAAAAAAAAAAAAAAGATTAATTGTTTCCATCGCGATTGCACGTAGTCTGGAGTTCGTTTTGTAGTGGTAATTGCTATACAAGAATCCAAATTTAAAAATTGTATCTAAGTAATATACAAATCTCTAGACAGATATACTCTACTTGAAAGTAAGTCAGCTGATGTTCTTGTGATTCAATGACGTTTAATTTGGTTGAAAATTGTTCTTTAAAACTTCCGAGTAGAGTAGCGACAACAAATTGTTTGTATAGGAACACCAGAACTCAAGAGTGAAGTTTTTGATGACATTTCCCAAGACCATATTAAAAAGTCATCACCAACTTCAATTACCAAGGGCCGTAATGGTGTCATATCTATGTATGAAATTGCATTATTATTTTCTAAAGTTTTCAAGGGCGGTAGACTATTACACATCTTGGCTTTTTAATTGGTTTTCCTATTTTTCGATCTTCTATCATTATTTTTAACATGTTAGACACAGAGATCATACTAGTCTACATCAAGATGTAAAATCATGCCATAATCTATTCATAATAAAGAGTTGGCAGTCGAGAGTCTCGTGAAGCTGGCTTTCACATATGAATCAGTTATTTTATCGTTTCCTTAACAGTTCAGATGTGTATAAGAGACAGGAATGTAAAAATGTTTAACTGTTAAGGAAAGGGCATTCAAAATTGATACAATTATAAACGATGGTGTTTGCATATACATTGACCAGGGATATATCGATCACCTATTAAACATCGAGTATATGAGGATACTCAAATACTCGTGAAAGTTTGTCTCTAAGAGTCTAACGTGTACTTTTCTCTTCAATTATTTAAGAATCTTGAATAATATGGTTTTTGTTATAAAATTTCTATTAAGAACTAGTAGTATTACGTTATATTACTAATGATTAAACTAGAAAGTAGTGGTAGAAAGTAATATAATGTAAGTAGAGATAAAAAAAAATTCTCACTTTTTTCTCTTATTTCATTCCAGTCATCTTAAGTCTCTTATTTATAAGTTTAAGATTCACCCATTCTCATAACATTATTTGGATATTACATGGGCATATATAGGTTACATGAGTTAAATACGGTAGTCTCTTTACATGGAGTAATGTAAAAGATCATGGGATGAATTATGGGTATAATGGGAGTTACAAGAATTGATGTGTAGATCATGAGATAGATCATGGAGAATATAGGTGGACATCCACTAAATGATTCATAACACTCTCTCTTGGATGTCCATCTTCAAGAAAAATGCCTCGCTAAAATCTTAATAGGAAAATCCCAGTGGGATAAAAATCTAGTAAAAGAAAAAGAGTACATTTTCTCAAATATGACACTGCCTCGTTAAAAAGTTAACCAGAAAAAACCCAATGGGAAAAAAATCTTAGTTAAGGAAAAAAGAGTACAGTGTATAATTACTCTCCCTCTTGAGCACATCATTTGATATCTTTTAGTTGGCGCATTTCAATCTTATGAACCACCTTTTCAAATATTGAAGTCGATTAATTAGTGACTTTGTGAATAAATCTGCTAAATTATTACTTGAACGAATTTGTTGAACAATAATCTCACAATTCTTCTGAAGATCATGAGTGAAAAAGAATTTTGGTGAAATGTGTTTCGTTCTATCGCCTTTGATGTATCATTCCTTTAGTTGAGCAATGCATGCAGCATTATCCTCGAACAAGGTGGTAGGGACTCCCTTGTCCAAATGCAAACCTCATGTTCCTCGAACATAATGGAGTACAGATCTTAACCAAAAACAATCCCGACTTACTTCATGAATTGCTAGTATCTCAGTATGATTAGAAGATGTGGCAGTTATGATTTGTTTCATTGAACACCAAGACATAGTAGTACCACCACATATGAACACATAAGCTGTTTGTGACCAGGCATTATGCGGATCAGATAAATATCCAGTTTCTGCATAACCTATAAGATCAAACTTGAGTGATTTATAATAAAGACCTATATCTATTGTACCTTGAAGGTAACGAAATACATATTTAAAATCACCATTCCAATATTTTTGTGTAGGTGAATAACTATACATTGCTAATAAATTCATGGTAAATGATATGTCAGGGCATGTATGACTAACAAGAAACATTAATGCTCCAATAGCACAAAGATATGGTACTTCTAGACCAAGTAGTTCTTCATCATTTTCACGAGGTTGGAAAGGATGTTTATGCACATCAAGTGATCTTACAACCATAGGTGTGCTTTATCCATATGAAATTGTTTAAGCATTTTTGTAGTATAAGCCGACTAGTGCAAAAAAATGCCAATATCAAAATGCTCAATTTATAAACCAAGAAAAATTTTGTTTTTGCAAGATCTTTCATTTCAAATTCTTACTTCAAATAATCAACAGTTTTTTGGAGCTCTTCAGGACTTTCAATAAGATTTAAATTATCAACATAAACAAAATAATGACAAATCTTGAAGCAGATCTCTTAACAAAAATGCATGGACATACAAGATCATTTTTATAGCCTTCTTTTAATAAATATTCACTAAGGCGATTATACAACATACTTCCAGCTTTCTTTAAGCCTTAAAGAGATCTACATAACTTAATCGAGAAAGATCTCGAGAGCTATGATCATGCCCTTTTGGCAATTAAAATCTTTCAGGGAGTTTCATATAAATGTCATTATCGAGTGAGCCATATAAATAGGCCATAATAACATCCATGAGATGCATTTCAAGTTTTTCATATGATGCCAGACAAAGTAAATATCGAAAAGTTGTTGCATCCATCACTAGAGAATATGTCTCAACATAATCAATACCATGTTCTTGGAAAAAATCATATGCAACAAGATGTACTTTATATCGTACAATTTTATTTTTCTCATTTCTCTTGCATACAAAAATCCATCTATATCCCATGGGTTGCACATTTTCATGTGTGCGCATCATTGGTCTAAATACTTTCCTTTTAGCCAATGAATTCAATTCAGCTTGAATTGCCTCTTTCCATTTTGGTCAATCATCTCTAAGTTTACATTCATTTATAGACCTAAGTTCAAGCTCCTCATTATTATCCATAATATTATTTACCACTGCATATGCAAAAATATCATCGATGTTTATTTTATTTTGATTCCACCTCTTTCCAATCATAATATAATTTATTGAGATCTCACGATTATCACTATTTTTAGGTACCTGAATCTCTTCTAGAAATTTATCATTAGCCATGTCTGGGGACTCTCAGGAGTTTTTAATTCTTCATTTTGACCATCTTGATTATTTGCTCCTTTTCTTTTGTAAGGAATTTTATCCTTGCAACCGATTGGTCTACCACGTTTTAGACGTGCTTTAGACTCATTAGTAGTGGTCGCCTGTCCTTCAGGGATATCAATTCTAATAGGAGCATTTATAGCCGGTATATGAGATTTAGTAACTCTCTTTGAGTCAGTAAAAATGCCTGGCAATTGATTTGCTAAATTTTGCAAATGAGTTATCTTTTGAACTTCCAGTTCACATTCTTTTGTACCAAGATCAAAATGAGACACGACGATAATTCATTCCAACTAATTTTCTTATCCGACTTTATTTTCTCTCCCCCTAATGTTGGGAAAACTAATTCATCAAAATGACAATCAACAAATCGAACCATAAATAAATCTCCAGTCATTGGCTTAAGATATTTAATGATGGATGCAGATTCATACCCAACATATATACCCATCATCTTTTATGGGGCCATCTTAGTGCATTGTAGTAGAGGAATAGAAACATACACCGCACTTCCAAATACTCTTAGATGGGGAATATCTGGTTCTTGATCATGAACCAGTTGTAATGGAGAGCCTTCATGATAATTTGATGGCCTTATGCGAATTAAGGTTGCCGCATGCAAAATAGCATGTCCCTAAGCAGAAACTGGGAGTTTTGTTCTCATAAGTAATGACCTAGCAATTAATTGCAGGCGCTTTATAAACGATTCTGCCAGACTGTTTTGTGTATGAACATAAGCAACAGAATGTTCAACACTTATCCGAATAGACATACAATAATCACTACTTAAAAGCTTGTGAAGTAAAGTCACTAGAATTATCAAGATGAATTGTCTTAATAGGATAATTTGGAAAATGAGCATGCAACCGAATTAACTCTCCTAACAATCTCGCAAACGCCAGGTTACGAGTTGATAATAAACATACATGTGACCAGTTGATGCATTAATAAAAACCATAAAATATCAAAAAGGTCCACAATATGGGTGAATAGGCTCACAAATATCCCAATGTATGCGTTCCAAGAATATAGGAGATTTAGTTTTAACTTTTAATGGTGACGGCCTAATGATCAACTTGCCTTGAGAACAAGCAGCACATGAGAATTCATTAGATCGTAATACTTTTCGACCTCTTAAGAATGGCCACATGAATTCTCAAGAATACTTCACATCATTATAGAATCAGGATAGCGAAACCAGTTATGCCAAATAATAAATTCATCATGATTTGTAAACTTTTGGTTTACAGTTATATACGATTCAACTACACTAATATGTGTGTAGTATATGGATCTGGAGGAATAAGAAGGTAATTTTTCCAACACAACTTTATTTCCAAAAACAATACTTGTAATATACAAGTATTCAAAGTTGCCTTCACATGTAGTCTCAATATGATATCCATTTCGGCGAATATCTTTAAAACTCAATAAGATTCTTTGAGACTTTGAAGAAAATAATACATCATCAATGAAAAATTTTGTTCCTCCATGTAAAGTTATAGTTGCTCTTTCAGAGCCTTTAATCAATTTGGTACTACCAGATATAGTACTAATATTGGTTTCTTTCATTACTAGATAAGAAAAATATTTCTTATCTTTAAGTGTGGAGTGTGTTGTTGCACTATCTAGCAAACACAATTCTTTGTCATTGATCATTGGAACGTACATATTCTTCATCAAAAGTAAAAAAAAAAAATCCAAATAAGATGTTTTTGCTTTTAAGTACAATATTTATAAAATATAAGAAACATTGAAAAAAATAAAAATCAACAATATATATTTTATTTAAAAAAACATCATACTGTAATGGAAATTTATTATATTAGAGTAGTTAACTAGAATGACCTATTTTTAGACATTTGCATCACTAAACAAGTGACTAGTATCACCTTCAGGATAATTGACAAAGAAATCTACAACATCCAAAGAAGTAAAATTAGTAAAGCCATTGCCACCAAGACCATGATCAACAATTAGTCTCTATTTTTTTCTCTTTTGATAGAGATTAATAAGATGTTTTGGTGTACGACAAATACGAGAAGTCTACTGACCTTTCATGCCACATCGATAGCATCTACTTTCTTTTTATTTTGATCTCTATGTTTTTCATCACTATTCTTCCATTTCTGGGTGTGAGTTGTATATTTGGCATGACCACCGCGACTATTAAAACGGTTTTGACCATGTCCAAAGCCACAACCACAGCCTCAATTTTGTCTATTATTAGGCTGCATGGCTATCGCATTTGCTTCAAGAATTGGAGCAGCACCAAAACCGGGTTTCATGATTTTTCAACAAAAACTCATTATAACCCAGAATTTGTTCAGCAACAAGGAAACAAGAAATCAGTTTAGAATATTTCTTAAAACCCTTTTCACGATATTGCTGCGCAGGAGCACATTAGATGCATGAAAAGTAAAAAATGTTTTCTCCAATAAATCCTCATCAGTTACTTTTTCTCCCCATAATTTCAATTAAAAATTTATTCAAAAAAATGTAGAATTATACTTACTTATAGTTTTGAAATATAGCGAACGCAAATGCATTTAATCATAACGAGTTTTTGGAAGAATAACTATCTTTTGGTGTTCATACCTCTCCTTTAAACTAGTCCACAAGATGAAGGGATCCTTTACCGTTAGGTGCACATTTTTAGCCCTTCATTAATTTGGTGACGAAGAAAGATCATTGCTTTGGCATTTTCTTGATTTGTGGCTTTATTTCCTTCTTTATGGTTTCTCCAAGACCATTTTCATCTAGATGAATTTTAGCAACTAGCACCCATGATAATTAATTCTTTCCAATGATATCAAGAGTCACCTTAACTCAAGTTTTGCAAGGTTAGACATAATAATAATTGAAATAAAAACAAATACCAAACAAAACTTACCCAACTTACGTAATGGAATTGTTAAGAATTCCCAATAGAAGTGTTGAAAAATTGGCTTATAGAATCGTGCTGATAACGTGTTATAAAATTACTATTAAGAACTAGTAGTATTTGTTATATCACTAATGATATAACTAGAAAGTAGTGGTACATTCAATATGACTATAAGTTCATATAAAGAAATTTTCATTTTGAATCTTATTTCATTAGATTCACCTAAACCTCTATTTATATGCTTATGATTCTCCCATTCCCATAACATTATTTAGACATTACATGAACATATATAGGTTACATGAGTTACATAGGGTAGTGGAAGTTACATAGAGTAATGTAGAAGATGATCTTGAATCATGGGTATAATGGGAGTTACAAGAATTGATGTGTAGATCATGAGGTAAATCATAGATTCATGTCTGGACATCCACTAAAAATGATTCATAACAGTTTTGACATTCATTTACGTGTATAAACTCATATTTATTAACTAATTAACGAGAGTTAATTACAAAGACAATTCTTAGTTAAACTTTCATAAAATCTACATATATCTTTTGCAAGTCTTTGTTTCTTCTTAAAAATAAAAGAAAAGGTTTCAATTTTTATTAGGATACTTTGTATTAGTATGATAATTATGAAAACTAGATCTATATGGTACCAAAAAATAAAATAAAAGTATGATATTACTACTTTAATAATGCAAGAGATTTTTGGTGTAATCTAACTATATCTTAGTCACAAAAGCATACACAATGTGTGTGTAATTTTGTAGAAGTTGATGGAAGTTTTGTTAGTAAGTAAAGGAAAATTATTTGTTGATGGGTTATTTGGTGGAAGTTGAAGTGAAGTTATTTTGTAGTTAATTAAAAGGAGTTATTATAATTACTAGTCGAAAAAGCACACCTCACAGGTGTGCAATTAAACAAATACACATGCTTTGGTGTAATTTATATTTATGGTGTAATTTTCTTAAAATATATATATATATATATATATATATATATATATATCTATGAAATAATAACTTCCATAACTTCCCCCTAATTCAATAACTTCTCATAACCTATATTTGATTTAAATTGTAATTTGGGTTAATTACATTTACCTCCCTTGGAGTTTGACCAAATTACTTATTGCACCCTATAATTTGATCAAATTACAAATACCCCATTCTTACAAACTTCTATAGACAAAACTTGTGATAAGACTATATTACCCTTATTGCATATTTCACAATTATTCCCTGAACTTTTTCCACAAATCAACAATTGTCCTTAACACATTTTAGATTTTATAAATTTAGTCATTAAATTTAAAAAAAAAAATTCTCATCTTTCACCGTATCTATCAACCTTGCCACCTTCTGCCAACACAATCTTCATCATAACCAATCTGTATTAGTCTAGAAACACACAAGCAAACAATTCTTTCCCAAAAAGCTATGGCAAACCCACACGTACAACTCAAATTAAATTTGGAAGCCCATGAATAAAAGAGTTGATTGGTGCAAGGCTAAATTTATGATAGATCTGGCTTGATGTGCACACTGATACTTAAAGATCCAAGGATGTAAAGTAAATAAAGGCAAAGTCTTGATCCATTGAACTAAGAAAAGCTCAATTTCTGGTGAGTTGATGTGTTTTTGTTGTGAGGAACAGTGATAGAGAAAAGACTTAACTAGGTGGAGAGATGGGGACAGATATGTGCAAGATGAGAGAACGTTGAGAGGGAAACTGGTGGGGAGGAGGTATGATGTCGGGTGGAGAAAGGGAGTAGATCTGAAGATGGAAGGGAGGAGGATAGCCGATAGAAGCCAGAGCGGAAGGGGCAGATTGGCTCTAGAAGAGGAATGGATGAAGGATTATTGGGGAGGGCCCGAAGAGGGAAGGGAAGTGGTATGCCATGGTCAGCCGGAGCTTCTTGTGACCGGAGAAGTTAAAGAATAAGAAGTGTTGGGGAAACAAATGGGTGAGTGGCCCATGATGGCCTTACCTGACCTTATTTGTCATTAAATTTAAAACAAAAAAAAAAACAAAAAATGTGACTATGCATAGAGGAGGTGGCACCACCATAAGTCTTTAGCCAGCCACCTCCATTTTCATTTTCAAGGAAAGATGATTAATCAAAAGAAAGGAGGAGGTGGAAGCATGAGGTGTTCAACACCTCATGCTCTAAAGTTTACACCTCCAGCTTGTCCTTTCAAGAAGACAGAGACAAGGGTCTCTATAAATGGAGCTTGAAGAGCCCTTAGAAAATATGAGCTTGAAGCTCTCTCCAATCTCTCTCTCTTAAAAATCATAGAATGGATTTTGATTGTCAACATTGTGTGATTTCCATTTGTGATTTTTCACCAATCTAAGCACGTAATTATGTTCAAGAAGATCCAAAATTCCTCTGCGATCATAAAAGCTTCGGTAAAGAGCACGTGATTCGGTCCAAGAAGATCCAAAATTCTGTTGTGATCAAATACGTAAAAGTTTCAATAGAGAGGTATGCTTCTAACACTGGTATCAGAGCCTTCTATGACTGAATTCGTGCTCCTTTGTGCTATATGAACCGAAATCCACGTCTAGAAGTGTTGGGTTTGTTTGATTTTCATAAGAGTTGGAGAAGAGCTCTCTCATGGCAACTTTGTGCACAAGAGGTTTCGAGCTATAAAGTTACAGAATAAGCTCCAATTTGGTAGTTGAGCTTGATTGTAAAATTTGGTGAACCAATTTTCACCATGGAGAAAGAAACGAGGTTTTCTTTTTTTAAAACCTAGCTTCTTTTATTGGATTCCTGGGATTCATATGACCAGCATAAAGGTGTAAATTTTATATTTTCTTATTCTATGCGAAAAGGGCTTTCCAACGGTATATTATGCGTATTAAATGGATGTGTGGATTGAGAGATAAGTGAGTTTGAAGTTTGGCTTAAAATCTGAAAAAAATTTTTGCTAACTCACTTTAGACGAGTCCACGCACCTCATCAGACAACAAGTAGGCCAATTTTTTTTACGAAAAAATGTATTTTTGTTTTGAAAAATCATAGAAAATCAAAGAAAAAAAAAATGTGATTCTTGCGCCAAAATTTTTCTAAAGTTATGCTCTATATGAATATCACAAATTTTTGAATATTTGGACATGTTTTATTTTGTCCTAATTTTGTGATATATTATGTTATTCATGAAATTGTGCAAAAAATTAAATTTAGGCTTCAATTAAATTCCCTAATATTTTGTTTGTGTGATATATGTGTGAAATCACATACACATTCAATTGGAATGTTTATTATTATTAGGGAATGCTTTATTGATTTTTATTTTTGAATAATAAAGGATAAATTAAATTTTGTGAAAATTCAGGAAAAATGTTTCTATGAATTATTTATCCTTGTAAATTGTGGCATATCTTATTTATTTGGGGCATGCTATAATAATTTATCTATGTGTGAATTTTATGCCACATATAATTATATCTTTGTTCCAGTGGGAGCAAGGGTGAGGCATAATTGGTTGAGCTTAAGACTCCCGCTCAAAACTTAGCGCAAATATATTAAAATAATATTATATAGACATTTAGCTAACATACGATGATTGGGAGCTTTGCTCACTTTCAATCTTGTACTATATGTCTAATAATTGTTATTTTAATGATATTTTTTAGGCAAAGTTAAATATGTCAAATGTAATCAGTGATTGCATTTATTTGCAAAAATTTCTATATGTAGTTTGCAAAAAATGACGATTTCTACAAAGAACATTATGGCTGAATTAAACAAGGGAAAGAAACTGAACGGAGATAATTACGATGTTTGGCATCGTCGCGTTCAGTATAATCTTGAAGAACAAGAATATTTGGAAACTCTCTATCATACCATGGAAGAACCAGAGCACGGTGACACTCATCAACATCAGAGAGATCTAGAGCCCTATCAGGTTTAGAAAAAAAAATAAGCAATGCTCGCATTACGTTGCTGAGCAGTATGCAAGATGATCTGATGGTTGAGTATAAGGGACATACAAAACTACCCATGAACTATGGGTTGCTTTGAAAGCTAAGTTTAGAGTGACTTTATCCACTAAGCTTAGACAGCTTACAATCAAGTTTAACACAAGTGAAAAAGCAACATCATTCAATGAAATAGAATCAAAGAGAAATGTCAAACATGATTGCTGAGTTGATGTCAGTTGGATATAATATGATTGATGAGCAACAAGTACAAGCTGTGATAAGTTCGCTTCCTAAGAGTTGGGAACACATGAAAGTCAACATGACTCATAATCCTAATATTAAAACCTTTCAGGATGCAAGATGTCATGTTGAGTTAGAAGATAAGCGCCTGGAGGCAACTCGATCTTTCGATTAAGCTTATGTTGCTAAATCCAGCTCAGGTAAACCTCCAAATTTCAAAAGAAATAAGAAAAAAAGTTCTTCAAGAAAGCAATCCCTAAGTTCAAAAAAGACTCAAACTTTTTACCGTAAGAGAAGTAAGCACGGTGGTCAGAAAAAGGACAAAAGTAATCTGTCAATCATGTTATAATTGTGGCAAACTAGGCCACTATGCTCGAGAATGTACTGAGCCGAAAAAGGTACTGCTCTCTCTTCTGTGTTACAATTTTGTTTCTAGCACTATTATGCTCGCTAAATCGAGTCCTTTATGGACTCTTGACTCAGGAGTCACGGACCATGTAGCTAGAGATTGAGGAGTTTTGTTGAATATCGCCGAATTCTTGTTTTCAAAGTGGATATATGTAGGAAACAATGCCAGAGTTGAAGTCAAAAGCATTGGCAGTTGTAAACTTGTTTTGAAAGGTGGTCACACCTTATTCCTACATGATGTGCTGGATGTACCGGATATTTGGCCTAAATTAGTATTAGTTACTGTCCTTTTACATTTGGGTGTTGATATGTATCTTCATGGTAGTGATGTAAATATTTCTTGTACTAGATGTAGTACAAAATAATGAAAATTATGATGGTGCTTGCTTTTCTTTGATTGCATCTTCTAGTAGTAATCATGTGGATGCAAATGTCATGTTTGGCATACTAGACTTGGCCATTTAGGGCAAGAAAAAATGAATAGGCTAGCTAAAGCAGGACTTTTGGGTAGTATCTCAAAAGTGGACTTGCTATTATGTGAGCATTGTCTAGCTAGAAAAGCAACGAGGAAACCATTTGGTAAAGGAACCAGAGCAAAAATTCCATTGCAAATAATCCATTCTGATATGTGTGGTCCAGTGAATATGAAGGCAACACATGGAGCCTCATATTTCATCACTTTTATTGATAATTTTACGTGTTTTGGTCATATTTATTTAATCTCCCATAAATCCAAAGCACTGGATTGCTTTATACTATATTTGAATATGGTTGAGAATAATTGGACAAAACGATTAAATCATTAAAGACAGATCATTGACATGAGTATCTGTCAGATCAATTTAAGGATCTATGTGATAGAACAGGAATAAAGATGCAATTAACTATTCTTAATACTCGGCAACAAAATGGTGTTGCTGAAAGAAGGAATAGAACACTATTGGAACATACGCATGGTTAGGTCAATGATGGTACAAGCAAATTTGCCTATCTCCTATTGGAGAGATGCTTTGTTGACTGCTACCTATGTGCTTAACCCTGTGCCATCTAAATCGATTACTTCCACTCCTATGAACTATAGATAGGTCAAAAATCTAATATAAGTGATTTGCGACTTTGGGGTTCTACAGCATTTGTTCACGATCCAAACCATAAATATGGAAAATTGGGTATAAAGAAAGAAATATATTTTATAAGATACTGTAAACATGTAAAGGGATATGTGTTTATTGGTGTTTACACTAATGGAATTGTATATTACTTCCATTAGTGTGTATAAAAGATGCCACATTTTGTATTTGAATTTCCATCGAGGGATGTAATTGATAAAGATCTAGATATGAAATGCAAAATTAAGATGAGGTTAGCATCCCAAGTATTTCAATTGAGAGACAAGAGGAAATTCCTCATTGTCTTAAACCAAGTGGGAGCGAAATGCCATTAGATAACTCAATTTGATTGAATAGAAATTCAATTGTGTAGAAGCAATTGTAATGTATTCCTCGTTTCCATTTTGAAATCAGGAAGAAGCTTTTATTATAGCTTCGCTAGATGAAAGTGAGCCTAAAACGCTTGATTTAAGCACTTTCATCAACAAATAAAGAGGAATGGAAAAAGGTAATGGAAGAGGAAATAGAAGTCTCTGAGAACAAATCACGTTTGGCATTTAGTTTATTTGCCTCTAGAGCGTAAAGCTACTTATTTCAAATAGATTCTCAAAATTAAAAGGATCTCATATGGATCTATTGAGAGATTTAAGGCATGTTTAGTGGCTAAGGGCTATACTTAACAAGAGGATATAGATTATGAAGAAACCTTTTCTTCTGTTGTGAGGTTTGTTATTGTCACCTTTTCCTGGCTATTGTTGCTCATTTGGATATGGAATTGCTCCATTTGGACGCCAAAACTACTTTTCTCAATGGAGAATTGGATAAAGAAATCTACATGCAACAACCTGTAGGTTTCTTATATGGTCATTGTTAAAGATCAGGAGCACAAAATTTGCAAGCTTCGAAGATCTATTTATGGCCTTAAACAATCATCCAGACAATGGTATTTTCGATTTCATCGAGCCATAACTTCTTATAGGTTTACGATGATTGATGAAGACCATTGGGTTTATATAAAGCAGTTTGAAGATAACTTTGCAATATTATCAATTTATGTGGATGATATTCTATTGGCTGGAAACAACATCAGTGTTGTTATTGCCATTAAAGAATAGTTATCTTCAAATTTTGAAATGAAGGATATAGGCGAAGCGGCATATATTCTTGGAGTGAAAATCCAAAGAGATCGGTCAAAGAAGTTTCTTGCTCTATCACAGGAACCTTATATTTTGAAAACTCTTGAACGATTTAATATGCAAGATTGCAAACCAATTGACACACCAATTGCGAAAAATGATCCCTTTAGTAAAGAAATGTGCCCCAAGACTCCAGAACAAATGAAAAATATGGAAAGAATTCTATATGCTTGAAGTGTCATAGGAAGTTAAATGTATGCCATGATATGCACTCGCCTTGACGTTTGCTATGAGGTCGGTGTCGTAAGTTGATATCAATCAAATCTTGAACCAGCTCACTGGCGAGCAGTAAAAAGGATAATGAGATATCTCCAAGGTACCTCCAATTATGCATTATGTTATTAGGGAAGTGATATACAAATGGTAGGTTACTCTGATGCAGATTGGAATAGGGACCTGGATGAACAAAAATCCATGTCAGGATATGTGTTTTTGCTCAATAATGGCGCCATATCTTGGAGTAGCAAGAAACAAACATGCATAGCATTGTCTGCCATGGAGACTGAGTTCGTGGCATGTGCAGCTGCTGTGCAAGGGGCTATCTAGCTTAAAAGATTTTTTCAAAATTTGAAAGTTGTTCATGATGCCTCTATGCCTACAGTGATCAATTGTGATATTCAAGCAGCTATTGACTATACTAGAGATCCAAAATATCATGGTAGAACAAAACATATATATCTATGCATGTAGATGATTGCAGATCCTCTTACTAAACCATTTTCTAGATATGTATTTTTGTATCATGTTAAAGCTCTAGGATTGCGTAGATTGTGATCATGTTGTATTATGTTTTAAGTCATAATGTAAATAATAAATGTTTGCAATGATTGCATATGGTATCTGTTATTTACATGTTTATTTACTAAGCACTGATATACATTATGATAAGTA
Source organism: Cinchona pubescens (assembly GCA_025175665.1). Classification (NCBI taxonomy): domain Eukaryota; kingdom Viridiplantae; phylum Streptophyta; class Magnoliopsida; order Gentianales; family Rubiaceae; genus Cinchona; species Cinchona pubescens. The sequence goes on along the minus strand of JANKKI010000239.1, from coordinate 539,593 downwards.
TGTAACCTAGCATAAGTCGACTCTCTCATACGAGTGACCGCTCCAGGCGCTATGAGAACGATCTGAGATGAGACTAAAACACACTATTGAGAAATGATAGGTAGCCTAAAATAGGCGCTAATTAATGTGTAATGTTGCCTTGACTAGGGGTCAAGATGAGGTCTAAATATTGTATAGACCGAACATGATACCCCACGATCATGTAAGCTTAGGTGGATACCAGATGCAAAGTATTAACAAGGCGTTTGTGATAGTGAACTATTAAAGACTTGGGCTAGACGCACATGAGATGTTGCGACTAGGCTAAGATCCATATGGTGGTGTATATAGAAATTGACATACGCTTGTATAGAGTTTTTTTCACTATAGCATGTGTTTCATACCACACGTGCTAGAAACGACCAAAGAAGGGAAATGAGTGAGTTTTTTTTCGTAAATCTCTTCCTCCATACTTATATGAGTCCCTTTAATTGTGTCTTTTGAGAATTTTGACCATGATACAAGGTGGTGAGTAAATGTTCGCTACTTTAACATGTTCCTTATGGTAATGTATGATTTGACCTTCCGAGCATGTCTAGGAAAGTAATTTATTCATTATTGAGTATCATGTGTGCGAAGGGAAAACTATTTTGATTACACCCTTCACAGGTATTCACTGGTGGACTAATTATGTTTCCCTTTGGGTTGAAACATGATTGTGAATGCATGGTAAATTGAGGATATCAAGTACGACCTTTGAAAGATTGAGTATACTTTAGTTGGTGTACAAAATAAGTCTGGGACACAACGAAACAAGAAGATCAATTTGTGCAACACAAGCATAGTGCTTTGAATTGGGAGTTATATTCCAAAACTCTGCCATCTAGTGAAAAATCTGGAGCCCTTGATCAACCATTCCTGCATGACTGCATGCATAGTTGCACACAAGATAGATAATACCGTCCATCTTTAGAAAGAGATCAATAGCTTCATTACCATACCCATACATGCCATAGGAAGAAATTAGTGCAATCCAGCATGCCACATCTTTTTTCTTCATTGAACCAAAATACCTTCCTGCATCACCAAGTTCTGCACAATTAGCATACATGTTTATAACAGCTGATCCCAAAAAGACATCACCTTCAAAACCAATTTTTTAAACCATTGCATGTATCCGTCTATCCTGTTGAAGAGCTCGAGAACTGTATGCAGCCAGATAGGATGCTTGCCAAAGAAGCAGCACCTAAATGCCAAATTTTCTAGTGCAGTTATAAACCATTAAAATGTTCTAAACTCCTGTTCCAGTCTACTTTCCTCAAAAACCCTGATAACATTATTACACAGTCCAAATAACTATATCCTTCTTCGAAATGTCATTAAAAATACAATAAGCATCATCAACAGAATCAGTCTTTATATACAAATCCATGAAGGCACTTTTTGATCATTCTCATATCCAATTCTAATTATTAAGGCATGGGCAGCCCTTCCTAAATTCAGTTCCCCTACACTTAGAGAAGCTGAAATTGAGCTCATCACAGTAAACACATCAATGGAAATCCTTTCCTTCTCATCAAGTTGAATAGCTGAAATGCTTCCCCACCAAACCCATTATCCGCATAGTCCAAAATCATACAATTCCACAAAACAAGATTCCTTTTAGACATTTTGTCAAACACATACCAAGCAATATTCATACACCCAAATTTCCAATACATATCAACCAAATCTGTTTCCACAAAAACATTTCCTTTATTACCCGCTTAATGCAATAACAATGGAGTGATTTCACCATCTGGGTCAACCCCAATTTTCCAAATGTAGGTATAACACTTGAAAGCTTTAACTTCATTAGGCCAGATATCACTTAAGATCATCTTACGAAAGGCCTTAATTGCTTCAATGCCTAGATCATTTTTGGTGAACCCAGCTATAAAATTGTCCAAGAAAACAAATTGCTGTTTTTAATTCTAGAAAATATGTCCCGAGCACAAGCTATATGTCCACAAGAAAGATATGAGTTGATTAATCTGCTGCAAAGAAAAATGTTACCAATGGAGTTGTTGGAAGGGCTTTGGTTCTTTGAGTCCTTTGAGAATGGAAGAATGTGTCAGTTGGGATTGGGGACGCGGTTCCTCTCATTGTGAAGAAAGAAGTAAGGAAAGGGAAGCCCTCTTTCCTTTGCTCTGCTCGCTCGTCTACTGCTCCGACCCAGGATTGGAAGGAATTTAAAGCGAATTTGCTGGGTAATTTTGAAACTAAAGTTTGGCAGTTTTTTTTACGTAAGGTTTATGGTAAGTGACTGTTCAAAGTTTGTTCATGCTATAAGCTTTAGACCAAAATGCACAAATGGTGACTAAAGCATTAGATTATTGCATACAAATTTATTGAATCATTTGCTTTGCAAATTTGGTCATCAAATTATCTTAAATGTGTGTCTGGAATCATTAACATATTTATTTTACAAATTTGATTAGTAAACTACGTTAAGTGTAAGTTTCATCTATTTCCATGATGATAGCATACACACATTAAGGTAATTCAGTGATCAAATTTGCAACGAAGTGACTCTAAGCACACATTTAAGGTAATTCAGTAACCAAATTTACAAAAAAAAAAAAAAAATAGTTTAGTGATCTTATATACAACAAGTTAATAGTTCTGTGACCATTCATACATTTTGCTCTAGGAAAATACTACCATAAATCCAGTCTTGGACCCCATCTGTAGACTCACGGTCAAAATTAAACTTTATAGAATCTTGCCTATGTCAGTTGATATCAGAAATTTCATAATATTTAATCTACATCGCAGGGTCTACAAGTGAGGCTATAGATCAAATCTACCTAAATAAATCTACTTTCCCTTTGCTCTAAAGGATTTTGTGTGGAAGACTGAAGTTGGCTTATGTAGGGAAGTTTATTCATTTTAGTTTGGGTTAAATGCAGAAAACCCTCCTTGAACTTGCACCCTAGTTGTAGTTTGTCCCCCTCAACTTATTTAATAAACATTTAACCCTTCTTTTATGTTTTGAGACAAATTTACCCGTATTATTTTAATTATTATTTTTTTTTCTTCTTCTTTTTCCCTTCTATTTATTTTCTCTCTTGTTTTTATTTTTAATGTTTTTATTTTTTCACCATTATCTCTTACTACTACTAAACAATAATAATATTACTTTTAATAATTGACTAATTAAAAATTTAAATTTTCACATGTATCTAAATAATTTAATTTATAGATTAATCATTCTTTAGTACAAGAAACATATCTTATTGTAATATAAAGTTTGTGATTAACTATAAACAATAAGATTAACAAATAAACAAACTACAGTAAAATTTTTAGCTAAAGGATATTAAAGTTTTTTTAGTATACAAATAAAACTGCAAAACGAAAAATCGTGTACAATCTTATGTTACTAGCGTAATAGTGGCAAAATGTAGTAAGAAAAATATTATAGCCGCCTAATATAAAAGTTTTCAGAGTTACAGTAAACACAACTAAACTATGATACACGAATGATTTGGCACAAAAAAAATTTGTTTGCATACTTAGAATAAATATTTTAATATTTTTAATTATTTGCTTATTTTTTGTACTTTGTTTATTTGCTAATTATATTAATAATTATCACAAACTCTATATTATACTAATAAAATATATTTTTCTTGTATTAAAATTTATTTATTCTATAAATCATTTAAACACATGTAAAAAAATTAGAGTTTCTAATTAATCAATTACTAGTAGTAGAATAGTTTAGTAGCAGCAAAAATAATGGAGAAAAAGAAAAAATTAAAAGAAATATATGAGAGAGAAAATATAAAAAAAATGGTAAGAAGACAAAAAGAAAAATAAAATTATTAAAAATAGGAAAGATAATTTGGTCGCAAAACATGAAGGAAGGGGTAACGAGGGGGTAAAGTACTTATAAATAATTTGAAGGGATTAACCGCAATTGGGGTATAAGTTTAGGGGATTTTCTGCATTTAACCCTTTTAGTGTTTTCAACTAAAAATATAATTAGGTACTAGTCCGTTCATTTTGTCTGGTATTGGAATTTGTGAATCGAAAATATGCTATTTGACGGATATCCATAAAAGGTTAATTGTTAATTTTATATAATAATATAATTTAAGAGAATTCTACTTTCCATCAATAGCATATACATCAATGAATACGTTTACCAATGCTGTCTGAGGGACTCTTAAGAGTAAAAGTAGAAAACACAGAGTAGTTAAAAAGATTGATTTGTACAATGTTGTTTAGTACTTTAGCATAGATTCTTCACACCATTGATTGTTCTACTGCAGACAAATTGATTTTGGAATAATACGTTAGTCAATTTCTTAATTAGCCTCACTAAATAGGTGGACATTATATAAATAGCTTGTGCAACTTTTACCAAGATTTTGCAATTTGAATATGCTTAAAGGTTAAATCATACAATAGTTTCATTGGGGAATCATTTCATTGATTTTAAAGATATGCACCGTACAAGTTTTTAAATCCCGTAATATTGTATTGTATAAATCTTTAAAACATTACGAAATGATCCTCTCGACGAAACTATAAAATTTTCCTATAATCTAATATAGATGATATTTTTTCAACCGTCTTGACGTCATTCCTTCACATTTTTAAGGATATTTGTATAATTAGGTAATAATTGTTTTTTTTTTTTAAACTTAAATTAAAGGGTACTTTTATAATTATATAGTAAACGAGTCGCGGTTTCGTTTGTTGAATGAGACTTTATTTTGTTTTGTAATATTATTTTAAAATTGAATAAAAAAATTCAACTACAATTCCATTAGAATAACAATTCGATAAGTAAATAATATTAAAACACTTAATGACTCTCAACTAAACTTTCATTACCAATCTAAATACCCAAAATTTCAACAGCTACAAATATTGAAATAATGGAAGACATGAATAGCCAAGAGTATTTCCCTAATTCACGAAGCAATCAGCAATTTATTACACAACACAACATAAAATACACCTTGACTGCATATAATGTGAGAAATGGGGAAATTAACAGCAAGACAACCATTTCTAGTCTTCTTTTCCCTGGGTACTTAGAATATTTATCAATAGTTTATGCAAGTTTTCTATTGTGCACCTAAAAAGAATCATTAAAGTCCATAAATCAACTTGCAATTTTAAGTTGATATTGGTACTTGACAAACATCATGGGTACTAATAAACCAAGCAAGACCCCCACATCAAAGGCAAAAAGAGAAATCAAGTTATCACATAATATGTTACAAAGGCTTGTAAAATTTAAGTCCAAATAATTATGCTGAAAAATAAATATCCAATGCATAGAAAACTAAGGAAGTTGAAACATATAACAATATATGAAACAAATAATAGTTTTTTAAATTTAACAACATAAATTTTATTTCATATTTCAATTATATGAGAGCATCAAGAGAAGAACCAAAAAAAATTTGAATCTAAATTGTTCAGATTAAAGCATATTTAGAATATTCTTTTATTTCTTGGTCCCGTAGACCTTTAAAAAAAATAATAATATAAAAGCACCTCAAAGAATATTTACCAGTTAAGAAAGAAATCTAATGCATGTGCATATTGAAAAATACCTAGATTCAGCCAATATATATTTAGGTAGAAGAGAGGAGAAAGAACATTTAAAACATTTTTATGAATTAAGAATGTATTAAATATTGGTTAGTTACTTAGTATGCTAAAGCTCTTGATGGTCAAAGACAAAATTTTTAAACTTGATTTACATAGTACACTAAACAACTAAAACTCACTTTTTGGCCCAAGACCCAAACACATAATTGTGGCACCATCTTAACATTCTTCTATCGAGTGTTTCCATCACTGTGTTAAAAGAAGTCTTATCAAACCAGAAACACTTACCTATCTAGTGAATTTGCGATAAACATGAAATCCTAGAATAAAAAGAATCGCAAAGGAGCATACCTAATAGCACAACTAAAATGAAGAATAACAATTTCTAATTAAATCTTATCTCTCACGGATGCAAAGGGAATGCCCAGAGGTAGTGATTTATAAAACTTGGCTATTCAAAACAAAATTTGGAGTATAGAGAATCGTCAAAACACGAAACTTCAAGGACATTGTGCCGGTTATGTGTGAGATAGTAATGTTAAACTCTAAATTTGTCCATATTTTAAATTTGTATAACAAATTTCCAAATATAGTTATTCTGAAAAACTCATTGATTTCCAAACACTATCATCATCACCATGAAGTATTAATGACCATTCCATAAATTTACAAATTTTATCAAAGAATTCTCGTGACCATAATACAAACACTTGGTAGTCATTTTCCAACTAAACATACAATACTTGCCACCCCAAAAAATCCAACCCCATGTCATACATATTCAAAGAAGAGCTAATTACGTATTTTGGAATCAAGATATGGTTTAAGACCAACAACTCATATTGGAAAATGAACCTATTACTGAAAATGATAAACTTTCGTGAAATAAGTAGTTTAGTTGCAAAAGTATTCATTAATTATACATCTAATTCATTAATAACATTGAATTGATAATTTACATAAGATATAAATTATTAGGGTATGTTATTTACCCGTTGTTATGCATAAGCATATGAGTCATGAAAATTAAACATTGAAGTAAAGTACTATAATAAGATATAAAATGACTTTTACCTTAAATGTCCAACATCATTGGCAAATATTTAGGTAGACTCGATTTTTTATCCCACTTGTAGACCCTGTGGTGCGGATTAAATCTTAGAGAACCTATGACATTTTTATTGATGTAAGCAAAATTCTTTAAAATTTAATCCTGACCACAGGGTCTACAGGTGGGGCCAAAGACCGGCTCTACCTAAGTATTTTCCCAACATCATTAGTTTGTCCTCTCAAGATAGTAGGTAAAAAATATAATTTTATCTCTCAAAGTTTAGGCCGTGGTCCATCTTGGTCCCTAAAATTTCAGGCAAACCACATTTAATTCTCAAACTTTCCAATTTCAACCAATGTAGGACAAATTTGAAAATTTCGTCAATTAGAAAGGGAAAAGGGCACCTGCAAAGCACGTGACTGTTAAATCTCAAGTTTTAAACATGAAAAAAAATGCAATTTTGGCTCTAGAAGTTTGGGTCATGCTCTATTTTGATCCTGAAAGTTCTAAATAAAACACATTTAATCCTTAAACTATTTAATAACAAATTTAAAAATTCTGTCAAATACAAACAGATAAGTCACGGGCATTGTATGCAACTGTTAAATCTATACTGAGATACAATACTTCCCAATCGATTTAAAACCTTTTTAACTATACTTCTACTTTTCTCTCTGACTATCAACATTTAACCATTTACTATTGTTATCTACATTATAACACTTCTTATGCATGTGACTATTAAATCTAATTTGGGTTTTATAACACCTCTCAACTGATTTCAACCCATTTAGTCTAGTGTTGGAAAAGTTATATACAAATAAAGGATAATAATAATACAATAATAATTCACAAATCAACTAAAACAATAGTTTAATTAAAAATTAATCTTTGAGTTATAATAAAATAATAATAATTCAGTTTTTACAGTATAATAAGACTCATTTATAAAGGTTAATCTTTAGAATATTTGTTAAAGTTGGTGTAGTATATGAAACCTTAATATTTAATTTTATACCTCATGTGCTCATAAACAACCTCTTTTATAATATTTTTAAATTAGTGACGTATTTTTCCGTTGTTATTATTTTTAAATACTTTAAAATATCAATCAGTGATGAATTTTCTCATCGCAACCGTTATTCTTAGCAATGGATTTTCGGTCACTAAATTTAACAAAAAGAAAAAAGAAAAAGAAAACATATTGCTAATTTAAGATTTTCACAATGTCTCAAAACCAAATTTGTAACCGATTTATTGACGGAAAAATCTGTCTCTAAAATTTCGCTAGTAAAACTGTTGCTATATTTTACCAACGAGCCATTTTTTGATGAATGGATTTCGTTGTCAAATCCATCAATAAATTATTTATTGACAGGTTTTATCAAAAATCTGTTGCTAAATCCATCGCTAAATGGGTTAAAATCGGTAAGAAAATTTTATATTATATACAAGAATGGTGAATAGTTAGGCGTTGATAGTCAAAGAAAGAAAAATATGGTTAAATCGGTTGGAAAATGTTATATCCTAGGATAGATTTCACTTTTTCCATTTGTAATTAACAGAATTTTCAAATATGTCCTAAATTAGAAGATATTAAAAAGTTTGAAGATTAAATATGTTTTTTAAGGACTAAAATAGACCATGGCCCAAACTTTAAGGGCCAAAATTGTATTTTTTTCATGTTTGAAACTTGATATTTAATAATCATGTGTTTACCGTTTTAATTGATGGAATTTTCAAATTTGTCCTAAATTGGCTGAAATTGAAGTGTTTAAAGACTAAATGTGTTTTGCATGAAATTTTGAGAATCAAGATAGATCACGATCTAAACTTTGTAGACTAAAATTGTATTTTTTTCCCCAAGATAGTATTCAACCATTTGAACATCAAATCGCACAACTTTGAATCTTAACAAAAACAAAGTTAAACCAAAACTTTAAAAAAAAAAAAAAAAAAAAAAGAAAAGAAAAGAAGGCAAAAGTGTGAATAGACAAAAGCTTCTATATAGACGCTACATCAAATGCAAAACACAAGTAGCGGAGCCACATGCACTCCATTAGGTGTATGTGCTTCCACTAGACTAATAACATCAGTATATCTGGATAGAAAATTTTGTAAAATATAATTGTCAATCGACTTGGTGTCCTCACTGACAAAAAAATAAAATTTTGCATGTAAACTAGCTATAGTTGGAAAGTAAAAATGAAAAATATTTGATGATAAAATAATAATTGTATGCCTCATTGATTAAAATTTCAGTTTTATTATTCAGGGGGTTAAATTTAAAAATTTAAAGTTTTTATCATAATTATTTGATTTTGTGAAAAAAAAAATGAATGTAGAAATTTGTGTAAAGATAAAAGAAAAACATGTGCTAATAAGGACTAAAAAATTTTGTACCTCCACTGAAAAATATTTCTAAATCCGCCCCTACAAAACACATTAACTTGTCATTTCCAAGTGAAGTAATTGCAAACATAAATGAAAACAAGACAATCACATTTGTACCATTAGAAATAAGCAAACATGAGGATTTTAAGAGGCACGTGAAGAAATTCCGCACAAAATACATCAGCAAAGTAAACTCAAATGAGACTAAAGCTCTTATGACAAAGAAGAGACAATCACCAATTTTCCAAAATACATCAACAAAGTAAACTCAAATGAGACTAAAGCTCTTATGACAAAGAAGAGACAATCACCAATTTTTCCTGAAAATTACTGTACTCATTGTTAGAAAATATGGGCTTCCATCTTAAAATCAATTGGTGATAAGGTGGGATGGCCTATGAACCTTATTAATTAGTCCAGGATCTCTTGGCTAGTCATGTGGGATATTTGAACTTTAACACCCCCTCTCACACATGACTCAGATTAAAACAAGGACAGAGATATAGACATGACCAATACCCATGAAATCAAGCCCAATACCATAACCAAATTTTAAGCATTGTCTTGGCAGAAACCCATGAAGCCAAACCCAATGCACAGAAGAATACCATAACTAGGAGAAGCATTGCCTTGGCAGAAACCCACGAAGCCAAGCCCAATGCACAGAAGAGTCCGAGTCATATGTGAATGGATAAAACACTTGAGGATTCGGATTGAAACAATGACAGAGATATTGACATGACCGATACCCATGAAATCAAGCCCAATACCATAACCAAGAGAAGCATTGCCTTGGCAGAAACCCATGAAGCCAAGCCCAATGCACACCAATGCACAGAAGAATACTATAACCAGGAGAAGCATTGCCTTGGCATAAACCCACGAAACCAAGCCCAATGCACGAGAAGAGTCTGAGTCATATGTGGGTGGATAAAACTCTTGAGGCTAGCTCTGATACCATGTTAGAAAATATGGGCTTCCATCTTAAAACCAATTGGTGAAAAGTGGGGTGACCCATAAACCTTATTAATTAGTCCAGGATCTCTTGACTAGTCCATGTGGGATATTTGAACTTTAACACTCATAACTCAAATCATTTAAAGAACTTTAATACTTGAATTTTCCTAATAACAAAAAACTCCCAAAACAAACTTTGAGTCTTAAACATTAAAAGATTCAAACACAACAAAACTGATGACATACTAAGAAAAAAAAACAAAACAATCAACATGAAATATGATATAACTACACCAATAAAAAGAAAAAAATGAAATTTATTGTAACAATCATATAAACATTCAAATAATAAACCAACAATTTTTTTCTACCTTAGACCAGGTTAAGCATTAAAAATCACCAAAAAAAAAAAAAAAAAGTTGTAATCCTTTTTTTTCGGAGAAAAATGGAATAAGAGTTGCAGCAGAATATTCCATGTGACAGAGCCTTGCTACTCCTCAACGTCAAGCTTAGGCATGATGTCATCCTCGTCATCATACACCCCGCTATGCAGCCGCATCATCGATTGCACAACTCCAACTTCGACGAAGCCCTATTAGTTTTCATTTTAGAAAAATGAAAAACAATTCTATTAGTTTTTTACATTTTATATTTGTATATTTTTAGTCATTTATATTTAAAATGATATATTTTAATCTCTCATAAATTCGAAATGTATCATTTCGTTCGCTCGATACAAGTATTAATATATTTTGGCTTGAAATACTCACATATATATATCGAATGTTATATTTTTCATGGGCAAAATTAGCAATACACTAATTTTAAATATTAAATGACACTGCCTAAAACCTTCATCACCATAAGAGACAAATTTAATACATACCATCACCACCCTTATTCCCCTCCCTTATTTTTCTTTGCCAACTCTATTCCAACAGTTCCAATTCTTTTCTTTTGGGGACTTTAAAATTTATTATTTAAGGTTATATATTGTCAATTTTTCTCTTGAATATGTTATATTTTATATGCGTGTGAGTATTTTAGGCCAAAATATATCCATAATTGGGTCAAGGGATCACAATGGTGCGTTTTGAATTTGTAAGAGACTAAAACGCATCATTTTAAATGAGAGGGACTAAAAAAATATAAATATGAAATGTAAGGGACTATTAAGGTCATTCTCCATAAGAAAAAAAATTTAAAAGAATACATAAAGTATATATATATTTAAAAAAATCGCACTACTTTGGAGAAAAAAAGAAGTTGCAACAGTTCTTTTATACGAAGAAATGCGAAATAACCCATAACCATAATAACACTTTTTTAAGAGCTTTGACAACCACATAATTGAATGGATGATATAGGTTAGTAAGATTTGACTGACAAAGAATGCATACAGGCTTCGGTAGACCAAAAAGAGATTCATTTTAACTACAGAAAAATTGAATCAATCGAGTGACTGAATTCAAGAGAGCCAAATGGATTCTCTAGCAACGAAGAGCTTAGTGTCGCAATACTTGATTTGCATCACCAACGTAAAACTCTTCCACATTTTCATAAGAAGGCATGTCAACTTAGAACTTATGAAATCTGTTTAAACGCTTCCATCTGGTTTCTGAATAAAGTGTATTATCTAGCCCTTAAGCTTGACATACTTAACCAATTGTGTTGGGATCAAACACAACTAATGAAAAATTAAAAATATAACAATTTAATGAAAATAAGCCACAATATGAAATATGAGTTACATAAGATTTTACGTAGTTCGGCTTACCAGACCTAAGCCAATTTTCTTATACACATCTAGATGTGTATTAGAGAAGAGAACGGCTTAAGTGTGCAGTAAATGCTTTTGTATTATGATGATTTTTCAAATTAGTGAGATAAAGGAGTGCACAATAATTTCAAAAAATATATATTTGAGAAACTCCATACTGAAGAGCTCCACTTTCTCCTCTTATCAAAAGCACACTAGTGCATAAAATGGGAACTGCTGATACTATATTGAGTCAATAGAAAATATATTGACTAGAAACTTGTAGGATTTTTTTTCTGCAGACTCAAGAAGACTACTATCAATGGTTGGTTGAAGAATCATCTACCTATATGGATGCCTAATCAATTTTGTTTGCTGAATTTGAAACTATCTAAATATAGTAATTGATCCCTACTTTTGAGTCTACGATTTCTTATTACTAAGCTAGGTAGTAGGAAATTGAAATCTGTTTGGGCGACAGTTACCTTAACTGAGTGACACTATCCGAGATAACATGAGACAAACCAGCTTTTTTTTTTTTTTTTTTTGTAGATAATTTAATAATTTTGATCCATAAATATTACAAGTTTTTAGAACATTTTCTTTTAAGGGAAATAATGGCTTTCTTTCTTTCCCCTTTCGAGTTTGGTGGCTTTGTGCATTAGGGTTGCAGAAATGTCATTACATCATTCAGATTGTATAATGAAACAACAAGAATAAGTGTATTCTTGCCATACGTTAAACCCAGAATAAAAAAATATATTCTGTGCTTAAACATTTCTAGATGTTTATAAATATAGAATCTCTATATAAAAATTAGTGGTTGTACAACCAGATTCATAAATAAATAGATATATATATATATATATATATATATATAGATATATATATATATATATATATATATAGATATAATATTTTTCTTCTAAGGTTTGAAACTCAAAATTATCATAAATGTTAAGTTTACTTTTCCAACTAACTTTTTAACAATTAACGTTCAATACATATAAACTAGGGATTTGACTTCAATACACAAAAGGTGGTTTTTCAAATGGAAAATATTTAGGTAGACCTGATCTTTGACCCCCCATTTGTAGATCCTGTGGTGTAGATTAAATGTTATGCAATTTATGACATCAACTGATGTAAGAAAGATTTTATAAGATTTAATTTTGACCGCAAGGTCTACAGGTGGGGTCAAAAATCGGGTCTATATAAGTATTTTCCTTTTCAAATAGGTCAAAAAACGAATCCCTGAGGAGGTGACATGTGGAAAGAGCACAATTAAAATAATTTTTAAAGAAGCAATTTAAACATTCTGAAACCGAGCTACAGGTAGAAAACGGAACTAACTTTTGCTGGGATCCACTTTGATTCAACATTGGACTTGTTAGTTTTGTTTCACATGCGGAATACAAATTGATGATTATTAGGTCCCAAATTGGATTACTTAATGATCCTTTTTCTTTTCTTTTTTTCCAATGATTTTGGCACTACACATGAAACTTTAGGCACTAAGTTTTATTAAGATAATGGCCTAAATACCCTACAATATTTTGGGTTACAAACTTTTCATTACTTAGTGCTATCATAAAAAAATATTTCTAATCTAAGATACGGTTTGTAAAATTTTCACTTTATATTGAATCTAATTTCCTATAAGAAGTCTCTTAAATATTTTTAAAGTAAAACTGTTCTTTAATTAAAGAATAATATTTCTTAGTATGAATTAGGCAAGAAATTTCTATAGAGCAAAGAATTAAAGAAGCATTTTCTTAGACTTTGTATTTTAATTTATTGATGTTTTTTTCTAAATTTTAATACTTTTTATTTGTAATTATATGTTTTATAATTATATTCATGAAATTTATTACAATGAATTTGGTAGTTTTGATATTTAAATTATTTGGATATGGGTACTTCAAATATTTTATTAATAATAAAGTGCTAGTGGAGTGCCTGAAACTAGTCGTGAAGTGTCAAAATCAATACTTTTTTTGAAGGAGTGTTTACTTAATGACCTTAATAGTGTTCAACTAATGGAATCCATGATATTAATTGAAACCTTCTAATATGTATATTGAAAACTTTTTTATTGAAACCTTTTAAGATAATCATAATTTAAATGCCTTAAAAAACTTTCTACATATGAATTCAACCCAAATAGATATTTTTCATAAGGAATTATTGTGTGAACATATTTGTCTAGAAATTGAATTAACCGAATTCAATAATAAGTTAATGCCTTAAAAATGGTTTCCCCAATCCTTTATCTGAATTCGGTTAATTTTAGCTTAATTCAATAATAAAAAATAGTCCTTCCTTGAGAATTTTATGTAAATGACAATTATATAAGTATAACAAAAAATAAATAAATGTAGCTATATCTTTACATATTAAGTAACTTTAAATTTAATTTTAGAGTTCAATTAATTCAAAGAACTTTTAAAAAGTAAATTTAGTAGTATGAAAATATAAAGGTAGTTAATTAAAATATATTTTATTGATAAAGTATTATTAGCTTTAGTACTTAAACTTAATTCATGTAGTTATATATTTTATACATGTGTACACAATGATATTATTCAATGTTACTTTTTAAATAACACGATCTATTATTACACATACTCATACTAATAGTTATTGAATTATTTCTTATTAGTTATATTTTACGTTCATATGATATTTTCTTAAGATGTGTATAAGAGACATGATACTGATATGGTGTTGACTATATTTCGTTGACAATTACTGAATTATTATGTATAACTACTTTTACATATTTGTATAGTATTTATATTTATATTTTACATGATATTGTATTCTTATTGTTGTATTGTTACTTATTAAATTATTCATTATAATACATTTACAAGTTAATAAAGTTACGCATATATGTGTATATCTAGTTATAGACATCTTTACAAGTGCATATGTAAATACACACGTGTCTATAAATATATACAGTTCCAAGCAAATTGCTTTTTGTATATATGTTTATTTGGGGGAAGTTTGAAAATAATTCTAACAAAGAAAATGACAAATTATGAAGGAGAAACATTTTTGGAAAAATATAAATATTGCTATGAATTCTATGAATAGTAGATGGATGTCTATTCTTTCCCCTAAGCACATTGGTAAATGTGTTATTCATTTCCTTAGTTACATTGGATTATGTGAGGTACTTTCCCTTGGTTTATTGATCTTTGTAATTTATGTATCTTATTAAATATTTATTCATAAATCTCCTATTTTATAACACTATAAATAGAGAATTTTGGCTACCTCATTTGTAAGGCTAAATGAAAGTTGACAATATAAAGTATTAGAGAATTTTTACTATTTCTTGTCTATTTTTCTTTATCTACACTTACTATATTTCCTACTTTAGTTAGTTTTATAGTCAACTTTAATAATAAGTTGAAGTTAGAGTTATAGTGCGTTATCAGTAGAACTAGTTCAACTTCGTAAAATATATTGAAGTGGAAGACTTTATTGTTCAAGTAATACTTAGGTAAGTTTGTTTATTAATTACCTTTCTTATGGCTAATCTTACTAAATTTGAATTTGTACCTCTTGACATTTCTCAAAGGAATTGTTTATCATGAGTTCTTGAAGCCGAGATGCATCTTGATGCAATGGGTCTTGGAGACACCATTATGAAAACAAATAAAGCTACTACCCAAAACCGAGCCAAAGCAATGACTTTTCTCCATCGTTTGATGAAAGTTTAAAACCTAAATATCTTACTGTTAAAGATCGTCTTGATCTATGAAATAATTTAAAGGAAAAAGATATGACCACCTAAAGTTGGTTGATGGAGAGGCCAAAAGGTCTCGAACCCATAAAAGTTCAACAAGTTAATTTCAAAGGACAAACTCAGAGACAAGAACAGGATTCCAGGCACCATGAGGTATGTTGGCGATTTCTGGATGAAATTTTAAATTTTCTTTCTATGGTTAAAATCTGGGATACAAAAAACTTTGTATAGAATTTCTGGACAAAAGGCTAGGGCCTCAAAAGTACCCGCCAAGGCAATTGTTGAAGCCGTTAAAGGGGAAATGCATCGTATGATGAGTTCAGAAAACCTCTATACTAGGGTTTTTATACCTCCAGATACTATAGATTGTAATGCATATGGGTTGGTTTGAATGGTTGATTACGATGCCTGTTTTCTTGTCCTTTTTCCGAGTCGGTCTAAGAGTCGAGGATCCCATCCTCCTCCCTTCTCGTGGTTATTTGTTGGTGCCCTCAAAAATGGTATCAGAGCCATGATATAAGTTTTTTTGTTGATATTTTATGGTAGATAATAGAGATCAAGTAGGTTCCCCAATACAACCTCCATGAATTCCGAACAAGAATTTGCTAGACAACATCTTTGGTTAAATAGAAATCATAGTAGGAAACAACATATAAAGAATTTAATATTGAGAAATATGATAGTAAGTGTTAAAGACCAGACCTTTTATTTATCTTATTGCATAAGAGAAATACAATATTTGAAAGACAGATTTTCAGTTAGATTAGCTTATGCTTTAGATGTTTTTAATTTAGAAATAAAATATTATAGACAAGCATTAAAGAAAGTATTAAGAACAAAAACTATATAAATGATAGACATAGAAAGAAGAGTGATTCCAAAAGCTATTTTAGGAGGAGGAACTAGTATACCTATGACACAGACTGAAGTACATGGTGAAAGACTTACACAAAGAATTTTATATTATGATAAAAATGATGGTAATTTAATTAGTTGTTCTTTGTATGATACTTTTTATATAATTAAAAATAAAAAATATGGATATATTTATTTATACTTAATATTCATTTAACAGACTATACAGATTTATTTTTTTTATTACCAAACCAAACAAATTATAATAAAATTTTAGAGAGTGAAATAAGAAAATGTATAGACTTAAGTATTCAACATAAGAAAGAAATACTTAGAATTATAAGTCCCTTAGACCAAGAAGTTAAGATGATAATTCTAGAAAAAATAGAAAAATGGAGTAAACCACTTAGAGAATTTTTATTATCAGTTACATCAGAAGTAGTAGACAAAAATTATAATATAGAATTTTTTACAACAACAAATGATTTTTTAATATTTACATCATCTAGATGTGTATAAGAGACAGTGAAGAGCTTCAGAAACTGGCATCCCAGAAATAAATCCTGAAATAATATTTAAAGAAGGATTAATAATCAGTATGTTAGATTACATAAGACAATATAAAAAAGAGCTTCCTAAACAATAGACAAAAATATAGAAAGTATGATAACTATTATTTTTGAGACATTAAAAAATCAGAATAAAGAAATAAAAAGTATAAGACAAAATTTAGATTATTTAAAAATGATAATAGAAAAACTAGAAAAGAAAAAAGAAAATAAAATTCCTAATTTAGAGAAAATGGAAACTAATTTAGAAAAAATAGGAAAACAAGTAGACAAAATAATAAAAATACAACAGATAGAATGATGGAAAACAATTTAGACTATAAACTAGCAATAGACGAAACTAAAAAATATTTACAAGACCCAATAGGATTTTCAACATTTGAACCAGGTACACCAGCAGATAAACAAATAATAAGGCAAAATAATACTATAATAGCATTATTAATAGCAACACAGATTAAAGAGACAATAGATAAAATAGAGCAAAAATAATAAAAATAGAAGAATATTTAAAAGAATTAGCCTCACATAAAGAAGTAGATGAATTAGCAGAAGCAATTAATAAAATGGACTTAGGAACAAAAGGAAAGAAAAAGATTAGACAACAACCGGTTTGGACTTTCTTACAATTTAAACAATAATGCCTAGATTAGGAACATGAAATTCAGAAGATTGAGAAAGGACTGAGACAATAGCAGCAGAAACTAGAAGAAATAGGGAAGAAAATAATACAGTAAGTACAATAGTAAATAGAATTCAAAGATTTATAAGGCCAAACAGAAATCAAACTGAAGAATTAATAAATTTAGGAGAAATAATTGATATAGAAAGAGATATAGAAACTTTTAGAAATAACAAGATAAATATAATTAATTCTAATGCATTATATGAAGCATCAGATCAAACTAGACTTTATAGACATTATAGAGAAGTTCAAGTTAGATGCTTAGAAGGAGACACAGTTCATTTACATTTACTAGTAACCCCATCACACAGACAAAGATTATTAGAAGGAAATTTTAGATTAACCCATTTAGGATTAATTGTAATAGGAATAAAAGCTTTACATAGAACAAATTTAGGAGGAAAAGTGTTATTATTAATAATGGATACTAGAATAAATGATGCACATAAAGCAATAATAGGAGGAGCTACCACAAGAAACCATATATTATGAAAATAGTATAGGAAGAAAATCTATAAGATTCACTAATTACATAGAAGCCAGCACAAGTAACAATAATGAAGAGGATGAATAGAGAAATATTAGAAATCTTAAAAATTTTAGAAAAAGATATAGACCTTTACTTAGAAACACAAGATGATATAATTTGGGAAAAATTAGCTAATATTTTAAAAATAAAAAAAAAAGAAAATAGAAAAATTAATTGTACAGGATGTAAAGAAAAAATTGATGATATTAATATAAGATTTAGACATGCAATTAATTGTTGTGAAAGAAATGATAATTTAATGATAAGACAAAAAACAAATACAATAGAAATTTTAGAAATAGAAGATGATATGAATTTAGAAGCATATGAATTAAAAAATGAAGAAATAATTAGTTTAATTTCAGAAGAAGATATAAACTTAGCAGTAGTAATCCTCAACAAACACCTTCAAATTTTTCTAGAAGTAAAGCTACATATTCTACTAGAAATATTCCTAGAAAAAGGATAGACCCAACAGAAATAGGAAATATTTACACATCACCTTTACAAATAACTCCATATGAACCTCTAGGACGTAGAGATCCTATGGAAGCTCCTTACACTCATCAGTATGGAGGACAACCATTTATATTAAATATAACTAACATAGATCCTCAAAGATGGAATAATTATTTAGATTCTTGGAAAAATGCTATGGCTAGTGATTATATAAAATATTTTGATAATAAAGATGCAGAAGAATGTTAAGATATTTAGAACAATATTTAGGAGAATCAGCCAAGGCTATGTGGCAAGAATGGAAAGATAATCTTCCTTCTATTAGTGATTTCTCTAATTTGTTTAGGTTTTTTTGGAGTTAATTTTGGAAATACAATATGTCAAATACTTTCTATTATACACATCTAGATGTGTATAAGAGACAGGTTCAGGATGACAAGAATGCTTTAATTGAATTAGAACTTTTAAATTTTCCAAATTGGTATTACATAATTTTGCCTTCAAAAATGAATATATCTACTATGCCTCACTTAGTGGAAATACTTGGAACACAGACATTGGTAATAAACTTTTTAATAAATTACCGGGAGCTTTAGGATTAGAAATAAGTAAAAGGTTTAAAGAAGAAGTAATAGATTTTAACATGGATACAGGAATAGGAATATCTTTAGGCCAACGAGTAATGTTCATAATAAAAATATTAGTAGAAAAGTGTACTAATATACAAATAAGTAGACAATTAAAAAATGAAACAAGTTTTTGTAGTTAAATTTATACTCCTCAATATTATGATAAACAAGAAAAACCTAGATATAAAAATAAGAAATATTCAAAACAAACACAAAAAAGAAAAAATTATTATACAAATAGATCTCAAGCTAGAAAACCTATATTTAAATAAGGACAGACATGTTAGAAAATATGATCATGATAGAACATATAAGAAAAAGCTTTATTGTTATACATGTAGTAGTCCAGATCATCTAAGCTCAGCTTGTCCTAGAAGAATAAATATGACAAATAAAAAGGCCATATTAGTAAATAATACAGATCAAGACTATCTAGATGTAGATGAAACTCTTAGCGATACAGAAACTATTTATTCTATTGTTAGTTTTGAAGAATTATTAGAAGAAAAAAATTTAGAAGAGAAAAATGAAATAATAGACCAATTCCTAGACCCAGAAGAACCAGATTTAGAAGAATTTATACATGAATTGAAAGGAATAAATTTTATGTTCAAAGCAAAAATTAAAATACCAGATATAGATTGTGACCATAATTGGCAAAAGAATAAAGGATTAGATTCAAAACCTTGTTTATTCTGTGACTGGTACCCAACTAGGAATAAAAGAAGTAAATGTAATTTATGTTTTAATGAAGCATGTATAAGTTGTGTAGAAAAATATACAGATTTTAAATTCCAGGAAATACAAAATATAAGAAATTTTCAGATAAATGAAAATGCTTTTGATAGAATAACTTTACTAGAACAAACAAAGTAACTTCTAATTTTATATTTTTATAAAAACAAAGAAAAAATAGAAGAAAATACAGAAGAAAATATACATTTAGCCAATTTAGAACAAAAAATAAAATTTTGTAACCAAGACAAAAAACTAAATTCTATAAAATTAGAAGTTACTTTTAAACATTATAATAAAATAATAGGAACTAGTGCAATTATAGACACAGGATGCACAACTATAATTGTAAACCCAAAATTGATAGATACAACTAAAATATTAAAATTCAAAGACCCTATAAAAGCCACACAAATGGATGGAAGTATAAATGAATATAATTACTATGCAAAAACTTGTAATATACCAATTATAGATGTGTATCTAAGAGACTAGTCAATTTATTTTAAGAGATATGTATTAGTTAAGGACATCTTATACACAAACACGGGTATGTAATTATAGGTCTTAAAATTCTTATTTGATACTAGACCCAGCAGCCACACCATTTTACACAAAATTGGTACATGTGCTGTCTCTTATAAACATCTACATGTGTATAAGAGACATCGGTGGATCGGTGGATCCAGGACTTAATAAAACAAATAGAAGATAAAAAATCTAGTAACAAAATAGAAGAAAAATGTATAGAATGCCAAAAAGGAAAAAAAGGACGTTGTAATAATATAACAGTCTTAGAACAAGATTATTTAGAAGCCGATGAATTAAATGAATATTTAATAGATAGAATTAATCTAAAAAATTTATTACATTTAAAAACAAAAACAGAAATAGAATCACAAATAGACACTTTACCATTTATAGGAGAAGACCCTATAAAATTATGGGATAAAAATAAAATTTATTGTGAAATAAATCTTAAAAATCCAGATTATATAATAAAAACTGCAAAAATAGAAGCTAGTCCCCAAGATATAGAGGAATTTAAGATGCACATTAAAGAATTATTAAATTTAAAAGTAATAAGACCAGACCATATCAGAATCCCCTCATAGGTCAGCAGCATTTATAGTTAGAAAACACAGTGAAATAATCAGGGGAAAAAGCAGAATGGTAATAAATTATAAAAGACTAAATGATAATACTATAGATGATAGTTATGATATTCCAGACAAAACATTTTTGATAAATAGAATACAAGGTAAAAAGATTTTTAGTAAATTTGATTGTAAGTCAGGTTTTTGGCAAATCAAAATACACCCAGACAGTATAAAATGGACTGCCTTTACATGTCCATTAGGATTATTTGAGTGGTTAGTAATGCCATTTGGATTAAAGAATGCACCTAGTATTTTCCAGAGAAAAATGGATAAAATTTTCTTAGAATATTCCCAATTTGTATTAGTATACATAGATGACATATTAGTTTTTTCAAAAAATGAACAAGAACATGTAGGACACCTTAACACAGTTTTTATAATTTTTTATCAACAAGCAGTTTGTCTTTGAATCCTGTCTGCATTACTAACCTCTCAAATAATCCTCTGGACATGTAAATAATAGCAGTCCATAATATACTGTCAGATAAATTTACAGGATCATATAGCCACAGAAAGTATTAGTTATGCCTGATAAATTAGAAAATTTAAAAGAATTACAAAAAATCTTAGGATTTATAAATTATGCTAGACCATTTCTTAAAAATATAGGAAAAGTCGCAGGACCATTATATTCCAAAACGGGAAAAAATGGACAAAGATTTTTTAATATAAAAGATATAAATTTAGTAAAGAAAATAAAAAATATGATAAAAAATATACCCTCATTACAATTACCCTTAGAAACAGAATATTTAGTAATAGAAACAGATGGTTGTGATTTAGGATGGGGAGGAATTCTTAAATCAAAACCACACAAATATTCTCCAAAAGACCAAGAAAAATTATGTAGATATGCTAGTGGCACCTATAGAGAAAAAGGATATAAAACTAGTTTAGATTGTGAAATATTAGCTATTATCTATACTTTAGATACTTTTAAATTATTTATAATTTCATATGTTGTTTCCTATCAATTCCAATTAATTGTTAGACCTGTCTCTTATACACATCTAGATGTGTATAAGAGACAGGTTTTAATATACTAGGAAAATGAAATGGATTATCTATAACTGAATATAATATGTCTTTTGAACACATAAAAGGAAAAGATAATAAATTAGCAGATGATTTATCTAGAAAAATTTATAGTTTTAACAAATAATAATTCACAGGTCTAATGTTTGTTAATTTTTACAGGCCTGGATCAGACCCAAGAGCCCAGCTCAGGGCTCCCAGACCAAGTTTTATTTCTTATCCAGTTTCAAGACCCGCTGTTGCTGAATCTAGCCAGCAAGCCCATCAGACATTTATAAGTTTAGATAATCCATTTCATTTTCCTAGTATATTAAAACAGACTCCCAGTAGCACAGAAAAAGATTTGATTTTAATAGACATAGTTTATGTGCCATGCCACTTCATAATAGTTTCAGAATATTAGACCTTTATAGAAATATAAATGAACAACAAATCTTAAGGTAATCTTAGATAATTTATGGATTTCATATCAGAGAAAAAATAGTGGACATTTTACTAATTCTTTAAATGCTTTATCTGCCTATTTTAATGGACTAAACGATCTCTCTAAGTTTGAGTGTTATGCAGTTTTCCATGGCACTCCAGGCAAGGCAGGATTATACAAGACATGGGTTGAAGTCCTCACTACAATAAGAGGAGTAAAAAACCCAAAATATAAAGGTTTTAAGACAATTACAGAAGGACTGGAAGCTTGTAGATTTTACTTAGGAAATCAGTTTCATATCTCAGATCAAATGTCTATAGACACACATCTAGATGTACTATAAGAGTCAACCAGATTAATTTTTGTGATCACTGTGAGACCCTTGTAAAATGTTTTAGAATAATAAAAAAGCTATATTACAAGTTATTGCATAGTAATTATATTCATTTATACCTGTCTCTTATGTAATCTAGATGTGTATAAGAGACAAATCACCAACTTGTTAACGGACTTGTTAAAAGTCTTTTAAATTTAAGAAGTTTTTGGCAAACTTCCAGAATTAAAAGTCTCCCAAAAATTCCACTTAGTGGAATAATGATTCAGACAAAGGAACAAGAACTAGAAGACAAAACAATTGAAGACTCTGTCTGAGACAGACTCCACTAAAGTGTCTCAATACAGAACCATGTGATCTAGAATACCAGGTGTCATCCACTTCCAATACTAGACAGCATCGGATATACCAAAACATGGAAACCACACTTTAGATAACTTTAAAACAATTATTGTATTATGTAAGAAACTTTAGACAGCTGGTAGCAAATATTGTACTATGCAATCAGCTTTTAGAAAAGCAAAAATAATGTAAGGAATCTCTTCTACTTTATTTTATTAGGATAGTTAACATCCGGTTTTAAAGTCCGGAATTCATTCTATAAATAGACTCATTCCTCATTTGTATAGATCATCGAGAAAATTATTTATAATCAAAAGCTCTCAACTAGCTCTCCTTGTAAACAATCTCTTCAATATCAATTCAATTTCATTTTCTGAAAATCTTCTAGACTTCTCTTTAAAAGCTTTTCTTTCTTAATTTTCTTAAAGAAAATTTTTCTTTTAATTTAAAAAGAAGAAGACCAGGGGGAGAGGCCGAACACATCTAAATTCCATAAAAGCAGTCCAAGTTAATTTCAAAGAGACAAACTCAGAGACAAGAACAGGATTTCTGTGCACCATGATATGCATAGTGGCAATTTCTGGATGAAAATTTTAAATTTTCTTTCTATGGTTAAAATCTCTTATACAAAAAGATGTATAGAATTTCTGGACAAAAGGCTAGGGCCTCGAAAGTACCCGCCAAGGCAATTGTTGAAGCCGTTAAAGGGGAAATGCCCGTATGATGAGTTCAGAAAACCTCTATACTAGGGTTTTTATACCTCCAGATACTATAGATTGTAATGCATATGGGTTGGTTTGAATGGTTGATTACGATGCCTGTTTTCTTGTCCTTTTCCCGAGTCGGTCTAAGAGTCGAGGATCTCATCCTCCTCCCTTCTCGTGGTTATTTTTTGGTGCCCTCAAAAATGGTATCAGAGCCATGACTGAAGTTTTCTTGTTGATATTTTATGGAAGTAGAGATCAAGTAGGTTCCCCAATACGGGCATATTTCTCAATATTAAATTCTTTATATGTTGTTTCCTACTATGATTTCTATTTAACCAAAGATGTTGTCTAGCAAATTCATGTTCGGAATTCATGGAGGTTGTATTGGGGAACCCTATTACTGATCTTAGTGTTTCTAATAAGATGTGTAAAAGAGAATTTTTTATCTGATACCATTTTATTTTCACCAATAAATTTATATCGAGAATATTGGAGGATGGGATCCTCGACTCTTAGACCGACTCGGAAAAGGACAAGAAAACAGGCATCGTAATCAACCATTCAAACCAACCCATATGCATTACAATCTATAGTATCTGGAGGTATAAAAACCCTAGTATAGAGGTTTTCTGAACTCATCATACGGGCATTTCCCCTTTAACGGCTTCAACAATTGCCTTGGAAACTAAAATGCTCAGGGGTTCAGCTTTAATACTGTCTCTACTATACACATTTTTTGATGTGTTTAAGAGTAGAAAGGTAATAGGACGATTTCATCCAAAATTATAACATACCTCATTATAGTTGAAATCCTGTTCTTGTCTCTGAGTTTGTCCTTTGAAATTAACTTGTTGAACTTTTATGGGTTTGAGACCTTTCGGATAAAGCAAGAGGTCTTCAACTCAAAAATATAATTAAGCAGAAAAATTTATAAAAGAAAATTTATCTAGATGTGTCTTTTAAAGAGAAGTCTAGGATTTTCAGAAAATGAAATTGATTGATATTGAAGGGATTGTTTACAAGGAGAGCTAGTTGAGGGCTTTTGATAATAAAAATTTCCTCGATGATCTATACAAATGAGGAATGAGTCTATTTATAGAATGAATTCCGGACTTTAAAATCGGATGTTAACTATCCTAATAAAATAAAGTAGAAGAGATTCCTTACATTATTTTTGCTTTTCTAAAAGATGACTGCATAGTACAATATTTGCTACCAGCTGTCCAAAGTTTCTTATATAATACAATAATTGTTTTAAAGTTATCTAAAGTGTGGTTTCCATGTTTTGGTATCCGATGCTGTCTACTCCATCAGTCTGGATGATACCTGTATTCATTAACATCTGTCTCTTATACACATCTAGATGTGAGTCACTGATGGAGTAGACAGCATCGGATACCAAAACATGGAAACCACACTTTAGATAACTTTAAAACAATTATTGTATTATATAAGAAACTTTGGACAGCTGGTAGCAAATATTGTACCTGTCTCTTAACGGATTATTTTACATTATTTTTGCTTTTCTTAAAAGCTGATTAATCATAGTACAAGTAGATTTGTAAAAGCTGTCTAAAGTTTCTTACATAATACAATAATTGTTTTAAAGCTGTCTCTTATACACATCTAGAAACTTAGAACAAGAATTTTCTGAATACAAGGTAAAAAGTCCGTTAATAGTGCCGTTTGAATGAACTAGGTGTTCCTTTCGGAAACACTGGCCTTGGTCAAATTTTTTGTATTTAGATATCTATTTTTCCAGTCTTCTGTTTCTAAAGTTAAAATTTGAATTTTTTGTTCTAATTCAAGCAATTTTGTCTTATTATCAGAAAATTCTTGTTCTAAGTTTCTATATTTTTCATTTATTATTCTAAAAGGAATTTTTTACAAGGGTCTCATAGTGATCACAAAAATTAATCTGGTTACCTTCATCCGTCTGAATAACAGGTCTGGTATTAATTTGATCTGAGATATGAAACTGATTTCCTAAGTAAAATCTACAAGCTTCCAGTCCTTCTATAATTGTCTTAAAACCTTTATATTTTGGATTTTTTACTCCTCTTATTGCAGTGAGGACTTCAACCCATGTCTTGTATAATCTTGCCTTGCCTGGAGTGCCATGGAAAACTGCATAACACTCAAACTTAGAGAGATCGTTTAGTCCATTAAAATAGGCAGATAAAGCATTTAAAGAATTAGTAAAATGTCCACTAAAATATCTCTTATACACTTCAGTCATGGCTAAGATTACCTTTTGTTGTTCATTTAAATTTCTATAAAGGTCTAATATTCTGAAACTATTATGAAGTGGCATGGCACATAAACTATGTCTATTAAAATCAAATCTTTTTTCTGTGCTACTGGGAGTCTGTTTTAATATACTAGGAAAATGAAATCAAGATTATCTAAACTTATAAATGTCTGATGGGCTTGCTGGCTAGATTCAGCAGGTCTTAAACTGGATAAGAAATAAAACTTGATGCAGGAGCCCGAGTTGGGCTCTTTTGATCGAGCTGTAAAAATTAACAAACATTAGACCTGTGAATTATTATTTGTTAAAACTATAAATTTTTCTAGATAAATCATCTGCTAATTTATTATCTTTTCCTTTTATGTGTTCAAAATTAATATTATATTCAGCTATTTTTAAAGAGAATTTTTGCCATCTCTTATGCCTACTTTTTTCTTTCATATTCTGTTATATTTAACTATTCTTCTGTCTGTTCTAATTGTAAATTCTTTCTTGAAATTATAAATAATTTAAAAGTATCTAAAGTATAGATAACAGCTAATATTTCACAATCTAAACTAGTTTTATATCCTTTTTCTCTATAGGTGCCACTAGCATATCTACATAATTTTTCTTGGTCTTTTGGAGAATATTTGTGTGGTTTTGATTTAAGTAATTCCTCCCCATCCTAAATCTAGTGATTATATAAAACATTACTAAATATAAAGAGAAACTAAGGGTAAATAGTAATGAAACATCAGATTTTATCATATTTTTATTTTCTTTACTAAATTTATATCTTCTATATTAAAAATCTTTGTCCATTTTTTCCGTTTGGAATATAATGGTCTGTGATTTTTCCTATATCTTTAAGAAATGGTCTAGCATAATTTATAAGTCCTAAGAATTTTGTAATTCTTTAAATTTTCTAATTTATCGGCATTTCTAATACTTTCTTGGCTATATGATCCTGTAATTTTATCGACCATTTCTATTTCTACTCCTAAAAATTTTTCAGAAAACCTCTATACTAGGGTTTTTATACCTCCATTATACTATCTGTCTCTTATAAAAATTCTAAAAACTGTGTTAAGGTGTCCTACATGTTCTTGTTCATTTTTTGAAAAAACTAATATGTCATCTATGTATACTAATACAAATTGGGAGCTAAATCCCAATATGATTAGAGGTTACATTTGAAGCTACAAAATTTTAAATCAATAAGTAACTATAATTCTGCAATGTTTAAGATCACATCCCAATTGAAATTATGTGAAAAAATTATTACTGATGAAAATATGTTAGAAAAAAACTTTCTTCACCTTCCATGCCTCAAATTTGCTCCTATAGCAGCAATATCGAGAGAAGGGATTCAAAAAGTATTCTAAACTAATATCGTGTCTTCTTTTAGCTGAACAAAATAATGAACTATAAATGAAAATTCATGAAATACGACCAACTAGTTCTAGTGTATTCCCTCAAGCGAATTCGACTAAATTTTCTAATTATAAACGTGGAAGAGGTCGTGGTCGTGGTCATGACTATGGTCTTAGTTGTAGTTGTGGTCATGGTCGAAATGACTATCATAATTATGATACTCATAACCATAGATTATCAAATCATAGGGGCAAACATCCCCACCGGAAGTGGAATAATAATGATGAGAAAGGACAAGAGAAATCCTCAAAAGATCCTAATAATTTATGCTATCGGCGTGGTGCCAAGGGATATTGGTCTCATACATGTAGAACTCTAAAACATCTAGTTGAATTATATCAAGCATTATTAAAAAGAAAGACAAAAATATTGAGGTGAATTTCAAAACCAAATGATAATTTTGAAATGATGATAATTGATAATCTTAGATATAACGCATCTAAAGACAAATATATGTTCTTTGAAGACCTGATCAAAAGGAAGAATTGTTCATTTGATTGATGATGGAAATGTCTAAAACAAGATGACCTATGTTCTAGAAATGCCAAAGAAATTAGCTTTATAATTGCTATAAAGTTTGTTCTTCATTTCCTAGTTAATTTAGTGCAAATTGTTATGTAATAGCACTTAATTATTTAAGAGACAGTTAATATCTAGAAAAAGAAATGCACTTTTGCTTTGGTAAATTAAAAGTTTTTGTTTTCCTTCTTAAAGAAGGCATGGATATTGCAAAATATTTGGGATCATTAAAAGGTGAAGAGAAGATGTATGTCTTATTGATAGTGCTACAACACATACAATACTTAAAAATAAGAATTATTTTTCCCACTAGAAATTGGGAAAGACAAATGTTTATACTATAAGTGGTAATGCAAAATTAATTGAAGACTCCAATAGAGCAAATATATGTCTCCATGAAAGAACAAAATTGTTTATAAATAATGCACTATTCTCTATTAAGTCTCGAAGAAATTTATTAAGTTTTAAAGATATCCGCCGAAATAGATATCATATTGAGACGATGGATGATTCAAATGTTGAATATTTGTGTATTACAACTTGCATTTTTAGAAAGAAATATGTAGTAGAAAAAATCCCTTATCTTTCTTTTGGCCTATATTACACTAACATTAGTGCAATTGAGATGCACCATTTAGTAAATCACAAATTTACTGATACCAAATATTTGTCATTTGGAATGATCAACTAGGATATCCTGGGTCTAAAATGATGAGGAGAATAATTAAAAATTTGCATAGCCATTCATTGAAAAATTAAAAGGTGTTAAAGTCAAATGAATTTACATGTGTTGCATGTTCTCAAGGAAAATTTATTATGAGACCTTCACCAGTTAAAGTAGGGACTAAATCCCCTGAATTTTTGGGAAGGATCTATGGTGATATACGTGGACCAATTCATCCACCATGCAGACCTTTTAGGTATTTTATGGTGCTAATGATGTATCTACAAGATGGTCGGTTGTTTGTTTATTATCAACTCACAACTTAGCATTTGCGACTGCTGGCTCAAATTATCAAGTTGAGAATACAGTTTCCGATTATACAATTAAGAAAATTCGATTAGACTCATGCTTTTGATGACTATTATATGTCAATTGGCATTAGTGTATGAACATCCTGTATCTCATATTCATACACAAATGGTTTAGCCGAATTATTAATCAATTCCAATTAATTGTTAGACCATTGTTAATGAGAATAAAACACTCAATATCTTCTTGGGGTTATGCTATTTTGAATACAACAACACTCTTCTAATACGTTTAAGGCCGACAAGTTACCATAAATACTCTCCTCTACAATTAGTCTTTTGTTATAAGCCAAATATTTCCCATCTAAGAATTTTTGGATGTGCGGTCTGTGTCCCTGTAGTGACACCATAACGCACTAAGATGGGATCTCAAAGAATGTTAGGAGTATACATTGTGTATGATTTACCATCTATCATTAGATACCTTGAATCATTGACATGTGACATATTTACAACAAGATTTGTAGACCGTCTTTGATGAAAATAATTTCCCAACATTAGGGGGAGGAAATGAATAACCAAACAAGAAAATCACGTGAAATACATCATCATTAGATTTTCTTGATTCTCTTACAAAAACTTGTAAACTAGAAGTTCAAAGGATAATACATTTGCAAAAAAATTGCAAATCATACACCTAATGCATATACTGACTATAAAAGATATATGAAATTTAGCATATTCTTGCAAAAAAATGCATCTAGATTAAACTAGACATCCCAATAAGACAATCTACAAATGCTATAGCAAATGAGTTTAAAGCGCGCTTGAAGCGTGGTAGACCTCTTGGTTCTAAAGATAAACATTCTAGAAAGAAAACAGGATCAATTGAACAAAATGTTCAATAAAGGAGTCGAATATTAATAAAGAATTCCAAGAGATCACTAGTGACAAAATTCAAACTCCTGAACAATAAATTCTAACTCCCAAAGAGCACAAGTTTCATACTTCTAAAGAGCATGTAAATGAAACTTATATGAATTTTGTCACTACAAGAAAATGTTGGGACTGAATTGAAACAATTGTCGATAATATTTTTGCATATAACGTAGCACTTGATATTATGGAAGAAATTGAGGATTTTCAACCTAAATCAGTTGAGCAATGTCGGCATAGATATGGTGAGATGCAATTCAATCCGAACTGGATTCATTTGCTAAACACAAAAATTTTGGACATGTAATCTGAACACCTAAAGGTGTAAAACCCGAGGGATATAAATGCGTTATTGTGCTAGCAAAATGAACTAAGAAAAATAAAATTGTGAGATATAAAGCTTGACTTGTAGCACTAGGGTTTTCGCAAAGGCTAGGTCTTAATTATGATGACATATATTCACCTATACTGGATGAAATTACTTTGCAATATCTAGTGAGCCAGGCAATACATAAAAAATTTGATATGCATTTGATGGATATCTAGTAAGCCAGGCAGTACATAAAAAACTTGATATGCGTTTGATGGATATAGTCACTGCTTACCTATATGGAACATTAGACAATGATATTTACATGAAAATTCCAAAAGGGTTTAAATTGCCTAAAGAATGTGATCCAAATTCTCGAAGAATTTACTCCATCAAATTGCAAAGATCTCTGTATTGTATAAAGCAATCAGGACGAATGTGGTATAATCATCTAAGTGAAAGTTTGATTAAAGAAAGCTATAAAAATGATCCAATATGTCCATGTGTTTTTATCAAGAAAAATGAACTGGATTTTATGATCCTTGCTATTTATGTTAATGATTTGAATCTTATTGGAACTCCTAAAGAGATTTCAAAAGCAGTTGAATATTTAAAAAGAGAATTTGAGATCAAAGATTTTGGAAAAGCAAAAATTTGCCTTGGTTTACAAATTAAACATCTAGAACATAAGATATTTATTCATTAATCAAATTACACTGCTAAAGTTTTAAAGAGAATCTATATGGATAAAGCACACTCATTGAGTACTCCAATAGTTGTCCGATCACTTAATGCTGACAAAGATCCTTTCCGACTACAAGAGAGAAATGAAGAACTTCTTATTCCTGAAATACCATATTTTAGTGCAATTGAGGAACTTATGTATCTTGCTAATTGTACAAGACCTGACATATTATTCACTGTGAATATATTAGAAATATTTAGTTCTTCCCCTACATGACGACATTGGAATGGGGTCAAACATATTCTTCGATATCTCCAAGGAACAATTGATCTTGGCTTGTTCTATTTTAATAAATCTACACCAGAGTTGATTGGGATAATATACGAATGTTGGATATTTATCCAATCCGCACAAAGAATGATCTCAAATTGGATATTTATTCATATGTGGTGGTTCTACTATATCATGGCATTCTACAAAGTGATTTATAACTGCCACTTCTTCAATTCATGCTAAGATCATAATAATTCATCAAACAAGCCGCGAATGTATTTGGCTAAAGTCAATTACTCACTACATTCGGAAGAATTATGGGTTATCTTCAAAGGAAGAAATTCCTACTGTATTATTTGAAGAAAATACTACCTGCATTGCTCAATTAAAGGGAGGATATATAAAGAGAGATAGAACTAAGTATATTTCACCAAAATTCTTCTCCATACATGATTTTCAAAAGAATGGTGAAATGGATGTGCAACAAATCCGATCAAGTAAAATTTTGACAGATTTATTTACTAAGGCACTATCGACTACTACATTTGAAAAGTCAGTGAAAAGAATTAGGATGCGTCGGTTCAAATATCTCAATAAATGTTCCCATCAGGAGGAGTAAGTACATTGTTAAAGACTTTGAATAGTGTACTCTTTTTCCTTCACTAGGATTTTTTTGCCATTGAGTTTCTTCCTAGTAAAGTTTTTTAATGAGCCCTATTCTCTGTATAATGAACATCCAAGAGGAAGTGTTACGAATTTTATGTATGGTAGACAGATGTCTATTCTTCCCCCTAAGCACATTGGTAAATGTGTTATTCATCCCTTAGTTATGTTAGATCATGTGAGATACTTTCTCGTGGTTTATTAATCTCCGTAATTCATGTATCTTATTAAGTGTTTATTCATGAATCTCCTATTTTGTAACACTATAAATAAGAGACTTTGGCACCTCATTTATAAGACTAAATGAAAGTTGTTAATGTAGAGCATTAGAAAATTTTCTATTATTTCTTGTCTACTTTTCTTTGTTTACACTTATTATATTTCTTACTTTAGTTAGTTTTATCTTCAAGTTTATAATTTTGACTTAGTTTTACAAAAATCATAATAATCTAGGATAATGTGTTTATTTTAATATTAGTGTAAAGTAATAATTAGTAATATATAATCTAAATAAATTACATATCTTATAATATTAGCAAAAAAATTAAACTAAAGAGTACTATTAACTACATCATCAAACTAACAACTTGTCTAAGTTCACCTACAATTTTATTCTTTCAAATGGCCTTGGTTCATAATTTTATTCTTTCAGATAGGCTCTGCATAGGTTTTAACAATAGCATCCACGGCCAAAGATCAACTCCTACGGCCAATGATAAACTCCGGCAATCTTCCATCCCTTTCCTCTTCACCCTTTATTTTCTACTCTTCCATTCCCTCTCACACAACTTCCTCCCTACCCTTTAATTTATACTCTTACTTTCCTCTCATGTACTCAGATATATGTATATATTAAGGCTGAGAAAGTATAATCGATTTGAATTACGACGAGAGCTGAATGTTAGGAGAGTTTAAAAAGAATAATACTGGTGGTTGTGGTAATGATACCAGTATGATCGTGAGTGGTGAAAAGACTGGTGGTAGTAGTGGGTGCAATGAAGGAGGTGTGGTTGTATTAGTTGTGGTGGTAAAAGTGGTTGATGATGCCAAGTATCCAATAAATTGGGATTATTCTAAAACATTTCTTTTACAACTTCTGAAGTTGAAATGTATTCGACTTCTATTATAGAATCAATAGTGGTGTCTTGCTTAGAACTCTTCCAACTAACTGCACCACCATTAAGAGTAAATAGTATCCAAATTACGATTTGCTATAGTCCTTTTCGGATTGAAAGTTGGCATCTGTGTATCCGTAAACTGTCAATTCATGCCCACCATAAATCAAGAATAAATCTTTTGTCCTTTAAATACTTTAGCATATTCTTGATTGCTATACAATGACCACTCTCTGGGTTAGATTAAAACATGCCCGTAACACTTAGAGTATAAAAAACATCGAGTACATAACATATCATTGAATCAAAAAGTTTGTGACTAAATTTGGAGTGGTTCCCTCATTTTGTCATTAGTGATCATATACTCGTGTATTGTGCTAACAATGAGCTATTGTACAAGCAAAGGAACTCAGGTCTCATTAGCGAGCCAAACATATGTTGCGGCGCTATCATTTGATCAAAGAAATAATTGACAGAAATGAAATAAGATAGAGAAGATCTCTACTGATACACAACATTGCTAATCCGTTCACTAAAATCTTGTCCCAGAAGAAATATGAGAGTCATGTTAACTCATTTTATCACATCTACATGAATGAATGGCTTAATAGTGCCAATGAGAGTTCGTTAATGTATGCTCTAAAGTCAATTTTTTTTAAGGATAAATTACACTTTTATATTTATGTATATTTTGTAATATGGCATTCTTTATCTATTTGATATGATAAAGATTTTTCGAATAGAAAATATATGAGGAAAAATCATTATGATTATGTGATTCTCTATGTAGTTATGTTTTATTCATAAATATTTCTAATCGTAGTGTTTGACACAAGTAGATTAGCACATAATTTTGTCATTATATGGATGTTTATTGAGAATAATTCCATTGGATTGACCCGCTAAGAGTATTCCATACGGATTATTATCCAAAGGCCTACTAATTAATCTCTTTGTGATAGTAGTGTAATGATGCTTAGACTTGAGGTCATGAATTTATCTTAATCGTTAAGTACTATATTTTGACTCTATGTATTGTTAGTCTTAAAGAATCAAGCATACTATAGGGTATAGGTATAGTGTGAATCATGTAAAGGCAAGATATGACTAATATAGAATTCACCACTCCTTATAATGGGATAGTATATCCTAGTACAGCAACTTCTTGAAATATGGCTCAGAAATCTTTGCGCAAAGTGATAATAGAATTAAGAGTATATTAAGTTCTATTCTAAGTGATTTGTATTTTGAAAAGAAGTAAAATGATTAGTTAAATAAAAGTTGGCATTCTATCTATACACTATAAACTAATCGAGATATAGTGTGGTGAAAGAATAATAATTACACATAACTAAATCACGAATCTAGGTGAAGTCAAACCATTTGACATATCTCATAACTTGACATGTCATGATGCTTTGTTAGAAACCAATCTTGATCTTTAAGTGTAAATTAATTAATTATTAAATTAATTATAAATTAAAATTATTTAATTATCAAATCTAAATTATTTTAAGATTATAATGTGTCTAATTTTAATTAATTTAGGAATATAATAATTATACTTATTACCAACGTAATTGAGAACGTAAAGAGTCACACACTTAAGGATGATTAATTCGGGATTCAATTAGTTATTTTATAAGTATGAGATTCTTATGGGTTATTATGAGATAAATTAACTTCAATAAGTCATAAATCTAAAGACTATTGTGTAAGATATTAGAATTCCTAGGGTTTTTTGCTTAGTAAATAAATCTTAAACCTAATCTAATTATATTGTCTATGATTGTCCCTATATATATATATATATATGTATACGTATATGTATATGTATATATAGGTATATGTATACATGTATATATATGGTGTGCATATATATATATATATATATATATATGTATACATGTATATTTAAACATAGGTGTGTGTGTGTGTGTTTATGTGTGTGTGTGGATATATGTGTGTGTGTCGACATATATATCCCGTGCCAATTCTGAACTCCCATCTAGAATGTCGAACACACACTTCTTGATTGATAATGTAGGGAAATCTTTAGCATGGACACTCATATAATCTTTCTCAAGATTGAACAACACTTCTTTGTACATGGCATATCATCAGAGAGCAAGGTATCGTCTCTCATGTTTGAATATGTTACCCAAAAAAATTTAGGTTTTTACGATTCTTCTCCCACCTTTCCTTTCTAAGTGTTCTCTCTATCAACTTATCACTTGTATTTTTATCAAAAAATTAGTAATTATATATACTTTAGTATTTATTCAAAAATATTGTGATTGTTAGTTTTCGTTATTTGGTTATGTAATTGGTTATATATTTTGCTTGTATTGGCTATGAGCTTGTAAGTTTTGATTAATGATCGTATGTCATATTTTTAATTTATGGAATGATGTATTAAATTTTGGAATTAAAATATGAAAAGTGGAATGATTGAGCTCGATTATGCTGATTTGAGATCATTGACATTCGATTGAGCTTAAACTCGAGATCAAATAAGTTCAAATTCAAGTTTGAGTTAGCTTTGGTTGAATTTGAACTCAAGTTTGAGTATATTAAATGTTAGCAAGCTCGAGGTCGATCTCGACATTAAGAAGTTTGGTTGATTTCAAACTCGAACTCTAACAAAGTAAAATTTGATTGAGTCTCAACTCGTTGACACCCCAAAGATAAACTGGCTAAAAACATCAACAATTCTCATGGCTTTAACTTGCATTAATGGACGATTAAAAGACTCTACCAACCACGTTCACTAGATCTCTCCTAATCAACGTCATACATTGAATCACGACCTCTTTCTCTTCATTGTCATAGAAATAAAGGTACTCCGCTCCAAATAAATACCCTTCAGGTTGCTCTTGTTTTTCTTTTTGTTTATATGTTAAGGTAGTTAGGAATAGGGATCACTTTTTTTACTTTTTGGTTATGTTTAGTTGATAAATGATACTAAATGCAACTTGGTTTTTGGTGTAAAAATTAAATATTTTGGTTCAATTTATTTCCTTTATTTTAGTATGATAAAAAAGCATTCTTAGATTACTTCCAATCGTACATGACTGAATGCATATTGCTTGAATATAATAATTTTGTTCTCTTCCCCTATTTCAAAATATTGTTGTATAAAAGATATTTTCTCTCTTATCCTACTATTAAGCAGAAGGAAAATAACAATTATATGCTACTGTTGTTGGATGAATCTAATAATTTCTTAGGCTTTTGTTGTTGCTAATAAG
This sequence comes from Cinchona pubescens, assembly GCA_025175665.1. Lineage (NCBI taxonomy): Eukaryota > Viridiplantae > Streptophyta > Magnoliopsida > Gentianales > Rubiaceae > Cinchona > Cinchona pubescens. The sequence goes on along the minus strand of JANKKI010000239.1, from coordinate 503,223 downwards.
AAATTAGCACAGTAAGATTTGTCAATTGAGAAGTCATAAATGATTATTTTGTCGTATGAATCTAAATAATAGATTATTGTAAAAAGTTTTGTTCTACATACTATATATCTTCTACAATATAATATGTTCACAACCTACCATGTAAATGTCTACATAGTAAAACTATTCTATAGTATACTATAAGTAAACTTGTTCTATGCATATATAATATTCTGTAGGTTCTAAAATACTCTTGAAGAAGGAGAATAGGTGGAGTGTACATACTATATATTACTATTTTCTATTTCAATTTTAATATGGCAAATATTGTTAGTAAAATCTATGATTTTATTGAATTTATAGGTTTCATGATTTTATATTGATACAATCTAGATGTGATAAGAATTTCTATTTTTTAGAGAGAAAATTATAAAATATATATATATATATGTTCTAACTATAACTATTGTTAGATAATTCAAAATGATTATTTATAAATATATTTTTCAAATAAATTTAATAGACAATGTTTAGCAATCTACTAAATGAGTATGTGGCTAGTTTTGGTTTTTTACAATAATTGGTACTATAAGTTTTGAAAATTTTATTATTAAAATTAATACTTTAAAGGAAATGATAGTTTCAATTTTAATGCTAAATATTGTTAGTTATTTTTTAAATTAAAATTTTGTTGTTAAAAAATAAATTAAATAATAAAAGTAGAGCATTTTCCCCTTTATATAGTATAGATTCCAAAAGATAACTAGTTTTTAAAGAAACCACACCCTAATTTGTTTATAATGTTTGGATAATTAACTATTTGAGTTTTCAAATCTACTTTATGTGTAATTATTAAACTTTTTTTTGTCAATATGTGTAACTAATAAACGATTTAGCTAATTTAACAAATTTGCAAATTTTGTTAATATGTGTAACTAATAAACAATTTAGCAAATTTTTGAACAAATGGTTTTCTACAATCTAGATTATAATTCTATTTTTTTTTTATCTTGGAGTAGAAATAACTGGAAATATATGTGCTGGTCTCTTTCTGGCATCTCTCATTAGTCTAAAGTGCATGGTTCCTTGAATAGTTGGTATTATCCATTAGATCAAGAGGGCTAGACTTTACTGGTGTTCCTATTTCCTTTGGCATTTTTATAAGATTACATATACCTATGAGGTTAGTAGTGGTAGGTAGTATTGATATCTTAGCTAGAAATACATATATCAATGCTAGGTTACATACTAAATAATTTCGTATTTATGATCTTAACCTTATTCTATTAACTGTGATATCCAATCAAGAGAGGACAATATTAGGAGAAAAATGTTGCGGGACCGAAAAGTGAGATATGGTGGTAAGCTATCTCCAAAGGGAAGATGTTTTGTTGTTATGATGATACGCAATTTTCTGAATGTTGCTTATAACCTATATTATGTGGTAAAGATAACGAAGCTAGTACCATGTAACCCATCGACATAGATTGCTATTTATGACATTCGAGTAACAATATGTTGTTACAATTGCTTTTCTTTTTGAAAAGACATTTTTTCTAGATTTAGGTTAGTTTCGGAAGAGGTGAGACCACATATTGTTATTCTGACTTAAGCGGCCATTAGTATTGGTGAAAATTGTATTTTTTGTGCGCTATTACCTTCAATATCTCTAGTGGTTGGAAGAGAATAATTTTTTTGTTCAATGAAACTTCTACTTTCGTAATAGAACTAATTAGTTGTATTTAGGGTGAAACTCTTGTACCGTATTTTATATCATATTTGTACCGATTAATATTTTAAACAGCTTATTTTATATCAAAGATTTGCATTATTTAGATACAACATTTTATTTCATGTTTACTAGCAATATTGCACGTATGTTGCACGTGAAATTGATTATGATAAAAAATATATATTTGTTAGACTCTATCTTTTCTTCATTTAAATTTTGTGTGAGTTTCGTAAAACTCATTATTTTATATTAATGATTTGTATCATTTAGATGCAATATTTTATTTTGTAATTACTTGCAATATTGCATGTATGTTGTACATAAAATAGGTTATAATAAAGAAAGATGTTTATTACATTCTCTTTTTCTTCATTTAAATCATGTGTAAGTTTCATGAAACTTGTTATTTTATATCAAATATTTGTATTATTTATATCTCGCAATATTTTATTCTATGTTTACTAGCAAAATTGCACGCCTATTGTATGTGAGATTGATTATGAAGAAAGAAGGATGTTTGTTCTGTCCTATCTATCCTTTATTTAGATGATGTGTGAGTTTTGACATAAATAATTTCTATTTATTAGAAGGCCTTCAATTATTAAGTTATAGTAAAATTCTACTTATGATCTATTGGAAGTTAGATTTTTAATAAAATTCCACCCCATACTTGACTATATAATGAAGACCGAAATTTTATACCATAGAATCAACTTGCTTAACATGAACAAAAGTCTCTTGATCAAATTTAAGAGGTGTTAGAGACGTCTCAAATACTCAAAAAAAAAATGTTGAAAGGGTAAGTAATCAGCCCTGAGCACTGGAGCTCTGAAGAGCTCTTAAGACTCCAAAACAGTGAGAATTCCATGGCCTTGGCAAACATTGCTGGATAATTGATTAATCTTTACTATCTATTTTTCTCTAGCATTTTTACTTAATTCATCTCTCTCAACCATCTTCTAATATTCCCCTCTCCATTGCCACACCAGAAAAATTGCTCCAGATAAATTTCTTTTAGATCATAATTTTTAGCATCTCCACATCCGTTGACAATTTGGCTATAGAAAATCTGAAAAAAAACTTTAACCCTATTTTACTAGTTTTCATCAAAATCCCTTTATTTCCATGCATGCTCCACCATCATCTCCAAGAAAATAAACAATTTTTAAATTTTTTTTGTTATACTTACTTGATGCATTATACTTAATGTAAGTTTTTTTGTTATAAGTTTTACCTGTTGATTAAGATCCTTCTAAGTTAGGAAAAAGAACATAGAAAACTATATTTTTGTGTAAAAATTGTATGTTTATATTCAACATGTCTTTACATTAGTACAAATATGTACTATAAAGTAACTTCTTAATAGTGACTCATAAATTTCTACAATAGAATTAATTGCAGTCTTTCCTATTTAGGATAGTGTTCTACAAAAAACTATAGTTTCATATAACATGGTAGCAGGTTAACTACTTGAATGGATGTCTCTTGTACAGATCTAGATGTGTTTCAAAGAAGGGCAGCTTCTCATTTATACGACAATTAGGCAGTAGGAAGAAGCACACGTTTGCTACTAGTGCTGGATAAGAATCTAGTTATCCTGTCATTGGGCTTTGTAGTTACTAATAAGAAATTAGCGCCATAAGTTAGTAATTATTGATCTTTCTTTTGAAGTAGGAGAATAAGTCGCGGGTGTATCCTCATTACTGATAATATAAAGTAAACTTTTGCTCTACAATACTTTTGAAACAAGAGACTAGATGGCGACTACATACTATATAATACTATATATGTTCTATAATTTGAATTCTAATATGTATAAAGACAGTTAGTAAAATATTTGTTTTTTTATACATTTAGATGTTTTTCTCTCTCTTTTTTTCAAAAAATTGTGATTGTCTTGATTTTTCTTCGTCTTCTTTTTCATTTTTTATAGACATTTTGCATCTTTTTTAAGATTACAAACTTTGGAGATATTGTTACTACAAGATTATTGGATTTTGGGTATGAACAAATACTAACATTGATTGTCATTTGGGGTTACTAAGCCATATCTCTTCTTTTATATTTTAGGAATTGGGAGTTTGGATATGCATTTGAATGAAGTTGTTTCTCTTTAGGATAAGTATTAACCAAATTTAAGTAATCCATTTTACTTATATTTGTAGGGTTTGTTTTAACATAGAAGACAAATTGTTAAAATCGAAGCTATTTCATTTTTGTATCGTTTTGGATATTACATTAATTTAATTTGCCATTTAGACCCAATAAGAACTTCGGTACCTATATACATGAAGTGATATTATATTTCATATTTGATCATATTGCATAGATGATCTTTTGTATCTTTAGTTGATGGGCTCATTCAAACAAGATTAGTTATGTCTTGAACTAGTTGGTTTTTGTCCGTTAATGACAATAATCAGCATTTCTATTAGGATATATATGTAGCATATAGGATATAATAAGAGAGAATGAAATTATGCTATAATATATGAGAATGGAATTTCTAAAATTGTTAATAAAATTACGAAATTGTTACAATGACAGTAAAAACTAAAACATCCATTGCATTAGAAGAAAAATATTAAAATTTACAGCATAAAACTTCTAAAAATGAAATTAGGATCTTGTAGAGTTCACTTTTATATGCAAACAGACTCAAAAGTCTATTTCATGAAAACTTGTATTTCATGTGCTATTAATTCCTCCATCAAGGAACTTTCTTTTCAAAATGGTATATAATTCTATACATAATATACAAATCTGGAAGAAATAACATAATTAAGGAAAAAAATATATAGGGAGAGAATAAATCTATATTACTTCATCCCAAATTTAAAAAAAAAAAAAAATCCTATATGTTAATAATACAATTCTTCCATGCCTAGGAATAACATGGTTTAAAATAAAGATATTTATACTTATACTATAATACATGAAAAATTAATTGATCCAAAATTTTAGAGAGAATATCTATTTATGTAATGTATCTCAACTAGGAATGTATTGAACTGAATACAATAGTACATAACCTTTTATAGTCCTGTTAAGGTATCGTATCACTGTGCTTGAATATTTATACAATACAATACTATATGTTTTGAATACTTGCATAATACAAGTCTCAATGTACAATGATATATTACTTTAAGGGGACCATAGAATTCATCTAAAACTAGATATTAACCCCTATATAGTATAAAATAGTAAGGATATTCATTCGACCAGTATTCAACTTTTTGACTTGTTCGACTTAACTGGTATATCTTTCGACTTGAAATTTTCGAAGTCAAAGTCAAATAATATAAAATCAAAGTCAATTAAAGAAAGTTGTTTAAATTCAATTTATTCGATTCAAAAAAAATTTCCTTTTTTTCCATATTCTAATTCCAAAATTTTATACATCATTCCAATTTTCGTATTTTAATTTCAAAGTTTGGTACATCATTCCATAAATTCAAAATATGACATATAAGAAATTAAAAATTAATTCAAAAATTACAAGTTCATAGCTAATAGAAGCAAAAACACATAACCAATTACATAACTAAATTGCAAACGCTAACAATCACAACATTCTGCAATAAGTATTAAAGTATATCTATTTACTTAATTCTAGTCTCTATATGTATTGAAAAAATAGTGATCCATTTATTTAGTTACTAAAATAAATATGTTATATTAATAAGTTGTACACTTACATTAATTAATATATATAAGTACATAAATTGTACATAATTTAAAATATTACACTAATAACTCAAATAATTATACATAAAAAAAAAAAGATATTTAAATATTAATAATTAAGAATATTATTAGTTTTTAAGATATTTAATTATGAAGAATTTACCCTTATCATGGATTTTTTATTTTGTGTATTTGAGATCTCTTAACACCTAAAATCTGTCTCTTATACACATCTAGAATGTATAAGAGACAGACTCATTCAACCAGCAAATTTGACTTGGAAGACGAAATAAAGTCAAATCGAGGAGTTAGTTGCTTAATTGATTTCAATTTATTGTCGACTCGAAATTCGAACAAATCAAGTCAAAAATTCTTTTCCATGTGACTTGACTTGATAGTATTTCTTGACTGACTTTTGAACACAATTTCAGAAATAGTTTGTTTGTTTAAAACATCATGTAATACAATTTCATATATTTTCTATTTTCATCATCATACAAAATTAATTTATTTAAAGATTCAAGTTACTGTCCCGAATGCGAATAATTTTACACTTTTATTCATTTTGTAAAGATATATATCTTCAACGAGATTTTATTATATTATAAGGATAAGTTGACCCAATAAATTAAATGAATATTCATTTCCCTTATACCTTGTAGAGAATTATCATATTCATTAATTATCAACTATAATGTCTATTAAGTTAAGTTATTTCATATAATTAAAATATGAATAACTCAAATGAATAAATAAAATTTGTTACAAGAGAGAGACATAACCCAAAAAAAATGATAAAGATGAAAGAAATATAGTCATTGTATTTGATTGGTTAGTTAATCAAGTACTAATTTGGTAAAATTCAAGATACAATAGCCCATAAATTCTATTCAATTTGGCATACACCATAGGGGAGACAAAGATCTATATTCAAATAAGAGTTTAGAAAAAAGGCTATTTTGGTTTCTAATCTTTCGTAGTGGCCAATTAGGTCCCTTATGTATCAAGATAAGTTATTTTAGTCCTTCACCTTTTAAAATATCAGTCAATGTAGGGACTTTAATGGAAAAATTAGACGAATTAATGGTGAAATTCATGTACGTGAACACCATATTGAAAACATCAGTCTTCTTTCTCATTACCCCTAATATTTTATTTTATTTTTTGCTTATTTTTTCAACCCTAGTTTTGTCTCCTCTTCTTCAAAGCAATCTTTAATGGTAGGAGATAATGAAGCAAATTTAATCGCTTTTGGGTCCTTAATCTCCAACTATTTATGTTTTAAAGGCCACAATGATATTAGCGTGGCCTCTTATTATTAATTTGTTCAATGTTTCTATCAAAAACTTAATATTGGTTAGTATTTTAAAAGATAAATTAACTTGTTTTAATACACAAAGGATTAATTGGAGCACAACCAAAGATAAAAAAACTAATTTTGTGCGCGCGCATTCATATGCAATTAGCTATGGCAATCTGCTAGAGCAATGCTACATACTATCATTCAATCAAAAAGCTAAGATTGTATGTTAATGTAAGATAGGTAGGACATTATAATTTTAGACTAATTTCATTTTGTACCCTTTAGTTTATATTTAAATTTTATTTTCTACTCTTAATTTTAATTTTGAACACTTTACATTTTCAATTTTTAAATTCGTTCCACTTTAGTAGGTTTGTAAACAGGTCAAGTCTAGACCCAAATCAAATCCGATACCAGCCCATTCATTCGGGTATGAATCTAGATATAAACCTATTTACCCAAGTCCGATCCAAATTCAATTAGACTATCGTACAAATGGACTTGATATGGATTAATGGTAATTTTGATTTATTTAAAACCTTTATTCGATTAAGGAGATATATTAATAAATTGTAAGAGCATATAGGATTAGGGTACAAAAATGCTTTTAATTTTTGGACCCAAAATATTGTGTCGTACTATTGTTGTACATCTCAGTAATTCTCTTATTCACACGCAAAAATTTCGCTAATTTTTAAATGGTCCTAAAAAAATAAACTAAGGTGGGACATATTTAAGAGTTAAAGGCACAAAATATTCAAAATTAAATTATTAAAAGTGTAAAATAAAAAATAAGTACAAATTATGAAATGCAAAATAAAATTAATCCTATCATTTATTATTCATTTCCATATATGTTTGTTGAATTAGTACCTTTAAATACTAAAAATCATGTAAAATTCTCATAACCCATCTAACCTGAAAGAGACCTTCCATGGCCTATAATAACTGCAAGAGTGCATCTCTACAAAGATATAAATAAAGTTACTGATATGTGACTAGATTCAGAAAATAAAGAAAGAAATTTAATTGAATATCTAAAATTAAAGGAGATCGTGATTTGATAAAATCTTATCACGTGAAATAGTTTTGACAAGTGATTATGAATTTGTAACTTTGTAAATGATTTTCGTAACTGCAATATGCTTTCCGCTTCTTCACTTATAGATTTCCAAACCATAGACACCGAAGTTTGTAACCAAGCGATGTTGGTTGCTATGTCAGCTGATCTCAAGTACATACTCTTCAAAAAATCCCACCCACAATGCATGACAAGTCCGGAAAGACCACCGGAGCTTACTTGAGAATCCATGCACCACTTTTGATGATCTTCTGTCCTAGTCCATTACGTTCTACAGGTTGACATATTGTACTCCAACATTCCAATGTCTTCAACTGCCAAAATATTAATTTCTGTAGTTAATACAAGAACTTTTCATTGATATAAGAGAAAGTATACACAAGTAGACCGAAACCTACTTTATTTACAAAATACCAAACACCAAAAAAAAAAAAAAAAGGACGCCGGATTCAATATCTTTTAGTACTACCTTTGGAGGATTTAATATTGCAAACAAACAGACAGGTTCAGTATAAATCTATACTACTTCGTTTCAAATTAACAAAAGAATTCTATACTCTTATGATACAATTTTTTGTGCCTAAAGAAGAGCGTGCTTTAAAATAAAGAGGTGCAGTGTAAACTTAAACTCCAATATGTGACCAATTAAATTGATCCGAAACTTCAAAGAGAATATGGAATAAATCTAAACTACGAAAATGTTGAACTTATTTAAATAGACAAATTCATTTGCAATCATAACTAAAAGCCATGTTACGTATCAAAAAGCTCCTCCTTCCGCCCTATTTTACATGTCACTCTTTTTATTTTGATTTGTCCCACATTATTCATCACTCTTTAAAATGGTAAATTTTTAAAGATCGTTTTACTTATTTTACTCTTCATACAAGTTCCAAAAATATAGTATTAAATTCATATTTTGGCATTAATTACTTTCAATAATCAAGGTATTCAAAATTTAAATTTCAAAATTACTTAACAAATTTTGTATATTTATTGAAGGATAATTATGAAAAAATCATCTTACTACTGAGTTAAACACCAATTTTTTCTTAAACTATATATAAATTTGACCGTATCAAATAAAATGAAACGGAAAGAGTACAAAAGATTGTCTTAATGCAAGATAGGAAGGCCAATATACATTTTATGATTCTTTTCCATTTATATTTTGCTCAATCAATGCCTTCAATTAAATTCTACGAAATCCTTATAAAATTCGAACAACTATTCTCTCCAACTTTAGTCGTAGTTGCAATTAAATTTTACATACAATGTTAAGAATTAATCCTTTTTGCCTTGTTTTGCTGCCTAATGGCTACACAATACCTACAAATAGTGAGCGGAGATGCATCACTAGTAGCCCAAGTTTGCTCCAAAACACCGCGATATGACTATTGCCAAACTTGCATTCAAGGCGACACTTACTGCGAAAAAGAGGATATAAGAGGAGACAAAAGGGCTTGCAAGACAATCAATGACTTGTTCTGGAATTCAAACATATATGTTAATAACGATTTTGACAAACTTGTTGAGGAATACAACCGATCCTACGTTAAAGGACGCGTGTATCGTATGCAAAACTTATATTGTTACCGCTTTGTTGGACGTGGGAGAAGCACGAGATAGCTTTGTGAAGGGTAATTATAAGGTGTATAAGAGACACTACTAGGAGCATCTCTAGCTAGTTATCAAATATGTGACCAGGCAATAACGCCCGTTAACCCTCCGATCTCACAAGAATTGCGTACGAATTTGGATAAGATAAAGGGTTTCTGTGAGGTTGCTATTGCAATTTTGCTTCAAATATAAGGTCGTCAACTTAGAGACTTAATTTTTATTATTTATGGTTTCCTTTTAAGCTTTTTTGATGGAGAATGCATAAAAGAAAGAATATTTTTGTTAAATATGGTTTATCAATAAAATGTTGTGATTCTATTTCTTCAATGATATGATAATTTCGTTCTGATGCATTACACGGAGTTAGTTGTACGGATATATCAAGATTACTGTTATTTGTTAATTTGTCCATACAGATCAGAAAAATATGAGACAGTCAAAATTCTGCCAGTTGTGCTTTAAACACTTTTAGTATATTAATTGGGTGAGTAATTACACTTTGCTCCCTAAATTATAGAAATATACATTTTACCCTCCATTCTTACCATTCATCTACTATCAATATTGAAATTATTAAGATAATCTAATTAAACGACTAAAATACCCTTCATACTATATTTTGATTTCTTATGTATTTAATGTTTATAGTGATGTGATAATTATTTAAAAATAGCAAAATAAAACTATATAGATTTTTTAGGTATGAATCAATATATATTTGTATATAGTTTAAATTAAATTTTTGCATTTCTTTTTATTGAAATATTTCTATACAATAATGTTTAACTATGTTGGTAGAATAATTTCTAAATAGGCTAAATTTCTATTATACACATCTTTAAATGTATTGTATAAAATATATTGTCTATAAAATTTTATGATTTTTTTGATATCTCTTAGTATTTTATATTTTTAATATTTGGCTTAACCTATTCCAATCGCAATATTAGATATAATATAATTCAATATTTTCTCACATTTTCACTCCTTAAAGTCAAAGATATTAGTGTTATTATATGAAAATTTTTTTATGACTATTAAAATCAATTAAATACATGAAAAATCTCTTATTATACTGAGGGCATTTTGGTCATTTAATTATATTTTCTTGATATTTTAAAATTTTTAAAAGACGAATAATGTGAATGGGGGTGAAGTATATATTTCTACAATTTAGGAAGGCAAAGTGTAATTACCCGCTTAATTTAGAGGAGAAAAGTATTATTAACTCAAATTTTTAAGTACAATGTGATGATTCTGCACCAGGATCATAAATAATCACGTATTAAATTTCGAGGGTAGAACTGTACTGAATTTGGGAATTTAGGGGGCAATAAATTACAGAGGTCTTAGAAATCTGAGGCTCAAGATGGTGGAGACTAGACAAGAATATTGAAATTCAAGAGTTGACACTAAATCATGTGAGGAATTTTTTTTAAAAACAAAGGAACATTTTGTTGTATTTCTACACGATATTGTACGCGGATATACAATTGTCGGGCAAAGGTATACATTTGTTTAGTCTTTCTTAGGGGGTGTTTGTTAATGTTGAATGCTGAATTCTGAAGTCTGAATTATAAGTTTTGAAAGTATTAATTGTTGAATTCATAAATTTATTTGTGTTTGATAATCAATTGAATTCAATCTCTGAATTAAATATGTCACTTCATACATATATTAATTTATTATAAATAATTATCGTATATGCGTAGAAAAGAAAATGAATAATTAAGGATAGCATAAATATATATGAGAGAGAATGTGTGTGATAGGGTACGTATGTGTGTGAGAGAGAATTTGTGTGTGATAGACTGTGTGTATGTGAGTGATAGAGAATATGCATTTGTGTGAGTGTGTGTGTATACAATAAAAGTATGAAAAAGTACAAGAGAGAATGTGTGTGAGAGATTAAGTGTGTATGTGTGTGAGAGAGAGACAATGTATATATGTGAGGAAGTGTGTGTTTTTGTGTGTGAGAGAGTATATGTTTGTGTGAGAGTGTGTGTGAATATGTGTGAGAGAGAGTATGTGTGTGTTAGACTATGTGTTTGTATATTTATTTAAAATTCAGTAGATTAAGTGAAAATATTTTCACTTAAAATTTTGAATACAAATTAAGCAGTGCTTAATGTATTAAGTGATAAGAGAATTCTGTTATTAAACATACTGAATTCAAAAATCTCTTAATCAATTAATTTTCAACATTAAGTTGAGTTATCAAACAGATCCTTAGTAATTTAATATATCGAAGTCAAATTTCTCCCTATCTACATTACATCAAATTAAGCTATTTTATGCATTTGTCAAACAACCATCAAGTATAAATTCAGTCGTAATACTTTCTCCGATTTCATATGCCGTAAATAAATAGAATTAGCTTTTAAGTGGCAGGATGACAAGTGAGACTAAATTCAGCATTGAGATATTCTTTAAAGCTTGGTTCTGGATGGGATATGTAATTTACGTTGCTGAAATTTAGAATATAAATTGTAGGAAAGTTCTACAATTTAATTTGTTGAGGGAAGCGTTAGATTTAGAACACTTTAAATTTTTAAAATATAAAATGTTATATTATACAAACATTTCATATAATGGGATAGTCATCATAAGGAATCGAAAAATTCTCACAAATTATATAGGACGGTAAATACTTTTAAATTTGGACCTTTCTTAGACTCATCAACAATAATGAAATGACTTTTTGAATTTATTATTGTTTGTTATATAAGGAATAATATCCATTTACGATATACCTATATGCCTACCAATAAATGAACTATTTTCAATATTAATTTACTTGAATGCTGACTTTTACTCTTTCTTTTGTCGTTGCATATTTGAGTGACTCAAATTGAAATTAATTGCAGGAGAAAGGGCTCGACAAGTGTTAAAGAAAGAAAGAGGGCTCGACAACTGTTGAATGAGTTAAATACTTAAATTTCAACTATTCGTATCAGAAACGCGATTCATTAGAAAACGTGATACGAAAACGTAATTTATTCCTAATAAAGTATCTTATGTATAAAGGTAGATTTAGTCAATCCGTCAGGATACACTCCATTTTGAGTCATGGTATAACCACATATATCTATGGTTATTCACATAGATATATGACTATGAATTAAACATTTTTCAAATAACAAAAAATATTTAAATGCTTATGATTTATATAGAAAGGATGTGTATTAGGTAGATTTTTTTTTAAAAGAGAAAAATGGCTCAATTATAGGGACAATGTGGTAGTTAGTAGTCAGATAATATTAAATTTTAGTAAATGTTGAGTTTTTAGCAACTAGGGAAAAGGGAATGCTCAAATTTCAAAAACCATTATCCTCTGTTAACAGTAATAAAAACAAAATCTACTACTAATTTTGACGTTCTAGCAAACGTGAATCGTTGTGCTTCGATACGCAAATGAATTATGTTTGGATACGCATGAATCGGAACACATTTCGTAAGAGTCGAGAGAGTTTCCAATAACTATGATTTCAACTCTACCCAAAAAATAATTAAAAAAAAAAAAAAAAAAACCGTGGTTAAGAGCAAAGCTGGATTAGTTGCCGGTCTTATCCCTTTTACTGGACTAATTCTCAACTGCATAATCTTCCCATGCAGACAAAATTTCCATTCCATTCTTCAATTTTACCACATCCATTTTGTAGCGAGAACTTTTGTGGTACCAGTGACAACCAGCACTTGTCACATTCTAGATTAGTAGAGTAACAAAGAAGTTTTAAATGCGTTTGTTTTTATACAACCTGTCTCTTATACACATCTACATGTGTATTAAAAGACAGAGCTAACAATTCATTTATGTTTTGTGAATCAATGAGCTTAAAAAACCAATGACCATCCCCTCCAACCTTGTAAAAAAATTATAGCTCCAAGCAAAATGCTGAGAGTTGGTCTTTTTGCTCTGATTTGCAGCCTCTTGGCCAAGCAATACATACAATTTGTGAGCAGAGAAGAAGCACTAGTCGACTACATGTGCTCAAAAACACCGGAATATGCCTATTGCCAAATTTGTTTTTCGAGCGACAGGTATCGTTACGAGAGGGATAAAAGAGGGCTTGCACTGTTAGCACTTTCTTGTTCTCAATCACAAAGTGATAGTGTTCTCATGGATTTTGAAGCCTATAAAAGGAATTCGACCGATATTTATTTTAAGGATATATGTCGCGTGTGTAAAAATTATATTCAATCTGCTTTGTTGAATGTACTAAATGCTAAAGTTGAATGGAATTTTGGACATTATCATGGAGCTGCAACGATATTAAGAGAAGCTATAAGAGATCATCAAAGATGTGCCAAGAGAATAGGAACTACACCACTTCCCCCACTTTTTGATGGTGAATTCTTGATGCTGAAGGGTTTCTATAGAGTTGCTAGACAGCAGTTCTCGTTCATACAAAATAATATCATATAAGCTGTAAATTTCAAATGGAATAATTGAGGAAGTAATTATAATACAAGAGAAATATACTAGAAAGTTTTTGAATACGTATGGTTCTATGTCTGGGACAACCCTGGATATCTCGAGGATATTCCTGTTTAACTTTAAATTATTTTGGTCGAGATATTTAATTCATCCAGCATTGACTACAATTTATCTGGAGAAAGCAGAGCTAAAGCGACACTATAACAAGATAATTGGATTTTACGTGCTTTATTGGTAATTGGTACTATTCACTACACTACTCGGTGCCTTTTGAACATGACAAATTAGGAAATAGAAAATATATTCTACTTGGATAAATCTGTACCATAGAAATTTACACGGACACTGATTAAAGCTAAACTCATTAACCTCGCTGACTTTTTTGGCTCTGAATTTTTCATGTAAAAACTGTGCAAGAGAACGTAAGATCAAGAGAAAATTCTGCAATTTGTTTATCCATATGTAGGTCTTTTCTATTTGGGAAACCCAAAATTATTTTATTGAATCCTTTTGAGAGCTGCAATCCTTCACATCCGTAATTACAAACTCACTAACTGGTAACGGCACTGTACGGACCATTTTTCCCACTTAACAAACGAGATGTGAAAAATTACAACAAAATTTTTCAGCTTTCAGGAAACAAACAAAAAATTCTGTTTCAACTCTTCATTCATAGACAGCAATTCTGTACAACGATTAAGTTTTGGCAGGTCCTGCAGGATCAAACGGTTATTATTAGTTCCAAACTTAATGCGGCCAACATTTTACAAAGCACATAAAGCTCATTAATTATCTGAATTTTAATACATAATTAAGTACAGAAACAAAAGAAAACTAAGATTTTTAAACTGTTAATACAATAAGAGAGAATTTAGTTTTGGTATTTGATGAGATGGAATCATGGGATCAGTAATCTAGGGAGGGAGTTAAAAGCAAGTTAGACGTCTTATCCAACTTTTGGTTGCATAGCATCAACTGAAATATCTCCCAAGTCCAATCCAATTGTCTGTTTGGCTAACAATTGATCAAAACATCATCCGAAAGCCCTCCCAAAACAAGATCAAAAGTGAAAATAATTCCTGAAAATTACAAAGCATTCAGAGACTCGTGTTATAGTTGATAGAACAGAGCGGATGGTAATAGCTACTCTATTTTGTCGGGGCGGTTCACGCCACTGGCCCCGGGGATTTAACAATTTAACACCAGAGAGCCCTCTCTTTCACATAAATATAACAGCAGCAATGGAATGGCTGGTAATGACCAGAAGATCCGCTGCAATACTATAGCAATAAAATCATATCAGGAACAAATACACTAGAGACAAGTGAGTTTGGCAATGGTGGCGAGCACACAAAGGAAAACCAATGGCACACACACAAACACAGAGAGAGAGAGAGAGAGGGGGGGAGAGAGACCATGACGATGAGTTGGGCAACTGAAGAGGGGAGAGATGTAGGATGAAGAAAAGTAACTCGAGTTCTAATCCCAATACATCACAATCCCGAATAACTTATAGCACCACCTGCCAACAGAAAATAATCCCACACGTGCAGAACAATGACGTAGAATGGGACTAGTCATCCCAAACTCAAAATGAACCATAAAATGAGACCCCTAAGAAGAATGATTCTGAAATTAGCAGGTCCAATTGAGTTCTCCCTAACTGAAAGTTATATGACAGCCGGGATATCATCTTCTAGGTCTCCTACGTAAACTCGAAGATGAAATTTATTAAACTATACTTCTACTGGTACAAAGGTGTTTTTAGACGAAGTGCCCAACATCATATCTAGGATGCCTCTGTTTGTTAGATTCTCTCTCCAAGAAAGAATAAACCAATCAAATCTTCCACTGCCTAACGGTAACTGGCACAAAACTCCAGTAATCTGGGTTTAAAGGTGCAATTGTTACATTTGCTGCTGTATCGAACAATGTGAATCTTAAAGCATTATAACAAGTCAAACTGAAACTCTATGTTTGTAACAATGAATCATCAATCACTGCTATAAGAACACAACACTAAAACCCTATAAAGTTAAAATCCAGAATTCTGCAATGCCTTTCATAAACTCCAACCATTTGGTGGGAACTTATAGTTTCCTCCTCAGCTAATTGCTGAAAAATTATCCAATGAGAATAAGCACTATACATCCTTGAGAATCACAGGTAATCTAAATCTCTCTTTGCTAACATCCTTAATTTGATCTTACTTGAGTGAGCTGGTTATGAGAAAGAGGGGCCAATTTCCTAATAGAAATACTTTAAATATGAAGTCAACAAGATTGTTATAAATCAGCCTAAGCACTTGCAAAGAAAATTGTTGTCCAAAATGCAATGTAAGTAATATCATATTGGAAAATGTTACCTTCCGGATTAAAAACAGGAAGTCCTCAGTCAGAAGCTTTCCCCTTATTGATGCAGTATCTTGAGCTTTATGGACCTAAAAATTTAAATATAATGCATAAAAAAAATATGAATAATATAATTACACAAGCCATGCAATGTCAAGTGCCTTGAGGACTTGTATCACTTCTATAAGAAAGGGTTTCAGCTTACCATATCAGTGACATACTCCATGACAATATCTTCCACAAGTGCTACAGTCTCTGGAAGTGGCTATAATTGCAGCAGAAGAAAGTATGATTTTACAAAAGAAATTGAAGAATCAAAAAGAATTTAACATCTGTAACATGTTAACCATAAGACTTCAAATACCATATCCTAGATATAATAGTTATTATCGTGGATTTAATAAATTTAGCAAAAGAAAAGTATAGTCTAGGTTTCAAGTTTACTAGATATTCACATTCTTATGATTCGAAAGAAAGATTTTGGCTTATCTGGAAACAACATGCTATACCAAGCAAACTACAGGTGTTCATGAGTTAGTTTCACAATATCCGTTAAAAAAGAAAACAAAATTGACCTTTTTATTGTTAAGATGGGCAAGAGAAATCTACCAATTCAGCATCACATTAGTCAGGAACAAATACACCATAGATACTTTTAATGATATCCATATTAGCAATTTAGCATGCAAAATAGGCAAACAATTTTTGAAAAAAAAAAATGTTTCCAAGAAAAAGATCAAAGAATGGAGCTTCATATACTTGCCATGTATAGGCAATCATGAGACTTCACCAAAATTTTGATATCACACTGTCTCTTTCCTTTGGAAGGAAAGCTCAATTACATTTATCTGTTATTTCATAACCGAATGCTTATTCAGAAAAACCTGTACTAAGAATCTCTCAAACCCACGCAGCACCTTAATTTTCATAAAAGGGAACCATATGCTTTTCCTGTATTCTTAAATAACATAAAAGAGATAAATATTCAATTCAAAACAGTAGGATTAAATTAAATTAGACAACTTAAATTTTCTGCACAAGATTATTGAAGATTTGAAGGAGATTAAGAGAAAGTAAGTAACACATACATTTGGATCATCACCAAAGCCATACATCATGTGCTGCACTGTAGCATCAAACTAAATTAGTGGACAAATTTGAGTCAAGCATATAAATCTCTCCAAACAAAAGATCAAAGAAGAAATAACGTTTTCGTTACTTACAGTCTTTCTGAAATACTCCACGCTTGCGCTTAAATGAACTTTCTGATGGTTGGGAGGGTCCCACTTTCACTTTTGATGAAGGTCCTCCCGAAAGGTTGTTCATCCTCCAGGTGCTTGCTACTTCCCAATTCTGAACAATTGGAAAAAATTTAATCTTCATTCAATACTAGAAGGAAAAACATTATATAGTACTCAATGAAACAACTATGCAGCACCATGATCAGCATATGTCACCATAAGCATGCAAAGAGGGAAAATGAAAATGCACCCTGACATCGCTCATATATTTCAATATGTCAAAAACTGCTTGCTTTTAGCACTCAAGAAAAGAAATACCTGGTGTAATTAAAGAAAATCAAGTCCATAAAAGAAGAACAATGTTCTCATCCAAATCCAAACTTTTTGAAAGGCACAACTCTTATTAATATTCCCATTAGAAGTTAAAAAAGATATTTCTCATAAGCCAAAATTATCTGCACATAATAAACTCTAATGCCTTCTTCTTTATTTTCTTAATGTTGGACAACAGAAACAAGAAATAGTTAATTCACTTTTTGGCAGGATTTAACCTTTTTAATCAAAACCTTTACTGTGCTTCTATAGCCTGGCCTGCTCACACTTTACACTGTCAATTTAAAGGTAGTTGCTAAACAAAAATCAATATATTCCATATTGGAGAAAGATAATTTGACAAAGTGTTATATTATATAACAATAGGATTATACAAGGAGTAGGATTATACAAGGAGCCTTGCGTACACAAACTAGAATCTGAAAATGTAAACACATCAGCATTTTCAAGTTGTCACGGGAACTTGACACAATATGCTAATATGTTGCTAGAACAAAAGCGATGCATTCCATGTTGGAGCAAATCATATTAAGCAAAACAATGCATGCAATTCAGAAAAATGATGGAACAGTGAACGACATCAATCGGTAACTCAAACTGCAAACATCAGAATTTTCGAGTAACCACAGAAACATGACATGACAAGCCATATAAACAATGTAAAAGAAATGATAAAGAAGATGGATTAAATGAAAACGTCTTATTGATATCCATGAAGACAACGTAAAGAATTAAACCCTCCGCAGTTTCCAAATCCCCGCAGCCAACCCCCGCCCCCCCGCGGGACACCTCATGACAACAAATGTTCAGTAATTCGATTCTCTTAACTCTTAACAACTCTAGGCAAGCTAAAAGCAATTCTTTCAGTCTAGTAACAGATTTCAGACAAACAACAGATCATACAATTAAACACTTCTCTTCTTATTCTGGTTTATTTCAAGTTTTTCAAATGACTAGTAAAAGCAGTTGCAATTAACCATTCAGTCGAGCTAGATCACATGTATGCAACCCTTCAAAACTCGATCCCTTACAATTAATTGAGTCTCACAACCTACAAACAAATATATCCATGGCCATTCATTCCCACCAAAATAGATAGGCCGAAAATCCAAAATTAGAAAACCTGTAGACTCTCTCACTCTTACTCTGTTCACTAAAGATATCGAACCCATGTGTTAACTCCAGCTCTTCTTTTTTTTTTTGGCGTCATATTAAACATAAAATTGGCACCTAAAAAGATTCTAGCTTTCTTAAAGGCGCTTCAACTTGCCAATCCATAAAGGAAACAAATAATCTGGCCGGAAAAATAACCAACCTACACACAATTATTTAAAATTCTACCAAAAATGCCTTGTAATTATCTACTTCACCAATCAAAAAAAAAAATTTACCACAGAGATACTACAAAACTATATTAGCAGGAAATTTAATATAACAATAAAAGCAAGCAATTCCACATGTCAGCCAGGATAATCAAATCTCAAATTAATAATTCATACAAAAATCTAAAGGCCACATTCAATTATAAAGGCTAAGAAACAAAAAAAAAAAACTATTTGTTTGTGCACGAAGTTGAGCTGAGTGGGCTGCCTTGACGTCGAATTTTTAAACTAAAAGGAATTAAACTAAAATAAGACATATTAATTAGGTTTCCGGCAGAAGAAAGAGAGAGCTGTTACCGGTGGAGTGGCGAAGAGAATCGCCGGAAGATGGGGGAAAATAGGGGAGCAGAGGGACACCAGAATATAAGGGTGTAAGTAACTGATTCAAACCATCCAAAACTCCATTGAACCTCTATTCAAGCTTGGTTCAAATATGGTAAACTTACTTTGTATTTGCCTCAAATGTATTCTAGACAGGAACAACTCAGCTCGACTCAAATTTTATTAGTTTTAAGATAGGAAAATAGCAGAAAGAGTCCCTCAATTTCTTTTACATTAGTCAAAATAGTATTTTAATCTTTTTTTTTTATTTAAGATAGTCTTTCAATTTTTATTTTTTAATCAAGATAGTCTTATTAGAAACTATCACAAAAATCTTTTTTTTTTGGGATAAATTTCACATTCATCTCCTGGGGGTTTAATTATTTTCCGCATAATCCCATACAATTTAAATGTGAAAAAAATAAGAAAGAAATTAATTTCTTTCACTGTAAAAAAATTCATAACAATATTTTTTTCAAAAATAAATAAACTAAATATTTGGTTTTTACTACAAAAAAAATCTGGATTTATTTTAAAAAGTTGAATGGATCAGAAAAGATACGCTCATCCCCATTAATTAGATTAATTGGAGAGAACTTCTTCTCTCCAATACATTTCAAAAAAAAATGTAATTTTAGATTGTATTTTGAAAATCACAACTGTTCATAATAATTTATTGTATATATTTGCTCTATCTAAAATTTGAGAATAAAAAGATTAATTTTTTCTGTTTGATTAAACATTTAAATTTTTGTTTTGATTTTAACCCATTTTACATCATTCAAATGTTTCGGACAAATTGAATAATAAAATATTTTTGAATATATTTAGTTTTAAAGTTTGTTGATCTATTCATTAAAATAAAATTATTGATATAATTTTATTATTTTTAGAAATTTTGGTTATTTAAATATAAATAATCATTGAGAGAAATTAGACAGAAAGGTAATTGAGGGAATCCCAACCCGGATTAGAAAACCTGAACAAAAATCATGAATAGGTCATTCTATTAAGGAATTGAAACAAGATCCCATAATCACTCCTACATAGATATACAGAACTAGCAATTTTAATTGATGAACAAGACCCAATAATCTATCATAATGTCGCCATGAAATCAGATGATCAATGGTATACCATAACCAGCAAAGACATAAAAGAATGTGGTTGATGCGAATGGCAGCACCCTCAAGACGAGGCACAGGAACGGACATCTTCTCCCATTTCAAGTTCAACGAAGATTGGCAAATGTTACAACAACATTGTTTTTATCTTTCTTGTTAGATAGATCCTCCAACTTGACATGAGATTGTTGTACAATTGCTGCTAATACTACTAGTATGGTGTTAGAAGGCGTTTAGTAAAGAAAGAAATACACTAGTATGAATTTTTAAATTACTTAATTTTGTATTGTATAAATATTTAAATTTCAAAAATATTATTCAAATCTTTCTATAATTTGAGTATAGGAATTTTGTTTCCAAGGAAACATGAATTTTTAAGTCCGCATAGATTATAAGGGGGCTACTTTATGGACTACGGGCCATATTCATTATTCTACTATGGGTTATCTGAAATCCAAGAAGTCAATAAACCATCTTTTGATTATATAGGGCCTGATAATAAGGTCCTGAAAAAATTAGTGGACAAGTAACTTGCATAGCAGTCCAATTGAACGTAAGGAAGTATGAAAGTCTTTCATTATAATTTTTATATTTTTGCAAGTGGATTTTGTAACCTTGGACCAAAATTCTACCTCTGTTTTCATTTGATTAAATCAAGGAAAAAGGAATGGATTCTCATATATAAATTTCTTTGCATCACTCCCTAGTTAATAGAGTTAAGTTAGGATTTTGATACAAAGGAACAAAAGAAACGGCTTCTTTTTGCATCTAGTGATGTATAAAAATCTAAAAATACTTTTAAATTAATTTTTCTGAGTTATAGTAAGAGACTAAGAGCACTTCGAGTATTATTATTATTTTTTGGGCTCAAGGTGGGGGCATCCAACCTGTAGTTGAAATGCAATGGATTTGGTTTGGAGTTGGATTCCCTCCATTCTCCCTGGTCCTTTTGAGCCTTTTCCCTAAACTAGATTAGAATAAATTATGATAATTAGGAGAATGCTCTACTCCATTCATGTCGAGTAAATACGGGTCCTATAAATCGAGTACCCGTTACATTAAACAATAAAATATGAAAAATAAAAATAATTCTAATCAATTTAATTCCATACATTCAACTACAATAATTAAGTTTAAATTTAGACAAAATAGGCAACATCAACAAGTCGACAATTTCCAACAAATAGGTAACAGCAACAATTAAGTTTTAAATCCAAAATACATAAGCTTACATCCCAGCACCAACAATTAAGTCTTAAACAAAATACACAACATGGACCTAGAAGACTTATGGTTGATGTGTTTGTACTATTTCTAGTACTTGACATCTGAGTTCGGAATAATTTTCAAGTAATTTTCAGAAGTCAAATAACATAATAGTGATGTTTAAGTCAGATAACATATGAAATGTGTCCCATCAACAAATTTAAAAAACACTAGATATTTACATGTATGATCCATCTTGAAAAAAATTTAAAAAAACGCATCTTGAAAAACATTAAAAAAATATACACATCTAGATATTATAAGATTCATTTTTTTTTACAAAATTAATACAAAATGAAGATTAATTAGTTGTTCATCAAATCATTAAATTCAAAACAAAAGTTCGAGACAACAAAGAGAAAGAACGAAGATCGAAAAATCAAAAAAAACTTTATGCCTTAGATTAGAGAAAAAAGAGAAAAAAAAATCATAAACTAAAAAGTCGTACATTAGATGTGTATCTAAGAGTCTCTGATCAGAAAAGTTTCTTCCTTAGATCATCCTCTTCTCAAAAGATCAAATCTTTTTATTTCTTTATTTAGAGAAGATGTTTAAATTTATAAAATTAAGACGATTATTTGGAGAAAGAGGATCAGAGAAAGGTGAAGAAGAAGAGAGAAGAGTGAAAAGGAAGAGGATGATGTGAGATCAGTCTAGATGTGATGAGAGGTAAGAAGTGACGAAGATGAGATGAGAAGAGTGAAGAAGGCTGCCCAGGTATATGAGGGAAACCCTATTAACAGAATTTACTAATTTATCCTTTAAATAGACCAGGTCGGATATTCGACAGATCACTAAAATGTGACTTGGTACTTAACCCTCTATTAGAACGACGCAACCTCTACTCGACTCGATTTTAGAATGCGATTTTGGTACTCTCTTTTTATGGCTTGAAGCAAATTGGTTTGGCGGATTTTTTAGGTCGGCAGTTCAGGATAATTACTCCTAGTTATTTGATTTGATATTGAAAAGCTATAACCGAATAACTAAACTTTTAATTTTATTAGTGTTATTTTTAGTTTTTAGTAACCGAATTCTATTTTTTATTCCTATATTCAATATTTTAGTGGTTTTTTTTTTTTTTTTAGTATTTCTAGTCTTAGTTTTAGGTTTTTGTTTATTAATTTGATTAGTTTTGTATTTAATTTTATACTTAGTTTTT
The DNA here is from genome assembly GCA_025175665.1 of Cinchona pubescens. Taxonomy (NCBI): domain Eukaryota; kingdom Viridiplantae; phylum Streptophyta; class Magnoliopsida; order Gentianales; family Rubiaceae; genus Cinchona; species Cinchona pubescens. Next base: position 480,200 of record JANKKI010000239.1, on the reverse strand, counting down.
AAGGGTAGTGAATTTCGGTTATTCGATAAATCCAAAAAAAAAATTGATTAACCAACCAACTCAAAAAAAAGTTTGGTTCAGATTTAGTGGGTAATTTTCTTATACTAAAAATTAAAAAATTTAACCAAATTATCAAAAAAAAAAACAACTAATGAACACTCCTAAATAAGATAGATATTATTGTACATCTGACTTACATTCTTTATCCTAATATTCAGACCGAATGACTTTATGAAATTAGAGTCTATACTTCCCATATTTTACATCTCTATTTTTCTCCGAATATCTTTGGAAATACCATTGCTTGGGTAAAATAATAATAATAATAATAAATTAGCTTTATGTATTGAGTATAAGAGAAGTTGGAGAAACTTTAATACACGACGTTCGTACCACTAAGCAAGAATGAGTGGTGTCCCCAACCAACCAAATCATGCTCAACTAAATTCCTTGTCCACATCAGCTTCCTAACTAACAGAAACAACAAAACAAACGGCGTTAGATTAAAAAATTTTTCTCATAATAAAATACTACATACTAATTAAAACCCCTTCCTGTGCCTTCAAATTGACAGTTCTCTTCTATCTTCTTCTACTTTCACAATCTAAGCATCCAGTAAAATAGATTGAATAAGAGTCCAGACTTAATCTACAAATAAATTGTGAGTTTCTATAAATGGATTTGAATGTGTATATTTTACATTCCCAATCCCCTTCAGTTGATTTGTTCAGTTAAACTAAATTATGTATTCTAAATCTTTGGAATTCCAAGGTGAAACATGATTATTTGTATTCCTGGTACTAATTTATATCTATGTGGCTAAAGATCCTAATTTAGAACATACTTTTTTTTTTTCAATTTAAGGACATCAAGTCATACATGGAATAAAAGAAACCAACAATTAAAAGTGCAGGTATGTTTTTTTAATATTAAGGCTTGATTCTTTGATCTTTTGTTTACATCTCTATGTTTGCAAGTAGTATTGCTATTTCACTAATTATGCCAAATGCCTACAATATTTAATAGAAAATGTTTTTACCCTATGTAGATCATGTCATCAAGGAACCTATATCTCATCTTATGCATCATGTAACTAGCAATTTTGAGTTTAAAATTGGAATGATATTTGTTTCTGAAGAGGATGCCTACAATACATACAATACTTATGCTATAATGAAAGGGTTTTATACATAGAAGAGGGACTAAGAGATATCCTCGAAATGGTGACATGAATCGGTGCGTATTTCATCCTGTTCTAATGAAGGGTATTCATCAACTTGAGCCCTTAACGAGGAAAGAAAGAGAGAAAGGTTGGCATATAGGTGTTGTTGTCTAGCAAGGATTCGATTTAAAATTGAAAATGGGATTTGGGAAATTATAGAATTTAATGATCTGCACAATCACCCATTTGTTCAAGAAAATCAGAGTTTTTCATATCATCTGCTCGACATATACCTGAAGTCAACAAAAGTATTTCTAGTTCTTTGGTTGATGTTGGTGTAAAACCTAAAATGGCATTTAGATATCTCTCAGGTGAAGCTGGAGGCATTGCTAATCTTGGTTATACTGAAACAGATTTTAATAACTACATGCAAAAACGTAGGCAAACCATGCTTAGTGCCGGAGATGCACAAACACTCATTGACCACTTTAAGAATTTGCAAAATGAAGATACTCGGTTTTTTTACACCTTTCAACTGGATAATGATGGTCGAATGTGTAACGTCTTATGGAGAGATGGTGTATCTAAATTAGATGCATTTTGATTGCTTTGGGGATGTGATAATTTTTGACACTACTTATCGCACAAATAGATACAATATGATTTGTGCTCCATTTGTTGGTGTGAATAATCATTGGAAAAATATTTTCTTTGGATGTGCATTTATGACTAATGAGTCTACATCTTCATTTGTTTGGGTGTTTAAATCATTCTTGGACTCAATGGGGGGTAAGGCTCCAAAAACTATATTCACCGATCAAGCTTATGCCATAGGTCTTGCGATTGAAATGGTATTCCCTTTCACTGTTCATCGTTTATGTGGGTGGCATATTGAGAAAAATGCCAAAGAAAATATCCCTCATTTGTTTAAGCAAGTTGGCTTTAAGGAAAAGTATTTCAACAAATTATTGTGCGATTGTGAAGCTGGAATAGAATTTGAGCTAACGTGGAAAAATATGGTTAATTAAAGCATCTATACATCTAGATGCTGATATTAAATCTACTCAAAGAAGTGAAAGTACAAATAGGATTTTTAATGAAATGGGTTGCAAAATGATGAGTTTAACTGAGTTTGTGCACCATTATGAAAGCAAATTACTTGAAATGCGCAATGGTGAAACTGAGGATGACTATAAGAATCGTGGCAAACCCAAAATTTTAGTAAGTGATTGTGGGATTTTGAACCATGCTGCTACCATCTATACAAATACTATATTTTTTAGGTTTCAAGAAGAAATGTTGAATTCCATATCTGAAGAAGTGGTAAATTTCAGCATTGAAGGAGCTAGCCGAGTTTATACCCTTCAAAGAAGTGAGGATAAGAGGACACATATAGTGCAGTTTGATTCATCCAATCATCAAACTGTATGTAGTTGTCACAAATTTGAGACATTAGGTTGGTTATGTTGTCATATCCTAAGAGTATTTAATACAGATTTAAGATTTCATAGCATACCGATGGAATTTGTTTTGAGAGTAGATGGACGAAGACAGCAAAGTATGGGCTTGGATTTGATGATTATTTTCAACAAAAAAAGAATACATCTTCGTGTTGGACCACAACTCGCCTGCAAATAGTAACAGATGAAATACCTTGGTAGTGATGAGTATGGGAGCTGCTGATGTTACAGAAAATATTGTAAATAGACATTTGGATCTTGCAAGGGCTGAAATAATTAGCTACCAAGGTAATTCATCTGTTACCATTGATGCAATCACATGCACACAGGAAGATATTCAAGTTGGTGCTTTAGTTAATGAGAAAGGAATTTTGGATCCTATAAAAAGAAGAAAGAAAAGAGACACAAATAGTAGGTTGAAAAGCTCACTTGAAAAGATGAAAAAGAGAAAAAGAAAATATCACATGACAAAACCTCTTATACACATCTAGATGTGTATAAGAGACCATTTGTAGGTGGCGCTGAAAATTTCGATCCTAATTGGATGTCAGGTAATTCTATATATATTTTTATTATTTGTTTTACTCTACAACTTCAAATAAAGTGATCCATTTATGTTTTGCAGGTATAACGTCTAATCTTTCCGTGTGTCAATATATGTTGCCATTTAACAAACAAGCTGGAGGATGTGTTTTGGCCAACAAATATTAGGCTGAGTTTGTATGCATGGAATGGCATGTGTTTTTGTTTTGTATAAACTCATTGGAGTTGTCTTTTTGTATATTGTTGGATAGATTTATGGCTAAGTTTATGTGTAATTATCTCTCAAATGTTCAAATCTTATTTTTGGAGAAGAAAAAGTGATACTAAGTTTGCTTACTGATTTGTTGATTATATTTATGTAAGCAAAACAAAGTGTATTGTACTGTGGATTCTAATGAAATTATATTTCTATATGATGAATTGTTAGAAGTATGTAATTGAGCATGAATGTCCTTACTATTTTAAGGAGTAGTGTTTTATTGAATACTTGTAATAGTTTTTTATCTTACAAATAGGTTGTTAATGAGTCGATACTATATTCATACATCATCAACTTTGTTTATCCATTAATGATTTGAGGGAAACCTTATTTATCCTTAAATGTTTAATAACTATAATAAATAGATTAGTTACGAATCATGTTGTTTCGATTGAATTAGGACTCGCTCCGATTACACTATTCTATGTAGTGCATAAGTATATTTTTTGTAAATGCAAATGTAATTTTCATTTTTTAGAATTATGAATTAAATATTTTTTATAATTATAAAATAAGAAATTTTTACAAAATATAAAATTTCTACATAAACATTTTTAAATTATAAAAATAATATTACGATTCAATTCTGAACAAGATCAGAAAAATAGTGTCAAAATAATATCAAATTTTCTTTATTAGCTAAATGGTTTTCTTCATAAACTCAATTTACTTGTAGAAATATTTTCAGCCAAGAGAAAATTAAATAAAGCTCGGATGCATTATAAGAAGCTGGATTTATTGGTTAATTTTGATATATTTTATATATTAATTAAAATGGGCAAGTGGCGTTAAAACAGTTTCAAATTTTGGATCGGAAGCCAAGTGGGCCTTCAATCCAAATATTGAAGAAGACGGCGTTTGTTTACTGGGACGTACTCCACGTGCATGACTTGATTAGCCAACTCCACTCCCACTTGTCATGATTTGGTTGGTTGGGGACACCACTCATTCTTGCTTAGTGGTACGAACGTCGTGTATCAAAGTTTCTCCTTAAGTTGTAACTTTTGACTTGCGACTTCTCGTCTTTCTAGATAAAAAATAAAAAATAAATAAAAAAAACAACTACACGTCCCCACTAATCCACTCCACAGGGATTTTACAAGACCAACAACTAAAATCTTCTGTACCGATATTCTTTCTCCACTAAATCACCAGGATAATGCAAAGAACTTGGTGAATGCTGATCAATTTTAATTAGAAAGTTCCAAAGCCTAATTATCATCCAATTAAAGATCGTTGAATCATAACCACATGGTGGTCCACTTGACTTGTGCATGTTGCTTCCACTCATCTATTAGTAGTAGGATGATCACTTTTTCTCTTGATAGATGTGACAAATCTGAAATCTATACATTTGACACCATCTCTTTTTAAACAAGTTTACTCATTGTTCATCATTAGATCCACGGATTTGTATATAATGTTTTTCTTTTTCTTATACACATCTACCTTATGTGTATAAGAGACAGAATCTCATGACTAATAGAATATAGAGATAGTGTCTTAGCACTTTAAAGTATTTTATTTGTAGCCAACCTGTCTCTTATACACATCTTTTATTCCGTTAGTAATAAAATCACATACTTAGATTGTCAATTGTCTCAAACAATTAAATTTTCGACCAATAAATCCTTAGAAAGATTCATATGTACGGTTGCATTAACAAACGAACACTTGGGTCTAGTTATATTGGACACTTGTTCATGCATTGATTTACACATTTCAATTTCTTTCTTCCACTTTGTCACACCAAATACAATTTCAAGATTGAAAACTGAACGTATAGCTAAGAATATGTTACCTTAACCAGAAAATTATAATTGCCCTTTATTGTATAGCAACTCCGACCAACTTAAATTTAAATTCTTTCAATTCCCAATTTAAGAGGGAAAAAAGAAAAAAGCACCCCTGGTCCAAAATAATAAGGTTTATATATAAGCTTGTAAACAAGTCAGATTCTGGTTGAATATTGTATATTCAGATCTAAATCTATTTAATATTATCAGATTTGGATTCAGATCCAGGTACTTTTTAGATTTATAAAAGGAGATTCATATCCGAATTCGTTGCATCTTATACAATCCGAATCCGAATCTTGGTCTTGAATTTATTTTATAAATTTGAAAATTTATATATAAAAACTTAGAATTCTTATAGAATTTTTTTTTTTTTTTTTTTTTTTTTGCAATTGTAAAAGTCTCTTATACACATCTAGATGTGTATAAGACATTTAATGCGTGTATTTTACATTAGAGTATAAATTATAGTAGAAATTTATATAGCATATATATTAATATAGAATCACTAATATATATATATATATATTATATACATATATATATATATAAGATACAGCTATTATATATAATAAACAGATAAAATATAGATTTGGTTGTTCCGAATGATCTAGGTCTCTTATACACATCTAGATGTGTATAAGAGACAGCCCATATAATAGATTTAAAGACAATAAGAGAATTTAAATCTTTCAATGATTTGAGTCTGCTTGTCATACTTATGGTTCATATGATTTGATCTGCTTGTCGAATCAAATGCATGTCTAGATCCGGTCCATTTTCAAGACTATTATATATGGTAAACCACAAGCACCACCACATGATATTAGAACTTCGAAGACAGGAATTGTCAATAAAGATCGACTCAAACCATAAGTATGACAAGCAGATCAAATCATATGAAAGATTATAAATTAAACTCTCGTTGTCTTTAAATCTCTTATTGATGGGCCCGTAATTTATCATACCCCTAAAAAAAGAGGGTAGTATACCAATTTCCTAATTTTTTATTAATAAGAAAACAAAAAATATATATATACATGGGGGTCATGTATGTTTGTGGTTTTGTCCATTCCATGCAACGTGGTCTCATCATAGCAAAATCTTTTTAGTACTAAAAATTTGCTTTCTTTACCTTTCTTTTTCTTTTCCATATCATTCATACGGTTGAATACTCTGATTTCTGTGATCTCTGATCTCCAGGCTGTTTCAAATATAGCCAATGCAGAAAAAATAGAAGAATCATATAGAATTATTTTATGAAAAAAAGCTCTGGTGCGGCTTTTTGGTCCCATTACCTAGGCCTTTATTTACTGTGCTTTCCGATCCTTCACAATGTGGATTGTGGACTACTTTCTTTCTCCATCAGCAAGAGAGAATTTAATTATTGTATAATCCCTTGTATTTATCGCTAACTAAGATTAGATGCACTTAAAGATTAGTATTAATACACAACTCTAAATTCCAATTAAGCTATATATGTGATCATTGGATCTACCTTTTATTTTGTCTTTTTCTTTTTTTTGGCTAATATCTTCGCAAACAAAATAAATAAATAAATAAATCAGTTGCCGTTGCTTTGAATTGTTTTCTTTTATTTATTTCATTATCTGGATGTAACGATATTACGATAGTGAAACAAAATAGTAATCAAGTATGATTAGATGCTTCGATCTAGAAAGGATAGTAACTAAGAAAAATCACAAACTTACAAAGTGTTCAAGAACAATTACATCAAGTTATTTATTCGACTTATTAATTTATTATCAGTCTTACCAAAAATAAATAAAAAATTATGCATTATCAAAATTGAACCTTGATTTTAGGCAAGTGAGACGATTAATTTCAAGAGGCGAGACAAAGCTGATCACTAACTGATGAATCAACCATTTAAGCTAAATTTATATGTGGATTTTCTATGGTAGCAATTGAAAAAAAAACACTCACTTGCCTTTGCTACAAGGTGACAATTGTTGTTGTTAGGTCAATAAAACTAATTTCAATTCCATTTATTTGTTTTGCATCGGCCATCTATGACAAATAATTCATTTGATCATAACACATACTGAACTCAAATCTTATTTTCTTACTAAACTATGACGGACAATTTCTTATGTATGAACAAAAAAATTCATGTCAAGTTTTTAAATCTAGGAATTTCAAATACAATATTTAGAAATATGTTATTTATCGTGATTTCTGGTAAGTAAGATAATATTTGTGTTCAATAAGTGTGCACTGTAAGCTAAAAACAATTTAGGTGCTAATCAGCACCGTGGTGTGAGAGGAAAAAAAATTGTGTGATAGCCAAATTTCTAGTATAACCAGATATATGCAAAAAAAAATCAATAAGCAGCAAGAGGAAGGAAATTTTGTGCATATATCTTAAATCAGAGATTCAATGATTTAATATGACGCTGTTACATTATTATTTGATATCACTTTGTTAATTGTCGCTTAACTAGTGTAATAAAAACACTCATTAGAAAATATATATATATTATAAATGTTATTAAGAAAAAAAGAAGAAAAAGAAAAACATTTAAAAATAATTCCATATGTTTTTTTTATTGTTTGTTTAGACATTAATATAGGTTACATACCGCCCAAGTTTCAAGAATTATACGTGCTGTTTGTGTTGACTGAGTCTTACAAACATTCTCGTTTGAGGAAAAAAAAAAAAAAAGAAGGTTTCCAGCATTCAAGAAGTGAAGAATTCAATTGTTAAAAAGACAATGTAAAACTTCTGTTAAGGTGTTATTCATCTTTGTTTGCTTACTTCTTAACCAATATTGATATTTTCTCCAATGCTTGGTCAGTCATGATTGTTTAAATTTGAGTGATTTCTATAGTTTAATTATACTTATACAGTCTACAACAAAATACACTTAAAGCTGTAAAACACTACCTCTATATTCTATTAGTCATGAGTTCTAGTCACCAGAAAAAAGAATATGTGGGTTTAAAAAGAAAAATTTATACTTATACAGTTTAAACACTCTTCTTTAGAGCATTTCAGTCCCCCTATATGACAGTTCAACCGATGAACTCAGTGAACTGGCCTTGAGGTCGGGCTGGGTTGTCCTGATGACCAACTTTGACAAGGAAGGAACCTGCCAAATTTTGTGCAACCCGACGGTTCAACGGTAAACTTGGGAACCCGGCCTGATTTGGAGAAATCTGGTGGATTTGTTTCCTTGAATTGGACAAAACCAAATTGTAATTAGCAAATTTTAAACCAAAGAACTCTTAAATAAAGATAAAGAGTCTTAGGCCTAATTATGTAAGTTTTTATTTATTATATGCCTCTTTTTTATTTGAATCTTTCAAAAGTTAATTTCTTATATGTGTTTGTGTATATCATTACATATCTCATAATCAATATTTTTCAATTATGTGTATACAATAATTTACAGTTAACTATTTTATTAAATTTCTATCGAGAAATGAATTATTTCAAATTCATTATACTTAAAATATTTTAATAAAATATATTTTTATTAATATTTTCACCATATATATTGTATTTAATAATTTACAGGTATTATATATTAATAAAACAATACATTTGAGTAACCTACTTGTTGAATCAATAACCCGTTAGACACATATTTACGTTTTTCAATGGGTTCCTTCCCGAGTGAGGTTTAATAACTATGCTCTTCTCAAATTTCAACCCGATTTCTTCAATAAAATTGCATAGAAATTATCAAGCTTAATTCTGCAAAATCCTAGCATCTGTTGGAAGATTTTGTTTATTTACTTAATATAGTATTTAGATTTGTACACTTGTGAAAGCCATTGGCAGTGGCCTTACTGTCGAGGGCATGAGGGGTTACAACTTACAAGAAAGGCTTAAATGTTGGCACCTTTTGCCATTCTCAGCTTCAAGAAAAAAGAGGATAGCAAACTGTAAAATCGAAATACTTCTCTAATTTTCCTTAAACTCTAAAGTCGAATTCAGTCAGTAATGCGAAAAGATATTCAACCTTTTGCCTTTTGGAAATATTATATATAATGCTGTCAATTGTCCCTTGGCTTAGCTTCTTTTCCTTTTTGATTTCTTTCTTTTGTTTTGTCGTGGAATGTGGTTAGGAGGATTTTAAGCGACACTTGACAATCGTTGTTAACAATCCATGTGAACAAAATATAATTTTTGTTTTTCAGATGATTGAAATTTATTCACATACACTTAATTTCATTTCAAAACATCGAAGTAAATTTGCAAAAAATTTCTGGTAACAGGGGAGAAGCCACGTAGACTTAGGGTGGCAATTGCACCCCCTCAAGTTTAAAATTTTCAAAAATAGATAAGAAAATTTTTTGAAATTTTTAATTTTATCCTATAATTGTACTCTTAAAATTTGTTAATTTTTTATTTTTCTCTACATTGCCTACTAAAAATTGGATCTCCTTAAATCATGCAATAAAGTATTGGTATTTTCAAAATTAAGAATAAGTATTACTTGGAAATATAATATTCAAAAAATTTTAAAATTTAATACATAAAATGGATATGTATTTTGCATTTACCAAGTAGATGTTGTATAAAAATTGATATTGTGTGGTTTCATTGGTTCTAAAATTGTATATTTAATTATATTTTTTTATGTTGTAATTATAAAAGTTACAAAAACCGCTATTAGATCCCTATACTTACATGTAAATTATACACCTATCACAGTCGTTACCATAGCGAAATTGGTCCATAGTGTTTCGGCCACAATAAATATAATCCATTCTATCATATTGGTGTCTAACGTTTCATATAAATTTAAAAATTCATAAAAGTATAAAAGGTACATAAAAATTCATAATCATTACACAAAATTTTATAAAATTATAAAATTACAGAAAAATCAAAAATAGAAATCATTCAAAAATGTAAAATAAGTATAAAGTATCCAACATTGATAAAATAGGACAATTGACAGATTGTGACACCAACACAAGGGCAATGTAATGCCACAGCAAATTTGATGTCAAAATCACCAAACTATCCCTGTACTCTTATTCTCTTCACTAATGATCAGGTTATTTTGGTAATTTTGCTGCAAATTTTGCTGTGGCAATAAGGTTTTTGCTGTGGCATTATCATTGGCCCCAACACAATCACGTTATCGTGCGCATGTGCTTCATTTAATACAAGGTGTTAAATTTATTAACTATTTTAGAAATTCTATACACAAAAACTAAGTACAACATAAACATAGGACATATTTTGTATTTTTATGAGTTTTTCAGTTTATATATATATTTGTAATTTGTATGACTTTCATGAATTTTTATACATATTTTACACTTTTTATGAATTTTCTTACTTTTATGCAACATTATGGAAAAATCAGGCCAAAATTGAATACTTTAGAGACTACATTTATTTTGCTGGATATTAATGCCAATTTGGGACACATTTATTTCATCTAAAATATTAATTACACATACATAATGACTAAAATCGCATTTTCCCTGTATATTACTATCATATATTCTTTCTTCCTTTTTATTTTTTATATTTTTTTGGGAGGGGTAGGTTGTCGTGCTGGGGTACAACGTCTTTCAATTTCAACTTCTATTTGAATAGTTACTTTTTACAAATAATATTTTACAATCATTATCTTAATACATATGTTTTTAACAAGTTTTTATCTTGAATGTAAGTCACATAAAACTTAAAAGGGTTAGTAAACACAAATAATATCCCAAAAATTGTAAAATAATTTGATTGTTTCTTAATATTCATTGTATTGATGTTCACATTCTCAAGTTGCATAGCTCAGATGTTAACAAAAGTTTTCCTAGTAGTTTAAAGCATGAATGGGAGGGACTTAAAAGTACTATATCAAGAAAAGCAAGAAGGAAGAAAGGTCCCCTTTATTTTCCTATCTCTTCACTTTCTTCTTCTTATTTTTTTTCAAACAAAAACAATCTAATTTACTCTTATCTATCTAATTCTATGGGAAGGAAAAGCCCAATTGGACCAAGAATATCTCTTCACTTTCTCAGTTCTCTCTTTTGCGTATATCCCAATTGGTGCATGCAACTCTGGGACCTGTTTGTGCATGCATATAGTAATAGTACATAATCAAGCTTCAAGAAGCAAGAAATGCTGATGCGTTATACGTACTACTTATAACATATATGTGGCATGGCTTGCAGTGGCATTCAAGAAAGTAGAGTTTGATTTCTTTGAAGATCAGCCTTGAAAATGATTGATATCTTTGCACTTTTATTGTCACTGATCAAATTCAGATCTCAAATGTTTCTTACGTTTGTTTTCTTCTGCTTTTTAAGACTGTCATTTCCTGAAACCTCTGGTCTGGTAAGAAAATAATTGTACCAACAATGTCCTCTAAGAAGTCTCATTGATTGGACACAATCTCAAACTTAAACAACTAATTAGGACTTTTTCTGTGTCATTCATATTGTCTTATTTATTACTAGATTGAAATATCTTAAAAATAATATCACATTTCAATAATTATTATTTTATTTCATATTTAATTCTACTATTACTAGACACTCAAGTTGACATTTTGATTTCTTTATCTCAATCTTAATAATGAGGGGCTACTTAAGAATACACACTGTAAAATTAATTTACAATAAAATAAAATAAAAACAGGGAGGCCACCCCATGCGTGGCAACAAAATTGTGATGGAAGGAGAAATTAAAACGTCCTTTTTTGTTTTTCTTGTTCTTTATCCACTTATTTCTTTCAAATTTTTTTTTTTTAAACAAGCTTAATTTGGTTATTTTTCCAGGTCATAGATTAATCAAGATCAGGCGATGATTGTGCTTGTGATTCTTGAGTCTTTGTTTGCCTTGGAGTAGGGGCTCTGTCATTCTTTTTCTTCAGGTACTTCTCTTCACTTTTGATGCATTTTTGCCTGAAATTTGCTAAAGCTTTTTCTGAATTCTGAGTTGTCCTGATCAGGCATTTGTTTCTTGCTGTTCTAAATTGCATTTTATTACTGTTATTACTGTTTAATTAAACCTGGATTTCCAATTTTAATTCGAACTTAAATATCTCTTTCCAGACCCATAATTCCACTGGCCACTCTGACATTGATCTACATTTCTCCAGCAATTAAACCACCTCACAAAAGAAGTACGTGGAAAAAGAGGAAGAAAATTTATAGAAAAAATGTTTGTTAGGCTTAGCCTTAGAGTTATACACATCTATATAATGTTTTGCCCCTAAACTAGGTGATTAATTAAACTTTACCTTTTAAATTAAAATAATATATACTTTGCTTCCATTGACACTATTTATCTGTTAACAATTTTAACAGAGTTAATTACACTTTACTCCTTTTAACTTTAGCATCACTAATACTTTAGTTTCTGACATTATCTTTTGAGCACCAAAATTCCCGAACTAACAATTAACTCTAATACCATTTGAAATTTTTGCTAAATAAATAAATAAATATACTCTTTGGTTAATAATAATTTCCCCCCTTAAATTTAACTCCCTAACGTTATATTTTGAACATTATTATGTCAACTTAGTGTTCCAAGATATTCTATTCTATTTTTTTTTAGTTATCCATTTTTTCCATTTCTCTAATTACATACTACTTTAACAACAAAAGAAAAAAATGCATTTTGTTTTTTATTATTTTTTGGTTAAAGTTTCCTTTTATTTTGATTGGACTAAGTAATTTTAAAATAAAAACTAGATAAAAATTTCTAAATTTATGATTTTATCTTTTGAATTTAACCAAATTTCAAGTTAAAGAAGTTATTGTAATCAAGAGAAGTGAAACTGTTATAATTAATCGTCAGTTACAAAGATATGTACTTAAAAAATAATGTCGGTCAAAATTTGTCATTTTCTTTAATTTAATTAGGCCAAAAAATCATAAAAAATGCTAATTATACTTCTAACAATCTATTCATATCAATTTCCACATGAATTAAGTCTAATAATTATAAAAAATTTATTCTTAAACCAAATCTAGATGTGTATAAGAGACAGATTTAAGTCATTGTTGTTCAAAAATTTAGTTCACATAATGGAAAGACTAAAGTGCTCAAAGGATAACGTAAAGGACTAAAGTGTTAGTGTTGTTAAAGTTTAACACATCTAGATGTGTATAAGAGACAGGGTTTGGCTTTAGTCCATGTAGTTAAATGACTAAAATAGAATATATGATAGTAATATACCTGTATCTAAATTTTTGATAATGATGTGATACTTAGTTACAAGAAAAAATAAACTGTATATTATTTCAATATAATCCATATCAATATATTTATTGGTCAAATTTTTACAATTTTTGGATTTCATTTGATATTATTTTGAATTTGAATGTTTAACTATAGTGGTAGAACAATTCTCAAATAGGTTTGTTTTCTATTGAAAAGTTTTCTTTATTGTGTGATGATATGTTTTTTATCAAACTTTTGATGAGGCAAGATATGTCCACATATATGTTGTACTCTTATACACATCTAGAATGTGTATAAGAGACAGATAAACAATATATATTAATTTAATATTTTGTCACATTTTACAATCCCTAAAATTAGAGATATTAATTCATTATTATACTATATTTTATACAATTCTTGATAATTATCAAAGTTCAAAATTAAATAAATAAAAAATCAAAATACTATTAGGATATTTTAAAATACAACTGGTATTTGTCATGTTTTGATCAACATGTACGCCTGATCACGAGGGATTCAAGTACTGAAGTTATACTTCCATGCACGATGCACCTAGTGTTTTAACAACACAATATTAATATAGGTATAAAAGACCGTAATGAAACAAACGTGAACCAAGGAAACAAACTTCAGTTCTTGAACTGTCTCTTATTTCACCCTTTGACTAAATAACCTATTTAGGCCAGTAGATCCGTTTGAATTGAGTATTTTTTATTCCATTCATCCTTTTTTTTTATTTATTGCAATTTGATTTTTTTGGTTAAATAAAATAATTTTATAATTAATAATTTTTATAATTTCATTTGATTTTTAATAAAAATTTATTCAATAAAAGTGAAATTTATATCAAATATTAATACATACAAATTTAAAATTTTAAAAAATTTAAAGAAATTTATATAAGATTAAGTTATCTAAAATTTAATGTGTTTATCAGAAATGTCAAATAGTGACAATTTTATGAGACAAAAGACAGACTTTTGTAGTATTATTTTATAATTATTTCTTAAATTACAAGAGACTTATATTTAATTATATATATATATCACAATTCAAAAAAATAATATAATAATTATTTTAAATAATATTTTGAACATTTAAATAATAATTATTCAAATGAAATCTTTGATTTTCTTTGATTTTAGTAATTTAGTAATGTGCATGGGTTCAGAACTAGAAAATGGGACCTTTTCTAACGAAAAAAAAAAATGTCCCGATTAAACTATTAAGAGGTGTCAGTATTAGGAGTGTTAATTTTGATACGATATGATAATTCGACACAAATATGATACGAAATTTACGATTTAGGGTTAGATCTTATCGAGTTCAGATTGTAAACAAAAATAAATGAGTTAGGTCAAGTTGGCCTGCGGGTTACTTGGGTAATCCAAAAAATTATTGGTTAAAAATTTTTATTATGTATTGTGCTATAATTTGTTCATTTTAGTGATTCAAACTTAAAGTTAATCATGAAGGACGTTGGTATTTTTTGATCATATATATGCTGAGTTTATTCCTTTTTTCATTTGAATACAGGAATTACTAATGTCACACTGCTTAGGCTAGGTATAAAATAACAATAATGAAGTTGGTCATCTAATTATTTCATACGAAAAAGACAAATAACTAAATATCTTTTGTAACTATTACACTTACAGAATAATAGTGCATTATCCATAATAGCTACGACCATCACTGAACTAGCATCACCAAACTGATTGAATTACAATCACATTTTATCTCTTTTATTAAAGAATTATTTATTTAGTTACTACGTATAAGAGTTATATTCAAAGCTAATATATGAATATCATGTACTAAATACTAGTAAATATGGTTTATTAGTTATTAGCACATTATTATCACTTTAAATTTTTATTTTTATTATTTATTGTATTAATTCTGTAATTATATAAATTTACAAAATGGCTAATGAAATCTAAATAGATTAGACGGATTAAACACAACACGACAATAAATGGATTTGACATGACACATGAATCGATTATTAATTGGGTAATGTGAGGGTTGATATTTCTTGATCCAAATACAATTATGAATCAACACAATTACTTGCGAAACAACATAATTGACCGCCCAAGTTAGTATTAAAGAAAATATTTAGATAAAGTCGATTTTTTATTCTACTTGTAAATTATATAGAGTGGATTAAACTATAAGAGAATTATACAATCTCATTGAAAGATCTATCCGTTAGCTCTAAAAACTTATACAATACAAGTGTTTTAAAGCATATAATATTATGTTGTACAAAATTTTAAAATACAAAAAAATAATCTTATTACGATACCGTAAATTTTTTTTAAACTATATAAAATAAACAACATACAACTAATTTTAATAAAATTTAATAAAATTTAATATTATGATATAATTTACACAATAAAATTGTGTATCAAATTTATCTAAATATTATTCTAATATTTGTATGTGGACTAAAGCCAAACCTGTTAATTAGCATGCTGTAGCGCCCCCTAGAAGACCCACACAATGACACAAACGAATGTTAGGCCATAAACACTCTTGGGTAGGGTTCTCACAGTTTTGGTGTGGTGCTAGTCTCGAGAAAAAGACCTCGAAATGGATGACTGTGTTTGGTGTCGGGGGGAGTCAGGTCCGTCATTATAAAACTTGCATATATTACTGCAGAGCTGAAACTGTTGAATTTTCTGATCAATTGTTTGAATTCTTCTCAAATGATGTTCACACTCTAACCCTCTTTCTAATGCTATTGTTTGATTTAATTTTTGTTTAAAAAAAGAGGTTCGCACTCTTTAATCACAAAATTCTACCTTTCCATTAACAATGAGTGTTTTGGGAAAAAAAAAAAAATTAACAATGACTTAAATTTAAATTACATAAACGAAAATTTTACTCCTCCATTGACTTTGAATTATGATACAAGTATGTCAAAATTTATTAGTATGCATATATATGATTCTGTTTTGGATAACTATTATATAATATGCTTTCTTTATACACCATCTATTTGTAAATAATTCCTTATATAATACACATCTAACATCAGTTTCTTTATTTATTATTTTTAAATTAATATTTTACAATAATTCATTAATATATTTTTAATTATCTTTTTGTCACACGTACATTATATCACAAAAGTAGTACATATACTTATTATAATAATATTTTGAATAGTGACTATTCAAAATGGAATTAATATTTCAAAATTTTATACGAAAAAAATGCTCTTTGATCATATTTCCGATCGTTATCTTTTTGTAGCAAATAGTGATATTCTTGGTCATGAATGATCCTGTGCTTGTCTACATAGATAAAATGCTACACAACTTTATCTAAATTTCATTAAAAAGGAATATATATTCCACACATATGTTTCGTAAACTTAAATAGGAAGATGGAAGGGGAATTTTGTGAATGGTGAGGGCTAAGCACGGAAAATAAAAATTAGACAGAGATTACTTGTGCAAATAAAAAAATTATTTGTTACTTATTTTATAATATAAACGATAATATTATTAAATTATTAAATAATTAAAAAATAATATAATCTATTTATTTTTTAATTATCTTAATAATTGTTATTACCCACTTTCGTATAATAGAGTGATTTGATAAGATTTTGAGTAAATGTTCCTAAATATGGGCACATGGCACTTTATTAGGCAACTAATTTGTGAAGGAAAGGTCTTCCAAGTAGAGGATTGATAATTTTTCATACGACTCGAAACATGATACGAAAACGGAACAAAATTAATAGATTATAATACGATTTAAATTTATTAATTCATTATTAGGTCAACTTGTTTATGATACGAAATTAAACAGATTGAATTTGATCAACTCATAAATTGATACGATAATCCACTGAGTTACTGGATGGACAAATTTTTCTAAAATTTTTCTTTATTATAATTTAATATTGTGAATTAATAGATTTAATATAAATAAAACATAATAATTATTAATAAATATTATGTGCCAAATTTCAATAATTTGTAATTATAAGAGACAGGTATTACTATGACAACAAAGTTAATATTAATAATTGTTTAAGTTATTAAATAATTAAAATTTGATATGTTAATTCAAATGGAATGCAAGATATTTAATTTGTTAAATAGGCTAAAACACTCTGTCAATAATAAACGGGTCAAATACTAACCCGACACGAATTTAAATGGATCAAATACGAATACGACACGAATTTAAATAGATCAAATACGAATACGACACGAATATAACAAAATAAAAAAAATAAATCACATCTAATACAGTACGATAATTCGATACATTAAGGGTGTGTTCAAAAAAAAATTTGGTGCCAAACACTTAAAATATTTTTTAATTTTCCTTCTTCTAACTGAAAATAACTTATAAAATTTGTTAACGTAAGATATTTTTCGGATAATTTAAGAGTGACATTAAATCTCAAATACTTAATTTTATAATTTCATTTAATAAACTTATTTTCGTTTTCAATTCTTTTCAATTCTTGTTTTTCTTAATCATGAGTCCCACACAGGGTAATATAACTATCATTATGTACATTTTACTACTACATTGTACTATCATTTAATTTTGAACAAAATTAATATTTTATTAATCACAATTACTTGTATTAATAAAATTTAAAATAAAATAATTAAAAATTTTTAGTTTAAAAATATTTTTATTTTGTCAACTAAACAATTTTCGAGTATATATATAAAAAATAAATTTTTCATATAAAATTCTCGAAAAAAAATATTTTATTCCAAACAAACACATCCTGCAAATAAATTGAAGAACTGTACAAACATCAACTCTCTCTCTTAATTCTCGCATTTGCTTTGCCTCCTCAACCTCATTGTGTTAGGACGGACAGCCTGTTGTTTAAACTGTACACATCCTCAACAAGCAAAAAAGAAGGTCTCTTATACAAAGGATTCCTATGCATAATACACTCATATCTTGAGCTATCTTCCTCCTCCTCAGTTTCTCATGCTTCTTCTGCCTAAACCATCTTTTCTTTCCTTCTGATTTTCAAGAATAGCAACAAACAAGCAAAATAATTAAAAAGTTCCATGTAAATCTTTAAATATGGTACAATTTCATTCTATAAATATCTCCCTTGCCTACACTCCCTTTTAGATTTTAGTGCAGACTTTTTTCAAACTTTAAACTGAAGACCGAAGACAAAGAAGACCTCACTTTCTTGGGCTTTCCTTTATTTCATCTAATCATACAGTTTTTCTTGGTGGTGATGAAAGTGGAAGCTTTGAAGAATATTTGGGTATTCTTGAAGATGGCTTCATATTCTAACTGCCATGTGGGCTGCTCAATGGCCAGTGTAAAAACTGCTCCTGCACCTGCTCAGTTTTTGAAGGTTGTTTTCTTGTTACTCTTTTGTGATATTAGATATTGACGGCGGCGGAGGAGGTGGCGGTGGTGGTGCAAATGGTAGGAGTGATATTGGCGGGACGGCTCAATCTAATTAATATGTTTCATGTGGTAATTATTATATGATCTTTAATTTGGTTCATGTTTTTTTCTGGTTTTTAATTACACTAATTAATATCTTTGTTAATGGTGGTGTTTTTGTAAAGAAATGGATTATGTTAAGATTTCTGTGAATTGGAAGTAGTACTTTGCTTTAGTTCTTTTTGTATACTTGACTGATTGCTGTTTGCAGTTGCTTGGATGTTGTTCATTGACTAAAGAAAGCAATCCTCTAATTTCTTGAGCTTTGGAAAATGAGAACAATAGTTCAAGTATTATCTCAATATTGTGGCTATGATCTGTGGTTAATTTTATTTAGTTTAGTTTATAAACTCCAATGTTCAATAAAGCATTTGCTTTATGGGAGCTAATGTACTCGCAACATTGGTAATCTCTTCTTGCTATCATTGCCATTACAGATGTGTTTTTATTACATGTACTATTTCGTAACTTGGTAGTTCATATTTTCGAAGATTGAACACGTATTTTTAATTATTTTTTATTTTACATATATATCGTATTTTAAATTTTTTTTTACCGTATTTATTTCAAAGATATGTTTGAATAATATTCAGAATTATGGATGTCCGAGAGATTATTATTGTTAGTGTATATTATCAATTAATCATTTGCTTGTGTTGACTACTATTATTTTCCAGAAAGAAAAAGACTCGTTAGATTTCGGAATGTGATCAATTCCATGAATCAACTGGTGTTGGATTTTATGATTAATGATTAGTCTTTGATGTTTATTTGCTGCCGAATGCCCATATAAATTTGTAGAGTGTGATTTGTCTGTTACGTGCAATTGGATAACTGATGTGGGCTGTGGGGTATACTTGAAAGAGATCGATGGAGTAAATATTTATAGGAAAGAGATCGGCTCTAGCAAAGCAATGAGGGTAACACTTTACTCGTCTTTCGGACATACTCCCATATGCACAGATATATATATATATATATATTTTAAATATATCTAATCTAATAATGTCTATAAAATTTGTATACGAAAAGAGTTGGCATAAAAGACAATAAAAATGGTTATAAGTTAGAATGATGAGGTGGATGACCGTTTAGCCACAACGTTGTTATCTTTTCCCTGAAGCAAAATTGAATATATGCATGTGATTTAACTTGTGATTGTGAACCCAAACTATTAGATTCATATTTATAAATTTTATATATTACTTTTTATTTCAATCTCTCTTAAAAAAATATTAACTATGATAAATTATATGTAACGTGACTAGAATTCAAATAGCGAGACCAAGGCGTGACGCTTCGGTTCTTCACTTTCCAATTGTTGCTTTGTTCCAAAGCTTTTCTCCTCCGGTGTTATTTATTGGTGGGGGTCTTTGGACTTGGAAAGGTCATTGGAGTACATAAATTTGCAACGTATGGAAAGGAGTACATAAAATTGGTGGACAGGTACCAAAATTATTGGCCTTTTATGTGAAACTGTTCACAAGCTTTTGGATTTTTCTCCCAAGAAAAACCCGCAAGATATTTGTGTGTTTTTGGCTACTAATTAAAATTGAAATAATATTGGTGGTGGAGGGGTATAACTTAACTGAATTTCTTTAAATTTACTGTTTGTGTGGTGTGTTGGTCGTTGCATTTACTGGTTTGAGAGAGAAATTGGCAGCGTGGTAGGGCCGGAGAATTCATTAGGGTATTAAAAGTGATCAGTGAAGTTAATGTAGCGAAGAGAATGGGTGTGCAGTTAATGCAGACTGCACCATATCTAACAAGATAGATTTCTGTATATGCTATTGCAATTCATGAGGCTTACAGACCTCAGTGAACTGTCCCATTACCACTGCGAAGACTACTTTTTAGTAACACGGTTTTTTTTTTTTTTTTTTTGAAATATAGTAACATGGGTTCGAAAGGTAACAAATGAAGTGAATAAGTCTTGGATTGCGGAACTCTAACTAAAGGCCGTTAGATCTTCTCTTAATGAAGCTCTTTGGCTGGAAAATTACGAAAAATAAGAATATATAGATTGTAATTTTATATACATGTTAATTCAAAACATTTATCTCGTAAAATTTTTTCTCTCCTATTTTTCAACCTAGATAATTTTTTGTTGTATTTAAAATTCATCTAATAAAATTATATTTAAAATTCTTTTTTACTTTTGAAATCACAGCTTATAAAATACTACTATTACTCGAAAATTATTATTCAAGCTATATCACTATGAATATTTCATTTTTTTTTTTGGGGTTACAAATAATGAGGTGCCACATACTTAATTTGTTAGCATACTCATAAATTCATAGAGAGAACGTAAGGGCTGGATAAAAATTAAAAAGTCGAATTCAAGTATATGTCACGATGAACATTGTACCATCATGTGGGATAACCTTTTCCCGCGTTGACAAGTTCCTCCATATGCATCACTTCCGTAAGCTTAGTAACCTATTCGAGTCTGGTACATAATTAGGTTTGACTAATCTCCCATAAGTAACTTTTCTTTAAAAAAAAAAAATGAACTTGAAAAAAGATCTTCTCCCAAATTTTGTGCTTAAATAATTGGGGAAGTTCTACCGTCCTATCGAGAAAATCAAAATCTATCCACACTTACAAATTACTGGATTGAAACAAGGAGTCTGGACATCAGACAAGCATCGATTACAAATTTGGAGTGCTCATGAAGAAAAAGTGGGGTAGTCACATTCAAAAATCAAATTTGAACAACGTAGTCACATTCAAAGAACAAATTTGAACAACAATGAGCACTCAATTACTAGTCTCGTCTAGCCTATTAGTTGCGAGGAGTCGGCATGGCATAAAGTGAAGATTGGGAGAGTAGAAGGTTGAGTTTAGACAAGAAGTGAAGACCCATATAAAAAGAAAGGAAGTTCCCGTGAAAGTTCAAGAGAATAGGTATATTTGAGGTCCCAAAGGTCTGTCTATGCGACGGACAAAGATCTGCTATTCTTATTATAAGATCGTGATTGCAATCGTGGATAGTTGATAAGACAGATTGATGTCAAAACTTATAGCATGGAAAGGAGTAGAAGTAGAGTTAGAGTTGGCAACGGGTAAAAAGCAGGAAGTTTTTTAGCTTTCTTCAGGACTTGGGTCCTAAATTGTTTGATAGATTCCCACGCGTTACGCACTCGTTCGTTCAAAATTCCAAGAGCTAATCCAAAATCACCTACCCGATTGACAGACATAGCTTTTATAGCTGCTTTGTCTGCATGAAGTCGTGTAAACCAAAAATGAACTCTACTCCTATCAAAATGAAAAGCAACAAACGAAACTTGAAGAAGCAAGTCTCTATTAGAGAAAGTCATTTCGCACTAGCCCTTGTATAAGGGACTAATTCCCTTAGTTTTAAAATTTTAATATAATTTAAACTTTTAAAGTATATGATATCATACTATACAAACTTTTAAGACAAAACAAGATGGTATAATTTTCCAAATAATTGATCCTTGATCACTTTACGAGACATTTGCCTTTTTTTTGGTAATTTTATCCAAAGATATTTTCACAACACCTTATTTGCAGATGAAATTATGTTAGTAGATGAAACAAAAGATGGGATTAATGTTAAACTCAAAGTTTGGACAGAGACACTTGAATTGGCAAAAGGGTTTAGAATTAGTCGATTAAAAACAGAATATATAGAATTTAACTTTAGCAAGTGTGCAAGTAGGAATGGAATAAGGGTTAGTATAAGAGATTAAGAGATACCTATAAGTGAAAATTTTAAATATTTAGGATCATTCTTTAGAGTGATAGTGGTATAGATCAAGATGTTACATATCAGATAAAAGCGGGCTCTGAGTAGTCTTGTGTTGAGTTCGGGATATTATGCAACCACAAAATTTCTTTACGACTTAAGGGTAAATTCTATAGAACAATAATTAGGCCAGCGATGCTTTATGGGTTTGAGTGTTGGGTAGTGAATTACATACATGAGCAAAAGATGAGAGTAGCAGAAATGCGAATGTTAAGATAAATGTGTGGGTATACTAGGGTGGGCAAGATACGCAATGAGCATATTCGTGAGAAGATTAGAGTAGCATCTATTGATGAGAAGATGAGAGAAATATACTTAAGGTGGTCAGGTCATGTGTTAAGACGACTCAGTAGAAGCGTCTGTCAAGCAAGTAGATTTTAGAGAGAGTAGTCAACATAGGAGGGGTAGGGGAAGATCGAAAAAGACTTGATGGGTAATTTGTAAGAAAGATATAGCCCATCTAGGAATTGAGGAGAATATGATCCATGATAAAGTGCAATGACGTAGTAGGATTCATGCAGCCGACCCTACTTAGTAGGATTAAGTCTTGATTTGTCTGTCTGTTTGTTTGTTTATATTTTCACAACACCTAGTTTTAAATGCCAACGAGTAGTAGAGGCTGTTTGTGTAGGATTCTAAAACAAGGCAGCATTGGGAGGATGTTTTGTAGGGATAACCTTGGACAGATCAATCTTTTTTTAGCCATTCACATTTTAGATTTTACTTGATGGGCCAAATCAATCTATTAAAGCAGTTATCGAGTTCAAGTCCGTTCACTGAAATGGTCGGGCTCTCTATGCGAGCTGGTGTAGTTTTATGGTGGTAATTGAGTAACTAGTGGTATCCTAATGGGCAGTTATTCAATAACCAATGGGAGGAAGCCATTTATATTAAGCAACCCAGTTTACTACAAGCAAGGGGGCCATGTTTTATCTAAATGGCTTCCTCTCATTGGTTTTTGAATAACTATTAGGATGTTAAATAATTACTCAATGATCATAATAAATTTTGCCATGCGAGCTGCCAAAATTTGGTTAGCATTGTAAATTTATATTCTATTATGAGCCCAAATGTATGTTTTTCCGCTATATACCAGCAAAAGATATTGGGGTGGCCATCTTGAAATTGCCTGATAGCCTATTATATTATATTGTGAAGGAGAACTAATTCCATTACCCCATGTACAAACGTTACAGATGATTATGATCTAGCCATTTTCTCAAACTGGTCCAACTACTCCTGTACTACTAGTGCAAAGATTTTATTTTTTTTTTAAAAAGAAAAAGAATATCAAAGATAACAATTAGCCCATATATAAAAATTCCAAATGTTAATGATCCAGCCCTTTTTTCAAACTGGTGCAACGCACTCCTGTAAATCACTATAAGTTAAAAAACTACATGTGCAAAGATTTAAAAAAAAAAAAAAAAAAGTACCAAAGATAAGACCATACATACAATTTACAAATGGTTATGATCCAGCCCTTTTTTCAAACTAGTGCCAGTACTCCTGTAGATCACTATAAGTAAAAAAATTACAAGTGCAAAGATTTTCAAAAAAAAAAAAAAAAAAAAAAAGGAGTACCAAAGAGTTGTCCTTTGACAAGGCAAGAACCCATTAAATATAAGGAATAAGTTCAAGGGCAAAACATATGATCATTGCAACACATAATAACTAAGACTAGTTCAATCAAAATCCTATTATAAATTGATCTAATGATGCCTCGATCAAAGCTGACAGTTCTGAGACCAGACATCACAAATGAGCAAGATACTAAATTTAGGAATATCTTGTTTCTTGTGTTTCATTTATAAACCTTCTTCTCATACATCAAACAGTATTCGGCCACGAATGCAAATTGGTGTACATCTTGGATATAATCCTCTCAATTTACACGTGAAAAACATTTGAAAAAAAGCATGTGAATCAAGATACAATGATCTATTAGATCGTGTCCTTAGACATCGTGACGCAATCATATCATATCTCAATGCTTTCACCGTGTCTCAAGAGAACATATTTTCATAATGTTATTAACTACAAATGTACATAAGTAATTATCTAAGCATTTTACTTCGGGAGAAAGCTTTTTGGGGCTACCCTGAAGAAGTCATGCTTCAAGATCCATTCAAATTTAGGTTGATGTGTTGAACCCCAGTTATGATAATCATGTTTTGATGATGACCAAATCGCACTAATGGTATTCGTTCGGACGCGAAAAACAAAACAACCGAAGACTCCACGGAGGCAAATGACAATCCGAAGACGAGCTTGGACGATGGTAATTATCATAACTGGGGTGTCAAGTCTCGCTGTGAAGAACAGCGTCTGATCATATTTCCAGAAGACTTAAATACTTCGATCGGACGCATGTTTGGACGCATCCTCGGACGTCCGAACGAATACCAGAAGACTTTATTTCGATCGGAAGCATGTTCAGACGCATCCTCGGACGTCCGAACGAATACCAGAAGACTTTATTTCGATCGGAAGCATGTTCGGACGCATCCTCGGACGTCACGAATGAATACCCTCAGAGAACGGACGCAGTGTCGGACGCAAGGTTTAGCAGCGGCCGTCCGAACGGTCCAACGGCTAGTTTGGATCGGACGCACTCTTGCTGCATCGGCCGTCCGAAAGGTCCAACAGCTAGTTTTCCAGTAAACAGAAAATAGCCGTTGGGAAGTTGTTGGAAGCAGATATTTGGCAACTATAAATACCCCTAAGCCTGAATTAATCAGAGAGGGACTTCTACATTGATTACAAATAATTCTTGAGTTATTTGGGAGAAATAGTGGGTACAATGTTGTAATAGTGTAGGTAGTGTGAAAAGAGCTTAGAAGTGTAAGAGTTCTTCAAGTGTGAGGTGTGCGAGTGGAGAGATAACAATTGTAACAAAGGGAGGTTGTGAGTGTAAAACTCTTGGCTCAACTAAAGGAAATTAGTGTGAGCAAGAGTGATCCTCATTTGTGTACAAGAGGTTATTGTCTCACCTACTTTGAAGAGACTTTTAGTTGCTGAACTTCAAGTTGTGAACTTGGTAGTTGCCTTGTAAGAAGCTCTTTGTAGTTGTAAGATCCAAGCTTGAGAAGTTAGGGAGTTTGGTTTGATTCTCTTAATCTCAATATTCTTATTTGTTCTTTAAGCTTAAATTGTTGAATATCTATTGTATTCGTTTGTGCTTAAGTTTTATTTGGTGCATAAAGTTTGAATTTCTATTAAGCACATAAAAAGGTTTATTTTAGAGACAACCTAATTCACCCCCCCTCTTAGGTTGCTTTTGGGGCCAACATGATGAATATCATAAATCCTATATTAAGGAGAAGTTAAACAGATGTAAAGGTTTACATCCCGGACAGGGCAACTTAACTGCATACAGTAAGAGAGATGTCTCTTCTACTTAAATACCAGTAAATGCACTCTTTCTTTCAATTTACATCAATGTCTTTATAGACAATAGTCTAATAACAAGAAGTTCATAAGTAGCCACATCTCCTCAACCAATTTTAAAAATATCCGCTAAAAGAAAGGCAATGATGTGATCAGGCAGTCGAGCTTCAAAAGATAATGATTTAAGACATAGATGCCTTCTGCATTCTTATTTTTGCCTGTGTATTTGTCTCAATGACAGAATCTCTAATATTCCAACTCTTTCCACTTCTACTTCACAATATATTGTGGCATTATGCTGTTAGTATTGGCATCTAGATGGTTTAAAGACTCGGTCGAGTCAGAACTAGAACGGAGGCTACCGGTACGAGCCAGAACTGGGACATGTCAGAGACGCCAGAACGGGCATCGAAAAGGGCAAATTCGTCCGATTCTTGAATCTCGGACTGTTGCTACGGTAAATCGCCCGAGTCGCCCGAGTCTCGGTGAGTTGACTCGGTGGTTCCTCAAACATGTGCAGGAGAAATGGATCCATTGACAAATCTAATGCAAATCTTCCATCTTAATAAGTCATGCTTGCCTAAACAATTTTCCCCCCACTGGACACCGGATGGATAGATAGGCAGGTAGACTCCAAACCTTTCTCTTGCTCCAAGTGGAAAAGTCACGGTTGTCGCAGCATCTAGAGAGAGGAAGAGACTTCGTCGTCGTGGTCGATCCTATCATCCACGGCAGCGGACGCTAAAGGTCTCTTTATTAAGCTGCTAGAAAGAAGAGGACCAAAAGATGAAGAAGGCGTGGCTCCAGTGAAGCCAATGCAATTAAGTTTCCCACGGTCTGTTACTTGAGAGAGGAAGGAGGGAGACGAGTCAACACAATTATGCGGTTGCAGAAGTTAAAATACCATCTTTAACTGGTTGAATTGAGACAAGCAAATCTGTACGTCGTGATGCCTAATGAAAATTAGCGGGTTGCGGTGATGGATTTGGTGGGACTCGAGAGATCCGGAAAAAGCCGTGGACTCGATAATTTAGAGTGGAAGCTTTTTTATCACAGGGGCATTTTTGTTTGATTAACCAAATTTGCTTTGATATGGTAATTTGCTTTGACAATAACACCACCCAAAGAACAAAATGTATGTTTGTACTTACTTTTAATCTCATAAGATGAAGACAAGACTACCTAAATTCTCTCTCTCTATAGAGAGCACGAAAAATATGGATAAACATACAAATATATTTAAGTTGTAAAATAAAAAAAATTAAAACAAATAAAATTAACAAAATTAACAGTATTTATAAATGTAGATGTTAAGAATTTTTATACTATGTAATTTTTATTTATATAGATAATATAAGTAATAGTTAGTTTTACAATATCTACATTTATTGATATTATGGATTATTTCTATACTATTTTATATATATATATATATATATATATATATTGCTATATATCATTCATTTAAGACCTCTTTTGTGGTGGTGTATATTTTTTAGTTTTTTTTTAAAAAAATTATATTTCGTATATAATAAAATATGTATATCGCCCGATACGTGATTGAAAAACCGAAACCGATATCGAACGATACGTTCCGCGACCGTAACTTTGAACCATGATCTCCACTCCATCACCTAGAGGCAAAGATCGAAGAACGACTAACAAGTTTATGACAGCCAGCTCTCACTTTCAGGAAATCAAATCAAATTTGGTAGTTTCAGCTCGCTTCCATTCCAGGTATAAAACACTATAATCCCTCCCTCCCTTTCTTGCTCCAATGAACTCCTAAATTTCATTTCAATCTATAACCCAAAAGACACTTATTTTCCAATATTTGCATTCAATGTCTTTGCCGTAGACAGCCATGACATTAGCACCTCGATAGTCTGGTCTTGACAAAACAGAATGAAACTCAAAATCAAACAATTTCCTTTCAGAGAATAGGTCACCGAAGCCACTTGTAAATGCAGTTCAGTTTCAGCCTAAAGTATCATTGGAAAAAATCAACCTCTTCATCAACACACGTTTACATGCAAATTATCACAAGCTAGATCCTTTCGACTAAAAGTTACGTAATCCAAAGTAACAAATTTATATCAGCAAGTTCAGCACATTTAATCATTAAATGGCATTTTTGAAGACAGTAAGTAAAACACTTATCATTGCACATTATTAGCTCGGCAATTCCTCAAGTTTCCCAGTGCATACTCATCTTACAAAAATGTAGGCCAGTACAAGTTAAGTGCATCAAAATGAACACAAAATAAAGCCTCACAAAATCGCATGTTTGGTATGGAAAATGCCAAGTTTCACTATGATTACTACAAAAGTAGTGCTGGATAGGATTTTGTTTTACCTAATATTTTTTTAGAAGAGTTTTCTGAATAATAGTAACTCTTTATTAGTTAGTTGTTTTCCTAAAGAGTTGTATTGTCTTCTTGAAGAGTTTAACTCTCATTAAGGTAGTTGAATTCTTAATAGGTGTGTTTCTACATGATTAGACATCATTTTTTAATATATGCATCCAATTAGAAAAATATTTGACGTACTTTTTATTCCCTTGTCTAATTTTTTCTCTTGAAAGCTCTCATTCTTCACAAAAATTTTCTGACAAATTATCCAGACAACTTTGAAGGCTCTAGGTCTGATATTGTTAGTGTAAAATACAAGTCAGATAAGGGTTTTATTGTATCCTACAGGTTAATTCGCAGAATCCTTTTGTACACTAGTAGTAGAGACGAATTAAACCTTAAAAAAATGACATTTGTAATGTGTCTTAAAACTATTTTCTCAAATTTTTGTTCTAACATTGTTAAGGTTAAATTTTTGTGTAACAATGAGATTCACTACTTTGAAAGGAAATGGCTACTAATTTGTCAAATTAGAACGTTTTGATGGAGGCAATTTTTGAAGAAGGTAGTAAAAGATGCACTTCTTTCTTGCAACTCTCAATGTGGTCTATGTTCTTAATTTTCCTAAACCTATGGAAAATGACGAAAAGATACTTGACAACACATGTGCTATGATGAAAAATGGGAGAATGATGGCTACATTTGTAGATGACATATTCTAAATGGCATGTTAGAAAGACTTTTTGACACGTACCAAAATATTATATCTTCAAGAGAATTGCTGGACAAATTGAGAGGCAAGGTACATGAAAGAAGATGTTACAAGTAAAAAAATTTCTTGTTAGTCACTTTTTCAATTTTAAAATGATTGATGGAAAATCGATAATGGAACAATTAAATGAAATTGATCGTATTCTTAATAATTTTAAGCAACATAATTTGAAAATGGATGAATCCATTATTGTGTCTTCTGTGATCGATAAACTTCCGCCATCTTGGAGGGATGTCAAGAGAAATTTAGAAAACAAAAAAAGAAGAACTTTTTCTTGAAGAATTGGCAATTATCTCTGCCATGAGGAAGAAATGAGAAAGTAAGATTAAAAATAGAATGCTCTAGAAAATGGTAATCTGGTCATGAATCTAAAATTCAAGTGGTGGAACAAGGTCAGAAAAATAAGTCTGCCAAATAGAATTGGCAGCAAATGCTCTCAATATGCTAATTTCAACAAATCCAAGAAAAAGAAAAATGATGCATGCTACTATTATGGAAAGCCCGGTTATTTCAAAAAAGATTGTCATCTTTTAAAAAAGAAAGACAATCAAGGGTAATCATCAACAAAAGAAAGTTTTGTTGCTATGATTTTTGAAATTAATATGATGGAAGATGATTAGGCTTGGTGGATTGATTCTGGAGCCACCATACATGTTTGCAAAAATAATAGTTTCTTCAAAACATTTGAACCAGTTGAAGATGGTAACGTACTCTTCATGGGAAACTCATCTACTACTATTTTGAAAGGCAAAGGAAGCATGCAACTCCAATTTACTTCGGAAAAACCTTGATTTTGAACAATGATTTGTATGTTCTAGAAGTTTAGGAAAAATCTTGTATTTGGTAGTTTGTTGAACAAGTTTGGTTTCCAACTTGTATTTGAGGCAGATGAAATTGTACTTATTAAGGGAGGCATATTCGTAGGGAAGCGCTATATGTATGAGGGCATATTTAATCTTAACATTATTAATAATACTAATAAAGAAAAATGTATGTCTTGTATGCTTACAAAAATAACAAAAAATCCATTTCCAAAAATTCAAAAAAATTCAGAATTACTTGAACTTGTGCATAGTGATGTTTATGATATGCATAATACACCTACCATGGGAGGTAAAAAATATTTTGTCACATTTATAAATGATTGTTCAAGATTCTGTTACATTTACTTGTTGCATTCTAAAGATGAAGAGCTAGAAAAATAAAAAATTTATTAAAAAAAAAGTTTAAGTGCAATGTAAAGAATCCATTATATGCTTAGATCTAACAGAGAAGGTGAATAATTCATGAGACCACATAACCTTATTCACTACAACAAAATGGTATGGCAGAAAGAAAAAATAGGATTTTAATGGCAATGGTAAATGCCATTATGTCTAATTTTGGACTTGGACAAGGTTTTTGGGGGGAAGCTTTATTAACAGTTTGCCATCTATTAAATAAATGAGTTCCTAATAAAAGAAATAAAATTACCCCTTATGAAGTATGGAGGAAAAGAAAGCCAAAGTTAAACTACTTTAAAGTTTGGGGTTGTAGAGCCATTGTGAGAGTTTCCGAACCAAAAAGAAAAAAATTGGGTGAAAGAAGAATTGAATGTATATTCTTGGAATATGCACAAAATAGCAAGCCTTACCATTTTATAGTAATCGAGTATAATGATTCAATAGTAATTAATACTGTTATTGAGTCAAGAGATGCAATATTTCAAGAAAAGAGGTTTAATTAAATTCCTAGGCCTAAGGATCAATTAACAAATTTTGATTCAAGGGGCGAACTCTCTGAGATTGGAAAAGATGAAAAACTTGAATTAAAAAGGAGTAAAAGATTTAAAAGGACAAAAATCTATGGTCCAAATTTCTTTATGTATCTAGTTGGAGGTACTAGAGAAATAATAGACAAACAATTAGCTTACTATTTTAATATAGAAGCAGATCCTGTTACTTATAATATCATGAGACAATAAAGTCTCAAGATGTTGCTTTTTGGAAAGAAGCAGTACAAGATGAAATGGATTCAATCATGGAAAATAAAACATGAAAATCAGTTGACCTCCCACCAGGTTCCAAACCAAAAGGTTGCAAATGGATTTTCGAAAAGAAAATGAAAGTGGATGGAATTATTGACAAATTTAAAACTAGACTTGTTGTTAAAGGATATACACAAAAACCTAGACTAGATTATTTTGATCCATATGCACCAGTTGCTAGAATTGCTACAATTCAAATTCTAATAGCATTGGCTTCTATATATAATCTAGTAATTTAACAAATGGATGTTAAAATCACATTCTTAAATGGTGAATTAGATGAAGAAGTGCATATGGATCAACCTTAAGGATTTGTAGTTCTTGGACAAGAGTACAAAGCGTGTAAACTTGTTAAATCTTATATCTTATACAAATCTAGATGTGTATAAGCAACGGCATCAAAAATTTGATCAAGTAATTTTGTCAAATGGACATACAAATTGATGAATCTAATAAATGTATTTATAGTAAGTTTTAGAATGGTAAAGACATTTTTATTTGCTTTTATGTGGATGCTATGTTAATTTTCGGTTCTGACTTATAACAAGTTCAGGATGCTAAAAAAGTTTTTGTCTCTCAATTTTGCTATGAAAGATATAGGAGTAGCTGATGTTATACTAGACATAAAAATTATACGTGATCATAATGGTATAACATTTTCTTAATCACATACTTTGAGTGTAATCCTATTTCTATTCCTATTGATTTAAGCATTAAGTTGATGCTAGATACTGATAAACTTATTGCTCAACTAGTGTATGCTAAAGTTATTGGTTGCTTAATGTATGCATTAACAAGTACAAGACCCAATATAAACTTATATAGTTGGTAAGTTAAGCAGATATATAAGTAACCCAAGTATTCTGCATTGGCAACCTATAGGAAGGGTTTAAAGAAAACCATAGATTATGGTATCACTTATTGTGGTTATCTTTATTCAGTCCTAAAAGAATATTCAGATACTAGTTGGATTAATGATAAATATCATTCTTCAACTAGTGGTTGGATATTTATGTTTGGTGGAGGTGCAATTTCTTGGGGATCCAAGAAATAAACTTGTATATCAGATTCTATCACGGTTGTAGAATTTATTGCACTGGCTTCTGCAAGCAAAGAAGTAGAATGGTTAAGGAATTTATTGTATGAAATTCCTTTGCTATCTAAGCCGTTGTCTCCAATATCAATCCATTGTGATAGTGAAGCTACATTCTAAAAAGCATATATTCAAGTTTACAATGGAAAGTTTAGGCATATTGGTTTAAGACATAGCTATGTCAGACAATTGATATATGATGGAGTGATCATTGTGAATTTTGTGCGATCTAGTAAAATTTGGCTGATCCGTTAACTAAAGATCTTACACGAGATCTTATATACAAGACCTCCAAAAGGGATGGGATTAAACCCCATATGACAAAATCACCAATAGTGGAATCTTAATTATACGTAACACTTGATACAATGTCAAGTTTTAAGTTCAATGAGTCAAAATATTCTATTAGAGTGGTTGCAAGCACTACAATGTATTCTATATTCATCCCAAAGTCAAGTGCTTGGTTATCCACAAGTTTGCAAGAGGATGAGCAATGTGCTCTTAATGGCTAATCATCATTAAAGTGTTAACTATGAAAACACTTCTTGATGGTGTCTACCTATGTAAGTGTGAAGTATGGCCACTTCTAGGAGTCTAAGGGTCGAAATAGTATAGTACTTACTGATCAAGAGTTAATAACATAAGAGTAATATGCCCTCAACTAAATTAAATGAGCATTCACATTGTCGAAATCAGTGTGTGAGATAGATACAACTTGTCAAAAGGATCACTGGTTCGAAGATTATTACATATACTAAGCCATTCAGACTAGTTGAAATATGCTTTACTAAGTAGAGGTTCAAATCGCAAGATACTTATATTTATGCATTAGTTTCCAATCTTTTTAGTTTATTTTGATAAGCGTAATGGTGAAGGAATGTTGGGGAAATTCAAAATAATTAGGAGTTTTGTTTTACGTCATATTTTTTAGAAGAGTTCTCTGAATTGTATTAACTCTTGATCAGTTAGTTATTTTCCTAAAGAGTTGTATTTTCTTCTTGAAGAGTTGTAAACTATCATTATAGTATTTGAATTCTTAATAGGTGTGTCTCTACATGATTTGACATCATTTTCCTATATATATCCAATTAGAGAAACATCTGACGTACTTTTCATTCCCTTATCTAATTTTTCTCCTAGAAACTTTCCTCTTCCACAAAAATTCTCTAACAAATTATTCAGAAAACTTTGAAGGCTCTAGGTCTGATACTGTTAGAGCAAAAAATAAGTCAGACAAGCGCTTTATTGTATCGTCTAGGTTGATTCACAGAACCCTTTTATACACTAATAATAGGGGCAAATTAAACTTTAAGGAAAACGACATCTGTAGTGTACCTTAAAGCGATTTTCTCAAAATTTTGTTCTAACAAGTAGAACTTCTATTCCAATATTCATTTTGAGCACCAAGTCTTCCTCATGCAAAAATTGATACAGATCATAATACAACAATAACAACTCTGATTAAAAGAATGCTAATTTAACAACTCAGAACAAATATATTTCATTATCATCAATCACCTTCATTATTGCCGAACATTCTCCAAATACCATTTATACGTACTATTGATGCTAAAAATCTCTAAGTCTTAAGGATGAGTACTGAGAAGTTTGAGCAACACGATTCCTCAAATACAAAGGTAATAATAGGCATGCCGTACTCACGAACTGTTGACCTGAGGTAAGAACAAGAGCGGCAAGGCTTTGTCCCCTAGAATAGGCTCCGACGCTTAAGTTACCTAGATAAGAGATGAGAGATTAGAAAGAGCAAAATGAGAGATTAGAAATAGCAAACGAAGTAGTAATGAGATTTGAGTTTTTTGAGAAGTAACATTGCTTCTTTGCTAATTATAATTAGCTTGAATAATTAATGGATTAAGATAGACCTAATAGTTGGCCCATGTAGGCCTTAAATGTCTTAGATTAACCATTGACCTTGATCTTAGGTGAAATGACTAAATTGCCCTTATGATTATTTGACCACCTTGAATAATTTGCCACATGTCCGCGTGCCATTTGGTGGTTTATTTATGTATAATCATTTGGCTCCTACTCTCAAGTCAAGTCTATCTGGGTTGAGAGTCACGCAGTTGTCTTTGACCTGTGTCTTGGCTGGAACCGATAAAATTTTGACTGGAGCCGAATTTTGAATTTTGAACTGTCCCCAAAGGAAAAATTTTGAACTTCAACTACAGATCACTTGCAAGACCTCAATCGCTAAAGATTATAATGTCATAGCTACATTCATCGAGGTGGAGAAGTCTACGACTGCGTAACACAACACTGTAGCTGCTCCTTGCTATGATGCAGGTGTTCTCATTTTCGCCATCTCTGCTCATTGCTGGGAATCAAAGATTATTTCTTCCCGATTTGGTCTTGCCCCTTACCACAATCATCAAGGAAACCATTGCAATGGAAGTGTAGCTTTGAAGAGGAGTATGCCAGGAATTGGATCTTCCCATTTTGCCAAGTTGCTCAAGGTTTGAGTTGAAGGTTGATGGGTCTTCTACTGCAATTAGCTAGGGTCCACCACAACAGTCAGTTCCCATTCCTTAGTCCTTGTTGCCAAAGACAAGGTGAAAAAGCCAGGGAGTAGGAGTGCTAGTCTAAAGCCTTAAGTTGAGCTTGAGGTGTAAGCCTCAGACTTGAACTTGAGGTTGAACCTTAAGCTTGAGTTTGAGGTTAAACTTTATGTTTGAATTTGAGGTTAAGCCTTAAGTTGAGCTTGAGGTGTAAGCCTTAGGCTTGAACTTGAGGTTGAACCTTAGGTTTGAACTTGAGGTTGAGCCTTAAATGGAGCTTGAGGTGTAAGCCTAGGCTTGAACTTGAGGTTGACCCTTAAGTTAAGCTTGAGGTTGAACCTTAGGCTTGAGTTTGAAGTTGAACCTTAGTTTTAGAAACTTGAGGTTGAACCTTTGATTTGAACTTAAGATGACGCCTTAAGTTGAGGTTGAGGTGTAAGCTCTAGGCTTAAGGTTGAGATTGAACCTTAGGCTTGAACTTGAGGTTGAACCTTAGTTTTGAATTTGAGGTCGAACTTTAGATTTTAACTTGAGGTTGAGGCTTAAGTTGAGCTTGTGGTGTAAGCCTTAAACTTGAGATTAAGTTTGAACCTTAGGCTTGAACTTGAGGTTGAACCTTAGTTGTATTAGCCTTGGACTTCAACTTGAGGTTGAACCTTAGGCTTGAGCTTATTTCGAGGAATACGAGGCTTAAGAATTCTCCATCTTCCACGAACCATGCAAACCTCTCAAAAGCCGTCTTTCGTTATTTTAGAAGCTCAAGAACTAGTAGCTATTGTCCTTGATAAACTAAATTTTGACAAAGTCAATTTTCTAGGAGAGTTTGGGAAATTTAATACTGGAAAGGGACCTATTCAATTAAGCTAAATTACATTCCCCATCATCGAAAATAATATTAGCATAATCCACACGCAATGACTCCAGCTCATTTTGAGAACTAAACACAGGAAGTTGATATTGGTTTGTATCACGGTCCTCTAAATGTGAATATGTGAATCTCAACTTTTGAAGTCTTGGTAACCTTCTTAGTAGAATTTTTGTTTCTCTCCATGACGAAGAGATACTAATGAAAGAGTTTGTATACTAAGGGAGAGATCTCCTGATTCTCTTGAGCATCAAAAGAGATACTTATAAGCTAGTCCGTGTACATCCACATGCCTTAAACTCTTCATTGTCCAAAAGGTTTCTGGTAAGTAAACATTATGAAGTAATTCTACTTTCACAATTAATGTTTCAAGATTCCAGATAGGGGAATATTTGTAATTCTACCAGAAATCGCTAAGTATCTCAAATGAGTTACTAGTAGTGTTATGTCTTCAGGAAAAAACAAACTAACTAGACACTACTCAAATCCAATACTTTAAGAAGTCTAAAGATATTGAACATGCAAGAGTTGATGTCAAATGTTGCACGACTAGAATTTGAAATGCAAGTTCCAGACACAAGCGATGCTGTTTGCAATTTTTCGAATCAAACGAATCATTCTGAACATCACGCTCACAAACCAAGTGTAAGAAGTTCTCTTCATTAGCTTTCTTTAAGCAAAATTCATATTATAAAATATAAATAGAACATGATTTGATCCCACCCTCTGAACTTATTTGGACAACAGTTATAAGGCTTCTATTAACTAGATCCAACAAGTGTTCCCTTGCAAGATCTTGTGGGCTCATATTTCCAATTCTTTTTGTAAATCCCCAGCAATCCACAATAGGATCAACTTTTGGACACTAATTTATTTATCTTTGCGAACACTCTAAAATAAAAAATGCATGGCTTAAAATGATGTGGTAAATGTCTATAACTTAGTTCCAATATGTTCATGCATCCTTCACTAGCAAGGGGGGAGCTTAGACTTTCCACATTTCATTCCACCAATCTCTAAACTATTCTTTGCCCTTGAAAGGAGACCTTCAACCACAACAACCGATAAAGGTAGTCCCTAATAATCTTTTGCAATTTTCATTTTGACCTGAAATAGATCCATAGAGCACTCATCATTGTGAAATACCTTCTCATGCAATAGCTCTTTTCTCATCAGAAAATGGACAAAGGGAATGAAAAACACATTTAAGTTCATCCTTCCAAGATAAATCATTGATTCAACTGGTGAAGAGTATTCTACTACCATTGTTCATGTTAGAAAAGAAACTTTTTATTTCATTCCAAGCTCTTATATCCTCGATATCATCCATAACAACGATGTAGTTTTGTCCTATTAAACATTTGCGAAGCCGATCAACTAATTTTTCTCCACTCATTTCAGATATTTCACGATTATTGAGCTCAACAATATTGCTTAACATATCAAGCAATATATCTCTACATCTATACAGTTGAGAGACACAAAACCACGCATGTTTGTAAAAACAATATTGAACTAATAAATATTCATTAAAAACTTTGTTAGCTAGAGTTGTCTTACCCTAGCAGGGCATGCTAACAATGCATATAATGTTGAGTCGTGTTGAACCTTCTGTAAGTTGATCAAATAATTTTATTGCCTTATCCTTGAAACCGATAACAACTTGATCAACTCTACAAGTTGGCAATAGCTTCGCGGACTGCATCTTTGTACTGAGGAGTTTAATGGGTGTTGTAATTTCCTCATCCTTGAAACCCATAATAACTTGGCTAATTCTGGAAATAATACCTTGAGTTGGCTGCATCATCATGGAATTCATCTCTGCATTATAGAGTTTCATGTTCCTCATATGTTTATCTTGAATGGTCACGATCTCAGTCTTAAAAAGCTTAATTTTTCCATTGACACGATCTCAGTCTTAAAAAGCTTAATTTTTCCATTGACTACCGGAAAGCATGTTAAACTATGCCAAATAGGACAATCCATGAGCGAACACAACTGGATGACATATTTTGCTCGGTATAGTAGGCCACATTGATAATTCTTATTAGTAGATCTTTTAGCTCTTGATCATGCTGATTTTGACCCTCCATTATATCCATGAGAAAAGGTCTCAAATACTCGAGCTTCTGTTGGACTATCCCAACTTTATGCTTTACAATAGGAATGAAATGAATTTTGCATTTTAACATTTTCTTTATGTTTTCCAAGACTGAATCAAACAATCCCAATGCATTGTTCCTAAGAAATTGAAACTCGAATGAATTTGGAATATAGGTAAAAGAAACTCTAACCTCTGCCTTGGCAGCATTAATCTTTTCTAGGATATTAAATAGAAGAATATTATCCTTTTTCATTTCCTCCACAAGTAGTACTGAGCTAATAAGCGAGACAACCTCAGTGACAATGCTATGCACTCATTCTAGAATTGGATTCTCATACTTGCATGATGGACTTAATCAGTAATGTTATATAGAATATGATGATATATAAATAAGCCACCCAATGGCACATAGACACGTGGCAAAAATTGGTCAAGCTGATCAAATATTCTTGATAGCAATTTGGTCATTTCACCTAAGATCAAGGCCAATGGTCAATATAAGACATTTAAGGCTTCCATAGGTTTTATGGCCCATCAATTATCCAAACCTATCAAGTATTAGTATAAATAGCAAAGGAACAAGGTTAGTTCTAGGACAACAAATTTTCATACAATTTCATTTGCTACTCTTAGCTTACTTTGCTCTAAAGTATTTCCTTTTGTCTAAGTGATTGACTTGAGCATTGGAGCCTATTCCAAGGGACAAATCTCCATGGCTCTTATTTTTGTCTCAAGTTTACAGTTTGTGAGTACAATGCTTCTATTATAAACTTTGCTTTGGAGGAACCATGCTGTTTGAACTTCCTAAGACTCAACCCTAAGACTTAGAACTTTTTAGCATCAATATTTAGTATCGTCTATGGGAAATCTTACTAAAAGTCATCCTATTTCATGGCACTTGGCACGCGCCACACTCATAGTAATAATATTCTAATACAAAGGCAAAGAGATTATTTACCAACTCTATTCAAATCGATCAATCATAGTATTTGATCAACTTGGAGGGCAAACTGGGGATCCTAATCCCCAAGCTATGAACAAAGATGAAGAGACCTATAGTCTAAGACAACAAAATGCTATGTTGATAGATATCTTCAATAGACAACACCTTGAGCATACACTTATTATAAGAGAAGAACCACTGCTCATGCCTTCTAGGGTAGAGCTATCTACTTATTCCCTTCCGGGACACTAAGGAGTTTTCCTGAGGGATCATTCCAAGCCCATTTTGTTCTCTCCCTCCAAAGTAGAGTTCTTACTGGCTCTTACACCCCGTGTTTGCGCTCTCTAGGCTTGTGCTAATTAGCATCTTTAGAATCACCTTACCTATTCGAGGGCAAAACCTAAGTCTTCCCAAGTGAAGGCTTTTATAAGTTAAGTCTCACCCCAAGAGTGAGGCTCACCCTTTTGAGGGTCAAAAATCTTACCCTCTATGTCTAGCATCACCTCACAACTCTGGGAGAAAATCTAAGTCTTCTCATGTGAAGGCTTCTACAAGTCAAGTCTTACCCCAAGAGTGAGGCTCGCCCTTTTGATGGTAAAAAAATTGATTCTTTGGGATCACCTCATCCCTTTAGGGGAAAACATAAGTCTTCTCAAGTGAAGACTTCTACAAGTAAAGTCTTACCTCAAGAATGAGGCTCACCCTTCCAAGTGTCAAAATCTCACCCCTCTGGAGGCAATCTTAGGTCTTCTCAAGTGAAGACTTTTACAAGTTATGTCTTACCCCAAGAGTAAGGCTCATTTTTTTAAGTGTCAAAAATCTTATCTTCCGGGATCACCTCACCTCTCTGGGTAGGGGTGTTTATTCAACCGGTATTTGACTTTTTGACTTGTTTGACTTGAACTATTTGACTTTCGACTTGAAAATCTTAAAGTCAAAGTCAGGTCATATAAACCCAAAGTTAATTAAAGTCGAGTCGTTTAAATTTTACTTGTTCGACCGGTAAGTCGAACTAGTCGAACATAAATTTTCTTCCATTTCATATTCTAATTTCAAAATTTAGTACATCATCCTACAAATTTTATATCATTCTACAAATTCAAAATATCTTTTTCATTTTTCATTTTTTAATTTCTTATAAAATAGTTTTACTTTATTATATTATATTTATGCATATCTTTATGAATAATTTTATTTATTTTTAATTATTCCAATTTCCACATTATCATCCGTATATAATATGTGTACAAAACTATAATTCGTAATATATTATATAAGCAACTTTCAAATAGATTATATGTACAAATTTACACACATATCTTTTTGTGTATATTAATCTTAATACATGAATGTGTATTAGTGTATATACAAATTTTAATATTTGAATGTGTATTAGTGTATATATCATGTATAGATATTAAAATAATTTACAAAGTCATAAATTGAGAACCATTTACCAAAACCAATTCATATAGCAAAATCTTATTGAATCACCAACCCCCATTAAGTTAGTTCCTATACGTATATAGGAATACATATGATTACATAATTCTATTTATACTAATAATAAGTTAGTAATATATTTAATATACTTTTTGATAATAAAAATATTATAGTAATAAGTTATATAGTATAAGTATATAAATTATACATTATGTAAAACATATTTTTATTATAATTATAAGTTGTACAAATTTTAGTATATGAATATAAGAACATGTATGTATAGATATATTATATATAGATATTTTAATAAATAGTTAATTATATATAATTACTTAACTATAGTATTTATATATATTAAAAGGAAATTAGTAATCCATTTAATTAGTTATTGAAATAAAAGTGTTACATTAATAACTTGTACACTTATATTAATATATAAGTATAAAAAATATTCATACCTCTAACAATTATACAAAGAAAGATATTTAAGTATTAAGAAAAAATAATATTATTAATTATTAACATATTTAATTATTAAGAATTAAGAATATTATGACTAAAATATGGTGTCTATGTATACAAATATATTAACATATTATTATAGTTATAGATCCTCTTCATATATATATATATATATATATATATATATAATTCGACTTATTTGATTGGTAAGAGACTGACAAAGTCGAATATATATTATTCGACCGTTAAACCAGTCAAACCTGTCCAACTGTAGATCGGTATTCGACTGGTAGTTTGACTTGAAATTTGAGTCAAAGTTGAGTTGAGGAGTCGCTCAATTAATTTGACTTCGAGTCAAAGTCGAGTCGAAAGTCAAATAAGTCAAGTCAAATTATTTTTTTGACTTGACTTGACTCGACAATTCGACTTGACTGAATTTTGAACACCCCTACCTCTAGGGGCCAACCTTCTTCCCAAGTGAAGGATTCTATAAGTTAAGTTTTACTCCAAGAGTGAGGTTCACCCTTCTGAGGGTCAAAAATCTCATCTTTTGGGATAACCTTACCCCTTAAGTCTTATTAAGTGAAGCTTTCTACAAGTCAAATCTTACCACAAATGTAGAGTGAGCCTCATCTTTCTAAGGGTCAAAATTTTTATCCACTGGGATAACCTCACTTTTATGAAGGCAAAGCTAAGTCTTCCCAAGTAAAAGTTTTTACAAGTTAAGTCTCACCCCAAGAGTAAGGCTTTCCTTTCTGAGAGTCGAAAATCTCATTATCCTAGATCACTTTATCCTTCCTGGGGCAAACTTGCATCTTTCCAGATGACGGCTTCTATATGTCAAATCTTGTCCTAAGAGGGAGGCATACCCTTTGAAATATAAAAAATACTACCCTCCAGGGTCACCTCTTTTCTTCGAGCAAGAAAATCCAATGCCACTATCTGGAGTAGTGATAAGTTCATAAATGTCGTATCTTTTATGTATCGTTTACTTCGTTTTTACTATGTATAAGCAAGAATTGACTAATTACCAGCTAAAATAATTTATTTTGAGTTTTGTAGGGTTTGAGTATAGAAAGAATTGAAATTGATCACAAAAGTGGAGGAGAATTGCAAAATTGTGTATAAGATGTGATTGTATAATTTACCTGCACTGATGAGAAGCGATTCTGACATAGTTTGGTAGATTAAGTATAATTTTCTTGTGAAAGCTCCAATTGGGGTGATTCAAGATGTTTTGGAAATCTAAGACATAGAGTTACAACTTTTATGCTTTGCGTTGTTCAATTCGGGATGCATCATGGACAAAATCGAGGATGGAATTGAAGCAGCTGCTGCTAAGCGTGCCCAGGTGCCCAAAAATGTAATGCCTAGGTGCCGAAACCAGTTTGGTTCTATCCAGTGCACCCAGGCGTGACATTTGTGCAGCACCCAAGCGCTGATCATCAGATAAGTCTCATAAGTTTTTTGATTTTTTAAGAAACGTCCTCTCACGAGCCCGTTTGCATGAAAAATCATGTACTTATCATTCCGGATCTCCAAAAGCCTAAAAACATCTATAAATACAACAAGATAAGGGGAGGAAACAATAATCATCATCAGCCACCATTAATTTCATTAATTTCTTAGTTTTCAATAGTTAGATCAATAATTTAGCCGTAGGATAGATTTTGTGAAATGTTCAGCTCAAATTTTATTCTCTTGTCAAGGATTCAAGATTTGACGATTATCAACATTCGTTTTCACTGAAATTATTGAGTTTGTTTTATTTTATGCAAGTCAATTTTTATTTCATTGTGTTCTTGTTCTTTAATTATCATTCTTGTTTTATTGCCTTTAAATTCTTAATTGCTTCCGTAGTGTACTAGTTAGGGTTTTATTTGATCGTTTTTAATTGCTTTTATAGAGTAAATTAATTTAAATTTTCGTTCTTGATTAAATTCTCGCAAGTAGGGTAGATTAATTTAGGGTTTCAATTATTATATTCGCTTTCTTTCCGTAAGGTCAAAATTTTACATTCTTGTCTTTGTTATAATTTTGCGTGATTAAATTTAGTTTAAATTTAGTCAAAAATCCCTGATTATTTCGTCTAACTTGTAAATAGGCTTGTGAACCTAGTAATTGTTCTAATAGTTTTCGTGGGAACAATCCTTACTCATACCTTATATACAAACTCATCTTGTATACTTTGAGTTGATTAGGATAATTAAGGTTTCTTTTTACTATTATTACTTGTTCATTGTTTTCAAAAGTCTAATCAATATTCTACTGATTAAGTTTTTGGCGCCGTTATCGGGGACTATTTTTGTTTGGTAACAATATTAGGTATACTGAGTCTTACTGGATTAGATAAGACAGATTTCTTTTGTTATTTATTTACAATTGATTCTTGTTCTCTTAATAGTGTTTGGATTTGGTCTTCGATATTTGATCTTTGGTTTTCTTTTCTTGTAGTTTATGGTAGATACTCGTTCATCCAATCTACCACTTCATCCGATTGATTTGGAGATTGAACATACGATAAGTAGAAATGATAGACAACAAAATTCAAACCAAGGCGACCATCTAATAGAGAATCCAAGCCGGGGCATGAATGAACAAGAGGAGGGTTCAGGCAATAATGGTAACCTAGTTAATGCTAATGCTAACCTTCGTCATCTTAGAATGTCGATTATGCCATACCTAATTTCGAGAGAGCGAGTTCAAGCATTGCTCGGCTGCCTGTGCAAGCGAATAACTTTGAAATCATGCCTGTACTGATACAAATGCTCCAAACACATGCTATATTTGGAAGAGGACCCAATGAAGATTCCTATAAGCACTTAATTA
The DNA here is from genome assembly GCA_025175665.1 of Cinchona pubescens. Classification (NCBI taxonomy): domain Eukaryota; kingdom Viridiplantae; phylum Streptophyta; class Magnoliopsida; order Gentianales; family Rubiaceae; genus Cinchona; species Cinchona pubescens. Next base: position 436,757 of record JANKKI010000239.1, on the reverse strand, counting down.
GGTTTGAGGAGGTCATTGTACATTCCTATACAATGCAGTCCACCCCGATTGTATCCGGATGAGAGCATTTCATTTTTTTATGTGATAGAGCAAGGTCGCGGTTACAATTGTATAGACAAGGTACTTTCACAACCTGGGACCAACTTGCTCAAGAGTTTCTAGCCAAACACTTTTCACTGGTTAGAATTACTAAGCTTCGAAATGAGATCATATCATTTAGACAAATCATTGGAGAGAGCTTAGGTGAAGTGGGGCCGCTTCAAGGAGTTGTTGAGGAAGTGTCTGCAGCGTGTTATATCTCTATGGATGCAAGTCCAAACCTTCTATAATGGACTATTTTCGATGACATATTTGCTAGATTGATAGTTGACACAAGTATGGGAGGTTCTTTTCCATTCAAGACTCTAGAGGAAGCACAAGAATTATTAGAGAGAATGGCATTTACTCATTACTATCATGGAGCAATAACTCTCGCAGTTGGACAACAACAAGTGAATCAACCCAATATCCAACGAAGAGGTATGTCGAACTATGACACTTTCTTATGTCAGCAGAACATGATAATGAGTGCCATTACAAACTTGACTCAAGCTGTAAAGAACATGGGAAGGAGTTTGGTGAACTCTATTGGGTTGACATCTCAAGTGATTTTGAGTTGTGATTTCTGTGGAGAAAATCACCAAAATAGCTTCTGTGATGCTTCGGTGATGCAAGAGGAGCAGGCTGAATATGTTTCTAGTTAAAATTCTAACTCATATAATCAGCTCACATACTATAGCAATACACACAACCTTTCTTTGAGAAATCATTTGAACTTTTCTTTGACTAACCAAAACAATGTCCAAAATCTTTCATTTATACAGGTCAACCAACCACAGAAAATTTTTTCCAACCAAACCTTGATATTTAGACCTTATCAACCACCACATCAAAGATATGCCCAAAACTTTCCACTTCAACAAAATAGCTCATACCAACTTCCACAACAAAGACCACCATCTTAAAATCCAAATTATCCCACGTATGTGAATCAAGATACATCCATTGATGATAATCTAAGAAGCGATTTTGAGAAATTGCAAAGGGAGTATGAAAATTTTCGAGCTACCACGAAGAACCTTGAACTACAATTGGGACAAATAGCCTGACAAAACAATGAGAGACCGGTTGGAGCATTGCCAGTGATATAATTCCAAATCCAAAAGAGCAATGCAATTCAATCTCCCTAAGAAGTGAAAAAGTGTTGGTTGTGCCGAATGAAAAACCAGAGGATGGTGAGCAAGAAGAGAAGAAAACTCCAAGGTGATTGAGGAGAGAATGAAGTTGGTTCTGATGATGACAAGAGGACAAAAGTGGATGAAAACCTTAAATAAGGAGATGAAAAAGAAACATGTAGTGGAGCCTTTAAATTTGCATTCTTCGATAAAGATTTCATTTCCTCAAAGGCTCAACAATTCCAGAAAGGAGGAAAAAGACACGCAATTTCAACAATTCCTCAGCATGTTCAACAAGGTAAATGTCAGCATTCTTTGGTTGATGTGCTCAACAAAATGCCCAACTATGTATGGTTTATGAAGGATTTATTAACAAGGAAGTGGAAATGGGATAATGATGAGAAAATTTATCTCGATGCCAAGTGTAGTGTAATTTTTCAACGGAGATTACCCTCTAAACTCAAAGATCCTGGTAACTTCTCAATACCAGTGAATATTAGAGAACAACACTACATCATTCACTTTTTGATTTAGGGGCTAGTATCAACATCATACCGAAATCTGTTTATGATAAGTTAGGAATCACCAACGCCAAACCAACTAATGTTACACTCTAACTCACGAACTTGACTGAAAGGAAACCATATGGCTTGTTGGCAGGACGTGCTTGTGCAAGTAGAGAAGTTGGTGCTTCTCGTTGATTTCTTGATGTTGGACATCAGCAAGGACAATGAAATACGGTTGATTCTTGGGGGGGCTATTTTTATCAAACGCACGTGCATTGATAGATATTTAAAAAGGGAATTTGATTTTACAAATTGAAAATGAATCGGTTGAAATTGATATTTTTTATAATAATGATAATTTTCTATTTTTGAAGAAAAATGTGCTAATCATTCACTTGATCGTCAAAATGAAGAATCAAAACCACCCGATGATGTGTGTGTAGGTGAGAAAGAATCAAGAAAGTTGTGCAAAGCATTAGAAAATTTGTGATATCCAAAAGTTTAAAGAGCACAAAAAGAAGAGAAAATGGTTCAAAAAACAATTGGACGTGTTACTGAGGACATTGGCTTTAATGACTACAAGGGAACATAGATTTCTTCAAGGAAAAGTTGGGAATCAACAATTAATGGTTAAGAAGATTGGGATAAAACTTTTCCTGTGGGCCACTAGGCCTAAAGAAAGGGAGTAGCCAAACAGCCTAGCATGTTTTATATAAGTGGGAGTGCAATATTCAAGCTTAAGATTATAAACAAAGTCGCTACATGGGAGGCAACCCATGTTTTTTCTTAATTTTATTTCTTATGTTTTTGTTTAGTTTCTTAGTTTTATTGTTTTTCTTAATATCTTAAGGGATTTTATGTTTCATTTTTGTTTCAGTGGTTGATGTTTTCCACTTTGACTTAAGCGATTTAGTTCAACATGAACGGCACCAAAACGTTCTTCATTGACATTGAAGCTTCCCTTTTTCCCTTTCTATTCTTTATTTTTGCATTATGGACAATACTATACTCTAAGTGTGGGGTGGTGAGTTTTCTTAATTTTTATTTGCTTGGTGTTCTATTTGTACATTTGTTTAATTTTTGCTTTATTATTTGTAGCTTAGTTTTTGATTTGAGAGCTTTTCAAATGTTTGAAAATTTTGTTCACAAATTGCTTAGCATGTTTCTTTGATTTTCTAATTGATAATTTTTGAGTTAAGTTGTCATGAGCAGGGTAGTCGTTGTTAAGATTTTCCTAGCATGGTTTCTAATTTTTTAGCACTAATAGCCCTACACTATTATAGCTTTTTGACACTAAGAGATAATTGTGTATATTCACTTATATTGACTTTAGACACTTGCTTTATTACATTTTCAAAGTGAAATTTTAGATAATTTAATTTGATTTAAAGATGAGGATAGGCAATTCTTTGGACGTTTGAGCCTTTGAAGCCAACCCTACTGTAAAATTTATTGCTAAAACCCTACTTGATCCTTATTTTGTTTTGAATGGATAGAAACACCATTCATTTTTTTCTAACTCTAACTCATTTTTTATCTAATTTTGTGAGCTATTCTAATTGTCCCTTAAGAGCTTTAATGCCACCTTAATTGTTAAGGGCATATAAGGATGGAGGTAGTTATATGAGTTTATTAGAATGAATGGTGTACAGTTTTAGGTGTAGGAGTGTTAGAAATACTTTTTTTGTTGACCATAGTAGGTGGTGCCCAACACTGGCACCTGTGTTGGAATATTGTAGTTGGTGTTTATCACTGGCACCTCTATTGGATTGTTAGCAGGTAGTGCCTATCACTGGTACCTGTATAGATATTTTTTACGGGTAGTGCCTACCACTGGTACCCATTTTGGGCAAAAGAAAAAAAAGAAAAAGAAAAAAAGAAAGATATTTTTACAAGATGTTGGTGTGAAGGGTTGAAATTGAAAAAGTAAAATTTTTGTGGGTGTTTGGAGAATTAAGTGTGGGGTTACTTCTTTGAAGGATGGGTATTTTAATTTTCAAAAAGAAGTTTTATATTAATGAGGCACACATTAATTTAAAACTCTTTTTCTTATTTGTTTATCCATTTTTTTCCTTCTTTGTTAGCCAAGACCCTAACCTTACTTTGCAAGCTAAAAGTTCTACCTAATTTAAGTCGAGTCACTTGTCTACATTAGTGGAGAAATATAAGAAGAGTAAGCTATGAAGTGTTAGTAGAAAAATTTAAAAGGTTTGCATGATTTGATCTGGGTGTCTTAAAAGTTATTTTTGTATGGCTATGCACAAACCTACACTGAAATTTATGTATGGGGATTTATTATTATTTGACTATTTTCCTTATGATAGTTTGGTTCTTGATTATTCATGTGGACAATTGATGAGGTTTGTTGAGTATGTTTGTGATTTATTTTTGTGCTTTGCTCGAGGACGATCAAAAACTAAGTATGGGGTAGTTGATAAGCTCATAAATGCCGTATATTTTATGTATCGTTTACCTCGTTTTTAGTGATGTATAAGAAAGAATTGAATAATTATGAGCTAAAATTGCTTATTTTGAGCTTTTGAGGGTTTGAGTGAAGAAATAATTGAAATTGATCAAAAAAGTGGAGGAGAATTGCAAAATTGGAATTTACGTGCACCTACGAGGAGCGATTCTGGTATAGTTTGGTAGATTGTGCATAACTTTCTTGTTTGAGATCCAATTGGGTTGATTCCAGTGAAGATGTTTTGCTAAGATAACACATAGAACTACAACTTTTATGTTTTCAGTTTTCCGAAATTCGGGTTTCATCATGGTCAAAATTGAGGATGGTATTGAAGCAGCTGCTGCCAAGCGCGCCTAGGCATCCAAAAATGCAGTGCCTTGGCGCTGAAACCAGTTTGGTTCTACCCAATGTGCCCAAGCGTGACATTTGTACAATGCTCAGGTGCCGATTGTCGGATAAGTCTCATAAGTTTGCTTATTTTGCAAGAAAAGTCCTCCTGTGAGCCCGTTTGCGTTGGAAATCATGCATTTATAATTCCAGAGCTCCAAAATGCTAAAAACACCTATAAATACACGAAGAGAAGGGGAGGAAACAATAATCATCATCAGCCATCATTGGTCTCAATAGTTTGATCGATAATTTAGCCATAGGTTACATTTTCTCAAATGCTCAAGTTCAAATTTTATTCTGTTGTCAAGGATTCAAGATTTAACGATCATCAACATTCGTTTTGGCTACAATCTATTGAGTTTGATTTATTTTATGCTATTCAATTTTTTTTTCATTGCATTCTTGTTCTTTAATTATCATTCTTGTTTTATTGCTTTTAAATTCTTAATTGCTTCCGTAGTTTAGTAGTTAAGGTTTTATTTGATTGTTTTTAATTGCTTTTATAGAGTAGATTAATTTAAATTTTCATTCTCGATTAAATTCTCGCAAGTAAGGTAGATTAAATTAGGTTTTTAGTTAATTATATTCACTTGCTTTCTGTAGGGTCAGAATTTTACATTCTTGTCTTTGTTTTAATTTTTCGTAATTAAATTTAGTAAAAAAACCCCTGATTATTTACTTCTAACTAGTAAATAGGCTTTTGAACCTAGTAATTGTTTCAATAGTTCTCGTGAGAACTCATCCTCTATGCAAACTCACATTGTATGCTTATGAGTGTGTGAGAGTTGATTAGGATAATTAATGTCTCTTTTTGTTATTATTACTTGTTCATTGTTTTCAAAAACTTAATTAATATTCTGGTACCGAACAAGTAGGAATAATCCTTCTAAAAACAAATGCCAAACCTTGTCTCAAGGTCAAGGAATACCATTCAGGGGAGAAATTTAGTTTAACCTAGGAGAATTGTGGCTAGGTTTAGTTTGGTTTCAAGACTAAGGCATTACCTAAGAGATTTGTGCCTAAACTTACCCCTTTGGGGGCAAAAAAAGAGCATTTCCTATGAGAAAAATTCCTTGATTAAGCATGTTCCGAAGAGAAATCCTCAATCCTCGGGGGGGTAAAAAAATAAATTCGCCTAGGAGAGTTGGGCCTAGGTTAAACTTGGTTGCAAAATCGGGCTTTACCAAAGAGATCGAGTTGTGCTTAGGCTAAACTTGGTCCCAGAATCATGTCTTAACCCTTTGGGATGGAAAATTAATTCTATTTAGTTAAGATGCACCTAGGTTGAGGTTCAAGGCTCAACCTTCTGGGAGTGAAAAATAATTCTACTTAGGTAGGGTGTACTTAGGATAAACTTGGTTACAATACAAAGCTTATATTACCTCTCTAGGGGCAAAATCTAAACTTGAGCTAGGTAAGGTGTGCCTAGGCTAAGATTAGTCCCAAGAAGTGCACAAAAAGTATATGAAGATTGCTTCTAAGAGTAAGACTTACTCTTCTAGGGGCCAAAAAAAAAAAGCATTTTTAAAGAAGAATTGCAAAAGCTAAGAATAGTTCCGCATGAATATATAGCTCTACGTGACCATGGCTCCGTACGTAAATAGTGAAGCTCTTAAGCTTCGCACCTAAGTGTAAGAATGCTTGAGTTTCTTACCTAAGCTGAGAATCATCTATGCTCAGCAGCCAAGTTGAGCACCAAAACTAAACAAAAAAGCTAAATATGCTCCCAAGAGCATGATTTACCCTTTCAACAACAAAAGTTTTAAGTTTTTGAAGCAAAGGCTACCAAAGCTAAATATGTACCCAGAGCATGACTTATTTATTCTAGGGCAGAAATAAGGTCTTTCCAACCTCAACACATAAGTGGCGCATCACCCAAGAATGATATCTAGGTTCAATACCAAAGTTGAGTACTTACGTTGAGCACCTAATTCAAGCCTATGTTTGAGGTGAGAACTATGATAAAAGAAGTTAGATTATCAACAAAGCACCACAACCTTTCGGGGAAGTAATTCAACATTTCTTAGTCACTTGAAACAATATTAAGTGGCTAAGGGGGCAAAGAGATGTGAAAAAACTCTCAATTCAATAAATCTTCAAAGTAGTAAAGACAAGGCAAAATATCATAAATAAATGAACATAATACAAGTGGAGTTGGTACAAGGGAAGGCCTAACTCAAAGTTAGAAATATGAACTACAAAAGAAATAAAATACAAAATGTTAATCAAAGGCATGCTTGGACACATTCTTAACTTGAAACCCCTGTGAAGGACTGAGTTTTCGACTAGGGAAAATTAATCTAAGTTATCAGTACCTCATTCCATATGAAGAGCAAGTTGCAAGAGCACAACTCAAACCTTGAGCTCAAGCCTAAGGTTCAACCTCAACATAGTTCAAGCCTAAGGTTTAACCTCAAGCTTAAACCTAAGGTTTACACCTCAAGCTCAACTTAAGGCTCAACCTCAAGTTCAAACCTATGGTTCACCTCAAGCTCAAGCCTAGAGTTCAACCTTAACCTCAAACCTAAGGCTTACACCTCAAACTCAACTTGAGGCTCAACCTCAAGTTCAAACGTAAATGTTCAACCTCAAGTTCAAATGTAAATGTTTAACCTCAAGTTCAAGCCTAAGGTTCAACCTCAACCTCAACCTCAAGCCTAAGGCTTACATCTCAAGTTCAACTTGAGGCTCAACCACAAGTTCAAACCTAAGGTTCAACCTCAAGTTTAAGCCTAATTTTCAACCTCAAGCTCAAGCCTAAGCCTTACACCTCAAGCTCAACTTAAGGCTCAACCTCAAGTTCAAACCTAAGGTCAAACTTCAGGCTCAAGCCTAAGGCTCAACCTCAAATTTAAGCCCAAGTCTTACACCTTATGCTCAACTTAAGGCTCAAGATTCCTAAAGTTCTAACCTAAGGTTTAACCTCAAGCTCAAGCCTAAGGTTTACACCTTAAACTCAACTTAAGGCTCAACCTCAAGTTCAAACCTAAATGTTTAATCTCAAACTAAGCTTAAGGTTCAACCTCAAGTTCAAGCCTGAGGCTTACATCTAATAATCATCTTAAGGCCTTAGAATATCACCCTTGCTCCAAGGCCATTTTGCCATGGTTTTGGCAACAAGGACTAAGGAGTGGGGACTGACTGCGGTAGATGGACCTCAACTAACACTAGTAGAAGACCTATCAATGCAATGGTGATTCCATCAACCTTCAACTCAAATCTTGAGCAACTTGGCAAAGTGGGAAGATTCAATTCCTAACACACCCCTTGTCAAAGTTACATCTCTATTTCAATGATTTTCTTAATGAGTAAGAGCCAAGACCAAATCAGGAAGAAATAATCTTTGAAGTCGAGTGACGAATAGCTGCGGTGAAGACAAAAACACTTGCATCGAAGCAAGGAACGAATACGGTGTTGCGTTATGCAATCGTAGACTTCTTTATCTCGATGAATGTAGCTACGACATTACAACCTTAACCAACTGAGGTCTTGGTAATGACTTATGGTTGAAATTCAAAAATTTTCCCTTCGGGAGATAATTCAAAATTCAAAATGTGGCTCCAGCCAAGACACAGGTTGAAGATTACTGCGCTACTCTTAACTCGGATAAGCTTAACTTGAGAGTGGGGAACAAATGATGATACATAAATAGACCACACGATGGCACGCGGATACATGACAAATTGATTAAGGTAGTCAAACACTCAAGAGGGCAATTTCAATCATTTTACTTAAGATCAAGGCGAATGGTCAATCCAAAATATTTAAGGTCTCTATGTGCATATTATTAGGTTTATGACCCATTAATTATCTAAACCCATCAAGTACTAGAATAAATAGCAAAGGACAAGGTTAGTTCTAGGATAATACATTTTCATTACAACTTCATTTGCTACTCTTATAATTAGTACTTACTTTGCTTTAAAGTATTTTCTATTGTCTAAGTGACTAACTTGAGTGTCAGAGCTTATTACGGGGGACAATACCCTATTGCTCTTATTTTTGTTTCAAGGTTATGATTCATAAGGACGGCTCTTCGATTATAAACTTTGCTTTGGTGGAATCGTGTTGCTCGAACTTCTTAGGACTCATACTAAGACTTAGAATTTTTTTAGCATCAACACAAGCCCATCTTGAAGAATTTTTCCAGATCCCTCCTCAAATGAATCGTCAAACTAACGAGAATAGTGAATACCTCAAGAACATTAGCGAGACCATAAGTTCATTCCCCATCCGAATAATGTCTCATGGGGGCCTTGAAAGTATTCAAACCTCAAGAAATATTCCAGTGAACTCTGGAGTGCAAGGCTTATGAATGTTGTGCTCCAAATTTGGATGCTCCTTGGATGTTTTTTCATTCTTCATGGGCTTATTCATTAAAATAACAACACCATACAACAGGCCTCCAATTTCAAATTCTACTTCTTTTGATTTCGAATTAGCAATTAGCCCAACCCAAATAACAAGCTCAAGAAAATTAATGGGGACCTTGAAAGGATTCAAACCACCAGAAACATTTTGGTGAACTCCGTAGTGTAGGGCTCATGAATGTTGTGCTCCAAATTTGGATACTCTTTGGATGTTTTTTCATTCTTCATGGGCTTATTCATTAAAATAACAACACCATTCAAGAGGCCTCTGGTTTCTTCTACTTCTTTTGATTTCAATTAGCAATGAGCCCAGCACATATGACAAGCTCGTGAAGACAGCTTTTCCTGTAGTCGGCACAAGGTGATCACCATGTTCGTGCCACTCCGCCATTCCCAGAAAAATATATACAGGAATCTTAATTCCAGGTTAAGTGATCACCTTAGTTTTTTCGCATGATAAAGGATGTTGTTGAAAATTTAAATCAAGTCTTATTATTTATTAGTGGGATTTGATGTCTATCTTTTATTGCGTTAAATTATGTGAATGTTTGGTTTTGGGACTAGAGCCCTTGTTTTTGGCAAGTTACGTTTTGGTGTTAGTTTGAGCCCAAGTAGTATAGACTTGGTTCGTGTTAGCTTGAATTCGGAGTGTGTGTATATATATATATGTTAGGTTTTATTGCGGTGCCGATATATGAGATTAGAGAAATAAAAAGAATCTTTTTGTTGCCCCATTCTTGTGCTTGTGACAATAGAAATAGTTTGTTTAGTTGCCTCATTTTGCGTGTGTGTTGATTGAATTGGCAAGACTTTCTTCTTCAATTATTTCTAGTACCGTTACTGCTACTTTTGTTCTCGGCCGCCTCTGTTCTTTGCTTATTTTTTCTTGTTCCATTCTTGTGGGTTAATTTTATTTTAGGATTTTAAACCTATAAAGTGGTATCGGAATGTTGTGAGATCTTGGAGATAAATTTAAAAAATCTATGGATAGTTCATATATCTTACAATATTATCCCATTTTTGTTCTTGATGGCAAAAATTATTTTGAAGTCTAAGCAAAGTCAGATGCAAAATTTCTTTATTTGTATTGGAGTTTGCCCTACTGTTAATCAAGGATTTGATGAACCCCAAGAAAGGGCATAGTTGATAGCCGAAGAACTTAAGGAGTTGGAGAAAAATAGACAATTGGATTGCAAGGCATGCCACTACCTCAACACCAAGGTCCAGTTGCATGTATTCAATAAATTTTTGAATGCAAAAACTACAGAAGAGGCCTAGACAATTTTGGTGAATTCAAATCGTGGTAATGCTGACATAAGAAAAATCAAACTGCAAGAACTCAGGAGACAATATGAGTTGACTTAGATGGAACCAACCGAGTCAGTTAAAGTTTTTATTGGTAGTATTAGTAATCTTGATAAATGGTATGAGAACAAATGGTGAAGTTCTTGAAGAAGTTAAAGTTCTTGTAAAAATCGTATGGTCATTGAGTACAAAGTTTTAAAAAAAAAATGATCTTGTGGCATACAAGGACTTGAATACTCTGAAATTTGATGTACTGGAGGGTGAATTGGTGACCTATGAGATGTCCCTGAGTCAACAGACAGTTGATACAGTTGAGGAGGCGTTGCATGCCAAGGTGAATCAACCTAAATAAAATGAGGAGATGATGAATGTAGATAGATCAAATCAAAGAGGTTAAAATTTCAGAGGTAGAGGATGTGGTGGCAGCAGAGGCCATTGTCAAGGTCATAGTAGATATAATTTTAATTACCAGCAAAGAAATAATAATGGTAATTTTAGGAGGTACCGGTAGAATAATCAATTGAACAATAATTTTCAAAGAGTTGATAGATCTAAAATTAAATGTTATTGTTGTGGTAACACCAGACATTGTCAAAATGAATGTTGGTATAATAAAAATCATGATGGAGAAGTGCATGGAAACATGGCTGAAAATAATGGTGATAAACAAGAGACTTTTGTTTTTCAGTTCCGAGTCTAAAGAAAATAAAAAGAATGAATGGTTCATTGATTCTGGTTGTAGCAATCACATGTATGGAAAAATATATTTTCTAATCTGGATGAATCTTTTAGATCGTATGTGAAATTTGGAAATAATGGAAAAGTTTCTATTTTAAGAAAGGGTAAAATTGGTATTACTCCAAAAGATAGGTCTTCCAATTTTATTTCTGATGTGCTTCATATGTGCCAAGTTTATATCATAATTTGTTGAGTTTGGGGTAGTTATTTGAAAAAAGATATGACATACGTTTCAAACATGGTGTTAGTACTATCACTAATGATAAATTCGGACTAATTCCTAAGGTAAATATGAACCATAGTCGTTTGTGACCTCTTTCTCTAAATTGCGGTGATATACCTTGCTTTAGTTCTATAACTTTTGATGATACTTGACTATGGCATTTGCATTTTAGGCACTTAAATTTTCAGAGTTTGAAATTTCTTGTAAAGAAAAATTTGGTTATTGGTTTGCTTTTTATTAATTATCCTAACAAGCAGTGTGAGTCTTATATCTGAAGAAAGAAGCATAGAGAATCTTTGAACTCCAAAAGGCAAGGCTTGGAGGGAAAAGAAACCATTACTGTTGATTCATTCAAATTTGTGCTCAGTGAAGGTTCCTTCTAATGGTGGTAGTAAGTATTTTATCACCTTTATTGATAATTTTAGCAGAAAAACTTGGGTGTATTTTTGAATAAATAAATCTGATGCATGTGATGTGTTCCAGAAGTTCAAGTATTATGTGGAGAAGTAAAGTGATTATTTCGTTAAAATTTTAAAAACTGATATGGGCACTGAGTTTCTTAGAAAATAAGGCATTAAACATCAGTTGATAGTTAGGTACACTTCTCAGCAAAATTGTGTGCTTGCGAGGAAAAATCGAAGTGTGATGAACATGGTGAGATCCATGATGCATTATAAGAATATGTCTAAAGGTTTTTGGGCAAAAGCTATCTATTGTGCCATTTATGTGTTAAACAGGTGCCCTACAAGATGTAATTGTGGGCATCTCTATATGAGGCTTGGACTAGTAAGAAATCACATATTTCTCAATTTAAAAGTATTTGGCTGTCTTACCTATATCCATGTTCCTAATATTTTGAGGAAGAAATTAGATGACAAGGTGGAGAAGTGTATTTTTCTTGGTTACAGTCATGAGACAAAGAGATACAAGTTGTTTAATTCTGATACAGGAAAGGCGATTATAAATAGAGATGTTATTTTTGATAAACAGGGTGCTTGGGATTGGTCCAAAAAAGATCCCGAGCCATCATCAAGACATCCACCAATGATTCTAATAGTGGAGGAAGAGAGTTCCAGTACACAGCCGATTCAACCAGTTGTGCAACCTATCCCACCAAAGTTATCCAGTTGCCCACAAAGACAGCGCTGTTACTTGCTCATTTGCAAGATTATGTTATTTCTAATAACAATGATGTGTTTGATGAAGATATTGTTAATTTTGTATTGTTTGCAGATTATAATCCAGTTATATTTGAGGAAGCTATCAAACAAGATCACTGGATTCAAGCCATGGATGAGGAGATACATGCCATTGAGAAAAATCTATAAACACGTGAGAGTTGACTACTCTTCAGCCAACAAAGAAACCAATTGGAGTTAAGTAGGTGTATAAGACCAAAGACAAACCAATTGGAGAGGTAGATCGCTACAAAACGAGATTGGTTGTTAAAGTTTACAAGCATAAGGCAAGTATTGATTATTTTTTGGTCTTTACACCGGCGACTAGACTTGACACTGTTAGGATGACTGTCTTATGTGCTGCCAATAATTGTTGAAAATTTTATCAAATGGATGTGAAATCTGTATTTTTGAATAGTGTTCTTAAAGAAGAAATTTATGTTGAGCAGTTTGCAGGTTATGTCGAAAGGGATCAAGAAAATAAAGTGTACAGGTTGAAAAAGACATTATATGGGTTGAAACAAACTCCTAGTGACTGGTTCACTTGCATAGATTCTTATATTTATGGATCGTGGATTTCAAAGATGCCCATATGAGCATATTCTGTGCATCAAATTTAATCCAAATAGAGATGTTCTCATTGTATGCTTATATGCGAGTATGATTTGATTTTCATAGGCAATAATTCCAAATTAATTTTTGAATTTAGGGAGGTTATAATTAACCATTTTGAGATGATAAATTTGGGATCAATGTCTTATTGTTTGGGTATTGAAGTTTGTCAGTTAGATGGTGATTTACACATTTAGAGAAAAAATATGCTAGTGATATTTTGAAAAGGTTTGAAATGGATACTGCCAAACAAATAATGACTCTGATTGAAGAATAATTAATATTGACAAAAGATGATACTGGTGATTTTGTTGATACTACTTATTTTAAGAGATTGGTTGGGAGTCTCAAGTATTTGACTTCTAGGAGACCTGACATAACTTTTGGAGTTGGCTTGATTAGCAAATTTATGGATACACTCCACGCCAATGTATAAGATAGGTAGCTAAGAGGATTTTGAGATACATTCCAGATATACAGTCTCATGACATTTTTTATACTTATATTGATGATTATAGACTTGTTAGATATACAAATAGTGATTAGACTGCTAAGATATGATTCAAAGGAGAAGTACTTCGATTTATATATTTTATTTGGGTAATGGTATATTTTTCTGGTTTTCAAAGAAGTAGCAAGTGACGGCTTTGTCTACAGTTGAGGCGGAGTACATTGCAGCAGCATGTAGTGCTACTCAAGCGCTATGGTTGATAAAGATGCTTGGGTTTTTACAACACAAGCAAGAAGGTCTTACTAAAATATTTTGTTATAGCAAATTTGCTATTGAATTGACAAAGAATCCAATTTTTCATGGACGCAGAAAACACACTGACATCAAGTTCCACTTCATTTGTGAGTTGGTGCAATTCAAGGAGATAACTATTGATTATTGCAAGATTGAACATCAAAAATTGATATTTTTACAAAGCCACTCAAACTCAAGTTGGAGTCATTTGTGAAATTGAAGAAAATATTAAACATGCGTAAGTTTGAAGACATTGATTTAGGAGAGACAGTGTAGAAAAATTAAATCAAGTCTTATTATTTATTAGTGGGTCTTTGATGTATGCCTTTTATTGGATTAAATTATGTGAATGTTTGTTTGGAACTAGAGCTCAAGTAGTATAGACTTGGTTTGTGTTAGCTTGACTTTGGAATATATATATATATATATATATATATATATATATATATATATATATATGTGTGTGTGTGTGTGTGTGTGTGTGTGTTAGGTATTGTTGCGGTGCCTATATGTGAGATTAGAGAAATAAAAAAAATCTTTCTGTTGCCCCATTCTTGTGCTTGTGGGAATAGAAATAATCCATTTAGTTGCCTCATTTTGCGTGTGTTGATTGAATTAGCATGACTTTCTTCTATAATTATTTCTAGTACCGTTACTGCTGCTTCTGTTCTCGGCCATCCCTATTCTTTGCTTATTTTTTCTTGTTCCATTCGTGTGGGTTAATTTTATTTTAGGATTTTAAATCCTACAGATGTCGATCCCTTCTATCCGCGGGAGCATTTCAATGGCAGAATCCATTCAAACACGATCCAAGCGTTAATTTCCTTCTCTTTCGTTATCTGATTACTTTGTGGAAGACTGAAAAAAAATTGCAAAGGTTTGTTAATAGCATAATGTTTCAGATGGAAGATTCCTTGTGCTGTCAAGCAAAGATAAAACAGAACGGAGTGCCATAGTTTAATTAACCAAGACTTTTTGTTAAAAACTTTGATATTCAAGAAGCCGAAAATTCTTAGTTAGTCCTATACAACAACATTAGATTATTCATAAAATAAGAAATTTTTATTTTTTAGACAGACTTCTTACTTTATGAATAATTTTATGACTGTGCACGGTGTAGTAAGAAAAAGAACTACTCAATTTGAATTGCTTTTTGTCAAAGGATGTAAATCTTGGAGCTATCAAAAATAAATGTTGTTATGCAATAATACATTTGAATAAGATCTAAAATATTGTCATGTTAGTGAAAACAATTTTCACCGATTAAACAAAAAATATATACGGCTAACAAGCATTTCACTCTCTGTTAGGCTACCCCTTGTTTGACCAGAAGGCAAACAACACTTCGTTCCGTTGTTGCGATTGTGAATAAGAAAAAAATACTCTCCCATAAGTTATTTTAAAAGAAGTTCTTAAACATGCAAACATTCATATGTATTACTGCCACTATAACAAATCTGCTTATTTACAACATACAAAATGTACCGTAAAAAATTGCCGCGCAAAGTCATTTGCGGCACTTTTGTGGCGCAACATTTTTGTATCACCCATTCAACCATCATAAAAGAAAGTGACAGTTTTATATTGCAAGTATTAGTGGTACATTTGCAGCACAATTTTGTTATGCCGCAAAAATTTTCGACATAATTCTAGTGTGATAAATATATTTGCAATGCTTTTTTGTAGTACAATAGCGATGTTAAATATAACTGTAGAGTGTATATTAGCTAAAAATATAATTGCTTCAGTACGCATAAATACAAATAATTACTTTAATAAAATTAATAATTAACTGATACACAAAATATTCATAAAATACCATAGTTGCAAAGTTAGGTTCATGCATGAACATCTATCACATATCATCATACTAAAGAAAATAGTATAATTGTTCTTGAGTTAAACTAATATTTCTCTTCATGTACAGAACAAACTTCTATTACACTTGATGTTTGACTTCAAAAGTACAACTTCTAAATTTGTATCTCTAAAAATATTCCTGCATATCATCCTTATGCATTAGTAAAAATACAAATATATACAGAAATAGATTGCATAAACATCATGTACTTGATATAAAAAAATAATAAATAGACATATTATGACTTTCTTAAAATTTGTAATAATAATAATAATAACAACAATAATAATAATAATAATAATAATAATTTGGCTTCTCTACTAATTTCTATACCTTAACCGGTACTAAGCACTCAGTTTACTGTTGCCTTACTAGAAAAGATTGCTTCGACACATGCCTAGATAGGGCTGTAATTGAGACTCAACAAGTCAGACAAGGGTATGTTCAAGTTTGGCGTATTAGATGTCAGAGAGGATTGTTCGTATTCAGGTCGAGTTCATGCCAAGCTCAGAGAGTGATGATCAAGTTTAGCTTGAATTAATGTTTAATAATTTGTTTGAGAAAATATTGGCTTGGCTCATTGCTTTTGAGCTGAGTTTGAACAAATCTATTATTCGTTTGTTTGTGACTTTTATCCTATTTTGCTATTTTCTTACCCTAAAATTTTGCTCTATAATAGTTTAGAATTCAATTATGATGGTTAAAGGATGTAATGTGGATGCGATTATTTAGGGAAGTGATTTATAACTTGTGATTCAAAATATATATAAAAAATAAGGAAAGAAAGATTTAATAAGGGAAATAACTAATAAGTAGGAAATATAGAAAATATTCTGTGCAATTAAGTTGCCTACTTCCTATCTTCTATTTTATATTCACGAATTTATCAATCTGAATAGCATGATGATCGTGCTTGCTTGTTAAAAAAAGTTGAGCTCCAAAAGTCGTACAGGTTTGGATTGATAACTCAATGCAACAAGTTTGAACGAGTTTGTCTCGAACCGAATTCAGGCCAAGTACCGTACTATTTGAGTTCATTTACCATCCAAGGCTTAGCATCTGAGTCCACAAATAACCAAAGGCTGACGTTGCACCGACACAGTTGGTATGTAATATGAGTCAACAGTTCGATCCAAACAATTACAGTTGACGAAAGATGAACCATGGTTACTGGTCTAAACATGTCTATAATATCAGAGCCAATATAAAAAATGAAACATAAAATCAACATGTGTTATCATAATCATATGATGTGCCAAACATTTAAAATTTACATATTCCCTGCGTCTCATTGAAAGTGTCATACTTTTTTTTAATCTATCCCAAATTCTGTGTCACTTTCTAAAATTGGCAAAAAGTTTTTAAACCCACTTTACACATTTCAACTCTTTATTTGTTTTATTAGATGGCCCAAAAATATTTTATTTTGATTGATTGCTAAAATTGGAGATGCCCAAAAGAGCACATATGTCAAAAATTCTAGAATGAATCATTAGAGCGTGTAAATAACTCTAGGCTTTGTAATTTTTGTTGGATCCAATTCTTTGGCCGTACACTAACACAAATCATGTTTGAATAGCCCAGACTATTACTTAACAAAATTTTCAGTATGGGTAGTCATGTAAAAAAGCAAAGTCAAAATATCCACTAACTTTGTATTGATGAAAAAAACACACTTCCCAAAATACGACAAAAATATCGGGTGGAGCGAGTAATATATGGTTAAACTTACTATTTTTGTATGTTCATGGCATCTTACTATTTTTTCTTTTCCTTCTTCTTCTTACTTTTCCATTCATGATAGTATTCATCTTCTTTTAATTCCTAACGTCCAGATGTCATTGCTTCTTTCTTTCTCCTTCACTCGTTCTGATTTCTTGATCTCTCTCTTTTCCATGGACTAAAGCATCAACAAATAAGAGTATTAGGGAGGTTAGTTAAGATAGCATAGCATTCTTATAAATCGGATAATTAATGTACATTCTCACACCAATCTCTCTCGATTATCTTAGTAGAATTCAAATGCTTATTTAAAAGTTAATTAGGATAATAAAGTATTTTTTTTTGAAATCTATGAGATAAATATTATTTTGAATTAATTATATAAAAAAGGATTTAGTTTAGGTATTAATAACTCTTTGTTGTAATAAATAATTATTAGTTTTCTCTCGAACAATCATTTTCATAAAAATAATTCTTTTGAATAATTTACAAAAATTATTTCCCTTATCTATATGTAAAGAATTATTATCCTTGTATAGAAAATAATTCTTTTTATTTTTTTGAGAAATTCATTATTGAAAATTTACGAGGTTACATAAATCTCCCAGTTTTCCTTTCTCTTTGCTACATTCCTCCACAAAGTCACATAAACCTTCAATTCCTTGAGAATCTTTCCAAGTAGCATATCAACATCAACAGTTTTTTGAGAAAACATTCTGTTATTTCTCTCTGTCCATAGAGATGAAATTTTTTTATTCCCAATGCATGGAGATCCCGGATGGAGTGGAACTGTGGTTTATCCAACAAAAGTTTCTTGCAATGCCAAACACATCTCGAAATATTTGAATAGAGAATAAATTTGTAAATAAGTACAAGGGTTAATATTATTTTGGGTCTCTAAAATGAATAAAAATCTCAATGGGACTTAAATGAAAAGGTCTCAAATTGTCTTTTCAAACGGAAAAGGAAGTATAATATAGCTCTCCAAAGGAGAAGGCTTCTATCTTGATCATAAACTAAAAAACTATTTTAATACAGCCCTGAAAAATTATTCTAATATAGACCTTTATTATACTTTGTGTTTTGTAACTTATTAGAGCTTTATGTGATTAGAATTTCGACAGTTACACATGGTTTTGGGTTTGCTGCAACATAAGTGTTACGCCACTTATATAAGTGACATATATTTTTAAAGTAATATGTGTTACTTATTTAAATAATATCACACAAATATTACACTAAAATATGTTACAGAAAACTCAAAACGGTTACAACCTTTGAGTGCTGAACAAAGCATTTGTGGTCAATGTTGAAACTTGAAAATCCTCGAAAGTGGTAGACCTCCCACCGAATTTAGGCGTTTTGACCTTCAACACAACGATTGCATACGCCAATATGACAGCGGTTAGAAACACAACGAAAGTTGCTACATATGCAAAACACTTGATCCATTTCTTGCGACGCTCTTTCCTTCAGCAACCGAGGCTACCTCTTCGTCCACTCGGCCATGTGGATTGACTGTTGCCGCCTCATAAGCGTTTTGTTACTCGTTCTTGCCACTCTATATATTTGATGCTCTTGATCCGTATCTAACGCGAGATGGTTCTTGTTTTTGGCTTGTTGCTCGTTGACAACTGAAAGCTGAAATTAAAATATAGATGGAGAAAACTTTAGCTAGGTTAATTATAGGATATTGAAAAAGTTTGGCAGTCCATACTGTTTCTTTAGTCTAGTGCATGCTAATGAAAGTATAAAACGACTTGATTAGAACTACGTTGAACTTTTCTTATGAAAACGAGTGACTTGATGCTAACGGCGGCAAAGGTAGATGAATAGACTTTGTAAACTGGTTGTCAAACAGTGCTCACACGTTATAGCGGCTTTGATTTCTTGACTTTCCAGATGTTTGGAAGTTGTCATGCATATAATGGTTTTGGGTACTCTCCTATATTTTTTGATATTATATTTATTTTATACTATGTAATAAATTGACGGTGTCTTTTTAATATAAAAAAATATTAAATAAGAAATAAGTGTTATTTCGTTATACGGTGTAGCGTAAATGTAATAAAAAAATTTATTAGAAGATTCAATGTTGCATATAACTATATGATAAATGGTTTTGCGGAAATTCAAAGTTGTGGTTGTTTGTAACCTGGGAATGCAATGTTTCATTCACATTAACATAATCTGCTCTAGTTGGCTCTGAGTGTATAAGTTGCGTGCTATCTGTTGGTCTAGGATTTTAGAAGTATTTAGTTGATTTATCGTATACTAATGTAAATTCTTAAATTAGTTGCACTTTGAAAAATCATCAGGTATCCAACTTATTTTTATATAATTTCTTTAGAATAAACAATATGAACTAGACTTGGCATTTTTTAAAGGTAATCAGACAAGACGAGAGGAGACGTGACTCAACATTGATATCTCATATACTCGGTAAGAAAATTCTTTACTAGTGATTTCGCAATGAAGAGTGACGATTAATAATAAAGAAGTGACTAATAATAACTGTTAGATCATCTATAAAATAAAAAACTCCTATTTTTTAGATGAATCTTCTATTTTATGAATAATCAAACCGCTATATTAGTCACTCCACAAAAAACTTACTCATACTCAATAACCTAACGACATATATAAACAATTTTTTGTTGGTGTTGTAGTAGCTCGTGGTTCACGTGCATTTTAAAAGAATTTTTTTTTTTCGTTTTAAAATATTTCAGAGATACTAAATAATATTAGTATAAATATAGAGGTTTATGTAATTATCTATATTGTTCAATGTACCGTGCCTGTAACATTGTGCTGATACAGAAAGCAAAGACATTTTTGTTTTTTAAGGATCGAACTCCTTCCCAATACTCTTTCTCTCTAATTTCTTTCAAATGCATAAGTAGATAACACATGTATTGTTTCTAACTGTAACTTTTTAAGCTTAATTGAAATAGTTTAAACTTCTTAATTTTAATCTAAAACTTTTTGTTGTTTTTACGTTGGACAAAATATTGCATATCATATTCATCACTGAAAATAATATACAGATGTAAATCATTATTTCTTACAAACACTGAAAATAATTTGAAGATGTAAATCATTCTCGACGAAACAAACAGAGAAAGCGGATGGCCAAAAAAAAAATGCAATTATTAACTGTTCTACGTAAATTTGAAATGTTTAGAAAATCTGGTTTCCATCTTTATTCCTTTAAAGTCCTCTTACGTTTAATCCATAGTGATGAATATAATAAAATAATGATATTTAAAAAAAAAATAAAAAAAAATGAGGGTTTAGATTAGAATACTTAGGAAGTTTAAACTATTTCAACTAAGGTTAAGAGTCATAATTATATAGACACAATCACTACGGGCCTTGATTTTAAAATTATAAATGTGGCAATTAGATACATGTTCATTGAGAAAAATTGGAGAGCAAGAGTACTGGAGTGGCGCTTGTTTGTAATAGCAATATTATATTAACAAATTTGGGTCCTAATAATTAAATAGGAACAATAAGATTCATATTTGATCCATTTATTATAATAGAAAAATAGATCCGAATCTGATTCGAGTAATCAAAATTATAAATAGATCCATACTTGAATAAACAGTTTTAGAACGGGTCCAACTCTAGACTCAAAACATTAAAAATATAACAAAATATTTAAATTAACTTATATTTCTATGTACTAATTTATCTTCATTTATAGAAAATAGGCGGAATGCTCTCGAAACCAATTCACTTAGAGTGGGACAGAGGAGAGTGGAATTTCGTGAGGAGATCCCAAAAGTTTCCTTGTTAGATTAGATTCATCCATGTTTAAACGCTTAAAAATAGGAAATTTTCATCAAATAATATTATATGAGTGTATCTATATAAAATGATGTGTATAAGATGATATATAAAAGTTACTGATATGTCACTAGATTTAGTAAAGAAGGAAAGAAATCTGGCCGATGATCTAAAATAAGAGGGTAGTGATTTGATAAGATTTTGCCACATAGAATGGTTTTGACAAGTGGCAATGAATTTGTGAATTTGTAAATGATTTTTCATATTATATTAGCAAAAAATGATTGACAAATTAACAAGCTAATAATATTTGAAAGAAAGTTAAAATGTTAACAAATTAATAACGCTAAAAAAATTTCATATATATATATATATATATATATATATATATTACATTTTTGCCAAAAAAAAAAGAAGGTAAAAAGAACTAGAAAAGTATTTTGTTGAAACTATTTTTTGATTTCTTTGACTCTTTTTCTTTTTGAATTTTCGACTTACTAAATTATAGAAAATAGGAAACTCTCAATCTTTACTAAACCTCATAGACAGACACTTCTCAATACTTATCTCTCATTCCTATATTTTAAGTAGGTTGATCCTCCTAATTTATAAACATTCACCCGTTAAAATAAAAAGTTTACTTGTAAGAGTAAAAATTAATGTCTATGAGTCTGTAACTTTGAAAATCTACTAGTACTTCTACTACATTATGTTTGGATGAAGGGATTTAGGTCGATTTGATTTGAAATCCAAATCTACAATAAGTTATTTAAACAAGTTAATTGATTTAATTGTGGATTTGAAAATTACTAACAAGTGAGATTGTAATTTTAATAGTTAAATGAATGGATTTGAAATTCACCCATGTTATTTCAAATCTATCCAAGTTAAAGCTATTCATTTCAATCCTTCATTCAATTCAAATTCATCTATCCAAACACAACTCTAAATTATTTCAAATACCGCCACTTTGCATCCCACCTTATTTCATTCCCCACTTCTCCAATTTCTCCTCTCTTTTCTAAGTTTAGAGAGCTCTTGCCTCTTCTCCAAACCCTCACCAATTGCTTCCGATGACAAGATGGCTCAATCAAGATGAAAATTCAAGCGATTTTTACTTGTTATGAATAATGGGGTTTAAACCAAGTTGTTGTTTTTATTGTTTCTCTCTTTTTTTCCCTCTAATTGAACCAAGGTTATTGAATCTTATTGTCTTTTCAATTGGATATTGATAATTCAATTGATAGTTGTTGTGTTTGAAATCTAGACTTCTATGTATTGAGTGGATAAACAACATTTTTGGGTTCAAGTATAAACGTATAAAATTTGTGAGTCTAATGGTTTTGGGCATAAACAGTGGAGAATCAAGCGAAGTAGCAGCGGTGAAGCTTGTTGTCGAGGGAGATGATGTCATAAATTGTCTAGGAGAATCAAGGGAAGTAGCATGATTTTGGTGCATGTGGATTATTAACTTTTTCTTCACTGTAGTGATATGTTGTGGTTCCTCTAATGTCAAACGATAAGATTTAGTCACATTACTTCTGGCGAATTGTTCCATAAGTCGGATAAGATTTAGTAACATTACTCAGGACTACTTTCCTTCAAAAAAATACAAAATTAATAATATTAAAAATATTAAAAATTTAAATAAACTAGAAAAAATTAAACAATATTTCTAATGCTTTTTTTGAACTAAAATAAATGTGGAAAAAAACTTTCGTAATGGTGAGCCGACTATTATTTAGGTTGTCGCAAATAAATTGTATCACCCAAAGCGACGAAAATAAAATATCACAAAAGATTACTTGCAAAGATATTGCTACGGTTAAATATCCGTAGCATATAATTGATTGTCATTTACTATAAAATTTAAGCCATTACAAATATTCATTTATCTATCACGAATATAATTACAATAATTAACTGTTCCTCGTAATTACTTTGTGATCCACACGTATGATTTGTCGTATTGCCGTTGTAAATGTATGTTTGCGATGAAAAAAAAAAAAAACTTTAACGATGATTATTTGTCGTCATAAACAAAGTTTTTTAGACACTTGTAGTCTAACAACAATAATCTGGAATAATATACTATAAGCAGTAGAAACAACATTTAACAAGAACAAATAATAGCGTATAAAATTAGTCAAACTGTGTACAAGAGTAGAAGTTATTACACCATAAACAACACCACTACTATATCCTCAAACAACGAATAAAAGAATTTGTACTAACACACTAATACAATATATCTTCATCATACAAACAATACAATCAATAAATACTGCTGGATAGATAATCAAATCAATTGCACCTCAAATCCTGAAGCTGCCTAGAGGTGATATTGAGATTCATGGTGCAATCCATGTTGGTGTATTTATTTTTCTTAAAAATCAACATTAGCGTCACTTTTCCTTTCAACGTTGCGCGACTAGTCAGAGGTATCAAACCGTGCTGACGCAATTCATTTCCTAGTACATCCCCCGGCACATTGCCAGAGCCCAAAAGCACCGAAACAATGAATTTCTTGGTTGATTTTAAATTAGCCTTTCCCCCAAGAAAGAACCACCTCTGCCCCTACCTTATAGTCCTGATAGAAGAATTCAATAGTGCTAATTGGGTACTTGTAGCTACCAAAGTTTGGGTTCTTGACGGATAGTTCTACATTCATGAAAATGTAGAACGACGGACTCGTGTCTAATGTGGAAACGTCGAAATTCTCAAACGTGGCAGACCTCACACTGAACTTAGGTGCTCTGACTTTCATCACGACGAGTGCAAAGACCAATATAACAGCGGTTTGAAACACAGCAAAGGCCGCTATGTATGCGAAACGTCTCATTCTTTTTTTGCGACGCTCTTCGCTTTGAGCGACGGAGGCTACCTCTTCGTCCGCTCGGCCATAAGGGTTGATTGTAGCTGAGGCATAAACTTTTTGTTCACCGTTCTCTGCACATTGGATTCAATACTTGATTAGTATTAATTACTAATATTTTGTTGTCGCAAAGATGTTTTTGCCTGACTAATTAAGATGATGCTGGAGAAAGGTATTGACAACTTTTGGTTGTCGAATGGATCAGTATTTATAGTAATAATAGGATAAAAGAATTGTTACATTTTACTTATTTTTTTGTGTTTAGTCAGAAATTCTCAAGAACTCCAGTGTTGAAATTTTCTCACATTCTTGTGAAAAGAAAACGATTGACTTAAAGATTTAACGGCAAAGGCAGGAGTATAATTAGTAAGAGGGTTGGTGCCTGGTCGCGTTAAACGGCTTTGGTGTATTGACTTGTTCAGTTTCCAGCTATTTGGAAGTCGCCTGAAGAACTGTACCAGATAAATGTATTGATATACCACTGAATAATGTCTCATTCACATTTACCAAATTTGCTTGTTGGCTACCAGTAAAATTGCCATCGATCAATCTGCTTCAGTGTGTATATATATCAGTATAAAGTAAATGATGATGAGTCCGACAAAGGGTTTGTTCGGATGACCAATCAAAACTTGTCACATAATTATTTTAATCTCACTTCTTATAATAAGAAGATCCCAATTCACCTTTTGCATTCTCTTTTTGTAAAAATCTATAACCGTTTCAAAAAAATTGTAATCATACCTTTTTTCTCTCAGTTAGATAAGGAAATTCAAAAAAAATCAAAATTAATGATATGTAGAACACATCTAACGATATCTGAATAAAAGTTTTGTCAGGCCTAGTGTGATAGGCTTTTTTCTATATATATATATATATATATATTACTAATTTGACTTTGTTTTACAGAAAAAAGAAAACAAGGAGAGCAATTTACATTTTACACATCTAACCTTGCTTCAACAAATTTTATGTACTCTACAAATACTAACAGGTACCGGTTGGTATCATAATTAATAAGCTAATCAACTTAATTCTTTCTCTCAAATAGTTCTTTAACTTAGCAACCATTAAAAATGGCTTTGGATGCGTTCTATTTATTTCTCTTTACTTATTTGTCCATTTATCTATATCTAAATAATTAAAAAATAAAAAAATAATCTAAACATACTGTTAGTTATATCTCACTAAATATATCAATATCTTATTCAAAAATAAAAAATCAATTCGTCTGAAAAAAAATTCAACTTTAAATTTCTTTGTCACATTTAAATTATGCCAAAATTTTGAAATTTAAATAAACCGTAAAATTATTTAATCAAATAGTATAATTGCAATTATAATACTGTTGCGTGCATACTTTATTGCTTATGCCAACATGAAAGGGAAAGGGCCTAAAGGCATGTACTAGATAATATCCCCATGAAAATATTTAGGTAGACCTATTCTTTGACCCTACCTGTCGATCATGTGGTCAAAATTAAATTTTAAAAAATATTTCTTACATCAGCTGATGTCATAAATTCTCTAAAATTTAATCCACACTACAGGGTTTACAAGTGGAATTAAAGATCGAGTCTACCTAATTCTATGCCTACTCCCCATTAATAATAGCATAGTGGGTTCTCTAGAACCACTAACTAGAGTGGTCATGAGCTAACATTGAAAATAGCTCTTGCACTTTTATATCATGGAGTTCTAGCAGTGTTGAATGGTTCAAATTATGGTTCTTCTTCTTTATAATTAGCTATTTTTTATTTCTCACTGATGGAAGGTCTTGAGAGGACGCAAATAATGTGCATTGCATCAGTCATATTCACTATGTATAGGATTGAACAATTTTCTCAGTTACCTTTATTTTTCTAATTTACTTCAGTTAGTAACTAAAGAAAATATAAAAAAGGTTAAATTTATTTTGGCCCACTAAACTTGTCATTATTTACCACATTACACCATAAACTAATTTTTTGATTATTTTACCCCCTAAACTTTTTATTTCCTGACACTTCACCATAAATTTTGGTGGAAGTTGTAAAAGTAATCGAATATTCATAAAATCTATACACGCATTGGTAGTGTAATAACAAGAGTCGTAATAAAATAAAATGTTATGTTAAATATCAAAACGTACACTAAAGATACATGTATAGAACTCGCGAATATTTTATTAGTTTTATAGCTTCCATCATAGTTTAGGGTGAAGTGTCAAAAAATGAAAAGTGTTTAGGAGGCAAAGTGACGAAAAAATTAATTTGAGATATAATGTGATAAAAAATGACAAGTTTAGGGAGGCCAAAGTGAATTTAACCCTGTAAAAAATTCTGAAGCCTGTTGGGAGAAATTCAGTGTCACGGTAGAAACAACATGAACGAATCGCACCAAGAATAATTTAGTAATGTACTAAATTATTTGGACTGTAAAATACAAATAACAAAAGAAAAAACTGGGATTGAAGTAAAACCCCAGAACAATAACAAATAAAAGAATTCCGTGTGCTACATATATTACCATACAACAATATTATCAAAATATATAAATGCGCAAGGTACTCAATGAAATCATCTGCATCTCAAATCTTGAAGCTGCTTTGAGGAGATATTGAGGTTCATCGTGCAATTCATGTTGGTGGACTTATTTTTCTTGAAAATCAGCATTAGCGTCACTTTTCCTTTTAATGTTGCTCGACTAGTCAGAGGTATCCAAGCATGTTGGCTCAATTCGTTTCCAATGTGCCAGGACATCCCCTGGCACATTGGCAGAGCTCAAATCCACCGAAACAGCAAATTTCTTCGTCGATTTGAAATTAGCCTTTCCCCCTGGAACCACAGTTTCCCCTACCTGGCTAGTCCTTATAAAAGAATTCAATAGTGCTGCTTTGGTACTTATAGCGACCAAAATTTGCGTTCTTGACAGAAAGCTCTGCATTCATCCTTGTGTTGAACGACGCATTTGTGACTAATGTGGAAACGTCGAAATTATCAAATGTGGCGGATCTCACCCTGAATTTAGGCGTCCTGACCTTCATCACTACGAGTGCAAAGACCAATATAACGGCAGTTTGAAACACGGCAAAAGCTGCTACATATGCAAAACATTTCATGCGTTTCTTGCGACGCTCTTCGCTTTGAGCTACCGAAGCTACCTCTGCATCATAGGCCTTTTGTCCACCATTGTATGCCATTGATTTTGATTCTTTGATATCGGAATATACTATATCTTTTTGTATGAAATGTTTGTAGAAATTTGATTGCTTGTTATATGGGTGAAATATATATTATATGGGGCTAAAGGTAAGCTTTTAGTTGTGATATATTAAAAAGTTAAGGTAGCCACATGGAGTATTTATAGTGTTATGTTGCAAGATTTCTAATTCATTACTTTTAGTATATAGTTACACATAGGGGACAACTTTTTTGACATTTTCTTGTGAAAACGAGTCGCCTCTACCGTTAAACTTGACTTTGTAAAGTAGACCTTCTCGTATACACGCTCAGAAGGTTTTGAACATTTGATGTTCCAGATGATTGGAAGTTACCCGGCACATATTTATTAAATACACAATATTATCTAATAGGTGATCTGTGTATTGATACACAATAAATTTTTTATTTTACAATATGATTTTTTTAAAAAAAATATACTATAAATGGGATACTTGAATACACGAATTGATATACAATTTGTAAGGTTATATGGTGATTCAACTTACTATCCTACGAGAAATTCTTAGGTAGATTGAGTTCACGTATAGATGTCATGGACATTTTGATTCACATTCCCCCATATCACCTACTATAGACCTGATCCATTTAAAAATTTCCCTCTACCCCACTATAAATGCTGGTTTCAATTTTTCTTAAAAAAAAATATATTTATTTTATTTTAACTTTATAGAATCTGCATATCTCATACAACATATATGAGGTCAATATATTAAGAAAAAGTTAGCAGACCGATAATGCAGAATTCAAAAAATAATACTAATAATAATTTGCATGAAATTATGTTGGTTGCCAGTACAAGAATTTTGAGATTACAACATCTAAAGATCTGGTTGGTTTTAAAATCGCCCTCCAAAGCGCAGGAAAGTGTCATGTGAGCCTCTAAAATAGCAAATCGTTCAATCTTTACCCTCAAAATACATCTACTTTTTCAATTATTGAGTTAATAATCTGTTTATCTTACATTTGCAAGGCCATTGAGTTAATTTCTTTGCAAATGTTCACTTTGCAGAAACTCCCAACAAAATTTTTCAAAGTTACACATGCAGAGAAATTACGTTTATTATTATTATTTTTTTTAAATTGTTAAAAAAGATTATATAAACTCAATTTTCACCTACTATTTGGTGACTCGAATCCATAATAGATCATGGGAAAGCCCTTACCACTTCAACCACACTTTATCTTTAAATAAATTAAAATTATAAAAAAAAAAAAAAAACTCTAACAAACAAAAGGATTATATACCGCTTTGAGATTGAAAAGTTGGAATACTCGGAATGCTCCACGACTACCCATTTCGGGATCTTTCATTCACATTTTTTTCCACCAAAAACGTTTTATAAAACTCTTTGACCCCTGAATTTGGGCGCCCAGCTCAGCTGGAGAGGCCTAGCCTGATCTGAGAAATGAACAAACGATCAAGAAAGCAATTCTATTACATCCTTGATGAAGAAGTTTGTTGCATACAAGAAAAATCACATGAAGGAAAGCTACGGAACCCGTGTTAGGAGTAATTAGGCCAGTTAGGCAGCCACTTGTAATGATAAAATTTATTTTTATCATTGAATAATTATTAGGTATTCTAATAATTGTTTAAAAAAAAAACTCTCATTTAAAATGAATGACTACAAATTAAGAAAATATTACCCCTTATGTTTAGAAAAGTAGGCCAACCATACACTTTCTTTACTCGTGCCCACCTATAGTTGTTAAAATCGCGATCGTAGATAGTTGGATTGTAGAATTGCAATTTTAACGACTATGGAATGAGTGCAAGTCAGGTTCCCTCCCTAAGATTATTAGATGATCTGAGCCTTACCTTTTAAGTCAACCATTTTTTTATCAAACCCCTATCCGTCCCTAAATTCAGTGGTATCGCTTACTAGGTACCTTGATCCGACCCCTCTCTTCATAATCCAATTAAAAAATGAAAATTTATAATTAAAAAATTTAATAAGTGTTTAGCTTCTCTTTGTTTTTGTAATAGTTTAACTAATTTTGATGAATATCACATCAACAAAAAAAAAAATCAATTCTAACAATAGTCGGAGGAATGTGCACTCATGACTCACTCACACTAACGAGTACATTAAAATGTTTATCCGTTTAAGACTAGAATTTCTCCACAAAATTACATATACACCCTTAAAATTGTATCTCATTTAATTATGTAAGTCAGATTGAGTACTTTCAGACTTTTTAATGTGTGATATCTATCCGACCTCATTTTTTCATTTGGTCTAGCCAATAAATGCTTTTTGGATACCCAACTTTTACAAAATCAACGCGAATTAGGTTTTCCAGGTTGGTGAATCAACGGGTAATTTTGCGAGTAGAATTAAATGTCCTTTTAATGTGGGAAGAATTTTATTTGAATTCTGTACATGGTAAGTTAGCTTTTGTAGAAAATGATATGGGGTTCTTCTGCAAAAGCATTGCCTGTGATGTTTTTTCAAAAAGCATCTTGACATCCCTGTAGAATCTTTTTTTTTTCTTTTGTATTTGAACTGGGTTATTGCTTTTATTTTGGAATTAATAACAGTCCAAATCAGAATCTGAGTAGGCAAAAGTATTTCAATAAAAATTATTACTAAAATATAGTTTTATAGTTTATTTTATATTACATGTTTGTAATAGTTTATTTTATTGCATGTTGTACGGTAACCTTTAAAGAAAATGTTTATATTTATATTATATACTTTATTTTGATGATTTAATACTTGTTTTAAATATCTGTGTAGTATTTTTTTAAGTGTAAGTAATATTTTAGTAATTTATGCTTAGTTTAAGTAAATGTTAATGTTCATATGTGATGCATGTTTATTTAATGTTGATAATTTTTTATTAATGATTTATACTTGTTAATATGGAAAAAGAATGCACGATAGAGTTAGATGGATTTAATATGCGGTTAATAACACTTTACCCCTGAAATAAGTGTACAATTGCATTTGACCACACTAAAGTAAAAAAATAGGCATTTAATCCATAATTACTTACAGCTTTAGAAAATGTGAACGACAAAGTGTCAATTTTTCTTATTATAATTAATACTTCTACCCCCTATATTTAGGGATAGTAACACTCTATTCCTAATGTAAAAATGGTGTATATTTTGACACCAGAAATTGTTTATATGTATTCAAGTATAAAATAAGTCTCTTATACACATCATTGACAATCATATTTGTAGACAGGCTTGTTCCTTTCAGAAGATTTTCTATATTGATAACTAAAAAGTAACTTTACTGTATATTTTGCAAGCTTTGCTTTAAAAGATTTTAATATTAGATTTTCATACAAAAAGATATAGTATATTCCGATATCAAATAATCAAAATTTTTTCACAAATATATTACATTTTAAAAATAATTTCAGGTAATATTTATTTTAGTAATTTAAGTTAGACTTACTAATTAGATATTTAAAATTTAATATTAACTATAAAATAGACTAAAACAACAAATAAAATTGTGATACATTAAGTAACACATAGGGTTATATGGTTACACAAATTGAAAAATATAAAAATAATGAATAGAAGGATAAATATAATATATATTTAGCAGTCAAAATTAATCATCTTTATCAGACATATAATCTACCTAACAAACAAAACAACCTAAACAAATAAAATTGTAAAATCAACCTAACTACCAAAATATATGTATAACTTTTTTTAAAAAAAAATTTCAACAATAGGCTACTTTTGAATTATCACTTTCTCATACCTTAACTTGTTTTCAGAGAAAACTACCTGAAAGTCACTTTCAAGTTGCATTATCCTAAAGCAATCTTATTATTTTCAAGGAAAAAAAAAAAAACCCTTTCACTTTAAGACTTTTTTTTTTTTTCCTTCACAAACAAACAAAGAAGTCTAATTTTGCCAACACCTAACAAGTAGTATGTACTCTATCGAGGAAACGACAGACTTTGCAGCTGAAGCCTAAAGTTTATGCGTCACATTTAAACTATGCCAAAATTTTAAAATTTTAATGAAACGTAAAATTATTTAATCAAATGATATAACTGCAATTATACTACTGTTGCATGCATACGTTATTGCTTATGCCAATCATGAAAGGGAAGGGCTGAAAGGCATGCACTAGAAAATGATAAATACTTAAGTAGATCTGATTATTGGTTTTACTTGTAAATCTTTTAGTATTGATTAAATTTTATAAAATATATAACATAAAATGATGTAAGCAACATTACATAAAATTAAATCCTAACAATAAAATGAAATCAAAAAACAAATCTACTTAAGTATTTTCCTCGTATAACAATCTCCATCATTAATAGCGTAGTGAGTTCTTTAAAACCACAAACTAGAGTTGTCATGAACTAACATTGGAAATCGCTCATGCACTTTTATATTGTGGATTTCTAGCATGCTTCAATCGTATTCACTATGTGTAGGATTGAGCTATTTTCTCAATTACATTTAGTTTCTAATTTACTTCAATTAGTAACTAAAGAAAATATAAAAAAGATTAAATCCACTTTGGACACTCAACACTTGTTACGATTTACTACATTGCACCCTAAACTAATTTTTTGATTATTTTGCCCTCTATACCAATTTTTTTTTTCTCGACACTTCATCCCAAATTTTGGTGAAAGTTGTAAAAGTAACGGAATATTCATGAGTTCTAAACACACATTATTAGTGTAATATCAAGCGCCGTAATAAAACAAAATGTTATGTTAAATACTATAACATACACTAAACATACATACATAAAATTCGCCAATATTCCGATAGTTTTATACTTTCTGTCAAGAAACAAAAAGTTTAGGAACAAATTGATCAAAAAATTTGCTCATCATACATTAGATAAATAGTGACAAATTTAGAGGGTCAAAATGAATTTAACCGTATAAAAAATTCGGAAGTGTTGGGAGAAATTCAGTGCCACGGTAGAAACTATATGAAAGAATCACACCAAGAATAATATAGTAATATACTAAATTATTTGTATTGTAAAATACAAATAACAAAAGAAAAAACTGTGATTGAAGTAAAACCCCAAAACAATAACAAATAAAAGAATTCCCTGTGCTACATATATTACCATACAACACATAAGAATTTTATCAAGATATATTAACGCGTAAGGAACTTAATGAAATCATCTGCATCTCAAATCTTGAAGCTGCTTAGAGGAGATATTGAGGTTCATGGTGCAATCCATGTTGGTGGACTTATTTTTCTTGAAAATCAACATTAGCGTCACTTTTCCTTTTAATGTTGCTCGACTAGTCAGAGGTATCCAAGCATGTTGGCTCAATTCGTTTCCAAGTACATCCCCTGGCACATTGGCACAGCTCAAATCCACCGAAACAGCAAATTTCTTCGTCGATTTGAAATTAGCCTTTCCCCCTGGAACCACAGTTTCCCCTACCTTATAGTCCTGATAAAAGAATTCAATAGTGCTGCTTTGGTACTTATAGCGACCAAAATTTGCGTTCTTGACAGAAAGCTCTGCATTCATCCTTGTATTGAACGACGCATTTGTGACTAATGTGGAAACGTCGAAATTATCAAATGTGGCGGATCTCACCCGGAATTTAGGCGTCCTGACCTTCATCACCACTACGAGTGCAAAGACCAATATAACGGCAGTTTGAAACACGGCAAAGGCTGCTACATATGCAAAACATTTAATGCGTTTCTTGCGACGCTCTTCGCTTTGAGCCACCGAAGCGACCTCTGCATCATAGGCCTTTTGTGTCATTGATTTTGATTATTTGATATCGGAATATACTATATCTTTTTGTATGAAATGTTTGTTTTGATTGCTTGTTATATGGATGAAATATATAGAGCTAAAGGTAGCTTTTAGTTATGATATATTGAAAAGTTTAGGCAGCCACATGGAGTATTTATAGTGTTACGTTGCAAGATTTTCATTACTTTTAGTAAATAGTTCCACATAGGGGACAACTTTTTTGACATTTTCTTGCGAACGAGTGACCTTTACAGCTATATTTGACTTTGTAAATTATATCTCGTCGTGTACACGCTTAGAAGGTTTTGAACATTTGATGTTCCAGATGATTGGAAGTTACCCAGCACAGTCATTAAATATACGATATACTTTGTCTAATATGTGAAATGCGTATTGATACACAATATATTTTTTTATTTTACAATACGTCTTTTTAAAAAAAATATACTATAACTTAAATGTGCATATGCTACATGATATGGGATATTCGTACACACGAAATGATACACAATTTGTAAGATTATTTGGTGATTTAGCTAATTATCTCACGGAAAGTTTTTAGATGGATCGGATCTATGGTAGGTGCTATAGACCCTTTGGTCCACAATCACCCACATCACCGCGAAGAAATTTATTTTATTGAATTAAAGTGATGTGAATGAATGTGGAACAAGGGATCTATTACATCTATCATGAACCTGATCTACTTAAAAATTTCTCACTACCCCACTATAAATGCTGGTTTCAATTTTTCTTAAAAAAAATTATTTTTTTTATTTTAACTTTATAGGGTCTGCATATCTCATACAACATATATGGGGTCAATATCTTAAGAAAAAGTTAGCAGACCGATAATGCAGAATTCAAAAGGTAATACGCTAATAATAATTTGCATGAAATTGTGTTGGTTGCCAATACAAGAATTTTG
Organism: Cinchona pubescens; assembly: GCA_025175665.1. Classification (NCBI taxonomy): domain Eukaryota; kingdom Viridiplantae; phylum Streptophyta; class Magnoliopsida; order Gentianales; family Rubiaceae; genus Cinchona; species Cinchona pubescens. The sequence goes on along the minus strand of JANKKI010000239.1, from coordinate 402,872 downwards.
AGATTACATCATCTAAAGATCTGGTTGGTTTTAAAATCGCCCTCTAAAGCGCAAGAAAGTGTCATGTGAGCCTCTAAAATAGCACTCGTTCAATCTTTACCCTCAAAATACTTCTACTTTTTCAATTATTGAGTTAATAATCTGTTTATCTAACTTTTGCAAGGCCACTCCATTAATTTCTTTGCAAAAGTTCACTTTGCAGAAACTCCCAACAAAGTTTCAAAGTTACACATACAGATAAATGACATTTTTTTAAAAATTGTTACAAAAGATGATTTACACTCGATTTTCATCTACCATTTAGTGATTCGAACCCATAATAGCTCATGAGAAAGCTCCCTACCACCTCAACCGCATTTCATCTTTAAATAAATTAAACTTAAAAAAAAAAAACTCTAAGAACAAACGATCAAGAAAGCAGTTCTATTACATCCTTGATGACGAAGTTTGCTGCAATACAAGAAAAATCACACGAATGAAAGAAAGCTACGGAACCCGTGTTAGGAGTACTTAGGCCCGTTAGCAGTCACTTAATGATAAAATTTATTTTCATCATTGAAAAATTATTAGGTATCTTAATAATTGTTTAAAAATATCTTTCTTTTAAAATAGTTGACCACTAATTGAGATAATATTGCTCCTTACTTTTAAAAAAGTAAACACCATATACTATCTTTACTCGTGCCCACTCCATAGTTGTTAAAATTTTGATCCTGGACAGTAGAATTGTAAAATCGCAATTTTATCGACTATGGAGCGAGTGCGAGTCAGGTTCCCTCCCCACTAGAGATTTAGATGATCTGAGTCTCACCTGTTAAGTCAACCATTTTCTGACCCATTCCTATCCGTCCCTAAAGTCGCATATTAGGTACCTTGATTCTTCATAATCCACTTAAAAAAAATAAAAAGTTATAATTAAAAAAATTAATAAGTGTTTAAATTCTCTTTGTTTTTGTACTAGTTTAACTAATTTTGATGAATATCTCAACAATAAAAAAAAGGTTAAATACAATTTGTACCTCTAAATTATTCTCATTTCTAACTTAACCCCTAAATGTATCATTTTCAGGAATGTGATGACTCAAACTTGTAAATTTTAACACATTGCATTAAGAACATGAATGCCTGTGATGATGACCATTATGTGAATATTTAGTTTGTAATATAAAGTAATTTTAAAGAATTAGTGAGTGAATGCTGGTAAATTTTTTTTTTTTTTAAAAAAATTAGCGCACATGCACTGCACAGTAGCGCATGTGCGCTGAGGACAGAAGCAAAAGGAAATAGCGCAGGCGCGTTCTTGAAACTTGACCGTTGGAAATTGAAAAACGGGCAAAATGGAGGGAGTTGCAACTTTTGGTTCAAGAGGTATGTTCCATGGATTCAAAAGGTGTAATCCAATGGATTCTCCTGCACTTCCATGTTTCTAGTAGGAAAAATTCCCACTAATTCATAATCACAATTCTTTTTGAAAATCTATCTCTCCATATACATTGTTCTTGGGAAGATTTCTTATTTTTGCTATTGAAAATCTTCAAAACATGTTGTATCCTAGAGGTAAATTGTTATTAACCCAAGAGCAAACTATTGAATATGTATAGGCAATCAGAACCTTAAACTATCAAAGTGTCATACACATTCAATTTTTATAGGAGAATGAAAAATCCCCAATTTCATTAATAAAAACACTTGTTTCCTACTCCACATTTGCCATCTTTCTTCAAAATTTTAAGGTTTTGATTTTGAGCAACCATGGAAACAAGTGGTGAGTCTGCCTTCATAGTAATGAGTCAAGATTTCGTCAAGTTAGATTGCCTTGATGGTACTAGAACAAATTTCAACCTGTGGAAAGACAAAATGATGTTTTTTCTCACTACACTAAAAGTTGCATATGTCTTGAACCCTACATTGCCCAAAATTATTGCACCAACCGTTAGTAATTCGGAGGAACTCAAGGCACAATGCGAGAAAAGGAAGGAGGTTGAGATCGTTTGTAGATGTCACATTCTCAATTCCCTTTTTGACCGATTTTATGATGGCATTCGCCTACGAGGTCTTCACATAATAGGTTGCAAAAAAGCCATCTTAGGAAGGAGAAATTGAGTTTGTTTTACCTTTCGCTTTATAAATACAAGATTAGACTCGATGAAGGTTTTCTAGCTATATGCTTAACACATGCATCATCAGATTGTATATGAGCTATTGAGGAGTAAGCAATGATCTTCTTAAGATCGATCTGTCTTAAAGTGGTCGAGGAAGTATATATTATAGCAATCGCACTTGAAGTATAAATGAAAGGAGTGGAACAAAGTGTTGCTTCGGGAAACATGGTTATTGGCAAAACTCTCTTTGAATTCTGTTAGAAGCTCGTCTTTCTGAAAGATTTTATTCCTTGCTAATTGACAGCAATCCCTCCAATCGGAATGGAAAGAGTACACTAAGATATGGTCTTAACTAGGATTTTCTTCTTACTTTACTTCTTAATCTTTTTTTTAACAGCGGTCAAGTCTCTAAAAGAAATTTGAGCTACCTTGGAGTATAAATATACTACACAAAAAAAGGGTGCAGACAAATTTCTTATTAAAAAATATTTTGAATTCCGTATTATTGACTCTTCTTCTATTTTGGATCAAGTTCATGATCTTCAAATTATTTTTTCAAAATTAAAAGATCTTAGTGTTGAAATCTCAGAGTCATTGCAAGTGAGGGCAATTATTGCAAAATTGCCTTCTAGTTGGAATGATTATCAAAAGAAAATGCTTCATACAACTAAAATTTTAACAATTGATCAAGTTTTGAAACATGAGAATTGAAGAAGATACTAGAAATCTTTACAACAAGGATTTAGAACTTGTTTCAAAAGTGAATTTTGTTGATGAGAGTAAGACTCAAATCACAAGTTCTAAAAAAAAGTTTTTTGAAAATGCTAATTCTAAGGAATAGTTCAAATAGAGCAGAACATGTTATAATTGCGGCAAGAAAACGTATTATAAGAATGAGTCTCTTGCAATTCCAACAAGAAACAAAACGAAAATAATGCCCCTAAAGTAAATCTTATTGAGAGAGATGTTGAAAATATTGCAATGGTAACTAATTGTCACATTGATATGATTCTGAATTGAATGTGGCAACTTCAACCAAATCAAATGATTGGTGGTATGACTCTGGTGCGATTGCACACATCTGCAACGATAAGTCTCAATTGAAGACTTATGAAGATATTCTTGATGGCTGTGAAGTGCTCATGGGTAATCATGCTTCAGCCAAAGTTCATGGCAAGGAAAGTGTGGAGTTGCAATTCACTTCCACCAAGAAGCTTGTGTTAATGAGTGTACTTCATATTCTAGAAATTAGGAAAAATCTTGTATCAGCCGATACATTGAATAAGAAAGGGCTAAAAGTTGTACTAGAGTCAGACAAAGTTATCTTGCCCAAGAATGGTGTATTTGTAGGAAATGGTTACTCTTGTGATGGCATGTTTAAATTAAATATCAATAAAAATAATATTTGCTGTTTATATTGCGGATTCTTCTTATACTTTATGGCACGGTAGATTAGGGCATGTTAATCATAAAGTACTTAATTTCATGTCTAAACATGAAGTAATATCAATCAAAGACAATTTTGAGAATAAGTGTGAAACATGCATTCAAGCAAAAATACTAAGTTGCTCTTTCCTAAAATTGAAAGAAATATACAATTATTAGAACTTGTGCCATTTGAGTGTTTGTGAATTAAATGATTTTCTAAAGAGAGGTGGTAATAGTTATTTCATCACTTTCATTGATGATTGCTCTAGATATGTGCATGTTTATTTGATTAAAGCAATAGACGAACCATTTGATATGTTTAAATTTTATAAATTTCTTGTGGTGAATATTTTTCTACCGAATTCTCAATATTTTGTGAACAAAATGGTATTATACACCAAACCAGTACACCATACACTCCACAACAAATGATTTAGCTGAAAGAAACATAGAACTTTGGTGGACATGGTTTATACCATGCCCTTTAGAATGAATATTCTAAATTCTAGTTTGCCAAGAAATTGTGGGAAGAAGCTTCATTGGTTGCTTGTCATTTACATAATCGAATTCTGTCTCTCAAGACTAAGGTGTCACCATATGAAATATGGAAAGGGAGAAGACCAAAGTTAACTTGTCTTAAAGTTTGGGGATGTATAGCCTATTATAGAGTCCCGGATAACAAAAGGATAAAGTTGGGATCTAGAGCACTTAAAAGTGTGTTTGTTGGCTATGCTGAAAATTATAAAGCGTATAGACTACTTGATATTGATTCTAATGCCATTATTGAATCAAGGGATGTTGAATTTTTTGAAAATAAATTTCTTAAAGAATCAAATGCAGACTTGGATCCAATTGAAGTACAAAAACCGACTACAAATATTGATCATTCTTCTAGTAATAAAAGGAAGGAAATTGATACTTCTGAAGTTTTCCAACTCTAAAAACAAGCTTTGCAGAGACAGTTACTTTTTCTACTAGAAACAAGGTGTTCGGACGCAGTTAAGTTGACACCGTTCGAACTATGTCAAGCTTCTCGGACGCATTTCACCATCCGAACTAACAGGCAGAAAGCAAGGTTCTTAATGCTTCTCTACGGATGCACACAACTATCCGAACGAAGTCTCTTTCGGACGAACACGACCGTCCGAAGCTCTGTTCGGACAGTGGAACGGACGCATGCACGGCCGTCCAAACGATGTCTTTCACCAACTGCATGGAGATCGGACGCTGTGTCGGACGCATCATACTTATCTCGGACGTTCGAAACCTCAACGGCTATTTTTTGTGCATTTATTATTTAGCCGTTAGGAAGTAGTTGCAACCACCATTTATTGCTCCTGTAAATACCTGCTCTACTATTCTCTAAAGATCATCTAATACATTGAATACAAGCCTTAGAAAAGTGCAATTTTAGTAAAAATTAGGTATAGTGCTATATTGTATTAGTGTCCAGCATAGAGTGCAATTGAATTTTGAGTGGAGTGATAATCTTGTACGAAAGTGAGGTTGTGAGTAAAATTCTTGGCTCAACTAAAAGAGTTTTAGTGTGAGCAAGAATTTCCCTACTTTGTAAAGATTATTGGCTCACCAAGTGTGTGAAGCATTCTAGTGAATTAATACTTCAAGCTTGTTAGCTTGGAACTATTGGTTGTTTAATTTCCTCTTTTTCTTACTTCACAGCTTCATTGATTCTATTATATTAATTGTTAGTTGAAAAATCTCAATAAGTTTAATCTTTCTAAAAGTGTTATTAGAAACCTAATTCACCCCCCTCTTAGGTTGCTTTGGGACCAACAATTGGTATCAGAGCTTGGTCTCATTTTATTGCTTAAATTGCTTTTGAGAAAAGAACTATTATGGCAACCAACAATGCTCTATTTTTTGAGGGTCAATCCGTTACTAGACCCCCTATGCTCAATGAGGCAAATTTTGTTAGTTAGAGAGATAGAATGAAAATATTTTTGCAATCTATTTATATTGACTTGTGGTATGTTGTTAATGAAGGTCCCTTTGAGACAGGACTTAGCTACTATCATTGATGATCACACAAATAGAAGAAGAGAAAAGACAAGGGATGAGCTCACTCCACAAGACAAGGCAAATTTGACGTTAAATGCAAAAGCCATGAATGTGCTATATAATGCCTTGGATGCTAATGAATCAACTCGCATCAAGGGATGCATTTCCGCTAAAGAAATTTGGGATAAATTGAAGAAAATCCATGAAGGGAGCGACGATGTTCGTGGGCAAAAGAAATCCTTACTTGTTGCCAAGTATGAGTCCTTCAAGATGGAACCACATCAAAATATTGATAAAATGTGTTGTAGGTTCAATGACATCATTAAGGATCTTGAAGCCTTGGGTAAGGAGTATTTTTTGGGTGAAAAGAATAGAAAAATCCTAAATGCTCTATCCAAAGAATGGGATGCCAAAACAATCGCTATAGAGGAAGCCAAGAATTTAAATTCAATGCCTATTGAATCACTAATCAACTCTCTTACCTCTTATAAATTGAAGTTGAAGGCAAGTCAAAGTGGTGGATGATGAAGAAGCAAGACCAAGAAGGAGCATTGCACTAAAGACCTCTCAAGAAGATGATGAAAATGGCTCCATCAATCTAGAAGACGAAGATCTTGATGAAGGAGATCTTGCACTCATCACCAAAGGATTTCTTAGACATTACATCAACAAACAGAGAATGAGAAGAGGTGCAGCTACAAATTCAAATAATTTCAAAGGAAAGACTAAGCTAGTAATGAAGAAGCAAAATGAAAAGTGCTTTGAATGCGGTCAACTCGGACACTTTGCAAATGAGTGTCCTTCCAAGAAAAGAAGGAAGGAAGAAAGCCTAGATTCAATAACTTTCAAATCACATGGGATGATTGCAACTCCGAAGGAGAAGTTGAAGAAGAAATGGCGTCGGCACAAATGGCCTTTATGGCCATTGGAGATGATGAGGTAAATTCTAACTATGACTCCAATGATGAAAATGATGAAAATGATCTTGAAGCTTTCATTTTAAAATTACAAATGATAGCTTAAAGGAATCATATGCTAGAAATAAGGAGTTAGTGAAGAAATCAAATGCTCTATTGAATGCTAACTCTAAACTTGTGAATGAAAATAATAGGCTATCACAAGAAAATAGTGACTTGAAGAAAAGAATGCATGTGAGATCAAAGGTCAAGGAAGAACAAGCCTCCTTGAAGAAAAGATTGGATGATTTGAATGTTCTCTTGACTAGAAAGAGAGAAAATGTTGTTGATTTGAAAAGAAATAAAAATGTATTAATCAACAAAAATTTTATCATGTTTAGAAGGGATGACTTATGTTTTGTAAAATCAAAATCCTCATTATATGGAAATAAAAATATTATTTGTGGATATTGCCAACAACATGAACATGTCAAGAATGTGTTATGTCAAGAAAAATGAGAAACTTGCTATGAAAGCCGCATGGATTAATAGCAATTTCACTACTCAAATGGATCGAAGAAAATGTGGGTACCAAAAGTTATCAATTGATCTACTGACATAATAGGTACTTAACATCACCAACAATGCTAAGTGGTTCATAGATAGTGGATGTTCAAGGCACATGACGGGTGATGCTTCTCTCTTCACAAATCTCAAATCCAAAAATAGTGGAAAAGTAACATTTGGAGATAACAATAAAGCAAAATCAATCGGCATTGGTGATGTAGGTAAAAATGGTGAAACCTTGATAAAGAATGTGCTTCTTGTTGATAATTTGAACTACAATTTATTAAGTGTAAGTCAACTTTGTGATAAAAATTTATGTGTTTTTTACCAAGCATGAATGTCATATCCTTGATAAAAATCAAGTTGTCTTCTTTAAGGGCACTAGGCACAATGATGTTTATGTGATTCACCTTGATAAAATTAGCAATAGCAATGTAAAATGTCTTACCGCTTCCATAAATGATCCTTGGCTTTTGTATAGAAGACTTTGTCATTTCAATATGGATTTAATTGAAAAACTTGCTAAGAAGGATTTGGTAAGAGGTTTGCCAAAACTAAAGTTTTTGAAAAATAAAATTTATGATGCATGCCAATTTGGTAAACAAGTTAAAGTTTCTTTTAAACCAAAGAATTTTGTGTCCACTCATAAACCTTTAAAATCGTTGCATTTAGACTTGTTTGGACCTACTCAACATGCCAGTCTTGGTGGTTGCAAATATGCCTTTGTTATTGTAGATGACTATTTTAGGTACACTTGGGTATTATTTCTTGTTCACAAAAATGAAGCTTTTGAAAAATTTGTAAAATTATTTTCCAAAATTCAAAATTTATTGAATTTAAAGATCATTTGTTTAAGAAGTGACAATGGTGCCGAATTTAAATTTAGAGGTTTTCCCGAATTTTGTGATCACAACGGTATTTCACATGAATTTTTGGTTGTTAGAGTCCCTCAACAAAATGGTATTGTTGAAAGGAAAAATAGGACTCTTCAAGAAACCGCTAGAACTATGATTAGTGAATGCGACTTACCACAATATTTTTGGGCCGAAGCCGTTGAATGTGATTTCAGGGCTTGTTATGTCATGAATCGAGTTTTATTAAGATCCTTTTTAAACAAAACTCCTTATGAACTCCTTTTTTGTAAAAAACCCGTTGTGAGCTATTTTAAAGTTTTTGGTTGCAAATGTTTTGTTTTAAAAATCAAAGAAAATCTTGGTAAATTTGACCAAAAATCGAATGAAGAGATCTTTGACAAGAAAGCATACCGAGTATACAATAGAAGAACGCTCTTGATTGAAGAAGTTGTACATGTTACATTTGATGAAGCTAATGATGTTATCTCAAAGAATTTATGTGAAGATGAAGATGTAGGTATTCAAAAGGAGTTCGAGAAGCTCACTATCCATGAAAAAATCATCAAGATATCACCTCAAGCAATGATGTCAACAACCATCAAGTAAATGATGAAGAAGAAAAGAACGAGGATACTCCAAAAGATCTTCCAAAAGTTTGGAGATTCGTCTCTAGTCACCCTCAAGATTTAATCATAGGTGATCTATCCGATGGGATAGATGACTACTCGTTTTCATAAACCTTTGAATAATAATTGTGCATTACTTTCTTTTATTGAACCTGAACATGTAGATGTTGCTTTAAATGATGAATCTTGGATTATTGCCATGCAAGATAACCTTAGTCAATTTGAGAAAAATAACGTATGGACCTTAGTTGAAAGACCATCTTCTCATCCCGTAATTGGAACAAAATGGGCTTTTAGAAACAAATTAAATGATAAAGGTGAAATCATAAGGAACAAAGCTAGACTTGTGGCAAAAGGTTATGCTCAAGAAGAAGGTATTGACTTTGATGAAACCTTTGCACCCGTGGCTAGATTAGAATCCATTCGCTTGTTTCTCGCATTTGCATGTTTCAATGATTTCAAATTATTTCATATGGATGTCAATAGTGCATTTTTAAATGGTTTTATTGATCAAGAAGTTTTCGTTGAACAACCTCCGGGCTTTGAAAATAAAAATTTTCCAAATCATGTTTTCAAACTCTCTAAAGCTTTATATTGTGGTTTGAAACAAGCTCCAAGAGCTTGGTATAAAAGATTAAGTGGTTTCTTGATTGAAAATGGATTTAAAAGAGGTGTAGTTGACACCACTGTTTTTACAAAAACAAATTCCAATGGTTTGTTAATTGTTCAAATTTATGTTGATGATATTATTTTTGGAGCAACTAATGAAAGATTGTGCAAAGATTTTTCACATTTAATGCAAAAAGAGTTTGAGATGAGTATGATGGGAAAGTTACAATTTTTTCTTGGACTACAAGTTCACCAAACAAAGGAGGAAACGTTTATTACACAAATCAAGTACACAAAAGAGCTACTCAAACGATTCAGAATGGAAGATTGCAAACAAGTTGGTACGCTTATGTGCACTTCAATCAAACTGGATAGAGATGAAAGAGATAATAGTGTTGATGAAAAACACTATAGAGGTATGATCGGAAGCCTAGTTTACTTAACAGCTAGCAGACCAGATATTATGTTTGCTGTTTGTTTATGTGCTAGAAGTATTTCAATCTTGCCCTAAAGAATCGCACTTGATAGCTATAAAAAGGATCTTTAGATATTTGAAGGGTACAATGAATTTTGGTCTGTGGTATCCAAAGTCTTCTACATTTGATTTAATTAGTTATTCTGACGCTGACTTTGTTGGGTGTAAAATTGATAGAAAAAGTACGAGTGGTATGTGTCATTTCCTAGGTAATTGTCTTGTGTCTTGGTTTAGCAAAAAACAAAATTCTATTTCTCTTTCTACGGCTGAAGCTGAATACATTGCTGCTGGAAATTGTTGCGCTCAACTTCTGTGGATGAAACATACTCTAAAAGATTTTGGTGTTATTTTTTATTGTGTGCCTATAAGGTGTGACAACACTAGTGCAATTAATCTCAATAAAAATTCTGTTATGCACTCTAGGACCAAACACATTGATGTTAGGCACTATTTTATTCGAGATCTTGTTTGTAAAAGGAAATACGTGTTGATTTGTGTCTACTTTAGATCAACTGGCTGACATTTTTACAAAACCCTTGGCTCTAGATCGTTTTGAATCTCTCAGAAAATATTTGGGGATTTTACAGTTCAATTTTGCATAATCTCTTCGTTCGGACCTACCCGATCGTCCGAACAACATTCTTTCTCGGACGCTCTCACTCGTCTGAAAACCTCCGCTCTACCTCGGACTCTTATGATCGTTCAAATGTTCCTCAATTTCTTCACCTTCTCTCTGGAATTCTAATGGATGCTTCCCATCGATCGGGAAAGAATATCGGACGCACTAGCTCTTCGATCGGTCATCCGTTCGTTAGCTTTCGGACGCATCATCGAACGCACACCAATCGTTTGGATGTCCGTACGGTCTCTCTGCTCGATTAAAACCGTCCATTTTCCTCTTTTCGGACTCACCTTAACCACCGAAACCCTCTCTGGCGAAATTTTTCTCCTAAAAATTTCCTCCAACTTCTTCCCTCTCTCGACAAATTGTTTGGAAAATTGTCATTCCCAAAGTATTCATCACCATTATTGCACCGTAATTTCACCCATCTACCATCTCATTTCATCAAATTTCCACCAACTTTCAAAAATTTATAAATCAAAATTTTTTCTTTTTCTCCTTCTTCCATTCACAGTGGTTAAATCCCGTGGAGGATCTTCAGCAGCAACTCGTAGACGTAAATAAAAAGGGAAAGCTCCGGTGCGTGGGGAATCATCTGCTACTCCTCAACCTTCATCAAATCCAACCTTACCAAAATTCATCGATGCCAAGGCATCCGAACGGTATACATCTTTTCTTAGCAAATCCATAATCATTCAACGCCTTGCTTCTCAGAGTCTTTTTGACGAATTTAATCTCTCCATTGTAAAATCGTGTTTTGAAAAACAAAGTTGGGGTCACTTAGTTCATACATGCACTTAGATGTTTATCATGACAAGGTAATTTCCTAAATCAATTGTTGAACATCTAGATGATGTACCTACTACACATCTAGTTGTGTAAACTGCACAAATCTTGAAATTTCCTCCAACATCCTCAACACTATTTTTGAATGTGAAGTCTCAAATCCGAATGATTTTTCTTATTTCTTTTCTTTAGATAAATGGCCCTATCTTGATACTCGATTTGACATTGATGAGGTCAGAGCAATTTTTAACATCAATTTCAAACAAGCATTGGAAGCCAAAACTACATTGCTCACTCCTGAACTGAACATTCTGTACACTCTTGTCACGAATTTGCTGTTACCAACAGATGGGCATCGCACTGAGCCCGGAAAAATGCAGCTTTACTTATTGTTTTTGTATTTTCAAGGGATTTCCTCTTGACTTTGGGTGTCTCTTCTGCTCCCTGTGGGAACTCTTTTTTACTGATACCCGACGAAACATTCCTTTTGGAAAATTTCTCACCAAAGTATTTGATTTCCTTGATGTGCCTTTCAGCGAAAACAAACAATTTTCTCCCTATTTCAACAAATCTTATATTGAGCAAAATGGCCTCCATTATTTTAACGATCAATGGTTAACTAAGGCAGCCTTTGATATTGAATATGTTCAATCTCTACCTCTGGTTTGGCACTTCCCCATTCTCCTCCTCCTCAAACACCTCCACCAGTCCATGATCCTCGTCCATCTTCCTCCGAACCTTCACTTTCTCAAATATGTGGCCTTCTCACTTCTTTGAGCACTCAAGTAAGTTCCTTTCAACGTCGCACTAATCTTAAGTTAAAGCGACTTGAAACTCGTCAGTTAATTCTCCAAGAGGCACTTAGCTTAGGCATGTCTGGTTCAGCTCAGGTTCAATTTGCCAATATTCAGTCACAATATCCACTCGACTCGTCTACCGAAAGTGATGACAATGCCGAAGAAGGGGATGTTTGTGAGGATGACGAAGAGGACACAAATAATCGAGGTACTGCCAATGAAGATGAAGGCGACGATGAGGACGTTGATGACACATTCAATTTCATCATGCAACGCCGTAATGAAAAAATGAAGACAGTGAGGCTACTGATGATGACGCCCCTTCCAAAAGCCGCAAGATCAAAAAATGCTCTGAAAAAGAAAAATGGCTCGACTTAGATTCTATAATAATATGTATTTTAGTTTTGGCATTTCTTTGAATTTTTTTCCTTTGACTAGTTGGATTCGCTCTCCGTTTTATCCTTTTATGAATTACTTTAACTTTTTGTACTATTCCTGTTGGATATTTGGGTACACTTTCTCAAGGAGAAGCTTTGTTTGATGATGTCGAAAGGGGGAGTAGTACTATATATTGCAAAATGATTGGTTATCACTCATATCTATTGCTTGGTGTTGGAATAAATTGCAAAATGATTGGTTATCACTCATATCTGTTGATTTTACATATTGATTATTCCATGACTGTTTGTCATCATCAGAAAGGGAAAGATTGATGTTTTCCAAACCTTATTTTGATGATGACATAAGCACTAAACATCTTTTATGCAAAACAAATAAAACAGTTACAACGTCATTATTTAACAACTGAACCAACAGGCAGAAAGCAAGGTTCTTAATGCTTCTCTACGGACGCACACAACTGTCCGAACAAAGTCTCTTTCAGACGAACATGACAGTCCGAAACTCTGTTCGGACAATGGAACGGACGCATGCACGGCCGTCCGAACGATGTCCTTCACCAACTGCATGGAGATCAGACGCTGTGTCAGACGCATGATACTTATCTCGGACTTCCGAAACCTCAACGGCTACTTTTTGTGCATTTATTATTTAGCCGTTAGGAAGTAGTTACAACTACCATTTATTGCTCCTGTAAATACCTGCTCTACTATTCTATAAAGATTATCTAATACATTGAATACAAGCCTTAGAAAAGAGCAATTTTAGTACAAATTGGCTATAGTGCTATATTGTATTAGTGTGCAGCTTGGAGTGCAATTCAATTTTGAGTGGAGTGATAATCTTGTACGAAAGTGAGGTTGTGAGTAAAATTCTTGGCTCAACTAAAAGAGTTTTAGTGTGAGCAAGAATTTCCTGTTCCTATTTTGTAAAGATTATTGGCTCACCAAGTGTGTGAAGCATTCTAGTGAATTAATACTTCAAGCTTGTTAGCTTGGAACTATTGGTTGTTTAATTTCCTCTCTTTCTTACTTCACAGCTTCATTGATTCTATTATATTAATTGTTAGTTGAAAAATCTCAATAAGTTTAATCTTTCTAAAAGTGTTATTAGAAACCTAATTCACCCCCCTCTTAGGTTGCTTTGGGACCAACAACTTCTTCTGACCTTAGAAGAAGTCAAAGACAAAGGAAAGAAAAATATTTGTCTTCTGATTTCATATCCTCACAAGCTATTGTTTTCATAGTTGAAGGCAATAGAGATTATTTATTTAATAAGATACCAATCTTATTAAATGTAGAAGATGATCCTAAATCATTTAGTGAAGTTATGTCTTCAAGGGATGCAACATTTTGGAGAGAGGCTATATATGATGAGATGGACTCAATATTATCAAATAATACTTGGATCCTAGCGGATTTACCTCAATCCTGGTTCTAAACCTATTAGTTGTAAATGGTTGTTTAGGAGGAAATATACCACTAATGGATCCATATTAACATATAAAGCAAGACTTGTAGTTAAAGCTTTTTTTAGAAAAGGAAGGAATTGGTTATCTTGACACTTGTGCACCTGTTGCAAGAGTTACACCATTAGGTCCATTAACCAATTAGCATCCATTTATAATATGTGCGTACATCAAATAGATGTTAAAACAACATTTTTAAATGGTGACTTAGATGAAGAGATATATATGGAACAACTAGAAGGTTTTACATTACCAGGAAATGAACATAACGTTTGTAAACTAATTAAATCTCTATACGGTTTAAAACAAGCACCCAAACAATGGCATGAAAAGTTTAAATCAACTTTACTCTCTAATGGATTTAGATATAATAATGCTGATAAGTGCATTTATTTTAAATTTATTGAAGAGTATGGTGTGATTATTTGTTTATATATAGACAATATGCTAATTATTAGTGATTCTTTTTTACAATGGTGTACTTGAAACTAAGAAGTATCTATCTTTACAATTCAAAATGAAGGATCTTGGTGAAGTAAATACTATCTTAGGGATTAAAGTTAAAAGGCATAGTGGGGGTTATACTGTATGTCAAACACATTTTGCTGAGAAAATCTTGGTCAAGTATCAACATTTAAATGTGAAAGAAGCAAATACTCTTTTTGACCCTAACTTTAAACTAAGTGAGAATACTGGCAAACCTATTATTTAACTAGAATATGCAAGCGTAATAGGGAGTTTAATGTATGCAATAAATTGCACAAGACAAGATATTTTTTTTGTCGTGTGTGGATTATCTAGATATACTAAAAATCCTAGTAGTGATCATTGGAAAGCAATTGGGAGAGTCCTTGGTTATCTTAAAAGAACTAAAGATTTATGACTTTTTTACAATAATTTTCCAGTTGTGTGCTTGAAGGGTATTCTGATGTTAGTTGATTTACTAGTATTAGTGATAAAACCTCTACAAGCGGGTGAATTTTTATGTTAGGTGGAGGAGCTGTTTCATGGGTTTTAAAGAAACAAACTGTGATTGCTCATTCTATAATGGAAGCTGAACTCATAGCCTTGGTCTCAGCTTGTAAAGAAGAAGAATGGTTGAGAAACTTATTGTTAGATATCAAGCTGTGGCCTCAACCACTATCAGCCATTGCTTTAAATTGTGATAATGAAAGCACAATGTCAAGAGCATTGAATAAAATATACAATGGTAAATCCAGACACATAAGTTTAAGACACATGTATATTAAACAGTTGTTAAATAATGACGTTGTAACTGTTTTATATGTAAGAACATATAATAATTTAGCGGATCCGTTGACAAAACTCTTGCGAGACATCTGGCAAAATCAATGTCATTAGGAATAGGATTAAAACCCTTTATCTAAAACTACTAGCAATGATAACCCAACTTTTCTTCTACACTACCACTAGATTAAAAGTTTAAAGGGTAAAAACAAATTGCTAATAAGTAGTTGTGACCACTAAAATTTTGTGTAAGCCATTCCATGTTGTTAGTGCAAATGATAACCCTTAAGTGGAAAGGTTGAGTATATAAATATTTATACTCTTAATGAAATCATCTTATTGTGCTTTTAATCTTAAAAGTTTGAAAAGATTTGACCCACATGATCAATAGAAGTGGTGTCGCTTCTAACAAAAGTTTAGGATTCACTTTTGTACATGATCATGAATTAGGATAGAGCACATGGCCGGTAACAATGCTAAACTATTTTTGTGAACATATGTACAAGTTTAACAAGTTCATATGTGTGATAACTCTAATCTAATCTTAAATCATGGTTTAAGCAAATACATCACCTTGATTTAATTAGATATAGTTAGTTATTTACACTAGAGAAAAGTTTAAGACGATAGTCACTTTTTTTATGCCTGATGTTAAAAAGGAATCATGAGTTGTTGTTTATATTACAAATTAAGTGGGGGGAACGTAAATATTTAGTTTGTAATATAAAGATAATTTATAAAAATTAGTAGGTGAATGTTGTAAATTTAGAAGAAAAAAAAGTGGCAGCGCATGTGCGCTGAGGAAAGAAGCAAAAAGAGATCAGCGCACATGTGCTGTGCGCGCTCTTGAAACTTAACCGTTGGAAATTGAAAAACAAGCAAAATGGAAGGAATTGCAACTTTTGATTCAAGAGGTATGTTCCATGAATTCAAAAGGTGTATTCCAATAGATTCTCCTGCACTTCCATCTTTATAAAAGGAGACATTCCTACTAATTCATAACAACAATTCTTATTAAAAAATCTATCCCTCCATATACATTGTTCTTGAGAAGATTTCAGATTTTTGCTATTGGAAATCTTGAAGAATTTATTGTATTCTGGAGGAGGAATACTATTAACACAAGAGCAAACTATTGAATATAGTGGAGGTAATCAAAACCTTAAGGAAATTGTTATACACGTATCAAATTCTATAGGTTTTGAAATCCTGAATTTCATTAAAAAAATACTTGTTTCCTATCTGCTTTACACATCTAGATGTGTATAAGAGACAGTCAAGCTTCAAGAGGTTAAGTTATCTTACCATGTTCCCATATTACGCTTTGAAGGCACTCCTAAACATCTTACAACAAAACCAGCCGCTGCTGATCTTTCTGTGTTTTAATGGCAGAAGAGGTTGCGCCTCCACTGGCTGGCAATCCCACGTCTTGGCCTCAACTGCTATAAAAATTCTAGAAAAAACCATTGCAGCCCCACTAAGAAATCCTTTTAAACTATTTGATTCTTTGTTATTGCTGATTTGGAGAAGGCTAAATTCGGCCATTCTTTGGGTTCAATAACTTCATGGGGCATCCATAAAGTTTGAAGAAGCCCATCAACTGTCGATTAAAAAAAAAAGATACATTCTTCGTGGTTTAGAATTTCACTTGGGCATTTTATCGAGCAGTTGGCTGGCGTTCACAAAAATAGTTCATTTAATTAATATTTTTACCATCTAAGCCCCTAATTTTTCAAACCAACTATTATACAAACCTTCAATGCATTAACAACTTCAAAAAAAAAATTTGCGTTCTTGACCAAAATTTGCGTTCTTGACAGAAAGCTCTTGACAGAAAGCTCTGCATTCATCCTTGTGTTGAACGACCCATTTGTGACTAATGTGGAAACGTCGAAATTATCAAATGTGGCGGATCTCACCCGGAATTTAGGCGTCCTGACCTTCATAACTATGAGTGCAAAGACCAATATAACGGCAGTTTGAAACACGGCAAAGGCTGCTACATATGCAAAACATTTAATGCGTTTCTTGCGACGCTCTTCGCTTTGAGCCACCGAAGCGACCTCTGCATCATAGGCCTTTTGTGTCATTGATTTTGATTATTTGATATCGGAATATACTATATCTTTTTGTATGAAATGTTTGTTTTGATTGCTTGTTATATGGATGAAATATATAGAGCTAAAGGTAGCTTTTAGTTATGATATATTGAAAAGTTTAGGCAGCCACATGGAGTATTTATAGTGTTACCTGTTGCAAGATTTTCATTACTTTTAGTAAATAGTTCCACATAGGGGACAACTTTTTTGACATTTTCTTGCGAACGAGTGACCTTTACAGCTATATTTGACTTTGTAAATTATATCTCGTCGTGTACACGCTTAGAAGGTTTTGAACATTTGATGTTCCAGATGATTGGAAGTTACCCAGCACAGTCATTAAATATACGATATTGTCTAATATGTGAAATGCGTATTGATACACAATATATTTTTTTATTTTATAATACGTCTTTTTAAAAAAAATATACTATAACTTAAATGTGCATATGCTACATGATATGGGATATTCGTACACACGAAATGATACACAATTTGTAAGATTATTTGGTGATTTAGCTAATTATCCCACGGAAAGTTTTTAGATGGATCGGATCTGTGGTAGGTGCTATAGACCCTTTGGTCCACATTCACCCACATCACCGCGAAGAAATTTATTTTATTGAATTAAAGCGATGTGGATGAATATGGAACAATAAGCTTTGAATCCGGATCTATTGCATCTATCATGAACCTGATCCACTTAAAAATTTCTCACTACCCCACTATAAATGCTAGTTTCAATTTTTCTTAAAAAAAAGAGATAGCAAAGAGAACTTTATAGGTTCTGCATATCTCATACAACATATATGGGGTCAATATCTTAAGAAAAAGTTAGCAGACCGATAATGCAGAATTCAAAAGGTAATACTAATAATAATTTGCATGAAATTGTGTTGGTTGCCAATACAAGAATTTTGAGATTACATCATCTAAAGATCTGGTTGGTTTTAAAATCGCCCTCTAAAGCGCAAGAAAGTGTCATGTGAGCCTCTAAAATAGCACTCGTTCAATCTTTACCCTCAAAATACATCTACTTTTTCAATTATTGAGTTAATAATCTGTTTATCTAACATTTGCAAGGCCACTCCATTAATTTCTTTGCAAAAGTTCACGTTGCAGAAACTCCCAACAAAGTTTCAAAGTTACACATGCAGAGAAATGACATTTTTTTTAAAATTGTTACAAAAGATGATTTACACTCGATTTTCATCTACCATTTAGTGATTCGAACCCATAATAGCTCATGAGAAAGCTCCCTACCACCTCAACCGCATTTCATCTTTAAATAAATTAAACTTAAAAAAAAAAAACTCTAAGAACAAACGATCAAGAAAGCAGTTCTATTACATCCTTGATGACGAAGTTTGCTGCATACAAGAAAAATCACACGAATGAAAGAAAGCTACGGAACCCGTGTTAGGAGTACTTAGGCCCGTTAGCAGTCACTTAATGATAAAATTTATTTTCATCATTGAAAAATTATTAGGTATCTTAATAATTGTTTAAAAATATCTTTCTTTTAAAATAGTTGACCACTAATTGAGAAAATATTGCTCCTTACTTTTAAAAAAGTAAGCACCATATACTATCTTTACTCGTGCCCACTCCATAGTTGTTAAAATTTTGATCCTGGATAGTAGAATTGTAAGATCGTAATTTTAA
This sequence comes from Cinchona pubescens, assembly GCA_025175665.1. Lineage (NCBI taxonomy): Eukaryota > Viridiplantae > Streptophyta > Magnoliopsida > Gentianales > Rubiaceae > Cinchona > Cinchona pubescens. The sequence goes on along the minus strand of JANKKI010000239.1, from coordinate 384,212 downwards.
TGACTATGAGAGCGAGTGCGAGTCAGGTTCCCTCCCACTAGAGATTTAGATGATCTGAGTCTCACCTGTTAAGTCAACCATTTTCTGACCCATTCCCCATCCGTCCCTAAAGTCGCATATTAGGTACCTTGATCCGACCTCTTTCTTCATAATCCATTTAAAAAAAATAAAAAGTCAAAAAAATTAATAAGTGTTTAACTTCTCTTTGTTTTTGTACTAGTTTAACTAATTTTGATGAATATCACAACAATAAAAAAAGGTTAAATACAATTTGCACCCCTAAATTATTCTCATTTTGAACTTAACCCCTAAATGTATCATTTTCAGGAATGTGATACCTCAGACTTGTAAATTTTAACACATTGCAATAAGTGTTGAACCCCAGTTATATTAACCATATTTTGATGATGACCAAATCATACTAATGGTTTGCAATCAAGTGCAAAAGTAGGACAATTCGGATGCAAGGGAGCGTCCGGGAAAGTAAGGTGTTCGGACGCAAAGGGGTGTCCGACAAAAACCGTATGTCTCACAAAGAATCTGAAGTAGCCTCGGACGCTGAAGATTGTCCGACATATTGAGCCCAAGATGAACGGACGATGAAGACTGTCCGAGACACGAAACCTGAAGCCAAAGAAGTTTTTTTCCTCGAGGATCGGACGCTGAAGACCATCCGACAGACAGAGTTTCGGATGAAGCATAACGTCCGAACAGCTAAGTGGAATTGTCCAAGGTATCGGACGCAAGACCTTCCCGGACGCAGAGGCCATGCATCGAACGTCCGAAAGGTCCAACGGCTAGTTCGTTCAGACGCACACTCACAGCATCGGCCGTCTGAAAGACCAAACGGCTAGTTTCTCAAGAAACAAAAAATAGCCGTTAGAGAACTATTGGAAGTAATTTCTGGGCTTCTATAAATACCCCCAAGTCTGTAAATGTAAAAATAGAGAGTAGAACTACTGAATTTAATACAAACACTTGTAAGAGCTATTTGGGAAGAAATATGCTAAAATATTGTGTGTTGTATTGGTTTGGGTAGTGTACTTCTCTCTACTGGCTCAACTAGAGGGAATTAGTGTGAGCAAGAATTGACTAGTGAGTGATCTTCAAGTATAGGAGTGGAGGGATAACAGTGTACAAAAGTAAGGTTGTTGCGTAAAACCCTTTGGCTCAACTATAGGGACTTAGTTGGTACAAGAATGAGCCTACTTTGTGTACAAGAAGGTTATTGCCTCACCTTCTTTGAGAAGGTTATTGCCTCACCTTCTTTGAAGAGGCACTACTAGTGGAAATACTCCAAATTTGAAAAGTTTGGAAGTTTGGTTTGATACTCTCTATCTCTATCTTTATATTTGTTCTTTAATCTTTAATTGTTGAATATTTATTATACTCATTTGTGTTTAAGTGTTTATTTGTTGCATTTCCATTAAGCACATTAAAAAGGTTTGTTTTTGAAACAACCTAATTCACCCCTCTCGTAGGCTGCTTTTGGGGCCAACAATTGGTATCAGAGCTTTGGTCTCTTTATTTTTTTGTAATTGCATTAGAGTAAAGATCATGGCAACCAATAATGCTTTATTTTTAGAGTTCTATTTCTAGACCTCTCATATTTAATGGAATTAATTTTCTTTATTGGAGGGATAGAATGAAAATTTTTGTTCAATCTATTTACATTGATTTGTGGTATATTATTTATGAAGGTCCTTTTGAGGCCAATATTCTTGATGAAAATACTCATAGATTAAGGCCTAAGACTAGATTTGAATTAAATGCACAAGATACAATAGACATTTATCTTTAAATGCAAAGCCATCTAGATGTGTATAAGAGCTTTGGATTTAAATTCCCTTTCTAAAGTGTAAAGCATTCAAAATCGCCATGATCATTTATAAATTCAAAGAAATCCATGAAGGAAATGAAGATATTAGAGAACAAAAGAAGTCACATCTTGTGACTAAATATGAATCCTTCAAAATGGAATCTCATGAGAATATTAACAAGATGTATTGTAGGTTCAATGATATTGTAAAGGTTTTGGAAGGGTTGGGTAAAGAATATTAAGGCTTTAGGTGAAAAGAACAGAAAGATTTTGAATGCTTTACCTAAGGAATGGGAATCTAAATCCATTGCCATAGAAGAATCTAAAAATTTGAATTCTATGTCTATTGATTCTTTGATCAATTCTCTAACTTCCTTTGAATTGAAGATGAAATACAAGGTACAAGATGAGGAGGAAGCAATACACAACAGAAACATAGCATTAAAAGCTTCTCAAAATAATAGATGCTTCAAGTTTGGCCAAGTGGAACACTTTGCAAATGAAAGCCCATCCAAGAAGAAGAAATGATCAAGGAAGGCTCACTTCAACAACTTCCAAATTACATGGAATGATTGCAATTCGGATGAAAAAGTTGAAGAAGAATATGAGGAGGATCAAATGGCTTTAATGGCTCATGGCAATAATGAGGTATCCTCTAGTTGTGATTCTTGTGATGATTCTATGATAATGATAATGATGATGATGATGTTGAATCATTTTTTTTTAAAATGCATGAATGTTTGAAATCACAATCATATGTTAAGAACAAAGAGTTAAAAATTAAAGTTAATCCTTTTTTGAGTGCCAACTCAAAACTTGTGCATGAAAATAATTCTTTGACAAAAGAAAATGACATTTTGAAGAAAAAATTTGTTGGAAAAACCAAGATCATGGAAGAACAAGCTTCATTTAAGAAGAGATTAGATGATCTTGATGATATTTTAAAAAAGAAGAAAGAAAATGTTTTTGAAAAGAAAATAACTAGAAATATGTTTTTAAACAAGAATTTTATCACCTTTGGAAAAAATGATTTGTGATTTGTTAAATCTAAATCCTTCTTTTATGGCAATAAGAATATTATTTGTAATTATTGTCATCAACATGGCCATATAAAGAAAAATTGTTATGTTAAAAGAAATAAAAAATTGGGAATAAATTCTATTTGGGTGATTAAGCATGTTACTAACCCAATTGGACCCAAGAAAGTTTGGGTACCGAAACTTGTTGCCTAACTTTGCATGTAGGTATGCTCGAGAGAGAACCAAGAAATTCAAAATAGATTATCAATGGAGGGTGTTCAAAGTATATGAGCTAAGATGACATTGAAATGGGTAACAACTAAAATTTTGTGTTAAGAATGTGCTTTCATTTTTTATTTTTTTTTAAAAAAGATGAAATATGTTCTCCTGAATGTTACTCATCTATGTGATTGAATTCGTTTAAAATACTAGGGATTATGTATCCCCAATTTTTGTCTATAATAAGACACTACTTGCCAAAGAAAGGGGGAGCATTCTCTTTTTTTAAATGGATTATTTTGCATTACAAGAAATTGCATCACACATGCTTCATTGTTTTGATGATGCTTTTTGATAAGGAATGAGCGCAAATTATTTTGATCCTAATTCTTTGCTTGAATTCCCTCATATCTTATTGAATACATTTATTAAAGAGAAGAATTATTTTGCATAACTTGACTTATTCTCCATGTACTCATGTGAATTATATTCATCTTTCAAGAGCGAGAATAAACTTAAGAGGGAGCTTAAATTGCAGTATTTTTATGTTTTGATGATGCCAAAAGGGGGAGAAAATAAAGGACAAAAATCTCTTGTGTTGTGCTTCATATTTTATGGTTGCTTTTAGAATTGTCCAAATGATTTGTCATCATAAAAAATAGGGAGATTGCTGAACCCCAGTTATGATAACCATGTTTTGATGATGACCAAATCATACTAATGGTTTGCAATCAAGTGCAGAAGCAGGACAATTCGGATGCAAGCAAGCGTCCGACAAAGAAGAATCTGAAGTAGCCTCGGACGCTGAAGACCGTCCGACAGATTGGCCCCAAGAGGAATGGACGATTAAGACTGTCTGAGACAAGGAACCTGAAGCCAAAGAAGTTTCAGTCCTCAAGGATCGGACGCTGAAGACCGTCTGACAAACAAAGCTTCAAATGAAGCATAACGTCCGAACAACTAAGTGGAATTGTCCAAAGTATCGGACGCAAGACCGAACGTAGAGGCCATGCATCGAACGTCTAAAAGGTCCGACAACCTGTGGCCAGTTCGTTCGGATGCACACTGACAACATTGGCCATCCGAAAGACTAAACGGCTAGTTTCTCAGGAAAAAAAAAAAAGCCGTTAGAGAGCTGTTGGAAGGAATTTTTGGGCTTCTATAAATACCCCCCAAGTCTGTAAATGTAAAAATAGAGAGTAGAACAACTGCATTCAATGCAAACACTTGTAAGAGTTATTTGGGAAGAAATAGGGTAAAATATTGTCTGTTGTATTGGTTTGGGTAGTGTAGTTCTCTTGGCTCAACTAGAGGGAATTAGTGTGAGCTCAGAATTGACTAGTAAGTGATTATCAAGTGTAGGAGTGGAGGGATAACAGTGTACAAAAGTGAGGTTGTTGTGTAAAACCCTTTGGCTCAACTAGAAGGATTTAGTTGGTACAAGAATGAGCCTACTTTGTGTACAAGAAGGTTATTGTCTCACCTTCTTTAAAGAGACACTACTAGTGGAAATACTCCAAACTTGAGAAGTTTGGGAGTTTGGTTTGATACTCTCTAGAATCTCTATCTTTATATTTGTTCTTTAAACTTTAATTGTTGAATATTTATTATATTCATTTGTGTTTAAGTGTTTATTTGTTTTATTTCCATTAAACACTTTAAAAATTTTTATTTTTGAAATAACCTAATTCACCCCCCTCTTAGGTTGCTTTTGGGGCCAACATTAAGAACTTGAATGCCTTTGATGATGACCACTCTGTGAATATTTAGTTTGTAACATAAAGTAATTTTAAACAATTAGTAGGTGAATGCTGTAAAAAAAATTTAAAAAAAAATTAGCGCACATGCACTGCACAGTGGCAGCACATGTGCGCTGAGGACAGAAGCAAAAGGAGAACATCGCACGCGCTTTCCTGAAACTTGACCATCGAAAATTGAAAAACGGGCAAAATAGAGGGAGTTGCAACTTTTGGTTCAAGTGGTATGTTCCATGGATTCAAAAGGTGTATTCCAATGGATTTTTCCGCACTTCCATCTTTATAAAAGGAAAGATTCCCACTAATTCATATCCACATCTCACCACATTCTTATTAAAAATCTATCTCTCCATATACATTCTTGTTGGGAAGATTTCTGATTTTTGCTATTGAAAATCTTCAAGAATTTGTTGTGTTTTAGAGGTAGATTGTTATTAACCCAAGAGCAAACTATTGAATATAGTAGGGGCAATCAAAACCTTAAGGAAAGTGTTATACAAGCCTCAAATTTATAAGTTTAATATCCCCAATTTCATTAAAAAACACTTGTTTCCTACTTCACATTTTCCATCTTTCCTCAAAATCTTAAGGTTTTGATTGTGAGCAACCATGGAAATAAGTGGTAAGTCTACCTACAAAGTAATGAGTCAAGATTTCGTCAAGTTAGATTGCTTTGATGGTACCGAAACAAATTTCAACCGGTGGAAAGACAAAATGATATTTTTTCTCACTACACTAAAAGTTGCATATGTCTTGGAACCCTACATTGCCCAAAATTCTTGCACCAATCGTTGGTAATTTGGAGGAACTCAAGGAACAATGCGAGAAAATGAAGGAGGTTGAGATCGTTTGTAGAGGTCACATTCTCAACACCCTTTTTTACCATTTTTATGATGGCATTCGCCTACGAGGTCTTCACATAATAGGTTGCAAAAAAGCCTTCTTAGGAAGGAGAGATTGAGTTTGTTTTACCTTTCGTTTTATAAATACAAGATTAGACTCAGATAGAAGGTTTGCTAGCTATATGCTTAACACATGCATCACCAGATTCATATGAGCTACTGAGGAGTAAGCAATGATCTTCTTAAGATCGATCTGTCTTAAAATGGTCGAGAAAGTATATATTATAGCAATCGCGCTTCAAATATAAATGAAAGGAGTGGAACAAAGTGTCGCTGCGGGAAACATGGTTATTGGCAAAACTCTCTTTGAATTCTCTTAGAAGCTCGTCTTTCTGAAAGATGTTATTCCTTGCTAATTGACAGCAATCCCTCCAATCGGAATGGAAAGATCACTAGATGTGTATAAGAGACATTTTTAAGACAGCTTTAGTTACTTAATCTTTAAACAACGGTCTAGGTCTCTAAAAGAAATTTGAGCTACCTTCACCAGTATAAATATGCTACACAAAAAAAGGGTGCAGACAAATTTCTTATTAAAAATATTTTGAATTCCGTATTGTTGACTCTTCTTCTATTTTGGATCAAGTTCATGATTTTCAAATTATTGTTTCAAAGTTAAAAGATCTTGGTGTTGAAATCTCAGAGTCATTGCATGTGAGGGCAATTATTGCAAAATTGCCTTTCTAGTTGGAATGATTATCAAAAGAAAATGTTTCATACTATTGAAATTTTAACAATTGATCAAGTTTTTAAACATATGAGAATTGAAGAAGATACTAGAATTCATTACAAGAAGGATTTAGAACTTGTTTCAAAAGTGAATTTTGTTGATGAGAATAAGAGTCAAATCACAAGTTCTAAAAGAAAGTTTGTTGAAAATGCTAATTCTAAGGACAAGTTCAAACAGAGCAGAATATGTTATAATTGCGGCAAGAAAGCATTGGCATGACAAGAATGAGTGCAATTCCAACAAGAAACAAAAGAAAAATAATGCCCATAAAGTAAATCTTGCTGAAAGAGATGTTGAAAATATTGCAATGGTAACTAATGGTCACATTGGTATGATTCTGAATTGAATGTGGCAACTTCAACCAAATCAAATGATTGGAGGTATGACACTGGTGCAATCGTGCACATCTGCAACGATAAGTCTCAATTCAAGACTTATGAAGATATTCCTGATGGCTGTGAAGTGCTCATGGGTAATCATGTTTCAGCCAAAGTTCATGGCAAGGGAAGTGTGGAGTTGCATTCACTTCCACCAAGAAGCTTGTGTTAATGAATGTACTTCATATTCTAGAAATTAGGAAAAATCTTGTATCAGCCGATACATTGAATAAGAAAGGGCTGAAAGTTGAACTAGTGTCAGACAAAGTTATCTTGTCCAAGAATGGTATATTTGTAGGAAATGGTTACTCTTGTGATGGCATATTTAAATTAAATATCATGAATAAAAATAATATTTCTGTTTATATTGCGGATTCTTCTTATACTTTATGGCATGGTAGATTAGGACATGTTAATCATAAAGTACTTAATTTCATGTCAAAACATGGATTAATATCTATCAAAGACAAATTTGAGAATAAGTGTGAAACATGCATTCATGCAAAAATACTAAGTTGCCCTTTCCTAAAATTGAAAGAAATAAAGAATTATTAGAACTTGTGTATTAGAATGTTTGTGAATTAAATGATTTTCTTACAAGAGGTGGTAATAGATATTTCATCACTTTGATTGATTGATTGCTCTAGATATGTGCATGTTTATTTGATGAAAGCAATAGGTGAAGCATTTGATATGTTTAAATCTTATAAATCTCTTGTGGTGAATATTTTTCTACCGAATTCTCAAAATTTTGTGAACAAAATGGTATTATACACCTAACAAGTACACCATACACTCCACAACAAAATGATTTAGCTGAAAGAGAAATAGAACTTTGGTGGAGTGACACATGGTTTACACCATGATTCTAAGTTCTAGTTTGCCAAGAATTTGTGGGAAGAAGCTTTATTGGTTGCTTGTCATTTACATAATCGAACTCCGTCTCTTAGAATATCTAGTCACCATATGAAATACGGAAAGGGAGAAAACCAAACTTAACTTATCTTAAAGTTTGGGGATGTACGGCCTATTATAGAGTCCCGGATAACAAAAGGATAAAGTTGGGACCTAGAACACTTAAAAGTGTGTTTGTTGGCTATGCTGAAAATTCTAAAGCCTATAGACTACTTGATATTAATTCTAATGTCATTATTGAATCAAGGGATGTTGATTTTTTTGAAAATAAATTTCTTGAAGATTCAAATGTAGACACGGATCCAATTGAAGTATAAAAACTGACTACAAATGTTGATCCTTCTTCTGGTAATAAAAGGAAGGAAATTGATACTCTTTCTGACCTTAGAAGAAGTCAAAGACAAAGGAAAGAAAAACATTTGTCTTCTGATTTCAAGAAATACATTCACAAGCTATTGTTTTTTTAGTTGAAGGCAATATAGATTATTTATTTAATAAGATACCAATCTTATTAAATGTAGAAGATGATCCTAAATCATTTAGTGAACTTGTGTTTGCAAGGGATGCAACGTTTTGGAGAGAGACTATAAATGATGAGATGGACTCAATATTATCAAATAATATTTGGATTCTAGTGGATTTACCTCCTGGTTCTAAAACTACTAGTTGTAAATGGGTGTTCAGGAGGAAATATACCACTAATGGATCCATATTAACATATAAAGCAAGACTTGTAGTTAAAGGTTTTAGAGAAAAGGAAGGAATTGATTATTTTGACACTTATGCACTTGTTGCAAAAATTACATCCAATAGGGTGCCAATGTCATTAGCTTCCATTTATAATCTGTGCGTACATCAAATGGATGTTAAAACAGCCATTTTAAATGGTGATTTGGATGAAGAGATATATATGGAACAACCAGAAGGTTTTACATTACCAGGAAAGATGAACATAAAGTTTGTGAACTAATTAAATCTCTATACGGTTTAAAACAAGCACCCAAACAATGGCATGAAAAGTTTGAATCAGCTTTACTCTTTAATGGATTTAGATATAATAATGCTGATAAGTGCATTTATTCTAAATTTATTGAAGAGTATGGTGTGATTATTTGTTTATAAATAGACAATATGCTAATTGTTAGTGTTTCTTACAAGGGTGTACTTGAAACTAAGAAATATCTATCTTTACAATTCAAAATGAAGGATCTTGGTGAAGTAAATACTATTTTAGGGATTAAAGTTAAAAGGCATAGTGGGGGTTATACTTTATGTCAAACACATTTTGCTGAGAAAATCTTGGTCAAGTATCAACATTTAAATGTGAAAGAAGCAAATACTCCTTTTGACCCTAACTTTAAACTAAGTGAGAATACTGGCAAACCTATTGTTTAACTAGAATATGCAAGCATAATAGAGAGTTTAATGTATGCAATAAATTGCACAACAAGTTGGCAAGATATTTTTTTTGTCATGTGTAGATTATCTAGATATACTAAAAATCCTGGTAGTGATCATTGGAAAGTTATTGGGAGAGTCCTTGGTTATCTTAAAAGAACTAAAGATTTATGACTTTTTTACAATAATTTTCCAGTTGTGCTTGAAGGGTGTTGTGATGTTAGTTGATTTACTAGTATTAGTGATAAAAACTCAACAAGCGGGTGAATTTTTATGTTAGGTGGATGAGCTGTTTCATGGGTTTTAAAGAATCAAACTGTGATTGCACATTCTATAATGGAAGCTGAACTCATAGCCTTGGTCTCAGCTTGTAAAGAAGCAGAATGGTTGAGAAACTTATTGTTAGATATCAAGTTGTGGCCTCAACCAATGTCAGCCATTGCTTTAAATTGTGATAATGAAAGCACAATGTGTAGAGCATTGAATAAAATATACAATAGTAAATCTGGACACATAAGTCTAAGACATATGTATATTACACAGTTGTTAAATAATGACATTGTAACTGTTGTATACGTAAGAACATATATTAAATTAGCGAATCCGTTGACTAAACTCTTGCGAGAGATTCGGTGAAATCGAAGTCATTGGGAATAGGATTAAAACCCTTTAGCTAAAACAACTAGCAATGGTAACCCAACTTTTCTTCTAGCACTACCACTAGATTAAAAGTTTTTAAAGGGTAAAAACAAATTGCTAATAAGTAGTTGTGAGCACTAAAATTTTGTGTAAGCCATTCCATGTTGTTAGTGCAAATGGTAACACTTAAGTGGAAAGGTTGAATATATAAATATTTATACTCTTAATGAAATCATCTTATAGTGCTTTTAATCTTAAAAGCTTGAAAAGATTTCACCCATATGATCATTAGAAGTGATGCCGCTTCTAACAAAAGTTTAAGATTCACTTTTGTACATGATCATGAATTAGGATAGAGCACATGGCCAGTAACAGTGCTAAACTATTTTGGTAAACATATGTATAAGTTTAACAAGTTCATATGTTAAAGTGATAACTCTAATCTAATCATCAATCATGGTTTAAGCAACTATGCCACCGTGATATAATTAGATATAGTGAGTTATTTACACTAGAGAAAAGTTTAAGACGATAGTCACTTTTTTTATGCATGATGTTAAAAAGGAATAGTGTGTTGTTGTTTATATAACAAATTAAGTAGGGAATGTAAATATTTAGTTTGTAATATAAAGTAAATTTGAAAAATTAGTAGGTGAATGTTGTAAATTTTTTATAAAAAAAATCAACGCACATGCGCTGCACAGTGCCACTGCATGTGCGCTGAGGATAGAAGCAAAAGAGATCAGCGCACATGTGTTGTGCGCGCTCTTGAAACTTAACCGTTGGAAATTGAAAAACAAGTAAAATGGAGGGAGTTGCAACTTTTGATTCAAGAGGTATGTTCCATGAATTCAAAAGGTGTATTCCAATAGATTCTCCCGCACTTCCATCTTTATAAAAGGAGACATTCCCACTAATTCATAACAACAATTATTATTAAAAAATCTAAGAATATCTCTCCATATAAATTGTTCTTGAGAAGATTTCTGATTTTTGCTATTGGAAATCTTCAAAAATTTATGTATTCTAGAGGAGGAATACTATTAACACAAGAGCAAACTATTGAATATAGTGGGGGCAATCAAAACCTTAAGGAAATTGTTATACACGTATCAAATTCTATAGGTTTTGAAATCCTCAATTTCATTAAAAAAATACTTGTTTCCTACTGCACATTTGCCATCTTTCTTCAACACATTGGAATGTCGCTTGTAACCTCGTTATCTTACCAACTTCCCATATTACCCTTTCAAGGCACTCCTAAACATCTTACAACAAAACCAGCCACGCTGATCTTTCGTGTTTTAATGATAGAAGTGGTTTCGCCTCCACTAGCCGGGCAATCCCAAGTCTTGGCCTCAACCGCTATAAAATTCTAGAAAAACCAATACAAATTTCCACCGAGATTTCCTTGCATCCACTAGAATTCAAATATTATTTGACTGTTTTGAGTCTCTCTAAATACTCATCTATTTGGAGTTCTGTAACTTTATACATGCCCTTATACAGTTTGAGATCCTAGCAATCTAAAAGTGCATGAGCGATTTTCAGTGTTAGCTCATGACTACTCTCTCTTGTGGCTATTAATGATGGAACATCACAGGCAATACTTTTGCAGGAAAAACCCTATGTCATTTTCTGCATTTGTCTAGCCAATAAATGATTTTTGGATACCCGATTTTTACAAAATCGAGGCAAATCAGGTTGTCTAGATTGGTGAATCCACAGGTAATTTTGCGAGCAATTTCTTCATTCGGGAAGGAATTAAATTTCCTTTTTAATGTGGGACGAATTCTATTTGAGTTTTGTACATGATAAGTTCGCTTTGCAGAAAATGACATAGGGTTTTTCCTGCAAAAGTATTGCCTGTGATGTTTTTACAAAAAGCATCATGACATCCCCTCAGGATCTTTTTTTTTTTCTTTCGTATTTGAATTGGATTATTGTTTTTATTTTGAAATTAACGACAGTATGGTAAATGACGACAAATCATCCAAGTAGACAAAGGTATTTTTAGTAATAATTATTGCTAAAACATAGTTTTATAGTTTATTTTTACATTATATGTTTGTAATAGTTTGTTTTGATGATTTAATGCATATTGTACGGTAACCTTTAAAGAAAATGTTTATTTTTATAGTATACAGTTTATTTTGATGATTTAATAAATGTTTTAAATATCTATGTGAAGTATTTTTTAATTTTTAAGTGTAAGTAAATATTTTAGTAATTTATGCTTAGTTTAAGTAAATGTTAATGTTCAGACGTAATGCTTGATATTTACATGTTGATAATTTTAATTAACAGCTTATTCTTGTTAATATGGAAATAGAATGCACAATAGAGTTAGATGGATTTAATGTGCGGTTAAGAACACCTTGACCCCTGAAATAAGTGTATAATTACATTTCACCACCCTATAAAAATAGGCGTTTTATCCCTAAATTAACGATATCCATAATTAGTTACAGCTCTAGAAAATGTGAGGAAGACAAAGTGTCAATTTTCCTCATTATAATTAATAACACTTTAGCCCCGATATTTAGGGATAGTAACACTCTATTCCTAAAGTAAAATGGTATATACTTTGACACCAAAAATTGTTTATATTATAATTAAATTAGTGTAAAATATGTGTCTAGTATTTTCTTCACTGACAATCACGATTTTTTAATTAATTTTCTTTCTTTCAAAAGATTCGAAGCATTGATAACTAACAAAAAGTAGCGTACTGTAGATTTTGCAAGCTTCCAAAAATGATATTCGCATTAGATTTTCATAGTGAAAATTTTAAATAAATTTCCTTCAAGTGCTCTTAATTTTTTTTCACAAATATTTAATTTTTTAAAAATAATTTAGGTAAAATTTATTTTGGTAATTTGAGTTAGATTTACTAATTAGATATTTAAAATGTAATATTAACTTAGATTTCCTAATTAGATATTTAAAATTTAGGCTATGAGCTGTCTCTTAAAAAATTATGATACATTAAGTAACACAAGTGTTACATCGTTACACAAATCGAAAAATATAAAAATAACGAACAAAAGAATAAATATATGTTTAACAGTTGGAATTAATAATTTTCGTGAGACATATAATCTATCTAACAAACAAAATTACAAAATCAACCTAACTACCAAAATATATATATGATTTTTTTTAAAAGTCAACAATAAGTTACTTTTGAGGAACGCAACCATAATTTGCTTTCAGAGAAAACAACCAGAAGGTCGCTTTTAGGCTGCTTTATCCACATCTAATCTGTATAACAGACAGGAAAAAAAAACTTCTCTGAAAGCGTTTTTCCTCATAGTTTATCACTTTTGTCTAATTTTGCCAAGACCTAGCAAGTAGTATGTACTCTATCGAGAAAATGACCGACTTTGCTGTTGAAGCCTACAGTTTATATGTCACATTTAAACTATGTTAATAATTTAAAATTTCAATGAAACGCAAAATTATTTAATCAAACGGTATAACTGCAATGTATTATAACACTGTTGCATGCATACTTTATTGCTTATGCTAACATGAAAGGGAAGGGCCGAAAGGCATGCATTAGGTAATGGTAAATATTTAAACAGATTAGATTTCTGGTCGATTTGAAGTTTTTAATAATGATTAAATTTTATGAAATATACACATCTAGATGTGTATAAGAGACAGATCTATAGCACCTACCATAGATCTCGATAAATTTTAAAACTATGTTTCTGAGAACGAATCTAGCTAAATATTTTCCTAAATAACAATCTCCATCATTAATAGCCACAACTAGAGTAGTCATGAGCTAACACTGAAAATCGCTCATGCACTTTTATATTGTAGAGTTCTAGCAGTTTTGAATCAAATTATGGTTCTTCTTCTTCTTTATAATTAGCTATTTTTTATTTCTCGCTGATCGAAGGTCTTGAGAGGACGCAATAATGTGCAATGCATCAGTCGTATTCACTTTGTATAGGATTGAACAATTTTCTCAATTACCTTTATGTTGTTTTTGAGATAAATGGATTTAGGGAAAACTTAAAATTTTATTTATTGCATGGGCTGTATTTGTAATTTAAAAGAATTAATTTTAAATCCATTTAAATTAAGAACTTATTTAAATGTTCATTTATACACTTTTAATTTGAATAGATTTGAAATTCATTTATCTCAATTTTACAAATACTTCAAAAAAAATGAATGAATTTCAAATCCTTCCTTATATCCATCGATCCAAACACAAGCTTAATTTTCTAATTTACTTCAGTTAGTAACTAAAGAAAATATAAAAAAGGGTTAAATTTAATTTGGCAACCTAAACTTGTCATTATTTACTACATTACACCCTAAACTAATTTTTTTATTACTTTACCTCATAAACTTTTTAATTCTTGACACTTCACCCTAAATTTTGGTGGAAGTTGTAAAAGTAACCGAATGTTCATAAGTTCTATCTATGCATTGTTAGTGTAATATCAAGAGATGTAATAAAATAAAATGTTATGTTAAATATCATAAATCCAATAAGAAGTTTAGGGTGAACAGTTATCTTTAGAATAGTTTAGAATATAATGTGATAAATGATGACAAGTTTAGAGGGTCAAAGTGAATTTAACCCTATAAAAAATTCGGAAGCCTGTTGGGAGAAATTCAGTGCCACGGTAGAAACTATATGAAAGAATCACACCAAGAATAATATAGTAATATACTAAATTATTTGTACTGCAAAATACAAATAACAAAAGAAAGTTGATGGGCATCTAAAGTGTTCAATGCTGTCTCTTATACACATCTAGATGTGTATTACTATACACACCTCTACAACAATATTATCAAGATTATTAACGCGTAAGGAACTTAATGAAATCATCTGCATCTCAAATCTTGAAGCTGCTTAGAGGAGATATTGAGGTTCATGGTGCAATCCATGTTGGTGGACTTATGAAATTTTTCTTGAAAATCAACATTAGCGTCACTTTTCCTTTTAATGTTGCTCGACTAGTCAGAGGTATCCAAGCATGTTGGCTCAATTCGTTTCCAAGTACATCCCTGGCACATTGGCAGAGCTCAAATCCACCGAAACGGCAAATTTCTTCATCGATTTGAAATTAGCCTTTCCCTTGGAACCTCTGCTTCCCTACACTTTTGGTCGCTATAAGAAGAAAAACAATAGTGCTATTTTTGTCTCTTATAGCGACATATAAGGTTGCGTCTCTTGACAGGTTTCTAGATGTGTATTAGAGACAGTGTTGAACGAGTGATTTGGTCAATACTTGTCTAAATTATCAAATGTGGCGGATCTCACCCGGAATTTAGGCGTCCTGACCTTCATCACTACGACTGCAAAGACCAATATAACGGCAGTTTGAAACACGGCAAAGGCTGCTACATATGCAAAACATTTCATGCGTTTCTTGCGACGCTCTTCGCTTTGAGCCACCGAAGCGACCTCTGCATCATAGGCCTTTTGTCATTGATTTTAATTCTTTGATATCGGAATATGCGATATCTTAAATCTCTAGTGTCTCTTATTGCACATTATATGGATGAAATATATAGAGCTAAAGGTAGGTTTTAGTTATGATATATGGAAAAGTTTAGGCAGCCACATGGAGTATTTATAGTGTTACGTTGCAAGATTTCTAATTCATTACTTTTAGTAAATAGTTCCACATAGGGGACAACTTTTTTGACATTTTCTTGTGAAAACGAGTGACCTTTACAGCTATATTTGACTTTGTAAATTATGTCTCGTCGTATACACGCTTAGAAGATTTTGAACATTTGATGTTCCAGATGATTGGAAGTTACCCGGCACAGTCATTAAATATACGATATTATCTAATATGTGATGTGCGTATTGATACACAATATATTTTTTTATTTTATAACACGTCTTTTTGTTAAAAATATACTATAAATTAAATGTGCATATGCTACATGATATGGTCACTGATACTCGTACACACGAAATGATACACAATTTGTAAAGTTATATGGTGATTTAGCTAACTATCTCACGGAAAGTTTTAAAATTGATCGAATCTATGGTAGGTGCTATAGATCCTTTGGTCCACATTCACCACATCACCGTAAAGAAATTTATTTTATTGAATTAAAGTGATGTAGATGAAAATGGAACAAGGGATCCATTGCATCTATTATGAACCTGATCCACTTAAGAATTTCTCACTACCCCACTATAAATGCTGGTTTCAATTTTTCTTAAAAAAAATTATTTATTTTATTTTAACTTTATGGGGTCTGCATATCTCATAGAACATATATGGGGTCAATATAATCTTTAAAGTTGGAAGACCGATAATGCAGAATTCAAAAGCGCTAAATTTCTTTACGGTGATGTGGTGTTGGTTGCCAATACAAGAATTTTGAGATTACGTCATCTAAAGATCTGGTTGGTTTTAAAATCGCCCTCTGAAGTGCAAGAAAGTGATAAGGTCATGTGAGCCTCTAAAATAGCACTCGTTCAATCTTTACCCTCAAAATAAATCTACTTTTTCAATTATTGAGTTAATAATCTGTTTATCTAACATTTGCAAGGCCACTCCATTAATTTCTTTGCAAAAGTTCACTTTGCAGAAACTCCCAACAAAGTTACACATGCAGAGAAATGACATTTTTTTTTTAAAATTGTTACAAAAGATGATTTACACTCTATTTTCTTCTGCCATTTAGTGATTCGAACCCATAATAGCTCATGAGAAAGGTCCTTACCACCTCAACCACACTTCATCTATAATAAATTAAAATTTAAAAAAAAAAAAAACTCTAAGAACAAATTGATCAAGAAAGCAGTTCTATTACATCCTTGATGACGAAGTTTGTTGCATACAAGAAAAATCACACGAATGAAAGAAAGCTACGGAACCCGTGTTAGGAGTACTTAGGCCCGTTAGCAGTCACTTAATGATAAAATTTATTTTCATCATTGAATAATTATTTTAGGTATCTTAATAATTGTTTAAAATAATCCTTCTTTTAAAATAGTTGACCATTAATCGAGAAAATATTGCTCCTTAGTTTTAAAAATGTAAGCACCATACACTTTCTTTACTCATGCCCATCCCATAGTTGTTAAAATTTTGATCCTGGATAGTAGAATTGTAAAATCGCAATTTTAACGACTATGGAGCGAGTGCGAGTCAGGTTCCCTCCCCACAAGAGATTTAGATGATCTGAGTCTCACCTGTTAAGTCAACCATTTTCTGACCCATTCCCATCCGTCCCTAAAGTCGCATATTAGGTACCTTGATCCGATCTCCTTTCTTCATAATCCATTTAAAAAAAATAAAAAGTTATAATTAAAAAAATTAATAAGTGTTTAACTTCTCTTTGTTTTTGTACTAGTTTAACTAATTTTGATGAATATCTCAACAATAAAAAAAAGGTTAAACACAATTTGCACCCCTAAATGTATCATTTTCAGGAATGTGATGCCTCAAACTTGTAAATTTTAACACATTGCATTAAGAACATGAATGCCTGTGATGATGACCACTATGTGAATATTTAGTTTGTAATATAAAGTAATTTTAACGAATTAGTGGGTGAATGCTGTAAATTTTTTTTAAAAAAAAATTAGCACACATGCACAGCACAGTAGCAACGCAATGTGCTGTCTGAGGACAGAAGCATAAAAAGAGCAGCGTAGGTGCGTTCTTGAAACTTGACCGTTGGAAATCTCTTATACACATCTAGATGTGTATAAAAGTTTTGGTTCAAGAGGTATGTTCCATGGATTCAGAAGGTGTATTCCAATGGATTCTCCTGCACTTCCATCATTATAAAAGGAAAGATTCCCACTCATTCATAATTACAATTCTTATTAAAAAGCTACGGAACCCGTGTTAGGAGTACTTAGGCCCGTTAGCAATCACTTAATGATAAAATTTATTTTCATCATTGAAAAATTATTAGGTATCTTAATAATTGTTTAAAAATATCTTTCTTTTAAAATAGTTGACAGATCACTAATTGAGAAAATATTGCTCCTTACTTTTAAAAAAGTAAGCACCATATACTATCTTTACTCGTGCCCACTCCATAGTTGTTAAAATTTTGATCCTGGACAGCAGAATTGCAAAATCGCAATTTTAACGACTATGGAGCGAGTGCGAGTCAGGTTCCCTCCCCACTAGAGATTTAGATGATCTGAGTCTCACCTGTTAAGTCAACCATTTTCTGACCCATTCCCATCCGTCCCTAAAGTCGCATATTAGGTACCTTGATTCTTCATAATCCACTTAAAAAAAATAAAAAGTTATAATTAAAAAAATTAATAAGTGTTTAACTTCTCTTTGTTTTTGTACTAGTTTAACTAATTTTGATGAATATCACAACAATAAAAAAAAGGTTAAATACAATTTGTACCTCTAAATTATTCTCATTTCTAACTTAACCCCTAAATGTATCATTTTCAGGAATGTGATGACTCAAACTTGTAAATTTTAACACATTGCATTAAGAACATGAATGCCTTATCATACGTGATGATGACCACTATGTGAATATTTAGTTTGTAATATAAAGTAATTTTAAAGAATTAGTGGGTGAATGATGGTAAATTTTTTTTTTTAAAAAAAATTAGCGCACATGCACTGCACAGTAGCAGCGTATGTGCGCTGAGGACAGAAGCAAAAAAATAGCGCAGGCGCGTTCTTGAAACTTGACCGTTGGAAATTGAAAAACGGGCAAAATGGAGGGAGTTGCAACTTTTGGTTCAAGAGGTATGTTCCATGGATTCAAAAGGTGTAATCCAATGGATTCTCCTGCACTTCCATCTTTATAAAAGGAAAGATTCCCACTAATTCATAATCACAATTCTTTTTAAAAATCTATCTCTCCATATACATTATTCTTGGGAAGACTTCTGATTTTTGCTATTGAAAATCTTCAAAAATTTGTTGTATCCTAGAGGTAAATTGTTATTAACCCAAGAGCAAACTATTGAATATAGTAGGGGCAATCAAAAATTTAAGGAAAGTGTTATACACGCCTCAAATTTTATAGGTTTTGATATCCCCAATTTCATTAAAAAAAACGCTTGTTTCCTACTCCACATTTGCCATCTTTCTTCAAAATCTTAAAGTTTTGATTGTGAGCAACCATGGAAACAAGTGGTGAGTCTGCCTTCATAGTAATAAGTCAATATTTTGTCAAGTTAGATTGCCTTGATGGTACCGAACAAATTTCATCTGGTGGAAAGACAAAATGATATTTTTCTCATTGCACTAAAAGTTGCATAAGCCTTGAACCCTACATTGCCCAAAATTATTGCACCAACCGTTGGTAATTCGGAAGGAGGTTGAGATCGTTTGTAGAGGTCACATTCTCAATACCCTTTTTGACCGTTTTTATGACGGCATTTGCCTACGAGGTCTTCACATAATAGGTTGCAAAAAATCCTTCTTAGGAAGGAGAGATTGAGTTTGTTTTACCTTTCATTTTATAAATACAAGATTAGACTCAGACAGAAGGTTTGTTAGCTATATGCTTAACACATAGCATCACCAGATTCATATGAGCTACTGAGGAGTAAGCAATGATCTTCTTAATATCGATCTGTCTTAAAGTGGTCGAGGAAGTATAGATTATAGCAATGTCACTAATACAATATAGCACTATAGCCTAAGGTACTGTCCGATCTCCCTCGTAGGCAAACCTCGTCATAAAATTCGGTCAAAAGCTCGTATTTCAGAATGATGTTCCATCCCGATTGGAGGGATCTGTCTGGCCTAATCTTTATATGAATAAGATATGTCTCTTATCGGGATTTTCTTCTTATGTTTAAAGACTTAATCTTTTAATAGCGGTCTTTCTCTAAAACAAATTTAAGCTACCTTGGAGTATAAATATGCTACACAAAAAAAGGGTGCAATTGTAATTTCTTATTAAAAAATATTTTGAATTCCGTATTATTGACCCTTCTTCTATTTTGGATCAAGTTCATGATTTTCAAATTATTGTTTGAAAGTTAAAAGATCTTGGTGTTGAAATCATAGCTCAGAGTCATTGCAAGTGAGGGCAATTATTGCAAAATTGCCTTTCTAGTTGGAATGATTATCAAAAGAAAATGCTTCATACTACTGAAATTTTAACAATTGATCAAGTTTTGAAACATATGATAATTGAAGAAGATACTAGAAATCTTTACAAAAAGGATTTAGAACTTGTTTCAAAAGTGAATTTTGTTGATGAGAATAAGAGTCAAATCACAAGTTCTAAAAGAAAGTTTTCTGAAAATGCTAATTCTAAGGAAAAGTTCAAACAGAGCAGAATATGTTATAATTGCGGCAAGAAAATGCATTATAAGAATGAGTGCAATTCCAACAAGAAACAAAAGAAAAATAATGCCCCTAAAGTAAATCTTATTGAAAGAGATGTTGAAAATATTGCAATGGTAACTAATTGTTACATTGGTATGATTTCTGAATTGAATGTGGCAATTTCAACCAAATCAAATGATTGGTGGTATGACTCTGCTGCAATCGTGCACATCTGCACTTACGATAAGTCTCAATTCAAGACTTATGAAGATATTCCTGATGGCTGTGAAGTGCTCATGGGTAATCATGCTTCAGCCAAAGTTCATGGCAAGGAAAGTGTGGAGTTGCAATTCACTTCCACCAAGAAACTTGTGTTAATGAATGTACTTCATATTCTAGAAATTAGCCACAATCTTGTGGCAGAAATCATACCAATGTAACAACTGTCTCTTGCCACACATCTAGATGTGTCTCTTATACACATCTAGATGGTGTATTTGTAGGAAATTGTTACTCTTGTGATGGCATGTTTAAATTAAATATCAAAAAAAAAAATATTTCTGTTTATATTGCGGATTCTTCTTATACTTTATGGCATGGTAGATTAGGACATGTTAATCATAAAGTACTTAATTTCATGTCTAAACATGAAGTAATATGTATCAAAGACAATTTATAGAATAAGTGTGAAACATGCATTCAAGCAAAAATACTAAGTTGCTCTTTCCTAAAATTGAAAGAAATAAATATACAATTATTAGACCTTGTGCATTTGAGTGTTTTTGAATTAAATGATTTTCTAATAAGAGAATAGATATTTCATCACTTTCATTGATGATTGCTCTAGATATGTGCCTGTTTATTTGATGAAAGCAAAAGATGAAGAATGTGATATGTTTAAATTTTATAAATCTCTTGTGGTAAATATTTTTCAACCGAATTCTCAATATTTTATGAACAAAATAGTATTATACACCAAACAAGTACACCATACACTCCACAACAAATGATTTAGCTGAAAGAAACATAGAACTTTGGTGGACATGGTTTATACCATGATTCTAAATTCTAGTTTGCCAAGAAATTGTGGTAAGAAGCTTTATTGGATGCTTGTCGTTTACATAATCGAATTCTGTCTCTCAAGACTAAGGTGTCACCATATGAAATATGGAAAGGGAGAAAACAAAACTTAACTTATCTTAAAGTTTGGAGATGTATAGCCTATTATAGAGTCTCGGATAACAAAAGGATATGTTTTCCGAAGTAGGGATCTAGAGCACTTAAAAGTGCGTTTGTTGGCTATACTGAAAATTCTAAAGCATATAGACTACTTGATATTAATTCTAATGTCATTATTAAATCTAGGGATGTTGAATTTTTTGAAAATAAAATTCTTAAAGATTCAAATGTAGACATGGATCCAATTGAAGTACAAAAATTGACTACAAATATTGATCCTGCTTCTAGTAATAAAATGAAGGAAATTTTCATATTCATGATGTTTTCCAGACCTTATTTTGATGATGACATAAGTACTAAACTCTGAAAACAAGCTTTGCAGGTCTTTTACTTTTTATGCTGGAAACAGGGTGTTCGAACGCAGTACACGGTCCGAAGTATGTCAAGCTACTTATACACATCACCGTCCAAACTAACAGGCAGAAATCAAGGTTCTCAATGCTTCTCTACAGACGCACACAACTGTCCGAACAAAGTCTCTGTCGAACGAACATGACCGTCCGAAGCTCTAGATCGGACAATGAAACGGACGCATGCACGGCCGTCCAAACGATGTCCTTCACCAACTGCATGGAGATCGGACGCTGTGTCGGACTCATCATACTTATCTCGGACGTCCGAAACCTCAACGGCTACTTTTTCTGCATTTATTATTATAGCCGTTAGGAAGTAGTTAAGACCACCATTTATTGTTTCTATAAATACCTGCTCTACTATTCTGTAAAGATCATCTAATACATTGAATACAAGCCTTAGAAAAGAGCCATTTTAGTACAAATTGGCTATAGTGCTATATTGTATTAGTGTGCAGCTTAGAGTGCAATTCAATTTTGAGTGGAGTGATAATCTTGTACGAAAGTGAGGTTGTGAGTAAAATTCTTGCCTCAACTAAAAGATCTTTAGTGTGTATAAGAGACAGGTCTTATCTGACATTTGTAAAGATTCTTGGCTCACATCAAGTGTGTGAAGCATTCTTTTAGATTAATACTTCAAGCTTGTTAGCTTGGAAGTATTGGTTGTTTAATTTCCTCTCTTTCTTACTTCACAACAGCTTCATTGATTCTATTATATTAATTGTTAGTTGAAAAATCTCAATAAGTTTAATCTTTCTAAAAGTATTTTTAGAAACCCAATTCACCCCCCTTCTTAGGTTTCTTTGGGACCAACAATTGGTATCAGAGCTTGGTCTCATTTTATTGCTTAAATTATTTTTGAGAAAAGAACTATTATGGCAACCAACAATGCTATATTTTTTTAGGGTAAATCCGTTACTAGGTCCCCTATTTTCAATGGGGCAAATTTTTTTAGTTGGAGAGATAGAATGAAAATATTTTTGCAATCTATTGATTCAAAATCCTTAATGAAATTCATGAAGGAGCAACGATGTTCGTGAGCAAAAGAAATCCTTACTTGTTGCCAAGTATGAGTCCTTCAAGATGGAACCACATGAAAATATTGACTAAATGTATTGTGGGTTCAATGACATCATTAAGGATTTTGAAAACTTGGGTAAGGAGTATTCTTTGGGTGAAAAGAATAGAAAAATCCTAAATGCTCTATCCAAAGAATGGGATGCCAAAACAATCACTATAGAGGAAGCCAAGAATTTAAATTCAATGCCTATTGAATCACTAATCAACTCTCTTACCTCTTATAAATTGAAGTTGAAGGCCAAAGTGGTGGATGATGAAGAAGCAAGACCAAGAAGGAGCATTGCACTAAAGACCATTTTCATCATTTTTTTAGTGGTGGAGCTACAAATTCAAATAATTTCAAAGGAAAGACTAAGCTAGTAATGAAGAAGCAAAATGAAAAGTGCTTTGAATGCTGTCAACTCGAACACTTTGCAAATGAGTGTCCTTCCAAGAAAAAGAAGGAAGGAAGAAAGCCTAGATTCAATAACTTTCAAATCACATGGGATGATTGCAATCCGAAGGAGAAGTTGAAGAAGAAATGGAGTCGGCACAAATGGCCTTTATGGCCATTGGAGATGATGAGGTAAATTCGAACTATGACTCCAATGATGAAAATGATGAAAATGATCTTGAAGCTTTCATTTTAAAATTGCATGATAGCTTAAAGGAATCATATGCTAGAAATAAGGAGTTAGTGAAGAAATCAAATGCTCTATTCAATGCTAATTCTAAACTTGTGAATGAAAATAATAGGCTATCACAAGAAAATAGTGACTTGAAGAAAAGAATGCATGTGAGATCAAAGGTCAAGGAAGAACAAGCCTTCTTGAAGAAAAGATTGGATAATTTGAATGTTCTCTTGACTAGAAAGAGAGAAAATGTTGTTGATTTGAAAAGAAATAGAAATGTCTTAATCAACAAAAATTTTATCATGTTTAGAAGGGATGACTTATGTTTTGTAAAATCAAAATCCTCTTCCTATGGAAATAAAAATATTATTTGTAGATATTGCCAACAACATGGACATGTCAAAAATATGTGTTATGTCAAGAAAAATGAGAAACTTGGAATGAAAGCCGCATGGATTAATAGCAATTTCACTAACTCAAATGGATCCAAGAAAATGTGGGTACCAAAAGTTATCAATTGATCTATTGTGCAGGTACTTAACATCACCAACAATACTAAGTGGTTCATAGATAGTGGATGTTCAAGGCACATGACAGGTGATGCTTCTCTCTTCACAAATCTCAAATCCAAAAACAGTGGAAAAGTAACATTTGGAGATAACAATAAAGCAAAATCAATACACATTGGTGATGTATGTAAAAGATGGTGAAACCTTGATAAAGAATATGCTTCTTGTTGATAATTTGAACTAAAATTTATTAAGTGCAAGTCAACTTTGTGATAAAAATTTATATGTATTTTTTACCAAGCATGAATGTCTTATCCTTGATAAAAATCATGTTGTTTTATTTAAGGGCACTAGGCACAATGATGTTTATGTGATTCACCTTGATAAAATTAGCAATAGCAATGTAAAATGTCTTACCACTTCCATAGATGATCCTTGGCTTTGGCATAGAAGATTTGTCATTTTAGACATGGATTTAATTGAAAAACTTGCCAAGAAGGATTTGGTAAGTTTTTGCCAAAACTGAATCATAGTTCTAAAATTTGTGAAGCATGCCAATTTGGTAAACAAGTTAAAGTTTCTTTTAAACCAAAGAATTTTGTGTCCACTCGTAAACCTTTAGAATTGTTGCATTTAGACTTATTTGGACCTACTCAACATGCTAGTCTTGGTGGTTGCAAATATGCCTTTGTGTGTATTGTACATGACTATTCTAGGTACACTTGGGTATTATTTTTTGTTCACAAAAATGAAGCTTTCGAAAAATTTGTAAAATTGTTTTCCAAAATTCAAAATTTAATGAATTTAAAGATCATTCGTTTAAAAAGTGACAATGGTGCCGAATTTAAATTTGGAGGTTTTTCCGAATTTTGTGATCACAACGGTATTTCACATGAATTTTCGGTTGTTAGAATCCCTCAACAAAATGGTGTTGTTGAAAAGAAAAATAGGACTCTTCAAGAAACTGCTAGAACTATGATTAGTGAATGCGACTTACCACAATATTTTTAGGCCGAAGCCGTTAACACGGTTTGTTATGTCATGAATCGAGTTTTATTAAGATCCTTTTAAAACAAAACTCCTTATGAACTCATTTTTTGTAAAAAACCCGTTGTGAGCTATTTTAAAGTTTTTGGTTGCAAATGTTTTGTTTAAAGGCCAAGATGTCACTTTCGTACAATTATCACTCAAATCGAATGAAGGGATCTTTCTAAGATATTCTAGTGACAAGAAAGCATACCGAGTATACAATATAAGAACGCTCTTCATTGAAGAAGTTGCACATGTTACATTTGATGAAACTAATGATGTTATCTTAAAGAATTTATGTGAAGATGAAGATGTAGGTATTCAAAAGGAACTCGAGAAGCTCACTAGACATGAAGATCATCAAGAGATTACATCAAGCAATGATATCAACAACCATCAAGTAAATGATGAAGAAGAAAAGAACGAGGATACTCCAAAAGATCTTCCAAAAGCTTGGAAATTCGTCTCTAGTCACCCTCAAGATTTTTTCATAGGTGATCTATCCGATGGGATAACTACTGGCTTTCATAAACCTTTGAATAATAATTGTGCATTACTTTCTCTCATTGAACCTAAACATGTAGATGTTGCTTTAAATGATGAATCTTGGGTCATTGCCATGCAAGATGAACTTAGTCAATTTGAGAAAAATAACGTATGGACCTTAGTTGAAACTTTTGCAATGACCATCTTCTCATCCCATAATTGGAATAAAATGGGTTTTTAGAAACAAATTAAATGATAAAGGTGAAATCATAAGGAACAAAGCTAGACTTGTTGCAAAAGGTTATGCTCAAGAAGAAGGTATTGACTTTGATGAAACCTTTGCACCCATTGCTAGATTAGAATCCATTCGCATGTTTTTCGCATTTGCATGTTTCAATGATTTCAAATTATTTCAAATGGATGTCAAAAGTGCATTTTTAAATGGTTTTATTGATCAAGAAGTTTTCGTTGAACAATCTCCAGGCTTTGAAAATAAAAAATTTTCAAATCATGTTTTCAAACTCTCTAAAGCTTTATATGGTTTGAAACAAGCTCCAAGAGCTTGGTATGCAAGATTAAGTGGTTTCTTGATTGAAAATGGATTTAAAAGAGGTGTAGTTGACACCACTATTTTTACAAAAACAAATTCCAATGGTTTGTTAATTGTTCAAATTTATGTTGATGATATTATTTTGGAGCTATATTATGTTTGCTGTTTATTTATGTGCTAGATTTCAATCTTGATCTAAAGAATCGCACTTGATAGCTGCAAAAAGGATCTTTAGATATTTGAAGGGTACAATGAATTTTGGTCTGTGGTATCCAAAGTCTTCTACATTTGATTTAATTAGTTATTCTGACGCTGACTTTGTTGGGTGTAAAATTGATAGAAAAAGTACGAGTGAAGTATGTGTCATTTCCTAGGTAATTGTCTTGTGTCTTGGTTTAGCAAAAAACAAAATTCTATTTCTCTTTCTACCAAGGAATACATTGTCTGCTGGAAATTGTTGTGGTCAACTTGTGGATGAAACATACTCTAAAAGATTTTGGTGTTGTTTTTTATTGTGTGCCGATAAGGTGTGACAACACTAGTGCAATTAATATCACAAAAAATCCTGTTATGCACTCTAGGACCAAACATATTGATGTTAAGCACCATTTTATTAGAGATCTTGTTTGTAAAAAGGAAATACGTGTTGATTTTGTGTCTACTTTAGATCAACTGGCTGACATTTTTACAAAACCCTTGGCTCTAGATTGTTTTGAATCTCTCAGAAAACGTTTGGGGATTTTACAGTTCAATTTGGCATAATCTCTTCGTTCAGACGCACCCGATCGTCCGAACAACACTCTTTCTGACGCCCGACTCGTCCGAAAACCTCCTATCTTCCTCGGACGCTTATGATCGTCCGAATGTTCCTCAATTTCTTAACCATCTCACTGGAATTCTACCAGACGCTTCCCATCGTCCGAAAGAATATCATACTCATTAGCTCTTTGATCGGCCGTCCGTCCGTTCGTTAGCTTTCGGACGAACCATCGGACACACACCAATCGTTCGGATATCCGAACAGCTCTTTTCTGTTGCATCCCGTGAATTTTAACTTTTCTAACTCACCCTAACCACTGAAACCCTCTCTGGTAAAATTTTTCTCCAAAAAATTCCTCCAACTTCTTCCCTCTCTAGACAAATCTGTTGGGTAAAGAGTCATTCTCATTTGTATTCATCACCATTATTGCTGTCTAATTTCACCCATCTAGATCTGTATAATCAAAGTTCCACCAACTTTCAAAAATTTATAAATCAGATTTTTGTTGAAAATTTCTCCTTCTTCCATTCACAATGGTTAAATCCCGTTGAGGATCTTTAGCAGCAACTCGTGGACGTAAATCAGAAGGGAAAGCTCCGGTGCGTGGGGAATCATCTTTCCTGTTACTCCTCAAACTTCATCAAATCCAACCTTACCAAAATTCATCGATGCCAAGGCATCCAAACGGTATACATCTCTTCTTAGCAAATCTATAATCGTTCAACGCCCTGCTTCTCAGAATCTTTTCGATGAATTTAATCTTTCCATTGTAAAATCGTGTTCTAAAAAACAAAATTGGGGTCACTTAGTTCATACTGACTTACCCGTCTATCATGACAAGGTGCTCCAATTCACAACCAATCTTAGGAAAGGCCCTACTATTCGCACATTAGTTTCTCGTGTAAACAGCACAAATCTTGAAATTTCCTCCAACATCATCAACACTATTTTTGAATGTGAAGTCTCAAATCCGAATGATTTTTCTTATTTCTTTTCTTTGGATAAATGGCCCGCTCTTGATACTCGATTTGACATTGATGAGGTCAGAGCAATTTTTAACATCAATTTCAAACAGGTCTCGGAAGCCAAAACTACATTCCTCACTCCTGAACTGAACATTCTGAATACTGGCTCTTGTACGAATTTGCTGTTATAACAGATGGGCATCACACTGAATCCGAAAAAATGCAGCTAAACTCGATTTTTTTGACATAACAAACCGTGTTAACTTGAATTCGGCCTAAAAATATCTGTCTCCCTGGGAACTCTTTTTCATCGATATCCGACGAAACATTCCTTTTGGAAAATTTCTCACCAAAGTATTTGATTTCTTTGATGTACCTTTCAGCCGAAACAAACAATTTCCTCCCTATTTCAACAAATCTTATATTGAGCGAAAAGGCCTCCATTATTTTAACGATCAATGGTTAACTAAGGCTGCCTTTGATATTGAACGTTTAAAATCCCAGGCCTCTACCTCTGGATTTGGCACCTAAAACGACTTGAAACTCGTCAGTTGATTCTCCAATAGGCACTTAGCTTGGGCATGTCTGCTTCGGCTCAGTTCAATTTGCCAATATTCAATCACAATATCCACTCGACTCTTCTACTGAAAGTGATGACAATACCGAAGAACATCTAGATTCGTGAGGATGACGAAGACGACACAAATAATCAAGGTGCTGCCAATGAGGATGAAGGCGACGATGAGGACGTTGACGACACATTCAATTTCATCATGCAACGCCTAATGAAGACGATGAAGACAGTGAGGCTACTTATGATGACGCCCCTTCCAAACGCCTCATGATCGAAAAATGCTCTATGAAGAAAAATGACTCGACTTAGATTCTATAATAATATGTATTTTAGTTTTGGCATTTCTTTCAATTTTTTTCCTTTGACTAGTTGGATTCGCTCTCGATTTTATCCTTTTATGAATTACTTCAACTTTTTGTACTATTCCTGTTGGATATTTGGGTACACTTTCTCAGAGGGAGCCTTTGTTTGATGATGTCAAACGGGGAAGTAGTAATATATATTGCAAAATGATTGGTTATCAAACATATCTGTTGCTTGGTGTTACCCAATATATTGCAAAACGATTGGTTATCACTCATATCTGTTGGTTTTACATATTGATTATTCCATGACTGTTTGTCATCATCAAAAAGGGGGAGATTGATGTGTTTGAAACCTTCTTTTGATGATGACATAAGCACTAAACTCTAAAAATAAGCTTTGTAGGTATGTTACTTTTTCTGCTGGAAACAGGGTGTCCAGACGCAGTACACCGTCCGAACTATGTCAAGCTTCTCGGACGCATTTCACCGTCCGAACTAACAGGCAGAAAGTGAGGTTCTTAATGCTTCTCTACAGACGCACACAACTGTCCGAACAAAGTCTCTTTCGGACGAATATGACCGTCCGAAGCTCTGTTCTGACGATGGAACGGACGCAAGTAAGGCCGTCCGAACGATGTCCTTCACCAATTGCAAGGAGATCGGAAGCTGTATGTGTCGGACGCATCATACTTATCTCGGACGTCCGAAACCTCAACGGCTACTTTTTCTGCATTTATTATTTAGCCGTTAGGAAGTAGTTGCAACCACCATTTATTGTTTCAATAAATACCTACTCTACTATTCTGTAAAGATCATCTAATACACTGAATACAAGCCTTAGAAAAGAGCCATTTTAGTACAAATTGCCTATAGTGCTATATTGTATTAGTGTGCGGCTTAGAGTGCAATTCAATTTTGAGTGGAGTGATAATCTTGTACGAAAGTGAGGTTGTGAGTAAAATTCTTGCCTCAACTAAAAGAGTTTTAGTGTGAGCAAGAATTTTCCTGCTTTGTAAAGATTATTGGCTCACCAAGTGTGTGAAGCATTCTTGTGAATTAATACTTCAAGCTTGTTAGCTTGGAAGTATTGGTCTAAATTTCTAAAAGTGTCTTTTTAGAAACCTGATTCACCCCCCCCTCTTAGGTTGCTTTGGGACCAACAACTTCTTCTGACCTTCGAAGAAATCAAAGACAAAGGAAAGAACAACATTTGTCTTCTGATTTCATATCTTCACAAGCTATTGTTTTCTTAGGTGAAGGCAATAGAGATTATTTATTTAATAAGATACCAATCTTATTAAATGTAGAAGATGATCCTAAATCATTTAGTGAAGTTATATCTTCAAGGGATGCAACATTTTGGAGAGAGGCTATATATGATGAGATGGACTCAATATTATCAAATAATACTTGGATCCTAGCGGATTTACCTCCTGGTTCTAAACCTATTAGTTGTAAATGGTTGTTTAGGAGGAAATATACCACTAATGGATCCATATTAACATATAAAGCAAGACTTGTAGTTAAAGCTTTTAGAGAAAAGGAAGGAATTGGTTATTTTGACACTTGTGCACCTGGTGCAAAAATTACATCCATTAGGGTGCCAAAAATAAGATGTCATTAACTTCCATTTATAATCTGTGCGTACATCAAATAGATGTTAAAACAGCCTTTTTAAATGGTGACTTAGATGAAGGGATATATATGGAATAACAGAAGGTTTTACATTACCAGGAAATGAACATAACTGTTTGTAAATGTAATTAAATATCTACACGGTTTAAAACAAGCACCCAAACAATGTATTGATTCAGTTTTCCAATCAACTGTTTGAATAATGGATTTAGATACAATCTCTTATGATAAGTGTATTTAATCTTCCATTGAAGAGTATGGTGTGATTATTTGTTTATATATAGACAAAATGCTAAACAAGGGTCTTAAAAGGATAAACTTGAAACTAATAAGTATCTATCTTTTCAATTCAAAATGAAGGATCTTGGTGAAGTAAATACTATCTTAGGAGTTAAAGTTAAAAGGCATAGTGGGGGTTTTATTGTATGTTGAACACATTTTGTTGAGAAAATCTTGGACAAGTATCAACATTTAAATGTGAAATAAGCAAATACTCCTTTTGACCCTAACTTTAAACAAAGTGAGAATACTGGCAAACCTATTGTTTAACTAGAATATGCAAGCATAATAGAGAGTTTAATGTATGCAATAAATTGCACAAGGCAAGATATTTTTTTTGTCATGTGTAGATTATCTAGATATACTAAAAATCCTGGTAGTGATCATTGGAAAGCAATTGGGAGAGTCCTTGGTTATCTTAAAAGACCTAAAGATTTAGGACTTTTTTACAATAATTTTCCAGTTGTGCTTGAAGGGTGTTTTGATGTTAGTTGATTTACTAGACATTATCCTGGATTATACACATTGTAACTGTTGTATATCTAAGAACATATAATTATTTAGCGGATCCGTTGACTAAACCTCTTGCGAGGGATTTGGTGATGTCAATGCATTAAGAATAGAATTAAAACCCGTTATCTAAAATTACTAGCAATGATAACCCAACTTTTCTTCTAGCACTACCACTAGATTAAAAGTTTTAAAGGGTAAAAATAAATTGCTAATAAGTTGTTGTGAGCACAAAAATTTTGTGTAAGCCATTCCATGTTGTTAGTGCAAATGATAACCCTTAAGTGGAAAGGTTGAGTATATAAATATTTATACTCTTAATGAAATCATCTTATTGTGCTTTTAATCTTTAAAGTTTGAAAAGATTTCACCCATATGATCATTAGAAGTGGTGTCACTTTGCGAAATCTAACAAAAGTTTAGGATTCACTTTTGTACATGATCATGAATTAGGATAGAGCACATGGCCGGTAACAATGCTAAAGTATTTTTGTGAACATATGTATAAGTTTAACAAGTTCATATGTGTGATAACTCTAATATAATCTTAAATCATGGTTTAAGAAACTATGTCACCTTGATTTAATTAGATACAGTGAGTTATTTATACTAGAGAAAAGTTTAAGACGATAGTCACTTTTTTTATGCATGATGTTAAAAAGGAATCGTGAGTTGCTGTTTATATTACAAATTAAGTGGGGGAATGTAAATATTTAGTTTGTAATACAAAGTAATTTTGAAACATTAGTAGGTGAATGTTGTAAATTTAGAAAAAAAAAATAATTCAGTGCACATGCGCTACACACATGTGCATGTGCGCTGAGGATAGAAGCAAAAAGAGATCAGCGCACATGTGTTGTGCGCGCTCTTGAAACTTAACCGTTGGAAATTGAAAAACAAGTAATGGAGGAAATTGCAACTTTTGATTCAAGAGGTATGTTCCATGAATTCAAAAGGTGTATTCCAATAGATTCTCCTGCACTTCCATCTTTATAAAAGAAGACATTCCGACGAATTCAAAGCAACAATTCTTATTAAAAAATCTATCTCTACATATACATTGTTCTTGAGAAGATTTCTGATTTTTGCTACTGGAAATCTTCAAGAATTTATTGTATTCTAGAAGAGGAATACTATTAACACAAGAGCAAACTGTTGAATATAGTGGGGGCAATCAAAACCTTAAGGAAATCATAATATACACGTATCAAACTTATTGTTATAGGTTTTGTAATCCTCAATTTCATTAAAAAACCTAAGAGCTGTCTCTTGCACATTTGCCATCTTTCTTCAACACGTTGGAACGTCGCTTGTAACCTCGTTATCTTACCAACTTCCCATATTACCCTTTTGAAGGCACTCCTAAACATCTTACAACAAAACCAGCCGCTGTTGATCTTTCTGTGTTTTAATGGCAGAAGAGGTTGCTGCCTCCACTGGCTGGCAATCCCAAGTCTTGGCCTCAATTGCTATAAAAATTCTGGAAAAAACCGATACAGCCCCACTGAGAAATCCTTTAACACTATTCGATTCTTTGTTATTGCTGATTTGGAGAAGGCTAAATACGACCATTCTTTGGGTTCAAGAACTTCATGGGGAATCCATACAGTTTGAAGAAGCCCATCAACTGTCAGTTAAAAAAAAAGTTACATTCTTCGTGATTTAGAATTTCACTTGGGCATTTTATCGAGCAATTGGCTGGCGTTCACAAAAATAGTTCATTTATTTAATATTTTTACCGTCTAAGCCCCTAATTTTTCAAACCAACTATTAACAAACCTTCAATGCATTAACAACTTAAAAAAAAAAAAAAAAAAGCAATAATACAACTATAGACCACACGGAATTAGAGAGCCATGCATGTGTGTGTTCAGAGAAGAAAAATAGTGAGAGTGAAGCTTAATGTTGGCAAATTGATTCTCTCTATGTTGGTGTCCAGGTGAGGAAAAGAATTCAGAAAGGGAAAGAGTCGATGATGACGATGAATGACATGAGAAGCTGGGACTCGAGATATGTGCTACTGCTTTTTAAAGTTTGAAGGTACCGACGATGGAAGAGTTGGGAAAGAAAAGGGTTTGTGAGAAGTGTTTTATGTGAGGGTATTTCAGTCTTATTGCAAATTCCACAAAATTTTGTAGCCATTCGGGTTATTCATGCAATGTACTAAATGGTGTCATCAAGTATGACACCAAAGCAGAAGTTATTACATTAGGGGTTAAGTCCGAAATGAGAATGCTTTAGGGTGCAAATTGCATTTAACCCTAAAAAATATTTCAATTCTAGATGTGTATAAGAGACAGAGTTATGAGTGCACATGCTCATGTGATATTTTTTGGTGTGATACTTGTATGACACCATTTAGATGAGTGACACATGTGACTCATCTAAGTGATATCACAATGTGTCACTCATCTAAGTGATATCACACAAGTGTCATACCAAAAAATATCACATGAGCATGTGCACTCATAACTCACTCACACACTAATGAGTACACTAAAATATTTATCTGTTTAAGGCTAGAATTTCCCCACAAAATTACATATGCACCCATAAAATTGTATCTCATTTAATTATGTAAGTCAGGTCGAGTACTTTCACACTTTTTAATGTGTGATCTGTATCCGATCTCATTTTGCATTTGGTCTAGCCAATAAATGATTTTTGGATACCGGATTTTTACAAAATCGAGGCAAATTAGGTCATCTAGATTGGTGAATTCACATGTAATTTTGAGAGTAATTTCTTCATTCGTGAAGAAATTAAATTTCCTTTTTAATGTGGGACGAATTCTATTTGAGTTCTGTACATGATAAGTTCGCTTTGCAGAAAATGACATATTAAAATTCCTTATTAAGTATTAATATGATGTTGTCTCTATAAAACATGTTTTAGCAATAATTATTACTAAATCCTATTACATAGTGAATTACAGACTATTTTTATTTCTTTGAAATCTTTTCACAATACAAATCATCCAATTAGACAAAGGTATTTTTAGTAATAATTATTGCTAAAACATAGTTTTATAGTTTATTTTTATATTATATGTTCGTAATAATTTATTTTGATGATTTAATGCATATTGTACGGTAACCTTTAAAGAAAATATTTATTTTATACAGTTTATTTTGATGATTTAATAAATGTTTTAAATATCTATGTGTAGTATTTTTTATTTTTAAGTGTAAGTAAATATTTTAGTAATTTATGCTTAGTTTAAGTAAATTTGATGTTCATTGAAAGACAAAGTGTCAATTTTCCTCATTATAATTAATAACACTTTAGCCCCTATATTTAGGGATAGTAACACTCTATTCCTCAAGTTAATGGTATATACTTCGACACCAAAAATTGTTTATATTATAATTAAATTAGTGTAAAATAAGTGTCTAGTATTTTCTTCATTGACAATCTTGATTTTGGAATTAATTTTCTTTCTTTCAAAAGATTATTTTGTTGATAACTATTAAAAAGTAATGTAATATAGATTTTGCAAGCTTCTAAAAATGATTTTCACATTAGATTTTCATATCTGAAAATTTTAAATAAATTTCCTTCATGTGCTCTTAATTTTTTTCACAAAAATTTTATTTTTTTAAAATAATTTAGGTAATATTTATTTTGGTAATTTAAGTTAGACTTACTAATTAGATATTTAAAATTTAATATTAACGACAAAATAAACTATAAAATAAATAAAATTATGATACATTAAGTAACACAAGTGTTACATCGTTACATACAACTCGAAAAATATAAAAATAATGAATAAAAGAATAAATATATGTTTAACAGTTGGAAT
Source organism: Cinchona pubescens (assembly GCA_025175665.1). Taxonomy (NCBI): domain Eukaryota; kingdom Viridiplantae; phylum Streptophyta; class Magnoliopsida; order Gentianales; family Rubiaceae; genus Cinchona; species Cinchona pubescens. The sequence continues at coordinate 349,473 of JANKKI010000239.1, read as the reverse complement.
TAATAATTTTCATCAAACATATAATCTATCTAACAAACAAAACAATCTAAACAAAAAATTACAAAATCAATCTAACTACCAAAATATATATACGATTTTTTTTAAATGTTAACAATAAGTTACTTCTGGGGAACTCAGCCTTAAGTTGCTTTCAGAGAAAACTACCTGAAGGTCGCTTTTAGGCTGCATTATCCTAAAGCAATCTTATTACTTTCAGGGGGAAAAAAAAACACTTGACACTTTAAGACATTTTTTTCCAGTAAATAAACAAACAAAGAAGTCTAATTTTGCCAACACCTAACAAGTAGTATGTACTCTGTCGAGAAAATGACCGACTTTGCAGTTGAAGCCTACAGTTTATATGTCACATTTAAACTATGTTAATATTTTAAAATTTTAATGAAACTTAAAATTATTTAATCAAACGGTATAACTGCAATTATAACACTGTTGCATGCATACTTTATTGCTTATGCTAACATGAAAGGGAAGGGCCGAAAGGCATGCATTAGGTAATGGTAAATATTTAAACATATCGATTTTGGTCGTATTTGTAAATCTTCTAATGTTGATTAAATTTTATAAAATATATGACATCATTTGTAAGTAAGATTATATAAAATTAAATCTTAATAACAAAATTTACAAATAAAACCAAAAAACGTATCTAGCTAAATATTTTATAAATATCTATCTCCATCATTAATAGCGTAGTGGGTTCTCTAAAACCACAACTAGAGTAGTCATGAGCTAACACTGAAAATCGCTCATGCACTTTTATATCGCGGAGTTCTAACAGTTTTGAATCAAATTATGGTTCTTCTTCTTCTAGATAATTAGCTATTTTTTATTTCTCGCTGATCGAAGGTCTTGAGAGGACGCAAATAATGTGCAATGCATCAGTCGTATTCACTATGTATAGGATTGAACAATTTTCTCAATTACCTTCACTTCAAGTTTTTCCTTATATCCATCGATCCGAACACAACCTTAATTTTCTAATTTACTTTAGTTAGTAACTAAAGAAAATATAAAAAAGGGTTAAATTTATTTTCATACCCTAAACTTGTCATTATTTACTACATTAAACTAATTTTTTTATTACTTTGCCTCATAAACTTTTTAATTCTCGACACTTCATCCTAAATTTTGGTGGAAGTTGTAAAAGTAACCGAATGTTCATAAGTTCTATCTATGCATTGTTAGTGTAATATCAAGAGATGTAATAAAATAAAATGTTATGTTAAATATGCATAATGTACACTAAAGATACGTGTATAAAACTCGCAATATTTCGTTAGTTTTATGACTTTCGTCATAGTTCAGGTGAAGCTTCAAAAAATAAGAAGTTTAGGGGCAAAGTTATTAAAAAATATTCTAGAATATCAAGCTGATCAAGGATGTTAACAAGTATAGATGGGCAGTGAATTTAACCCTATTGTAAATTCTAATTATTGTTAAAATTAAGTGCAATATTTAAACTATATGAATAGAATCACACCACAGAATAATTTAGTAACATTACTAAATTATTAAATACTTCACAAAGATACTTTCATAACAAAAGAAAAACTGTGATTGAAGTAAAACCCCAACACAATAACAAATAAAAGAATTCCTGTGCTACATATATTACCATACAATTTTTATTATCAAGATATATTAACGCGTAAGGAACTTAATGAAATCATCTGCATCTCAAATCTTGAAGCTGCTTAGAGGAGATATTGAGGTTCATGGTGCAATCCATGTTGGTGGACATTATTTTTCTTGAAAATCAACATTAGCGTCACTTTTCCTTTTAATGTTGCTCGACTAGTCAGAGGTATCCAAGCATGTTGGCTCAATTCGTTTCCAAGTACATCCCCTGGCACATTGGCAGAGCTCAAATCCACCGAAACAGCAAATTTCTTCGTCGATTTGAAATTAGCCTTTCCCCCTGGAACACACAGTTTCCCCCACCTTATAGTCCTGATAAAAGAATTCAATAGTGCTGCTTTGGTACTTATAGCGACCAAAATTTGCGTTCTTGACAGAAAGCTCTGCATTCATCCTTGTGTTGAACGACGCATTTGTGACTAATGTGGAAACGTCGAAATTATCAAATGTGGCGGATTTCACCTGGAATTTAGGCGTTCTGACCTTCATCACTACGAGTGCAAAGACCAATATAACGGCAGTTTGAAACACGGCAAAGGCTGCTACATATGCAAAACATTTCATGCGTTTCTTGCGACGCTCTTCGCTTTGAGCCATCGAAGCGACGACTCTGCATCATACGCCTTTTGTCCACCATTGTATGCCATTGAATTTGATTCTTTGATACTGGAATATACTATATCTTTCTGTATGAGATGTTTGTTTTGAATGCTTGTTATACGGGTGAAATATATATTATATAGAGCTAAAGGTAGCTTTTAGTTGTGATATATTGAAAAGCTAAGGCAGCCAAATGGAATATTTATAGTGTTATGTTGCGAGATTTCTAATTCATTACTTTTAGTCAAGAGTTCCACATGAGGGGACAACTTTTTTGACATTTTCTTGTGAAAACGAGTCGCCGCTACCGTTAAACGTGACTTTGTAAACTCGACCTTGTCGTATACACGCTTAGAAGGTTTTGAACATTTGATGTTCCAGATGATTGGAAGTTACCCGGCACATGGTTATTAAATACACAATATTATTTAATATGTGATCTGTGTATTGATATACAATAAATTTTTTTATTTTGCAATACAATTTTTTTAAAAAAAAAATACTATAACTTAAACCGTGCATATGGTACGTGATATGGGATACTTGAATACATGAATTGAAATGCAATTTGTAAGGTTATATGGTGATTCAACTTACTATCATGAAATTTTAGATAGATTGGATTAAGATAGATGCGTCTATCATGAATCCCTGTCTCTTATACACATCTCACCGTGTCTAAGATACATTTCTATTGAATTATAGTAATGTGGATCACAATTTTATTCGAGGATCCATCATGATCTACCATGTAATTCGATCCACTTAAAAATTTCCTCTACCCCACTATGAAACCAGTATTTAGAAGCTAAGAAAAAATTTATTTTATTTTAACTTTATAGAATCTGCATATCTCATACAACATATATGAGGTCAATATATTAAGAAAAAGTTAGCAGACCGATAATGCAGAATTAAAAAAATAATACTAATAATAATTTGCATGAAATTATGTTGGTTGCCAGTATAAGAATTTTGAGATTACAACATCTAAAGATCTGGTTGGTTTTAAAATCGCCCTCCGAAGCGCAGGAAAGTGTCATGTTAGCCTCCAAAATAGCAAATCGTTCAATCTTTACCCTCAAAATACATCTACTTTTTCAATTGTTGAGTTAATAATCTGTTTATCTAACATTTGCAAGGCCATTGCGTTAATTTCTTTGCTAAAGTTCATAATTGCAGAAACTCCCAACAAAATTTCAAAGTTACACATTTCAGAGAAATGACGTTTCGGCCCTTCTCTTTCATGTTAGCATAAGCAATAAAGTATGCATGCAACCTGTCTCTTATACACATCTAGATGTGTATAAATTTTTATCATTGAATAATTATTTGGTATTTTAATAATTATTTAAAAAAAAAAAAATCTCATTTAAAATGAGTTATACACATCTAGATGTGTATAAGAGACAGTGTTTAGAAAAGTAGGCCAACAATATACTTTCTTATCCGTACCCACCTATAATTGTTAAAATTGCAATCTTAGATGGTTGGATTGTAGAATCGCAATTTTAACGACATATGGAGTGTATAAGAATCAGATATTACAAAGTCCATAAGCGATTAGTTAATACGATTAGCCTTACCTTTTAAGTCAACCATTTTTATCAAACCCCTATCCGTCCCTAAATTCAGTGGTATCGCTTACTAGGTACCTTGACCCGACCCCTCTCTTCATAATTCAATTAAAAAAATAAAAATTTATAATTAAAAATTTTAATATGTGTTTAGCTTCTCTTTGTTTTTGTAATAGTTTAACTAATTTTGATGAATATCACATCAACAAAAAAATCAATTCTAACAATAGTACTAATGTGCACTCGCATGACTCACTCACACACTAACGAGTACATTAAAATGTTTATCCGTTTAAGACTAGAATTTCACCACAAAATTACATATACACCCTTAAATTTGTATAATCATTTAATTATGTAAGTCAGATCGAGTACTTTCAGACTTTTTAATGTGTGATATCTATCCGAACTCATTTTTTCATTTGGTCTAGCCAATAAATGCTTTTTGGACATCCAACTTTTACAAAATCAACGTGAATTAGGTTTTCCAGGTTGGTGAATCTACGGGTAATTTTGCGAGTAGAATTAAATGTCCTTTTAATGTGGGAAGAATTTTATTTGAATTCTGTACATGGTAAGTTAGTTTTTTGTAGAAAATTATATGGGGTTCTTCTGCAAATGCATTGCCTGTGATGTTTTTTCAAAAAGCATCTTGACATCCCTGTAGAATCTTCTTTTTTTTTCTTTTGTATTTGAACTGGGTTATTGCTTTTATTTTGGAATTAATAACAGTCCAAATCATCTGAGTAGTGCCAGGGGATGTACTTGGAAGCAAAAGTATTTCAATAAAAATTATTACTAAAATATAGTTTTATAGTTTATTTTATATTACATGTTTGTAATAGTTTATTTTATTGCATGTTGTACGGTAACCTTTAAAGAAAATGTTTATATTTATATTATATACTTTATTTTGATGATTTAATACTTGTTTTAAATATCTGTGTAGTATTTTTTTAAGTGTAAGTAATATTTTAGTAATTTATGCTTAGTTTAAGTAAATGTTAATGTTCATATGTGATGCATGTTTATTTAATGTTGATAATTTTTTATTAATGATTTATACTTGTTAATATGGAAAAAGAATGCACGATAGAGATACTGGATTCTCTTATTTTATACTAATTTACTTATACCCCTGAAACAAGTGTGGTGTCAATTGCATTTGACCACACTAAAGTTAAAAAATAGGCATTTAATCCATAATTACTTACAGCTTTAGAAAATGTGAACGACAAAGTGTCAATTTTTCTTATTATAATTAATACTTTACCCCCTATATTCCCCTAGGGATAGTAACACTCTATTCCTAATGTAAAAATGGTGTATATTTTGACACCAGAAATTGTTTATATTATAATTAAATTAGTATAAAATAAGTGTCTAGTATTTTCTTCATTGACAATCATGATTTGTAAATTAATTTTCTTCCTTTCAGAAGATTTTGAGCATTGATAACCAATAAAAAGTAACGTACTGTAGATTTTGCAAGCTTCTAAAAAAGATTTTAATATTAGATTTTCTTAGTGAAAATTTTAAATAAAATTCATTCATATGCTCTTAATTTTTTCACAAATATATTACATTTTAAAAATAATTCAGGTAATATTTATTTTAGTAATTTAAGTTAGACTTACTAATTAGATATTTAAAATTTAATATTAACTATAAAATAGACTAAAACAACAAATAAAATTGTGATACATTAAGTAACACATAGGGTTATATGGTTACACAAATTGAAAAATATAAAAATAATGAATAGAAGGATAAATATATATTTAGCAGTCAAAATTAATCATCTTTATCAGACATATAATCTACCTAACAAACAAAACAACCTAAACAAATAAAATTGTAAAATCAACCTAACTACCAAAATATATGTATAACTTTTTTTAAAAAAAAATTTCAACAATAGGCTACTTTTGAAGAGCGCAACCTTGGTTTGTTTTCAGAGAAAACTACCTGAAAGTCACTTTCAAGTTGCATTATCCTAAAGCAATCTTATTATTTTCAAGGAAAAAAAAAAAAACCCTTTCACTTTAAGACTTTTTTTTTTTTTCCTTCACAAACAAACAAAGAAGTCTAATTTTGCCAACACCTAACAAGTAGTATGTACTCTATCGAGGAAACGACAGACTTTGCAGCTGAAGCCTAAAGTTTATGCGTCACATTTAAACTATGCCAAAATTTTAAAATTTTAATGAAACGTAAAATTATTTAATCAAATGATATAACTGCAATTATGTACTGTTGCATACACACGTTATTGTGTATAAGAACATGAAAGGGAAAGCCTGTCTTTAAACACATGCACTAGATGTGATAAGATACTTATCATTAGATCATTATTGATTACGTTTTAACTTGTAAATCTTTTAGTATTGATTAAATTTTATAAAATATATAACATAAAATGATGTAAGCAACATTACATAAATCTAAATCCTAACAATAAAATGAAATCAAAAAACAAATCTACTTAAGTATTTTCCTCGTATAACAATCTCCATCATTAATAGCGTAGTGAGTTCTTTAAAACCACAAACTAGAGTTGTCATGAACTAACATTGGAAATCGCTCATGCACTTTATATTGTGGATTCCTAGCATGCTTCAATCGTATTCACTATGTGTAGGATTGAGCTATTTTCTCAATTACATTTAGTTTCTAATTTACTTCAATTAGTAACTAAAGAAAATATAAAAAAAGATTAAATCCACTTGAGACACTCAAAACTTGTTACGATTTACTACATTGCACCCTAAACTAATTTTTTGATTATTTTGCCCTCTAAATTTTTTGTTTCTTATAGCAGACACTTTATCCCATATTTTGGTGAAGGTTGTAAAAGTAATAGAATATTCATGAGTTCTAAACACACATTATTAGTGTAATATCAAGGGCCGTAATAAAACAAATTGTTATGTTAAATACTATAACATACACTAAACATACATACATACATAAAATTCGCCAATATTCCGATAGTTTTATACTTTCGGTCAAGAAACAAAAAGTTTAGGAACAACTTGATCAAAAAATTTGCTCATCATACATCGTGATAAATAGTGACAAATTTAAAGGGTCAAAATGAATTTAACCGTATAAAAAATTCGGAAGTGTTGGGAGAGATTCAGTGCCACGGTAGAAACTATATGAAAGAATCACACCAAGAATAATATAGTAATGTACTAAATTATTTGTACTGTAAAATACAAATAACAAAAGAAAAAACTGTGATTGAAGTAAAACCCCAAAACAATAACAAATAAAAGAATTCCCTGTGCTACATATATTACCATACAACAATATTATATATTCAAGATATATTAACGCGTAAGGAACTTAATGAAATCATCTGCATCTCAAATCTTGAAGCTGCTTAGAGGAGATATTGAGGTTCATGGTGCAATCCATGTTGGTGGACTTATTTTTCTTGAAAATCAACATTAGCGTCACTTTTCCTTTTAATGTTGCTCGACTAGTCAGAGGTATCCAAGCATGTTGGCTCAATTCGTTTCCAAGTACATCCCCTGGCACATTGGCAGAGCTCAAATCCACCGAAACGGCAAATTTCTTCATCGATTTGAAATTAGCCTTTCCCCTTGGAACCTCAGCTTCCCCTACCTTATAGTCCTTATAGAAGAATTCAATAGTGCTGTTTTGGTACTTAAAGCGACCAAAATTTGCGTTCTTGACAGAAAGCTCTGCATTCATCCTTGTGTTGAACGACGCATTTGTGACTAATGTGGAAACGTCGAAATTATCAAATGTGGCGGATCTCACCCGGAATTTAGGCGTCCTGACCTTCATCACTACGAGTGCAAAGACCAATATAACGGCAGTTTGAAACACGGCAAAGGCTGCTACATATGCAAAACATTTCATGCGTTTCTTGCGACGCTCTTCGCTTTGAGCGACAGAGGCAACCTCTGCATCATACGCTTTTTGTCCACCATTGTATGCCATTGATTTTGAATCTTTGATACTGGAATATAAACTATTATCTTTTTGTAGGAGATGTTTGTTTTGAATGCTTGTTATATGGGTGAAATATATATTATATAGAGCTAAATGTAGCTTTTAGTTGTGATATATTTAAAAGTTAAGGTAGCCACATGGAGTATTTATAGTGTTATGTTGCAAGATTTCTAATTCATTACTTTCAGTATATAGTTCCACGTAGGGGACAACTTTTTTGACATTTTCATGTGAAAACGAGTCGCCTCTACCGTTAAACTTGACTTTATAAAGTAGACCTTGTCGTATACACGCTTAGAAGGTTTTGAACATTTGATGGTCCAGATGATTCGAAGTTACCCGGCATGTAAACATTGTTATTAAATACACGATATTATCTGTGTATTGATACACAATAATTTTTTTTTTATTATACAATAAGATTTTTAAAAAATATATATACTATAACTTAAACGCACATGTGGTACGTGATATGGGAAACTTGAATACACGAATTGATATATAATTTATAAGGTTATATGATGATACAACTTACTATCCTATAGAAAATTCTTAGGTAGATTAGGATATACAATTTATAAGGTTATATGATGATACAACTTACTATCCTACGGAAAATTCTTAGGTAGATTAGGTTCATGGTAGATGCCATTGACATTTTGATTCCCATTCCCCATATCACCGTCAAGAAATTCATTTCATTGAATTAAAGTAAGGTCGAAAAATGTGGATCAAGGGATCCATTGTACTTACCATGAACCTGATCCACTTAAGAATTTTCCTCTACCCCACTATAAATGCTGGTTTCAATTTTTCTTTAAAAAAATATTTATTTTATTTTTACTTTATAGAATCTGCGATATCTCATACAACATATATGAGGTCAATATATTAAGAAAAAGTTAGCAGACCGATAATGCAGAATTCAAAAAATAATACTAATAATAATTTGCATGAAATTATGTTGGTTGCCAGTATAAGAATTTTGAGATTACAACATCTAAAGATCTGGTTGGTTTTAAAATCAACCTCCAAAGCGCAAGAAGTGTCAATGATCCACTAAAATAGCAACTCGTTCATATGTTTACCCTCATTATACATCTACTTTTTCAAAAATTATGTTAATAATAGTTTATGTAACATTTGCAAGGCCATTGCGTTAATTTCTTTGCAAAGGTTCACTTTGCAGAAATACCCAACAAAGTTTCAAAGTTACACATGCAGAGAAATGACATTTTTTTAAAAAAAAAATTGTTAAAAATGATTATATAAACTCGATTTTCACCTAGTATTTGGTGACTTAAATCCATAATAGGTCATGGGACAGTCCCTTACCACTTCAACCGCACTTCATCTTTAAAAAAATTAAAATTAAAAAAAAAAAAAAAAAAAAACCTCTAAGAACAGACGATCAAGAAATCAGTTCTATTACATCCTTGATGAAGAAGTTAGTTGTCTGCAAGAAAAATCATACGAATGAAGGAAAGCTACGGAACCCGTGTTAGGAGTAATTAGGCCAGTTAGGCATTAGATTTAATGATAAAATTTGTTTAAAGGCTTTACGAATGCTGTATTAGGTATCCTAATAATTGTTTAAGAAAACTCTCATTTAAAATGAATGACAACAAATTGAGAAACTATTACCCCTTCTGTTTAGAAAAGTAGGCCAACCGTACACTTTCTTTATCCGTGCCCACCCATAGTTGATAAAATCGCGATCCTCGATAGTTGAATTGTAAAATCACAATTTTAATGACTATGGAGTGAGTGCGAGTCAGGTTCCCTCCCTACTAGAGATTTGGATGATCTGAGCCTTACCTTTTAAGTCAAACCATTTTCTGGCCTAACCCTTATCCGTCCCTAAATTCAGTGGTACTCGCTTATTAGGTACCTTGATCCGACCCCTCTCTTCATAATTCATTTAAAAATAAATAAAAATTTATAATTAAAAAAATTAATAAGTGTTTAATTTCTCTTTGTTTTTGTAATAGTTTAACTAATTTTGATGAATATCACATCAATAAAAGAAAATTTCAATTCTAACAATAAGGAGGAATGTGCGCTCATGACTCACTCACACACTAATGAGTACAATAAAATATTTATCCGTTTAAGACTAGAATTTCTCCAGAAAATTACATATGCACCGTTTAAATTGTATCTCATTCAATTATGCAAGTCAGATCGATACTTTCAGACTTTTTAATGTGTGATCTGTAAAGGACCTCATTTTTTCATTTGGTCTGGCCAATAAATGCTTTTGGATATCCAACTTTTACAAAAGCAACAATTCAATTAGGTTTTCCAGGTTGGTGAATCTACTGGTAATTTTGCGATAGAATTAAATGTCCTATAAATGTGGGAAGAATTTTATTTGATCCCATTCTGTACATGGTAATCTAGCTTCTGTAGAAACAGATCTGGGGTTTCCTTCCGCAAAAGATGTTTTTTCAAAAAGCATCATGACATCCCTTAGAATCTTTTTTTTTTTTTCTTTTGTATTTGAACTGGGTTATTGCATTCATTTTGGAATTAATAACAGTCCAAATCCTCCGAGTAGGAAAAGTATTTGCAATAAAAATTATTACTAAAACATAGTTTTATAGTTTATTTTTATGTTACATGTTTGTAATAGTTTATTTTATTGCATGTTGTACTGTAACCTTTAAAGAAAATGTTTATTTTTATATTATATACTTGATTTTGATGATTTAAAACATGTTTTAAATATCTGTGTATATTATTTAAGTGTAAGTAATATTTTAGTAATTTATGCTTAGTTTAAGTAAATGTTAATGTTCATATGTGAGGCGTGTTTATTTAATGTTGATAATTTTTAATTAATGATTTATACTTGTTAATATGGAAATAGAATGCACGATAGAGTTAGATGGATTTAATGTGCGGTTAATAACACTTTACTCCCTGAAATAAGTGTACAATTGCATTTGACCACACTACAGTAAAAAATAGGCATTTAATCCATAATTAGTTACAGCTTTAGAAAATGTGAACGACAAAGTGTCAATTTTTCTTATTATAATTAATACTTTACCCCCTATATTTAGGGATAGTAAAACTCTATTCCTAATGTAAAAATGGTGCATATTTTGAGACAAAAAATTGTTTATATTATAATTAAATTAGTATAAAATAAGTGTCTAGTATTTTCTTCATTGACAATCATGATTTCGAAATTAATTTTCTTAATTTCAGAAGATTGGGTAAACTGATAACCAATAAAAGGTAATTTACCGTAGATTTTGCAAGCTTGTAAAAATGATTTTAATATTAGATTTTCTAAAGTGAAAATTTTAAATAAATTTCATTCATATGATCTTAATTTTTTTCACAAATATATTACATTTTAAAAATAATTTAGGTAATATTTATTGATTTAGTAATTTAAGTTAGACTTACTAATATACATATTTAAATGTTATAAGAACAGGTAAAATAAACTAAAAAAACAGATGAAATTGTGATACATTAAGTAACACATAGGGATATATGGTTACAAAAGTTGATAAATATAAAAACATTCAATAAAAGGATAAATATATATTTAGTTGTCAAAATTTATAATCTTTATCAGACACATAATCTACCTAACAAACAAAACAACCTAAACAAATAAAATTGCAAAATCAACCTAACTACCAAAATATATGTATAACTTTTTTTTTAAAAAAAATGTCTACAATAGGTTACTTTTGAAGAGCGCAACCTTGGTTTGCTTTTAGAGAAAACTACCTGAAAGTCACTTTCAAGTTGCATTATCCTAAAGCAATCTTATTACTTTCAAGGGAAAAAAAATCTAAAAACTTTTCACTTTTAAGACTTTTTTTAAGATTTTGGTAAACATGAACTAGAAGTTATATGTTTTGCCAACACCTAACAAGTAGTATGTATTCTTTTTCGAGGAAACGACAGACTTTGCAGCTGAAGCCTAAAGTTTATGCGTCACATTTAAACTATGCCAAAATTTTAAAATTTTAATGAAACGTAAAATTATTTAATCAAATGATATAACTGCAATTATACTACTGTTGCATGCATATGGAAGGACCGAAAGGCATGCACTAGAAAATGACAAATACTTAATTAGATCTAATTACTAGTTTTACTTGTAAATCTTTTAGTATTGATTAAATTTTATAAAATATATGACATAAAATTATGTAAGCAACATTACATAAAATTAAATCCTTAATAATAAAATAAAATCAAAAAACGAATCTACTTAATATTTTCCTCGGATAACAATCTCCATCATTAATAGCGTAGTGAGTTCTCTAAAACCACAAACTAGAGTAGTCATGAACTAACATTGGAAATCGCTCATGCACTTTTATATTGTGGATTTGTAGCATGCTTCAATCGTATTCACTATGTGTAGGATTGAGCTATTTTCATCAATTACATTTAGTTTCTAATTTACTTCAATTAGTAACTAAAGAAAATATAAAAAAAGATTAAATCCACTTTGGACACTCAACACTTGTTACGATTTACTACATTACACCCTAAACTAATTTTTTGATTATTTTGCCCCCTAAATTTTTTGTTTCTTAACACTTCATCCCAAATTTTGGTGAAAGTTATAAAAGTAACAGAATATTCATGAGTTCTATACACATTATTAGTGTAATATCAAGGGCCGTAATAAAACAAAATGTTATGTTAAATACTATAACATACAGTAAACATACATGCATAAAATCCGCTAATATTCCGATTGTTTTATACTTTCTATCAAGAAACAAAAAGTTTAGGAACAAATTCTTAAAAAAAATTAACTCATCATACACTGTGGTAAATAGTGACAAATTTAGAGGGTCAAAGTGAATTTAATCTTGCAAAAAATTCGGAAACCTGTTGGGAGAAATTCAATGCGACTGTTATGAAATAATCACACCAATTTGAATAATATAGTAATATACTAAATTATTTGTACTGTAAAATACAAATAACAAAAGAAAAAACTGTGATTGAAGTAAAACCCCAAAACAATAACAAATAAAAGAATTCCCTGTGCTACATATATTACCATCAACAATATTATCAAGATATATTAACGCGTAAGGAACTTAATGAAATCATCTGCATCTCAAATCTTGAAGCTGCTTATGATTCTCATTGAGGTTCATGGTGCAATCCATGTTGGTGGATTTAATTTTCTTGAAAATCAACATTAGCGTCACTTTTCCTTTTAATGTTGCTCGACTAGTCAGAGGTATCCAAGCATGTTGGCTGTTTCGTTTCCAAGTACATCCCCGGGCACATTGGCAGAGCTCAAATCCACCGAAACAGCAAATTTCTTCGTCGATTTGAAATTAGCCTTTCCCCTTGGAACCACAGCTTCCCCTACCTTATAGTCCTTATAGAAGAATTCAATAGTGCTGTTTTGGTACTTATAGCGACAACAAAATTTGCGTTCTTGACAGAAACCTCTGCATTCATCCTTGTGTTGAACGACGCATTTGTGACTAATGTGGAAACATCGAAATTATCAAATGTGGCGGATCTCACTCGGAATTTAGGCGTCCTGACCTTCATCACTACGAGTGCAAAGACCAGTATAACGGCAGTTTGAAACACGGCAAAAGCTGCTACATATGCAAAACATTTCATGCGTTTCTTGCGACGCTCTTCGCTTTGAGCGACCGAAGCGACTCTGCATCATAGGCCTTTTGTCCACCATTGTATGCCATTGATTTTGATTCTTTGATACTGGAATATACTATTTCTTTTTGTAGGAAATGTTTGTTTTGATTGCTTGTTATATGGATGAAATATATAGAGCTAAAGGTAGCTTTTAGTTATGATATATTGAAAAGTTTAGGCAGCCACATGGAGTATTTATAGTGTTACGTAGCAAGATTTCTAATTCATTACTTTTAGTAAATAGTTCCACATAGGGGAATGCAACTTGTTTGACATTTTCTTGTGAAAACGAGTGAGCTTTACAGCTAAATTTGACTTTGTAAACTATATCTCGTCGTATACACGCTTAGAAGATTTTGAACATTTGATGTTCCAGATGATTGGAAGTTACCCAGCACATGGTCATTAAATAGACGATATTATCTAATATGTGACATGCGTACTGATATACAATATATTTTTTTATTTTATAATAAGTCTTTTTGTTAAAAATATACTATAACTTAAATGTGCACATTTTACATGATATGGGATACTCGTACACATTAAATGATACACAATTCGTAAGGTTATATGGTGATTAGCTAACTATCTCACGGAAAGTTTTTAGGTGGATCGGATGTGCTATAGACCGTTTGGTCCACATTCTCCCACATCACCGCGAAGAAATTTATTTTATTGAATTAAAATGATGTGGATAAATATGGAACAAGGGATCCATTGCAACTATCAGAAACCTGATCCACTTAAAAATTTCTCACTACCCCACTATAAATGTTGGTTTCAATTTTTCTTAAAAAAATTATTTATTTTATTTTAACTTTATAGGGTCTGCATATCTCATACAACATATATGGTGTCAATATATTAAGAAAAAGTTGGAAGACCGATAATGCAGAATTCAAAAAGTAATAATAATGATAATAATTTGCATGAAATTGTGTTGGTTGCCAATACAAGAATTTTGAGATTACATCATCTAAAGATCTGGTTGGTTTCAAAATCGCCCTCTAAAGCGCAAGAAAGTGTTTGTGAGCCTCTAAAATAGCCCTCGTTCAATCTTTACCCTCAAAATACATCTGCTTTTTCAATTATTGAGTTAATAAACTGTTTATCTAACATTTGCAAGGCCACTCCATTAATTTCTTTGCAAAAGTTCACTTTGCAGAAACTCCCAACAAAGTTTCAAAGTTACACATGCAGAGAAATGACATTTTTTTTTTAATTGTTTCAAAGGATGATTTACACTCTATTTTCATCTACCATTTCTAGTGATTCGACCGTAATAGCTCATGAGAAAGCTCCTTACCACATCAACCGCACTTCATCTTTAAATAAATTAAAATTTAAAAAAAAACTCTACGAACAAACGATCAAGAAAGCAGTTCTATTACATCCTTGATGACAAAGTTTGTTGCATGCAGGAAAAATCACACGAATGAAAGAAAGCTACGGAACCCGTGTTAGGAGTACTTAGGCCCGTTAGCCGTCACTTAATGATAAAATTTATTTTCATCATTAAATAATTATTAGGTATCTTAATAATTGTTTAAAAAAATCTTTCTTTTAAAATAGTTGACCACTAATTGAGAAAATATTGCTGCTTACTTTTACAAAAGTAAGCACCTACACTTTCTTTACTCATGCCCACCCCATAGTTGTTAAAATTTTGATCCTGGACAGTAAAATTGTAAGATCCCAATTTTAACGACAATGGAACGAGTGCGAGTCAGGTTCCCTCCCCACTAGAGATTTAGATGATCTGAGTCTCACAAGTGTTAAGTCAACCATTTTCTAACCCATTCCCCATCCGTCCCTAAAGCCGCATATTAGGTACCTTGATCCGACCCCTTTCTTCATAATCCATTTAAAACAAATAAAAAGTTATAATTAAAAAAATTAATAAGTGTTTAACTTCTCTTTGTTTTTGTACTAGTTTAACTAATTTTGATGAATATCACAACAATAAGAAAAGGTTAAATACAATTTGCACCCCTAAATTATTCTCATTTCGAACTTAACCCCTAAAACAGACATTTTCAAGAATGTGATGCCTCAAACTTGTAAATTTTAACACATTGCTTTAAGTGTTGAACCCCAGTTATGATAACAATGTTTTGATGATGACCAAATTATACTAATAGTTTGCAATCAAGTGCAGAAGCAAGACAATTTGCACCCCTAATTTGTGGTATATTATTTATGAATATCTTTTGAGGCCAATATTCTTGATGAAAATACTCATAAATTAAGGTCTAAGACTAGATATGAATTAAATAGCACAAGATAAAATAAATTTATCTTTAAATGGTAAAGCCATAAATATTTTGTATAATGCTTTGGATGCAAATGAATTTTCTAAAGTAAAAGATTGCAAATTGGCCAAGGAGATATGGGATAAATTGAAAGAAATCCATGAAGGAAATGAAGATATTAGAGAACAAAAGAAGTCACTCCTTATGACTAAATATGAATCCTTCAAAATGGAATCTCATGAGAATATTGACAAGATGTATTGTAGGTTCAATGATATTGTAAAGGATTTGGAAGGGTTGGGTAAAGAATATTCCTTAGGTGAAAGAATAGAAAGATTTTGAATGCTTTACCTAAGGAATGGGAATCTAAATCCATTGCCATAAAAGAATCTAAAAATTGAATTCTTTGCCTATTGATTCTTTGATGAATTCTCTAACCTCCTTTGAATTGAAGATGAAATATAAGGTATAAGATGAAGAGGAAGCAAGGGCCAATAGAAGCATAGCATTAAAAGCTTCTCAAACGATAATAGATGCTTCAAGTTTGGCCAAGTGGAACACTTTGCATATGAAAGCCAATCCAAGAAGAAGAAAGGATCAAGGAAGTCACTTCAACAAATTCCAAATTAAGAGAAATGATTGCAATTCAGATGAAGAAGTTGAAGAAGAATTTGAGGACGATCAAATAGCTTTTCTGGCTCATGGCAATAATGAGGTATCCTCTAGTTGTGATTCTTGTCTCTTATACACATCTAATGTGTGACGATGATGTTGAATAATTTATTTTTAAAATGCATGAATGTTTGAAAGAATCAAATGCTAAGAACAAAGAGTTAAAAATTAAAGTTAATGCTTTATTCAGTGCCAACTCAAAACTTGTGCATAAAAATAATTCTTTGACAAAAGAAAATAGATGTTATTGAAGAAAAAAGATGTTGGATAAGAGAAGAGGTGGAATCAAGTTTCATTGAAGAAGAGATTAGATGATCTTGATGATATTTTAAAAAAGAAGAAAGAAAATGTTTTTGAAAAGAAAATAACTAGAAATATGTTTTTAAACAAGAATTTTAGAAAAAATGATTTGTGCTTTGTTAAATCTAAATCTTTTTTTTATGGCAATAAGAATATTATTTGTAATTATTGTCATCAACATGGCCATATAAAGAAATTTGTTATGTTAAAAGAAATGAAAAATTGGGAATAAATTCTATTTGGGCAATTAAGCATGTTACTAACCCAATTGGACCCAAGAAAGTTTGGGTACCAAAAGTTGTTGCCTAACTTTGCATGTAGGTATGATTGGAGAGCACCAAAAAATTCAAAATAGATTATCAATGGAGGGTGTTCAAAGCATATGAGTTAAGATGACATTGAAATGGGTAACATCTAAAATTTTGTGTTAAGAATGTGCTTTCATTTTTTTTTTTAAAAAAAGATGAACTGTGTTCTCTTGAATGTTACTCATCTATGTGATCGAATTTGTTTTAAATATTAGGGAATATGTATCCCCAATCTTCGTCTATAATAAGATGCTGTCACTACTTGCAAAAGAAAGGGAGAGCATTCTCTTTTTTTAAATGGATTATTTTGTATTACAAGAAATTGCATCACACATGCTTCATTGTTTTGATGATACTTTTGGTAAGGAATGAGCGAAAATTGTTTTGATGCTAATTCTTTGCATGAATTCCCTCACATCTTGTTGAATACATATTCTTAAAGGGAAGAATTGTTGTGCATAACTTGACTTATTCTCCATGTACTCATGTGAATTATATTCATCTTTCAAGGGGGAGAATAAACTTAGGGAGAGCTTAAATTGCAGTATTTTTATGTTTTGATGATGCCAAAAGGGAGAGAAAATAAAGGACAAAAATCTCTTACATTGTACTTCATATTTTATGGTTGCTTTTAGACTTGTCCAAATGATTTGTCATCATCAAAAAGAGGGAGATTGCTGAACCCCAACTATGATAATCATGTTTTGATGATGACCAAATCATACTAATGGTTTGCAATCAAGTGCAGAAGTAGGACAATTTACGGACGAAAGGGAGCGTCCGGCAAAGAAAGGTGTTACGTCCGACAAATAAGTATCTAAAGCAGCCTCCGACAGTGGAAGACCCTCCGACAGATTGAACCCAAGATGAACGGACGATGAAGACTGTCCGAGACAAGGAACCTGAAGCCAAAGAAGTTTCTGTCCTCAAGGATCGGAAGTTGAAAACCGTCCAACAGATAGAGCTTCGGATGAAGCATAACTTCAGAACAGCTAAGCGGAATTGTCCAAAGTATCGGATGCAAGACCGGACGCAGAAGCCATGCATTGGATTTTTGAAAGGTCCAACAGCTAGTTCGTTCGTATGCACACTCACAGCATCGGCCGTCCGAAAGACCAAACGGTTAGTTTCTCAAGAAACTTTATAACAGCTATTTGAGAAGAAATAGTCTAAAATATTGTTTGTTGTATTTGTTTGGGTAGTGTAGTTCTATTGACTCAACTAGAGGGAATTAGTATGAGCAAGAGTAGACTAGTGAGTGATCTTCAAGTGTAAGAGTGGAGGGATAACAGTGTACAAAAGTGAGATTGTTGTGTAAAATCCTATGGCTCAACTAGAGGGACTTAGTTGGTGTAAGGGTGAGCCTACTTTCTGTACAAGAAAGTTATTGCCTCACCTTCTTTGAAGAGGCACTACTAGTGGAAATACTTCAAACTTGAGAAGATTGGGAGTTTGGTTTGATACTTAGATCTCTATCTTTATATTTGTTCTTTAAACTTTAATTGTTGAATATTTATTATATTCATTTGTGTTTAAGTGTTTATTGGTTTCATTTTCATTAAGCACGTTGAAAAGGTTTGTTTTTGAAACAACCTAATTCACCCTCCTCTTAGGTTGCTTTTAGGGCCAGCATTAAGAACATGAATGCCTGTGATGATGACCAATGTGTGAATATTTAGTTTGTAATATAAAGTAAATTTAAGGAATTAGTGGGTGAATGCCGTAAATTTTTTTTTAAAAAAAAATTAGTGCACAAGTACTGCACAGTGGCAGCGCGTGTCGCGCTGAGGACAAAAGCAAAAGGAGAACATCGCACGCGCGTTCTAGAAACTTGACCTTTGGAAATTGAAAAATGGGTAAAATGGAGGGAGTTGCAACTTTTGGTTCAAGAGGTATGTTCTATGGATTCAAAAGCTATATTCTAATGGATTCTCCTGCACTTCCATCTTTATAAAAGAAAAGATTCCCACTAATTTATAACCACAATTCTTATTAAAAATCTCTCTCTCCGTATACATTGTTCTTGGAAAGATTATTTATTTTTGCTATTGAAAATCTTCAAGAATTTGTTGTATTCTAGAGGTAGATTGTTATTAACCCAAGAGCAAACTATTGAATATAATAGGGGCAATCAAAACCTTAAGGAAAGTGTTATACATGCCTCAAATTTTATAGGTTTTAATATCCCCAATTTCATTAAAAAACGCTTGTTTCCTACTCCACATTTTTCATCTTTCTTCAAAATCTTAAGGTTTTGATTGTGAGCAACCATAGAAACAAGTGGTATGGAGTCTGCCTTCAAAGTAATAAGTCAAGATTTCGTCAAGTTAGATTGCCTTGATGGTATGGAACAAATTTCAACCGGTGGAAAGACAAAATGATGTTTTATCTTACTACATTAAAAGTTTCATATGTCTTGAACCCTACATTGCCCAAAATTCCTGCACCTATCGTTGGTAATTCGGAGGAATAACTCAAGGCACAATGCGAGAAAAGAAAGGAGGTTGAGATTGTTTGTAAAGGTCACATTCTCAACACCCTTTTCGACCGTGTTTATGATGGCATTCGCCTACGAAGTCTTCACATAATAGGTTGCAAAAAAGCCTTTTTAGGAAGGAAAGATTGAGTTTGTTTTACCTTTCGTTTTATAAATACAAGATTCGACTCAGACAGAAGGTTTGCTAGCTATATGCTTGGCACATGCATCACTAGATTCATATGAGCTACTGAGGAGTAAGCAATGATCTTTTTAAGATCGATCTGTCTTAAAATGGTCGAGGAAGTATATATTATAGTCGCAATCGCGCTTGAAGTATAAATGAAAGGAGTTGAACAAAGTGGCGCTTTGGGAAATATGGTTATTGGCAAAACTCTCTTTGAATTCTCTTATAAGCTCGTCTTTCTGAAAGATGTTATTCCTTGCTAATTAACAGCAATCCCTCCAATCAAAATGGAAAGAGTACACTAAGATATGGTCTTAACCGGGATTTTCTTCTTACTTTAGTTCTTAATCTTTTAACAACGGTCAAGTCTCTACAAGAGATTTCAGCGACCTTGGAGTATAAATATGCTACACAAAAAAATGGTGCAGACAAATTTCTTATTAAAAAATAATTTGAATTCTGTATTAGTGACACTTTTTCTATTTCGGATCAAGTTCATTAACTTCAAATTATTGTTTCAAAGTTAAAAGATCTTGGTGTTGAAATCTCAGAGTCATTGCAAGTGAGGGAAATTATTACAAAATTGCCTTTTCTAGTTGGAATGATTATCAAAAGAAAATGCTTCATACTACTGAAATTTTAACAATTGATCAAGTTTTTAAACATATGAGAATTGAAGAAGATAATAGAAATCTTTACAAGAAGAATTTAGAACTTGTTTCAAGTTCTAAATTCTGTCTTTATAGAATCTAGATGTCAAAAGAGACAGAGGTTTAAAAAGTTTTTTGTGTCTAATACACATCTAGATGTACATATTCAAACAAAGCAGAATATGTTATAATTGCAGCAAGAAAGAACATTATAAGAATGAGTGCAATTCCAACAAGAAACAAAAGAAAAATAATGCCCCTAAAATAAATCTTGTTGAAAGAGATGCTGAAAATATTGCAATGGTAACTAATTGTCACATTTGTATTATTTCTGAATTGAATGTGGCAACTTCAACCAAATCAAATGATTGGTGGTATGACTCTGGTCAAAGAATCGTATAATGTTTCTGCGATTTGTATTGAAGAAGTCATTTTTAAAATAATCCAGATAGTATGAATTATTTTCTTTTGATAATCATTCCAACAGAAAAGGCAATATACAATAATTTCCCTCACTTGCAGAGACAGGGCTTACACTTAAACTCTTGTTGGACATCTAGATGTGTATAAGAGACAGATCTATCTGCAATTATAAGATATTCTTCTTTGTTTGAACTTGTCCTTAGCTGTCTCTTATACACATCTAGATGTGTCCTAGAATGGTGTATTTATTAGAAATTTGTTTTGCCCTAGTGATGTCATATTATAACATTAAATATCAATAAAAATAATATTTCTGTTTATATTGCGGGTTCTTCTTATACTTTATGGCATGGTAGATTAGGACATGTTAATTGTAAAGTACTTAATTTCATGTCTAAACAAGGATTAATATTTATCAAAGACAATTTTGAGAATTGTGTGAAACATGCATTCAAGCAAAACTACTAAGTTGCCATTTCCTAAAATTGAAAGAAATATAGAATTATTAGAACTTCTGTATTTGAATGTTTGTGAATTAAATGATTTTCTAACAAGAGGTGGTAATAGATATTTCATCACTTTGATTGATGATTGTAACTCTAAATATGTGCATGTTTTTTTGATGAAAGCAATAGATGAAGCATTTGATATGTTTATATCTTATAAATCTCTTGTGGTGAATATTTTTCTACCGAATTCTCAACATTTTGTGAACAAATGCTATTATACACCAAACAAGTACACCATACACTCCACAACAAAATGATTTAGCTGACAGAAAAATATAACTTTGGTGGACATGGTTACACCATGATTCTAAGTTCTAGTTTGCCAAGAATTTGTGGGAAGAAGCTTTATTGGCTGTTTGTCATTACATAATCGAATTCCGTCTCTCAAAACTAAGGTGTCACCATATGAACCTTAAGGGAGCTGTCTCTTATCATTAAGATTATCTTAAAGTTTGGGGATGTATAGCCTATTATAGAATCTCGGATAACAAAAGGATAAAATTGGGACCTAGAACACTTAAAAGTGTGTTTGTTGGCTACTGAAAATTCTAAAGCATATAGACTACTTGATATTGATTCTAATGTCATTATTTTGAATCAAGGGATGTTGAATTTTCTTGAAAATAAATTTCTTAATGATTCAAATGTAGACATGGATCCAATTGAAGTATAAAAACCGACTACAAATATTGATCCTTCTTCTAGTAATAAAAGAAATTGTGATACTCCTTCTGATCTTAGAAGAAGTCAAAAATACAAAGGAAAGAAAAACATTTGTCTTTTGATTTCATATCTTCACAAGCTATTATTTTCTTAGTTGAAGGCAATAGAGATTATTTATTTAATAAGACACCAATCTTATTAAACGTAGAAGATGATCCTAAATTATTTAGTGAAGTTATGTCTTCAAGGGTTACTATATTTTGGAGAGAGACTATAAATGATGAGATGGACTCAATATTATCAAATAATACTTGGATTCTAGTAATTTACCTCCTGGTTCTAAACCTATTAGTTGTAAATGGGTGTTTAGGAGGAAATATACCACTCATGGATCCATATTAACATATAACGCAAGACTTGTAGTTAAAGAATCGTTTTAGAGAAAAGGAAGGAATTGATTATTTTGACACTTATGCACCTGTTACAAGAATTACATCCATTAGGTGTCATTAGCTTCCATTTATAATTTGTGCGTACATAAAATGGATGTTAAAACAGCCTTTTTAAATGGTGACTTGGATGAAGAGATATATATGGAACAACTAGAAGGTTTTACGTTACCAGGAAATGAACATAAAGTTTGTGAACTAATTAAATCTCTATACGGTTTAAAACTAGCACCCAAACAATGGCATGAAAAGTTTGAATCAACTTTACTCTCTAATGGATTTAGATATAATAATGCTGATAAGTGCATTTATTCTAAATTTAATGAAGAGTATGGTTTGATTATTTGTTCATATATAGACAATATGCTAATTGTTAGTGCTTCTTACAAGGCTGTACTTGAAACTAAGAAGTATCTATCTTCTCAATTTGAAATGAAGGATCTTGGTGAAGTAAATACTATCTTAGGGATTAAAGTTAAAAGGCATAGACTGGGGGTTATACTTTATGCCAAACACATTATGTTGAGAAAATCTTAGGCAAGTACCAACATTTAAATGTGAAAGAAGCAAATATTCCTACCCTAACTTTAAACTAAGTTAGAATACTGGCAAACCTATTGTTTAACTAGAATATGCAAGCATAATAGGGAGTTTAATGTATGCAATGAATTGCACAAGGCTAGATGTTTTTTTTTTGTGTCGTGTGTAGATTATCTAGATATGCTAAAAATCCTGGTAGTAATCATTGGAAAGCAATTGGGAAAGTCCTTGGTTATCTTAAAAGAACTAAATATTTAGGACTTTATTACAATAATTTTCCAATTGTAATTGAAGGGTATTATGATGTTAGTTGATTTACTAGTATTAGTGGTAAACCTCTACAAGCGAGTGAATTTTTATGTTAGGTGGAGGAGCAGTTTCATGGGTTTTAAAGAAATAAACTGTTTTTGCTCATTTTATAAGGAAGCTGAACTCGTGGCATTATCTTTCTTGTAAAATAAGAAGTAGAATGGTTGCAGAAACTTATCGTTAAATATCAAGTTGTGGCCTCAACCAATGTACAGCTTCTCTTTAAACATCTGATAATGAAAGCAGAGACAGATAGAACATTCTCTTATAATATACAGATAGTAAATCTAGACACATAAGTCTAAGACATATGTATATTAGACAGTTGTTAAATAATGACGTTGTAACTGTTGTATATGTAAGAACGTAAAATAATTTAGCGGATCCATTGAATAAACCTCTAGCTAGAGATTTGGTGAAATCGACGTCATTAGAAATAGGATTAAAACCCTTTATCTAAACACTATAAGCAATGGTAACCCAACTTTTCTTCTAGCACTACCACTAGATTAAAAGTTTTAAAGGGTAAAAACAAATTGCTAATAAGTAGTTGTGAGCACACTAAAATTTTGTGTAAGCCATTCCATGTTGTTAGTGCAAATGGTAACCCTTAAGTGGAAAGGTTGAGTACATAAATATTTATACTCTTAATGAAATCTATCATCTTATTGTGCTTTTAATCTTAAAAGCTTGAAAAGATTTCACCTATATGATCATTAGAAGTGGTGCCGCTTCTAACAAAAGTTTAGGATTCACTTTTGTACATGATCATGAATTAGGATAGAGCACATGGCCAGTAACAGTGCTAAACTATTTTGGTGAACATATGTATAAGTTTAACAAGTTCATACGTGTGATAACTCTAATCTAATCTTAAATCATGGTTTAAGCAACTATGCCACCTTGATTTAATTAGATATAGTGAGTTATTTACACTAGAGAAAAGTTTAAGACGATAGTCGCTTTTTTATGTATGATGTTAAAAAGGAATAGCGAATTATTGTTTATATTACAAATTAAGTGGGGCAATATTAATATTTAGTTTATAATATAAAGTAATTTTGAAAAATTAGTAGGTGAATGTTGTAAATTTTATTAAAAAGAATTCAGCGCAACTATACATCCCCAATTGTTTAGTGCACGTGCGCTGAGGATAGAAGCAAAAGAGATCAGCACACATGTGCTGTGCGCACTCCTGAAACTTAACCGTTGGAAATTGAAAAACACGCAAAATGGAGGGAGATGCAACTTTTGATTCAAGAGGTATGTTCCATGAATTCAAAAGGTGTATTCCAATAGATTCTCCTGCACTTCCATCTTTATAAAAGAAGACATTCCCACTAATTCATAACAATAATTCTTATTAAAAAATCTCTCTCTCTCCATATACATTGTTCTTGAGAAGATTTCTGATTTTTGCAATTGAAAATTCTCAAGAATTTATTGTATCCTAGAGGTAGAATACTATTAACACAAGAGCAAACTATTGAATATAGTGGGGGAAATCAAAATCTTAAGGAAATTGTTATACACGTATCAAATTCTATAGGTTTTGATATCCTCAATTTCATTAAAAAATACTTGTTTCCTACTCCACATTTGCCATCTTTCTTCGACACATTGGAATGACGCTTGTAACCTCGTTATCTTACCAACTTCCCATATTACCTTTTCGAAACACAGGCATTCCTAAACATCTTACAAGAAAATTAGCCGTTGCTGATCCTTCTGTGTTTTAATGACAGAAGAGGTTGCGCCTTCACTGGCTAGCAATTCCAAGGTTGGCCTCAAACCTATAAAAATTCTAGAAAAAACCAATACAGCCCCACTGAGAAATCCTTTAACACTATTCAATTCTTTGTTATCTGTTGATTTGGAGAAGGCTAAATACGACCATTCTTTGGGTTCAAGAACTTCATAGGGCATCCATACAGTTTGAAGAAGCCCATCAACTGTCGGTTAAAAAAAAAGTTACATTCTTCGTGGTTTAGAATTTCACTTGGGCATTTTATCGAGCAGTTGGCTGGCGGTCACAAAGTAGTTCATTTATTTAACATTTTTACCGTCTAAGCCCCCAATTTTTAAAACCAACTATTAACAAACCTTCAATGCATTAACAACTTCAAAAAAAACAAAGAAGAAGCAATAATACAACATTAGACCACGCAGAATTAGAGAGCCATGCGTGTGACAGATGTTTAGAGAAGAAAAAGAGTGAGAGTGAAGCTTAATGTTGGCAAGTTTAGAATATAATGTGATAAATGATCGATGACAAGTTTAGAAGGTCAAAGTGAATTTAATCCTGTAAAAAATTCGAAACCAGTTGGGAGATATTCAATGTGACTGTAGAAACTATATGAAAGAATCACACCAAGAATAATATAGCAATATACTAAATTATTTGTACCGAAAAATACAAATAACAAAAGAAAAAACTGTGATTGAAGTAAAACCCCAAAACAATAACAAATAAAAGAATTCCCTGTGCTACATATATTACCATACAACAATGTTATCAAGATATATTAACGCGTAAGGAACTTAATGAAATCATCTGCATCCCAAATCTTGAAGCTGCTTAGAGGAGATATTGAGGTTCATGGTGCAATCCATGTTGGTGGACTTATTTTTCTTGAAAATCAACATTAGCGTCACTTTTCCTTTTAATGTTGCTCGACTAGTCAGAGGTATCCAAGCCATGTTGGCTCAATTCGTTTCCAAGTACATCCCCTGGCACATTGGCAGAGCTCAAATCCACCGAAACAGCAAATTTCTTCGTCGATTTGAAATTAGCCTTTCCCCTTGGAACCACAGCTTCCCCTACCTTATAGTCCTTATAGAAGAATTCAATAGTGCTGTTTTGGTACTTATAGCGACCAAAATTTGCGTTCTTGACAGAAACCTCTGCATTCATCCTTGTGTTGAACGACGCATTTGTGACTAATGTGGAAACGTCGAAATTATCAAATGTGGCGGTCTCACTCGGAATTTAGGCGTCCTGACCTTCATAATTACGAGTGCAAAGATTAATATAACGGCAGTTTGAAACACGGCAAAGGCTGCTACATAAGCAAAACATTTCATGCGTTTCTTGCGACGCTCTTCGCTTTGAGCCACCGAAGCGACCTCTGCATCATACGCTTTTTGTCCACCATTGTAGGCCATTGATTTTGATTCTTTGATACTGGAATATACTATGTATCTTTTTGTAGGAGATGTTTGTTTTGAATGCTTGTTATATGGGTGAAATATATATTATATAGAGCTAAAGGTAGCTTTTAGTTGTGATATATTTAAAAGTTAAGGTAGCCACATGGAGTATTTATAGTGTTATGTTGCAAGATTTCTAATTCATTACTTTCAGTATATAGTTCCACGTAGGGGACAACTTTTTTGACATTTTCATGTGAAAACGAGTCGCCTCTACCGTTAAACTTGACTTTGTAAAGTAGACCTTGTCGTATACACGCTTAGAAGGTTTTGAACATTTGATGTTCCAGATGATTGGAAGTTACCCGTCACATTGTTATTAAATACACGATATTATCAAATATGTGATCTGTGTATTGATACACAATAATTTTTTTTTTATTATACAATAAGATTTAAAAAAAAAAAAAAACTATAACTTAAGCGCGCATATGGTACGTGATATGGGAAACTTGAATACACGAATTGATATACAATTTATAAGGTTATATGATGACATATCTTGACAACTTACTATTCTACGGAAAATTCTTAGAAAAAAATATACTATAACTTAAGAGCGCATATGGTACGTGATATGGGAAACTTGAATACACGAATTGATATACAATTTATAAGGTTATATGATGATACAACTTACTATCCTACGGAATATTCTTAGGTAAATTATGTTCATGGTAGATGCCATTGACATTTTGATTCACATTCCCCCATATCACCGTGAAGAAATTCATTTTATTGAATTAAACAGCTAAGGTCGAAAAATGTGGATCAAGGGATCCATTGCACCTACCATGGACCTGATCCATTTAAGAATTTCCCTCGTACCCCTCTATAAATGCTGGTATCAATTTTTCATAAAAAAAATATTTATTTTATTTTAACTTTATAGAATCTGCATATCTCATACAACATATATGAGGTCAATATATTAAGAAAAAGTTAGCAGACCGATAATGCAGAATTCAAAAAATAATACTAATAATAATTTGGATGAAATTATGTTGGTTGCCAGGCATAAGAATTTTGAGATTACAACATCTAAAGATCTGGTTGGTTTTAAAATCGCCCTCCAAAGCGCAAGAAAGTGTCATGTGAGCCTCTAAAATAGCAACTCGTTCAATCTTTACCCTCAAAATACATCTACTTTTTCAATTATTGAATTAATAATCAGTTTATCTAACATTTGCAAGGCCATTGCGTTAATTTCTTTGCAAAGGTTCACTTTGCAGAAATACCCAACAAAGTTTCAAAGTTACACATGCAGAGAAATGACATTTTTTTAAAAGAAAATTGTTAAAAATGATTATATAAACTCGATTTTCACCTAGTATTTGGTGACTTAAATCCATAATAGGTCATGGGACAGTCCCTTACCACTTCAACCGCACTTCATCTTTAAAAAAATTAAAATTAAAAAAAAAAAAAAAAAAAACCTCTAAGAACAGACGATCAAGAAATCAGTTCTATTATATCCTTGATGAAGAAGTTAGTTGCATGCAAGAAAAATCATACGAATGAAGGAAAGCTACGGAACCCGTGTTAGGAGTAATTAGGCCAGTTAGGCAGCCACTTAATGATAAAATTTATTTTCAGCATTGAATAATTATTAGGTATCCTAATAATTGTTTAAGAAAAACTCTCATTTAAAATGAATGACAACAAATTGAGAAACTATTACCCCTTCTGTTTAGAAAAGTAGGCCAACCGTACACTTTCTTTATCCGTGCCCACCCATAGTTGATAAAATCGCGATCCTCGATAGTTGAATTGTAAAATCACAATTTTATAACTATGGAGTGAGTGCGAGTCAGGTTCCCTCCCTACTAGAGATTTGGATGATCTGAGCCTTACCTTTTAAGTCAAACCATTTTCTGGCCTAACCCTTATCCGTCCCTAAATTCAGTGGTATCGCTTATTAGGTACCTTGATCCGACCCCTCTCTTCATAATTCATTTAAAAATAAATAAAAATTTATAATTAAAAAAATTAATAAGTGTTTAATTTCTCTTTGTTTTTGTAATAGTTTAACTAATTTTGATGAATATCACATCAATAAAAGAAAATTTCAATTCTAACAATAAGGAGGAATGTGCGCTCATGACTCACTCACACACTAATGAGTACAATAAAATATTTATCCGTTTAAGACTAGAATTTCTCCAGAAAATTACATATGCACCGTTTAAATTGTATCTCATTCAATTATGCAAGTCAGATCGATACTTTCAGACTTTTTAATGTGTGATCTGTAAAGGACCTCATTTTTTCATTTGGTCTGGCCAATAAATGCTTTTGGATATCCAACTTTTACAAAAGCAACGCCAATTAGGTTTTCCAGGTTGGTGAATCTACTGGTAATTTTGCGAGTAGAATTAAATGTCCTTTTAATGTGGGAAGAATTTTATTTGAATTCTGTACATGGTAAGTTAGCTTCTGTAGAAAATGATCTGGGGTTTCCTTCCGCAAAAGATGTTTTTTCAAAAAGCATCATGACATCCCTTAGAATCTTTTTTTTCTTTCATTTTGTATTTGAACTGGGTTATTGCATTCATTTTGGAATATAGTTTAGAGGGTCAAAGTGAATTTAATCCTGTAAAAAATTCGGAAACCTGTTGGGAGAAATTCAATGTGACTGTTATGAAAGAATCACACCAAGAATAATATAGTAATATACTAAATTATTTGTACTGTAAAATACAAATAACAAAAGAAAAAACTGTGATTGAAGTAAAACCCCAAAACAATAACAAATAAAAGAATTCCCTGTGCTACATATATTACCATACAACAATATTATCAAGATATATTAACGCGTAAGGAACTTAATGAAATCATCTGCATCCCAAATCTTGAAGCACATTAGAGGAGATATTGAGGTTCATGGTGCAATCCATGTTGGTGGACTTATTTTTCTTATAACATCAAGATGTGCTTCAGAGACAGATTTAATGTTGCTCGACTAGTCAGAGGTATCCAAGCATGTTGGCTCAATTCGTTTCCAAGTACATCCCCTGGCACATTGGCATTGAGCTCAAATCCACCAAAACAGCAAATTTCTTCGTCGATTTGAAATTAGCCTTTCCCCTTGGAACCACAGCTTCCCCTACCTTATAGTCCTTATAGAAGAATTCAATAGTGCTGTTTTGGTACTTATAGCGACCAAAGTTTGCGTTCTTGACAGAAAGCTCTGCATTCATCCTTGTGTTGAATGACGCATTTGTGACTAATGTGGAAACGTCGAAATTATCGAATGTGGCGGATCTCACCCGGAATTTAGGCGTCCTAACCTTCATCACTACGAGTGCAAAGACCAATATAACGGCAGTTTGAAACACGGCAAAGGCTGCTACATATGCAAAACATTTCATGCGTTTCTTGCGACGCTCTTCGTTTTGAGCCACCGAAGCGACCTCTGCATCATAGGCCTTTTGTCCACCATTGTATGCCATTGATTTTGATTCTTTGATACTGGAATATACTATTTCTTTTTGTAGGAAATGTTTGTTTTGATTGCTTGTTATATGGATAAGAAATATATAGAGCTAAAGGTAGCTTTTAGTTATGATATATTGAAAAGTTTAGGCAGCCACATGGAGTATTTATAGTGTTACGTTGCAAGATTTCTGATTCATTACTTTTAGTAAATAGTTCCACATAGGGGACAACTATTTTGACATTTTCTTGTGAAAACGAGTACAGCTAAATTTGACTTTGTGAACTATATCTCGTCGTATACACGCTTACAAGGTTTTGAACATTTGATGTTCCAGATGATTGGAAGTTACCCAGCACATAGTCATGTCTCTATACGATATTATCTAAATATGTGATATGCGTATTGACATACAATATATTTTTTTATTTTATAATAAGTCTTTTTGTTAAAAATATACTATAACTTAAATGTGCACATGCTACATGATATGGGATACTCGTACACATGAAATGATATACAATTCGTAAGGTTATATGGTGATTTAGCTAACTATCTCACGGAAAGTTTTTAGGTGGATCGGATGTGCTATAGACCCTATCATAGGTTTGGTCCACATTCACCCACATCACCGCGAAAAAATTTATTTTATTGAATTAAAGTGATGTTGATGAATATGGAACAAGGGATCCATTGCATCTATCATAAACCTGATCCACTTAAGAATTTCTCACTACCCCACTATAAATGCTGGTTTCAATTTTTCTTAATAAAAATTATTTATTTTATTTTAACTTTATAGGGTCTGCATATCTCGTACAACATATATGGCGTCAATATATTAAGAAAAAGTTGGAAGACCGATAATGCAGAATTCAAAAGGTAATAATAATGATAATAATTTGCATGAAATTGTGTTGGTTGCCAATACAAGAATTTTGAGATTACATCATCTAAAGATCTGGTTGGTTCCAAAATCGCCCTCTAAAGCGCAAGAAAGTGTCATGTGAGCCTCTAAAATAGCACTCGTTCAATCTTTACCCTCAAAATACGTCTACTTTTTCAATTATTGATTTAATAATCTGTTTGTCTAACATTTGCAAGGCCACACGGATCCATTAATTTATTTGCAAAAGTTCACTTTGCAGAAACTCCCAACAAAGTTTCAAAGTTACACATGCAGAGAAATGACATACACATCTTAATTGTTTCAAAAGATGATTTACACTCGATTTTCATCTACCATTTAGTGATTCGACCATAATAGTTCATGAGAAAGCTCCTTACCACCTCAACCGCACTTCATCTTTAAATAAATTAAAATTAAAAAAAAAAAAAACTCTAAGAACAAACGATCAAGAAAGCAGTTCTATTACATCCTTGATGACGAAGTTTGTTGCATACAGGAAAAATCACACGAATGAAAGAAAGCTACGGAACCCGTGTTAGGAGTACTTAGGCCGTTAGCCGTCACTTAATGATAAAATTTATTTTCATCATCAAATAATTATTATGTATCTTAATAATTGTTTAAAAATATCTTTCTTTTAAAATAGTTGACCACTAATTGAGAAAATATTGCTCCTTACTTTTAAAAAAGTAAGCACCATACACTTTCTTATACTCATGCCCACCCCATAGTTGTTAAAATTTGATCCTAGATAGTAGAATTGTAAGATCCCAATTTTAACGACTATGGAGCGAATGCGAGTCAGGTTCCCTCCCCACTAGAGATTTAGATGATCTGAGTCTCACCTGTTAAGTCAACCATTTTCTGACACATTCCCCATCCGTACCTAAAGTCGCATATTAGGTACCTTGATCCTACCCCTTTCTTCATAATCCATTTAAAAAAAATAAAAAGTTATAATTAAAAAAATTAATAAGTGTTTAACTTCTCTTTGTTTTTGTACTAGTTTAACTAATTTTGATGAATATCACAACAATAAAAAAAGGTTAACTACAATTTGCACCCCTAAATTATTCTCATTTCGAACTTAACCCCTAAATGTATCATTTTCAGGAATGTGATGCCTCAAACTTGTAAATTTTAACACATTGCATTAAGAACACGAATGCCTGTGATGATGACCACTGTGTGGATATTTAGTTTGTAATATAGCGTAATTTTAAAAAATTAGTGGGTAAATACTGTAAAAAAAAATTTAAGAAAAAAAAAATTAGCGCACATGCACTAGTGGCAGCGCATGTGCACTGTTTTATAAGCAAAAAGAGGAAAGGAGGGCACGCGCGTTCCTTAAACTTGACCGTTGAAAATTGAAAAACGGATAAAATGGAGGGAGTTTCAACTTTTGGTTCAAGAGGTATGTTCGATGGATTCAAAATGTGTATTCTAATGGATTCTCCTGCCCTTCCATCTTTATAAAAGAAAAGATTCCAACTAATTCATAACCACAATTCTTATTAAAAATCTATCTCTTCATATACATTGTTCTTGGGAAGATTTATGATTTTTGATATTGAAAATCTTCAAGAATTTGTTGTATTCTAGAGGTAGATTGTTATTAACTCAAAAGAAAACTATTGAATATAGTAGGGGCAATCAAAATCTTAAGGAAAGTATTATACACGCCTCAAATTTTATAGGTTTTGATATCCCCAATTTCATTAAAAAAAACAGTGCTTGTTTCCTACTCCACATTTGCCATCTTTCTTCAAAATCTTAATGTTTTGATTGTGAGCAACCATGGAAACAAGTGGTGAATCTGCCTTCAAAGTAATGAGTCAAGATTTCGTCAAGTTAGATTGCCTTGATAGTACCGGAACAAATTTCAACCGGTGGAAAGATAAAATGATATTTGTTCTCACTACATTAAAAGTTGCATATGTCTTGAACCCTACATTGCCCAAAATTCTTGCACCAACCGTTGGTAATTCGGAGGAACTCAAGGCACAATGCGAGAAAAGGAAGGAGGTTGAAATAGTTTGTAGAGGTCACATTCTCAACACCCTTTTCGACCATTTTTATGATGGCATTCGCCTACGAGGTCTTCAAATAATAGGTTGCAAAAAAGACTTCTTAGGAAGGAGAGATTGAGTTTGTTTTACCTTTGGTTTTATAAATACAATATTAGACTCAGACAGAAGGTTTATACACATCTATGCTTAACACATGCATCATAAGAGATTCATATGAGCTACTTGGAGTAAGCAATGATCTGTTAAGATCGATCTATCTTAAAGTGGTCAAGGAAGTATATATTATAACAATCGCGCTTGAAGTATAAATGAAAGGAATGGAACAAAGTGTCGCTTCGGGAAACATGGTTATTGGCAAAACTCTCTTTGAATTCTCTTAAAAGCTCGTCTTTCTGAAAGACGTTATTCTTTGCAAATTGACAGCAATCCCTCCAATCGGAATGGAAAAAGTACACTAATATGTGGTCTTAACTGGGATTTTCTTCTTACTTTACTTCTTAATCTTTTAGCAACTGTCAAGTCTCTAAAAGAAATTTGAACTACCTTGGAGTATAAATATGCTACACAAAAAAAGGGTACAGACAAATTTCTTATTAAAAAATATTTTGAATTCCGTATTACTGACACTTCTTCTATTTTGGATCAAGTTCATGATCTTCAAATTATTGTTTCAAAGTTAAAAGATCATGGTGTTGAAATCTTAGAGGCATTGCAAGTGAGGGCAATTATTGCAAAATTGCCTTCTAGTTGGATGGTTATCAAAAGAAAATGCTTCATACTACTGAAATTTTGACAATTGATCAAGTTTTGAAACATAAGAAAATTGAAGAAGATACTAGAAATCTTTACAAGAAGGATTTAGAACTTGTTTCAAAAGTGAATTTTGTTGATGAGAATAAGAGTCAAATCACAAGTTCTAAAAGAAAGTTTTCTAAAAATGCTAATTTAGGGACAAGTTCAAACAAAAGCACATTATAAGAATGAGTGCAATTAATAAGAAACAAAAGAAAAATAATGCTCCTAAAGTAAATCTTGTTGAAAGAGATGTTGAAAATATTGCAATGGTAACTAATTGTCAAATTTGTATGATTTCTGAATTGAATGTGGCAACTTCAACCAAATCAAATGATTGGTGGTATGACTCTGGTGCAATCGTGCACATCTGCAACGATAAGTCTCAATTCAAGACTTACGAAGATATTCCTGATGGCTGTGTTAAGTGCCTCATGGGTAATCATGTTTCAGCCAAAGTTCATGGCAAGGGGAGTGTGGAGTTGCAATTCACTTCCACCAAAAAGCTTGTGTTAATGAATGTATTTCATATTCTAGAAATTAGAAAAAATCTTGTATCAGCCGATACATTGAATAAGAAAGGGCTGAAAGTTGTACTAGAGTCAGA
Organism: Cinchona pubescens; assembly: GCA_025175665.1. Lineage (NCBI taxonomy): Eukaryota > Viridiplantae > Streptophyta > Magnoliopsida > Gentianales > Rubiaceae > Cinchona > Cinchona pubescens. The sequence continues at coordinate 315,257 of JANKKI010000239.1, read as the reverse complement.
CAAAGTTATCTTGTCCAAGAATGGTGTATTTATAGGAAATGGTTCCTCTTGTGATGGCATATTTAAATTAAATATCAATAAAAATAATATTTCTGTTTATATTGCGGGTTCTTCTTATACTTTATGGCATGGTAGATTAGGACATGTTAATTGTAAAGTACTTAATTTCATGTCTAAACAAGGATTAATATTTATCAAAGACAATTTTGAGAATTGTGTGAAACATGCATTCAAGCAAAACTACTAAGTTGCCATTTCCTAAAATTGAAAGAAATATAGAATTATTAGAACTTCTGTATTTGAATGTTTGTGAATTAAATGATTTTCTAACAAGAGGTGGTAATAGATATTTCATCACTTTGATTGATGATTGCTCTAAATATGTGCATGTTTTTTTTATGAAAGCAATAGATGAAGCATTTGATATGTTTAAATCTTGTAAATCTCTTGTGGTGAATATTTTTCTACCGAATTCTCAATATTTTGTGAACAATATGGTATTATACACCAAACAAGTACACCATAAACTCTACAACAAAATGATTTAGCCGAAAGAAAAATAGAACTTTGGTGGACATTGTTTACACCATGATTCTAAGTTCTAGTTTGCCAAGAATTTGTGGGAAGAACCTTTATTGGCTACTTGTCATTTACATAATCGAATTCCGTCTCTCTAGACTAAGGTGTCACCATATGAAATATAGAAAGGGAGAAAACCAAACTTAACTTATTTTAAAGTTTGGGGATATATAGTCTATTATAGAATCCCGGATAACAAAAGGATAAAGTTGGGATCTAGAGCACTTAAAAGTGTGTTTGTGGGATAGATGCTGAAAATTCTAAAGCCTATAGACTACTTGATATAGATTCTAATGTCATTATTGAATCAAGAGATGTTGAATTTTTTGAAAATAAATTTCTTAAAGATTGAAATGTAGACATGGATCCAATTGAAGTACAAAAATCGACTAGAAATGTTGATCCTTCTTCTAGTAATAAAAGGAAAGAAATTGATACTTCTTCTGACCTTAGAAGAAGTCAAAGACAAAGGAAAGGAAAACATTTGTCTTCTGATTTCATATCTTCACAAGCTATATTTTTTTTAGTTGAAGGCAACAGAGATTATTTATTTAATAAGATACCAATCTTATTAAATGTAGAAGATGATCCTAAATTATTCAATGAAGTTATGTCTTCAAGGGATGCAACATTTTGGAGAGAGGTTATAAATGATGAGATGGGCTCAATATTATCAAATAATACTTGGATTCTAGTGGATTTACCTCCTAATTCTAAACCTATTAGTTGTAAATGGGTGTTTAGGAGGAAATCATACCACTGATGGATCCATATTAACATATAAAACAAGACTTGTAGTTAAAAATTTTAGAGAAAATGAAGGAATTGATTATTTTGACACTTATGCACCTGTTGCAAGAATTACATCCATTAGGGTGCCAATGTCATTAGCTTTCATTTATAATATGTGCGTACATCAAATGGATATTAAAACAGTCTTTTAAATGATGACTTGGATGAAGAGATATATATGGAACAACCAAAAAGTTTTACATTACCAGGAAATGAACATAAAGTTTGTTAACTAATTAAATCTCTATACGGTTTAAAACAAGCACCCAAACAATGGCATGAAAAGTTTGAATCAACTTTACTTTCTAATGGATTTAGATATAATAATGCTGATAAGTGCATTTATTCTAAATTTAATGAAGAGTATGGTGTGATTATTTGTTCATACATACACAATATGCTAATTGTTAGTGCTTCTTACAAGGGTGTACTTGAAATTATGAAGTATCTATCTTCTCAATTCAAATGAAATGAAGGATCTTGGTGAAGTAAATACTATCTTAGGGATTAAAGTTAAAAGGCATAGTGGGAGTTATACTTTATGTCAAACACAGTATGTTGAGAAAATCTTGGACAAGTACCAACATTTAAATGTGCAAGAAGCAAATACTCCTTTTGACCCTAACTTTAAACTAAGTGAGAATACTGGCAAACCTATTGCTTAACTAGAATATGCAAGTGTAATAGGGAGTTTAATGGATGGAATGAATTGCACAAGGGTAGATTTTTTTTTTTTTTTTTTTTTTTGTCGTGTGTAGATTATCTAGATATACTAAAAATCCTGGTAGTAATCATTGGAAAGTAATTGGGGGAGTCCTTGGTTATCTTAAAAGAAGTAAAGATTTAGTACTTTTTTACAATAATTTTCCAATTGTGCTTGAAGGGTATTATGATGTTAGTTGATTTACTAGTATTAGTGGTAAAAACTCTACAATATATAGTGAATTTTTATGTTAGGTGGAGGAGCAATTTCATGGGTTTTATAGAAACAAATTGTGACTGCTCATTCTATAATGGAAGCTGAACTCGTAGCCTTGGTCTCAACTTGTAAAGAAGCAGAATAAGAGACAGAGAAACTTATTTTTAGATATCAATTTGTGGCCTCAACCAATGTCAGCCATTGCTTTAAATTGTGCTAATGAAAGCACAATGTCTAGAGAATTGAATAAAATATATAATGATAAATTTAGACACATAAGTCTAAGACATATGTATATTAGACAGTTGTTAAATAATAACGTTGTAACTGTTGTATGTGTAAGAACATATAATAATTTAGCGGATCCGTGGACTAAACCAATTGCCAGAGATTTGGTGAAATCGACATCATTAGGAATAGGATTAAAAACCTTTATCTAGAACTAATAGCAATGGTATTACAACTTTTCTTCTCTTATACACATCTAGATTAAAAGTTTTAAAGGGAAAAAAAAATTTTTAATAAGTAATTGTGAGCACTAAAATTCTTATAAGCAATTCTGTGATAAGAGGCATTGTTAGTGCAAATGGTAACCCTTAAGTGGAAAGGTTGAGTATATAAATATTTATACTCTTAATGAAATCATCTTATTGTGCTTTTAATCTTAAAAGCTTGAAAAGATTTCACCTATATGATCATTAGAAGTGGTGTCGCTTCTAACAAAAGTTTAGGATTCACTTTTGTACATACTCATGAATTAGGATAGAGCACATGTCCGGTAACAGTGCTAAACTAATTTGGTGAATATATGTAAGTTTAACAAGTTCATATGTGTGATAATTCTTATCTAATCTTAAATCATGGTTTAAACAACTATGCCACCTTGATTTAATTAGATATAGTGAGTTATTTACACTGGAGAAAAATTTAAGATGATTGTCACTTTTTTTATGCATGATGTTAAAAAGGAATAGTGAATTGTTGTTTACAGTACAAATTAAGTGGGAGAATGTAAATATTTAGTTTGTAATATAAAGTAATTTTAAAAAATTAGTAGGTGAATGTTGTAAATTTAAAACTCTATTGAAAAAATGCGCTGCATAGTGGCAGCGCATGTGCGCTGAGGATAGAAGCAAAAAGATATCAGCGCACATGTGGCAGCGCATGTGCACTGAGGATAGAAGCAAAAAGATATCAGCGCACATGTGTTGTGCGTGCTCTTAAAGCTTAACCTTGAAAATTGAAAAACAAGTAAAATGGAGGGAGTTGCAAATTTTGATTCAAAAAGTGTTTTCCAATAGATTCTCCTGCACTTCCATCTCTATAAAAGGAGACATTCCCACTAATTCATAACAACAATTCTTATGAAAAAAATCTATCTCTCCATATACATTGTTCTTGAGAAGATTTCTGATTTTTGATATTGGAAATCTTTAAGAATTTATTGTCTCCTAGAGTTAGAATACTATTAACACAACAGCAAACTACTGAATATAGTGTGAGCAATCAAAACCTTAAGGAAATTGTTATACACGTATCAAATTCTATAGGTTTTGTTATCCTCAATTTCATTAAAAAAATACTTGTTTCCAACTTCAATATGGGAACATTTGCCATCTTTCTTCAACACATTGGAATGACGCTTGTAACCTATCTTACCAACTTCCCATATTACCCTTTTGAAGGCACTCCTAAACATCTTACAACAAAACCAGCCGTTGCTGATCTTTCTATGTTTTAATGGCAGAAAAGGTTGCACCTCCACTGGCTGGCAATCCTAAGTATTGGTCTCAATGCTGTAAAAATTCTGGAAAAACGCACATATTATAAATGAGACATCCTTTAACACTATTTGATTTTTTGTTATTGCTGATTTGGAGAAGTGTAAATACGGCCATTCTTTGGGTTCAAGAACTTCATGGGGCATCCATACAATTTAAAGAAGCCCATCAACTGTCGGTTAAAAAAAAAAGTTACATTCTTCGTGGTTTAGAATTTCACTTGGGCATTTTATCGAGCAGTTGGATGGCGTTCACAAAAATAGTTCATTTATTTAATATTTTTACCGTCTAAGCCACCAATTTTTCAAACCAACTATTAACAAACCTTCACTTGCTAGTTATTAACTACTTCAAAAAAAAAAAAGGAGCAATAATACAACATTAGACCACGCGGAATTAGAGAGCCATGCGTGTGTGTGTTTAGAGAAGAAAAAGAGTGACAGTGAAGCTTAATGTTGGCAAATTGATTCTCTCTATGTTGGTGTTGCGGGATTGTCCGGGTCAGGAAGAGAATTCAGAGAGGGAAAGAGTAGACGATGGCGGTGAATGACATGAGAAGCTGGGACTTGAGATATGTGCTACTGCTGTTTAAAGTTTGAAGGTAGCGACGAAGGAAGAGTTGGGAAAGAAGAGGGTTTGTGAGAAATGTTTTATGTGAGGGTATTTCAGTCTTTTTGCTCAGCAAATTCATGTAAAATCCTCAAAATTTTGCAGCCATTCGGGTTATTCATGCAATGTGCTAAAATTTACAAGTTTGAGGCACCAAATTGCAAAAATTAATACATTAGGGGGTTAAGTCCGAAATGAGAATAGTTTAGGGGTGCAAATTGCATTTAACCCTAAAAAAATATTTCAATTCTAACAATAAGGGAGGAATGTAAATTTGGGTCTCTTGTGATACTCTTTGGTGTGATACTTGTATGACACCATTTAGATGAGTGACACATGTCACTCATTTAAGTGATGTCACACAAGTGTCATACCAAAAAAATATCACAGGAGAATGTGCACTTATAACTCACTCACACACTAACGAGTACAATAAAATATTTATCCGTTTAAGACTAAAATTTTCCCACAAAATTACATAGGCACCCTTAAAATTGTATCTCATTTAATTATGTAAATCAGGTCGAGTGCTTTCACACTTTTTAATGTGTGATCTGTATTCGATCTCATTTTTGCATTTGGTCTGGCAAGTAAATGATTTTTGGATACTCGAAGAGACAAAATCGAGGCAAATTAGGTTGTCTAGATTGGTGAATCCACGAGTAATTTTGCGAGTAATTTCTTCGTTCGTGAAGGAATTAAATTTCCTTTTTAATGCGGGACGAATTCTATTTGACTTCTGTCTACATGATAAGTTCGCTTTGCAGAAAATGACATAGGGTTTTTCCTGCAAAAGTATTGCCTGTGATGTTTTTACAAAAAGCCTCATTACATCCCTTCATGATCCTTTTTTTTCTTTTGTATTTGAATTGGATTATTGTTTTTATTTTGAAATTAATGACAGTACAAATCATCCAAGTAAACAAAGGTATTTTTAGTGATATGATTACTGCTAAAACATAGTTGTATAGTTTATTTTTATATTATATGTTTGTAATAATTTATTTTGATGATTTAATGCATATTGTACGGTAACCTTTAAAGAAAATATTTATTTTTATATTATACAGATTATTTTGATGATTTAATAAATGTTTTAAATATCTATGTGTAGTATTTTTTATTTTTAAGTGTAAGTACATATTTTAATAACTTATGCTTAGTTTAACTAAATGTTAATGTTCAGACGTAATGCATGTTTATTTAATATTGATAATTTTAATTAATGATTTATACTTGTTAATATGGTAAATAGAATGCACAATAGAGTTAGATGGATTTAATGTGCGGTTAAGAACACCTTGACCCCTGAAATAAGTGTATAATTACATTGCACCACCCTATAAAAAATAGGCATTTTATCCCTAAATTAACGATACCCATAATTAGTTACAGCTTTAGAATATGTGAAAGCCAAAGTGTCAATTTTCCTCATTATAATTATAACACTTTATTTATATATTTAGGGATAGTAACACTCTATTCCTAAAGTAAAATGGTATATACTTTGACACCAAAAATTGTTTATATTATAATTAAATTAGTGTAAAATAAGTGTCGAGTATTTTCTTCATTGACAATCTTGATTTTTTAATTAATTTTCTTTCTTTCAAAAGATTCGGAGCATTGAGAACTAACAAAAAGTTTTGTACTGTCTCATTATGCAGGCTTCCAAAATGATTTTCGCATTAGATTTTCTTAGTTAAAATTTTAAATAGATTTCCTTCATGTGCTCTTAATTTTTTTTCACAAATATTTTATTTTTTAAAAATAATTTAGGTAATATTTATTTTGGTAATTTAAGTTAGACTTACTAATTAGATATTTAAAATTTAATATTACTACAAAATAAACTAAAACATAAATAAAATTATGATACATTAAGTAACACAATTGTTACATTGTTACACAAATCGAAAAATATAAAAATAATGAACAAAAGAATAAATATATTTTTAACAGTTAGAATTAATAATTTTCATCAGACATATAATCTATCTAACAAACAAAACAATCTCAACAAATAAAATTACAAAATCAACCTAACTACCAAAATATATATACAACTTTTTTTAAATGTCAACAATAAGTTACTTTTGAGGAACGCAAACTTAATTTGCTTTCAGAGAAAACTACCTGAAGGTCACTTTTAGGCTGCATTATCCTAAATCAATCTTATAATTTTCAGGGGAAAAAAAGACTCGACACTTTAAGACTTTTTTTTCCCCTCATAAACAAACAAAGAAGTCTAATTTTGCCAACACCTAACAAGTAGTATGTACTCTATCGAGAAAATGACCGACTTTGCAGTTGAAGCCTACAGTTTATATGTCACATTTAAACTATGTTAATATTTTAGAATTTTAATGAAACGTAAAATTATTTAATCAAACGGTATACTGCAATTATAACACTGTTGCATGCATACTTTATTGCTTATGCTAACATGAAAGGGAAGGGCCGAAAGGCATGCATTAGGTAATGGTAAATATTTAAACAGATTTGATTTTTAATTTCATTTGTAAATCTTCTAATGTTACAGATAAATTTATAAGAAATATATGATATAAGATAATATAAGTAAGATTATATAAAATTAAATCTTAATAACAAGATCTACAAATAATGCCAAAAAACGAATCTAACTAAATATTTTTTCCTAAATAACAGTCTCCATCATTAATAGCGTAGTGGGTTCTCTAAAACCACAACTAGAGTAGTCAGGAGCTAACACTGAAAATCTATCATGCACTTTATATTACGTGGAGTTCTAGCAGTTTTGAATCAAATTATGGTTCTTCTTCTTCTTTATAATTAGCTATTTTTTAATTTCTCGCTGATGGAAGGTCTTGAGAGGACGCAAATAATGTGCAATGCATCAGTCGTATTCACTCTGTATAGCATTGAACAATTTTCTCAATTACCTTTATGTTGTTTTTGGATTGATGGATTTAGGGAAAAAATTAAAAATTTATTTATTTGTTGGAGGATTTTGTAAAGTTAAATAAATTAATTTTAAATTCATATAAATTAAGAATTTATTTAAATCCTTCATTCACACTTTTAATTTGGATATATTTGAAATTCATTTATTTCAATGTTACAAATCCTACCAAAAAACGGATGAATTTCAAATCCTTCCCTATATCCGTCGATCCAAACACAACCTTACTTTTCTAATTTACTTCAGTCAGTAACTAAAGAAAATATAAAAAAAGGTTTAAATTTATTTTGGCCCCCTAAACTTGTCATTATTTACTACATTACTCACCCCAAAACAATTTTTTTATTACTTTACCCCCTAAACTTTTTATTTCTTGACACTTCACCCTAAATTTTGGTAGAAGTTGTAAAAGTAGCGGAATGTTCATAAGTTCTATCTATGCATTGTTAGTGTAATATCGATAGATGTAATAAAATAAAATAACAATTAAATATCATAATATATATACTAAAGATATGTGTATAAAACTCGCAAATATTTCGTTAGTTTTGTGACTTCCGTCACAGTTTAGGGTGACACCTCAAAAATAAGGAGTTTAGGGGGCAAAGTTATTAAAAAATTAGTTCAGAATATAATGTGATAAACGATGACAAGTTTAGAATGTCAAAGTGAATTTAATCCTGTAAAAAATTCGGAAACCGGTTGGAAGAAATTCAATGTGACTGTAGAAACTATATGAAATAATCACACCAAGAATAATATAGTAATATACTAAATTATTTGTACTGTAAAATACAAATAACAAAAGAAAAAACTGTGATTGAAGTAGAATGGAAAACCCGAAACAATAACAAATAAAAGAATTCCCTGTGCTACATATATTACCATACAACAATATTATCAAGATATATTAACGCGTAAGGAACTTAATGAAATCATCTGCATCTCAAATCTTGAAGCTGCTTAGAGGAGACATTGAGGTTCATGGTGCAATCCATGTTGGTGGACTTATTTTTCTTGAAAATCAACATTAGCGTCACTTTTCCTTTTAATGTTGCTCGACTAGTCAGAGGTATCCAAGCATGTTGGCTCAATTCGTTTCCAAGTACATCCCCTGGCACATTGGCAGAGCTCAAATCCACCGAAACAGCAAATTTCTTCGTCGATTTGAAATTAGCCTTTCCCCTTGGAACCACAGCTTCCCCTACCTTATAGTCCTTGTAGAAGAATTCAATAGTGCTGTTTTGGTACTTATAGCGACCAAAATTTGCGTTCTTGACAGAAACCTCTGCATTCATCCTTGTGTTGAACGACGCATTTGTGACTAATGTGGAAATCGTCGAAATTATTAAATGTGGCGGATCTCACCCGGAATTTAGGCGTATATTCATACACATTAATTATAAAATAAGACCAATATAACGGCAGTTTGAAATTTTACAAAGGCTGCTACATATGCAAAACATTTCATGCGTTTCTTGTGACGCTCTTCGCTTTGAGCCACCGAAGCGACCTCTGCATCATAGGCCTTTTGTCCACCATTGTATGCCATTGATTTTGATTCTTTGATACTGGAATATACTAAATCTTTTTGTAGGAGATGTTGTTTTGAATGCTTATTATACGGGTGAAATATATGTTATGTAGAGCTAAAGGTAGCTTTTAGTTGTGATATATTGAAAAGTTAAGGCAGCCAAATGGAGTATTTATAGTGTTATGTTGCAAGATTTCTAATTCATTACTTTTAGTTAAGAGTTCCACATGAGGGGACAACTTTTTTGACATTTTCTTGTGAAAACGAGTGACCTTTACAGCTAAACGTAGACTTCGTACACGCTTTAAAAGGTTTTGAACCTTTGATGTTCCAGATAATTGGAAGTTACCCAGCACATAGCATGATATCGTCTAATACGTAATATATGTAATAATATACAATGCGTTTTTTTTTATATTTATCAATACGTAATTTTGTTGAAAATATACTATAAATTAAATGTGAACACATTACGCGGTAGGTAGGGGTACTAATACAAACAAATTGATTACGCGGTAGGTAGGGGTACTAATACAAACGAATTGGTACCAATTTGTAATGTTATATGGTGATTTAGGTAACTATACCACTATGAATGCCGGTTTCAATTTTTTTTTTTTTTTTTTAAAATATTGTATTTTAACTTGATAGGATCTGCATGTCTCAAACAACATATATGGGGTCATTATATTACTGAGGAAAAGTTAGAAGACCGATAATGCAGAATTCAAAATAATAATAATAATAATTAGCATGAAATTATGTTAGTTGCCAGTACAAGAATTTTAAGATTACAACATCTATAGATCTGCGTTGGTTTTAAAATCGGCCTCTAAAGTGCAAGAAAGTGTCATGTCTCTAAAATAGTAACTTGTTCCATCTTTACCATGGATCCGTTTCGTTGGATGAAAATGTTTTCTCAGAGAAAATATTTTCTTTGAAAAATGTTTTATATGAATAATTTTCATTTTTTATATAATTTTTCGTGTTTTGGTTGATAAAATAAAAATATTTTAAAATATAACTTCTTCTTTTTCAACATCTAGATTATGTATAAGAGACAGAAAGACTAAATAACAATTGTAATGAATACTTTACACGTATAAGATCAATAAAAAATGTTAACATATTTACCAATTTACCTTTTGATATATATGTTAGGAATATATTTAGTTGTATATATTTGTTAAGTGTATATTTTATTACTTAATTATGGATCTTGATTAGCAAGACATTCCTTATCTGTTTTATAGGGTAGTGTATTTAAGAGAATTTCTTGTATTATTCTACTCAGACAAGAAATATAATTCTTCTTTAAACCACTTCAAAATTTGTTCATGGTATCAGAGCCACATCTTGGGGTCTGATTAGTTCATTCTCAGAATTATTATCATCGAAGTTTTTTTCTTTTTTCTTCCTCCTTTTGGAATTTTTTCTAAGTCTGTTGCCCCGATTTTTCGTGTTTTATCAATACCCATCATCCAAAGGGAGCTCCCCAGTTCTAGGCCTTGTTCCAGTAATTTTCCGACCGCCGGAATCAACCTCACGCGCTCCTACGCGCTCACCGTCACTGGACTATACTAAAAAACAGTCCAGAAGAAAGAGAAGGTAAAATCGTGTTTCACAAACACGCCTTCTTCAGTTTCTCTAAAAGTGTGTTTGTGAAACACGCTTTCTTCTTGCTGGGAAATCTTTTGCCAAGTCACCAGCCTACGAAAGCGACAACGTGGCCAGACACGCCATCTGCCACGCCAACCTAACAGTGCTACGTTATTTGCCACGTCACCTGACACGTCATCTGCCACGTCAACCCAACAGGCCACGTCATCCTACAATGCGTCAAGTCTGTCACGTCATCCATTTTGTCCTGTCAACTGCCACATTATTGATGGTCAAAGGTTTACAATCCCTGGTTCAGCCTTGGGTTGATCTGGTTTGGTTCACTAGTCAGCAGTTTTTTGTCCGGTTCAGGCTATTTTTGACCAGTTTTCTCCCAGTTTAGTCGGTTCCTTACATTTTTCGGTCTTCTGAATTCAATCGTGTGCTTGGTTTTCTGTGATTGTTCTCAATTAAGTAATCTTTCTTTATACCGTTACTTTATTTTTTATTTTTTGGCTTTCAATTGTTATTTTTCTACCATGGCTCAATTAGATGTGTCCCATCCTATTTCCACTACATTGGATGGACCTAATTATGTTTCATGGGCTCAAGATATGCAAAGTTTGCTTAAAGGTCGAAAATTGTAGCTTATTGTTGATACACATCTAGAATTGTTCCAACACAACTAGAAGGCGAATCGATCATCAAATTCAATGATCGCTTTGAAGATTTGAACAGTAAGAATCATCAAATTATTAACCTGGATTCGTAACACCACTATTCCTTCCATACGTCAACAATTTGGGCATTTTAATACTGCCAAGGAATTATGAGATTTTCTTGCCCATCGATACACTGTCAAAGGTCTTGCGAGTCAATATCAACTTTTGACTGCCTTATATCATATGAAACAAGAGCCTCATCAACCTGTTCATTCCTTTATCGCTACTCTTAGTAGTCATTGGGATCAACTGGCGCTTTCAGATCCAAAATGGGATACTCCTGGAGATGCTGTAAAGTACTCTGCTCTTCGAGATAATCACCGCTTGATGCTATTTCTCATGGGTCTTCATGATGACTTTGAGCCTATTCGTGCATCATTATTACATCGGTCTCTGTTGCCTACTCTTGAGACTGCCTTTTCATAAGTTATTTTTGAAAAAACACATCTTCATTCTCTCAAGGCCGTCAGTTCTAATCCTGGACATCACTTCACTGAAACTGCTTGGGCCACATCAACTCCTTCAGGTTCATCTCAACTAAGGGAATTCCGGCGTTATGGTCATGATCCTAGTCATTGGCTTTTAAATTGTCCTATTCGCATTTGTCATATTTGTTGCGAGAAAAGACCTCGTCATTTTCCATCCAACTGTCCCAAGAATTCCAATCGTATTTCAACAAAATTAGGACAGTTCCAACCAAGTCTGGTCCATATCGTGCTGCTGCTACCACTGATGTTGGTGATATGCCTGCTGAATCTTCATCACCAGCTATTACCATCATTGGTGTTGAATCAAAACTTAAACAGGTTTTGCTTAAATCTGCTCCATCTACTGCCCTTTCTGTCACTCCAAGTACTTTTTCTTGGTATTTCAATTCTACTTGCAGTAATCATATGACCTCCGATTCTCATATTTTTTCTTCACAATCAACAAATTCTTTTTTACCACCTATCCATACAGCTAATGCTTCTACTATGCATGTTAATCACATAGGCCATATCTCTACGTCAAATATTTCTATTCTTGATACTTTTCTTATTCCCGAACTCAAACTTAATCTAATTGTCTTTGTTGGTCAATTATGTGATTTGGGTTTGCATTTATTCTTTACACCGTTTGGATGTTTTTGTGGATGAGCCTTACGGGAAGATATCAGATAGGTCGTAGCAGTTAGTTAGACAGATTGAGTTGAAGAGTGATTCAGCTTCCGCCTCATTTATTTTCTACCTCATGTTCTGTTGTTTCAACATCATCACTTGATTTATAGCACTCCCGCCTTGGTCATGTTTCTATTGGTCGTTTAAAAACTTTAGTTTCTCAGAGCCGTCTAGGTTTTGTTAAAGGTGAACATTTTGAATGTGTTTCTTATCAACTTGCAAAACATCATGCTTTACCTTTTAATAAAAGTGATTCTGTTGCTACTGCACCATTTGATCTTGTCCACTCTGATATTTGGGGACCTTTCCCTACACCCACTATGGGTGGTTCTAAATATTTTATTATTTTTGCTGAAGACTATTCACGATACACTTGGATTTATCTTATGAATCATAAATCTGACTTATTTTTGACATTAAAATTTATCGTGATTTTGCCACTATGATTCAAACTCAATTCTCTAGTATTATCAAAGTTTTTTGTACAGATAATGCCATGGAATATAAAGAAAAGTCATTTTTAGACTTTCTTCATCAAAATGGTACTGTTATTCATAGATCTTATCCAGGTACCACTCAACAGAATGGTCGCGCTGAACGTAAACATAGGCACATTCTTGACACTACTCGTGCTTTACTAATTTCATCTTCTTATCCTGAGAGATTTTGGGGTGAAGCGGCACTTACTGCTATCTACACTATTAATAGGGTTCCTTCCTCTGCCATTAATAATCAGACTCTCTATGAACGTCTCTTTAAATCCCCTCCTGATTATACATCACTCAAATTTTTTGGTTGCGCTTGTTTTGTTCTTCTTCAACCCCATGAGCACAGCAAGTTAGAATCTCGTGCTCGCCTCTGTTGTTTCTGTAGGGTATGGCATTGAACATAAAGGCTATCGGTGTTGGGATCCCCAGTCTCGCAGGTTTCGCCATATATCTCATCATGTAGTCTTTTGGGAGCACCAAATATTCTCTTCCATGTCCAAGTGTCATCTTTCCCTCATTTCCTCTCAACCCTTCTTTACTAATCCCTCATTTGATCTTTTTCCTGATAAGCATGCTGTAGATTCTCCAATTGACTCCACCTCTGAATCTCCTCTCGATGACTTTCATGGCTCTCAAGATCATGCTCCTGACGGTGATCCTGCCTCGGCTATATCTCTAGAATTGTCTCCTTCATCTCCACCTCCACCTCCACCTACTCTTCATCGATCTAATCGTGTAAGATATATTCCTTCTCGATTTTGTGACAATCACTATTTTTCTACTATTTTATTTTTACATGAACCTATTTCTTACTGAGAAGCTAGTTCTAATCCCATTTGACAACAAGCTATGTTAGATGAGTTGCAAGCACTTGATAAAATGCACACTTGGGATCTAGTCGACCTAACTCCTGAAAAGTCTGCTGTTGGTTGAAAATGAGTTTATAAACTAAATTAAGACTCATTCGGATGGCACTATTGAGCGATACAAAGATCGTTTAGTTGCAAAAATATTTGCTCAGGAACACGGCATCGATTGTGAAGAAACCTTTGCTCCTGTTGCACGTCTTACTTCCGTTCGTAGTTTACATACTGTTGCTGCTTCTCGCAGATGGTCCCTTTTCCAGTTGGAAGTCAAGAATGCTTTTCTTAATGGTGATCTTATTGAAGATGTCTACATGAAACCACCTCATGATTATTCTCATCCGCCGAACAAAGTCTGCAAACTTCTTCGAGCTCTCTATGGTCTTAAACAAGCTTCTCGAGCTTGGTTCTCCAAGTTTAGTTCTACCATTTGTCAGCTTGGGTTTACTTCCAGTCCTTAAGATTCAGCTCTATTTCGTAGAGTATCTGATCATGGTACTACTCTTTTATTATTATATGTGGATGACATGATTATAACCGGCGATGATATTGCTGGCATCACTGATATCAAAAATCATCTTCATCAGCACTTTGAGATGAGAAGGATTTGGGTCTTTTGAGTTATTTTCTTGGCTTGAGGTTTCGTCCAACTTTGATGGTTACTTCCTCACTCAAGCTAAGTATGTTTCTGATCTTCTTCCTCGTGTCGGCCTCACAGATCATACCATTGCCTCAACTCCTATTGAAGCTAGTGCTCGTTTTACTCCCACTGATGGATCTCGTCTCTCTGATCCTACTTTATATCGTCAGCTCGTGGGTAGTTTAGTCTATCTTACTGTCACTCGCCCTGACATTGCTTATGCTGTTCATGTCGTCAGTCAGTTTATGGCAACTTCGCGGACAACTCATTATACTGCTGTTCTACGCATTTTGCGATATATCAAGGGTACCCCCTTTCATGGTCTTCATTTTTCTTCCTGCTCTCCGCTTGATCTACATGCATACTCTGATGCTGATTGGTCTGGCGATCCAACAGACAGACGATCTATTACTGGTTGTGCTTCTTTCTTGGTACTTCTCTCATCTCTTGGAGAAGTAAGAAGCATGACTGTCACTTCTCGTTCTAGTACTGAAACTGAATATCGGGTTATGGCTGATGCTACTCAAGAGCTTGTTTGGCTTCGCTGGTTACTCGAAAATATGGGTATTACTTATTCTTCTGCTACTCTTCTTCGTTGTGATAATCAGAGTGCTATTCAAATTGCTCACAACGATATTTTTCATGAGCGCACTAAACACATCGAAAATGACTGTCATTTTGTTCGCCGGTATCTAGTTCATGGTACTCTTCAATTACAATCTGTCTCTTCCCCTGCTCAGACTGCTGATATCTTCACTAAGGCTCATCCACCTGGCCGTTTTCATGCTCTTTGTTCCAAACTCCAGTTGGTTTGCGTTCAACCGCCTTGAGTTTGCGGGGGAATGTTAACATATTTACCTATTTACCTTTTAATATATATGTTAGGAATATATTTAGTTGTATATATTTGTTAAATGTATATATTCTATTACTTAATTATAGATCTTGATTAGCAATACATTCCTTATCTGTTTCATGAAGATAGTCTATTTAAGAGTATTTCTTGTATTATTATACTCAGACAAGAAATATAATTCTTCTTCAAAATTCGTTCAAAAAAATAATTTTTTTCAAAATTAATTTATAATATAATGTAGTGGTAAAAAAATTATAATGATAATTATATTATTGTAGGACCCATAATGAGAGAAAAACGAATGAATAACAATTGAAAATAAAAATAAATTTAGTAAATGAACTTATAAATGTAAGTATTTGAGATTTAATGTCATCCTAGAATAATATAAATATAATATTACGCTTATAAGTTCAAAGTTAGATACTTTATAAGCCCAAGGTAGGAAAATTGAAAAATAGTTTATACCATAAAATATTTTCCCATATTTGACGCCAAGAAATTTCTGAAAAATATTTTGTAAAAAGGTATTTTCAACACAAACCAAACAGACCCAAATACATCTACTTTTTCAATTATTGAGTTAATAATCTGTTTATCTAACATTTGCAAGGCCATTGCGTTAATTTCTTCGATGCAAAAGTCCACTTTGCAGAAACTCCCAACAAAGTGTCAAAGTTCCATATGCAGAGAAATGACATTTTTTTTAATTGTTAAAAAAAATAATTTATGGTACATCTTCGCCTACCGGTTATTTGGTGGCTCGAAATATAATAAGTTATGGGGAAGTTTCTTGCCACCTCAACCGCACTTCATCTTTAAATAACTTATTAAAAAAAAAAAGCTCTAAGAACAAACGATCAAGAAAGCAGTTCCATTGCATCCTTGATGACGAAGTTTGTTGCATACGAGAAAAATCACACGAATGAAAGAAAGCTACTGAACTGATGTTAGGAGTACTTAGGCCCGTCAGGTAGTCACTTAATGATAAAATTTATTTTCATTATTGAATAATTATTAAATATTTTAATAATTATTTAAGAAAAACTCTCATTTAAAATAAATGACTATTAATTAAGAAAATATTACACTCTATTTTTAAATAAATAGACCAATTATACATTTTCTTTGCCTGTGTCCATAAGAGACTCATATTGTTAAAATCGTGATCTTAGATAGTCTTGCACGACCGCAATGTTAACTACTATGGAGTGAGTGCAAGTCATGTTACCTTCCTAACAAGAGATTTAGATGAACTAAGCTCCACCTGTTGAGTCAAGCATTTACTGACCCAATCCCTGAAGTTAGTGGTATCGCTTATTAGGTACTTTGATTTGATCCTCTCTTCATAATCTATTTTAAAAAATAAAAAATTTATAATTCAAAAAATTAATAAGTGTGTAACTTCTCTTTGTTTTTGTACCAGTTTAACTAATTTTAATGAATATCACATCAACAAAAAAAAAATTCAATTCTAACAATAAGGGAAGAATGTGCATTCATGGCTCAGTCGCACACTAATGAGTAATAAAATATTTATCAGTTTAAGACCAGAATTTCCCCACTAAATTACATAGACATCCTTAAAATTGTATCTCATTTAATTATGCAAGTCAGATCGAGTATTTTCAGACTTTTTAGTGTGTGATCATAGTAGCCGTCCTCATTTTTGCATTTGGTCTGGCAAATAAATGCTTTTTGGAAAATTGACTTCTACAAAATCAATGCAAATTAGGTTGTGCAGATTGGTGAATCCGCAGGCAATTTTGAGAGTAATTTCTTTATTAGTAAAGGAATTAGATTTCCTTATTAAAATGAACAGAATTTTATTTGAATTCTGTACATGGTAAGCTCGCTCTTACAAAAAGTGACCTAGGTGGCTTTCTGCAAACACATTGTCTGATATGCTGTTTTAAGAAAACAACGGGACACCCCTGTAGGATCTTTTTTATTTTTTTCCTTTTGTTTTGGAATTTACAGCAGTTCAAATCATTCAAGTAAGCAAAGGTGAGTTTTAATATAGGTATTACTAAAATATAGTTTTGTAGTTTATTTTTATATTATATGTTTGTAATAGCTTATTTTAATGATTTAATGCATGTTGTACAGTAGCCTTTAAAGCAAATGTTTATTTTTATATTACATGTTTGAAATAGTTTATTTTGATGATTTAATGTATGTTATGAATATTCATGTGTAGTACTTTTATTTTTAAGTATAAGTAAATGTTTTAATAATTTTTGCTCATTTTAAGTAAATATTAATGTCTAGACGTGATACATGTTTATTTAATGTAGATAATTTTAATTAATGATTTATGCTTGTTAATATGGAAATAGAATGCATGATAGAGTTAAATGGACTTAATGTCGACTTAATAACAATTTGCCCCTTGAAATAGGCGTGTAATTACATTTCGCCAACCTAAAGTAAAAAATAGGTATTTTAGCCGGAAGGTAACTACATCCATAATTAGTTGCGGCTTTAAAAAATGTGAAGACAAAGTGTCAATTTCGTCCATTATAATTAATAACACTTTATAATACATTTAGATATAGTAACACTCTACCCTTAAAATAAAAAGGGTTAAAAAACACTTTTATCCCCAAAGTTTGGTTCGTTAACAATTTTGGTTCCTATTATTTCTGTATCAAAATTTAAATTACATCCCTCATCTTCTAAATTTTTACTAAAATAGGACAATTGATAGAAAAATGATATATTTGTGTTAAAATATGAGAACGGCCTATTTTTATTAGTTTAGTCAAGAGAAAGTAAAAGATAGAAGGTAATTTTTTAGACTATTAGATAAGGAATTAAATTTTTGTTGTGGTAGAAGCATAGAGACAAAGAACTATGCTATTTTTATGTCAATGTCCTACTTGAGTAAAAACTTGGAAGATAATAAGGGACATGATTTATTTTTTTGTGAAACTTTAGGGACTAAAAATGTCAATAGGCCAAACATTAGGGACTAAAAGAATATTTTACCCAAATAAAAATGGTATACACTTTGACACCAAAAATTATTTATATTATAATTAAATTAGTGTAAAATGAGTATCCAATGTTTTCTTCATTGACAAAAATGATTTTTAAATTAATTTTTATTTCTTTCAAAAGGTTGGGAGCATTGATAACTAATAAAATTTAACATACTGAGTAAATTTTGCACGCTTTTAAACATGATTTTAGGGTGTGTTCGTTTGAACTGAAAATATTTTCTCCTTGGAAAATATTTTAAATGAAAAAGTCTATTTTCCATACAATTTTCCGGTGTTCGGTTGACAAAATGAAAATATTTTGAAATAAAAAATTTTAACGATTTTATCTTTAATTTTATAAATACAAGTTAAAAAAACTTATAACAATGGTAATAAATACCTTACAAGTAATTGTAATTAATAAAAAATTGATTTTTTTCAAAATTAAATGATAGTACAATATAGTAGTAAAATATGCATAATAATAGTTATATTAGTGTGGGACTCATAATTGAGAGAAAAACGAATGAAAAAGAATTAAAAACGAAAATAAGTTTAGCAAACGAAATTTTAAAAGTAAGTAAATCTAAGTTGTATAAGACAGATCAAATCTCATATAAGAGAATTTGTCTGAATTTTGTTTATCTGTATTTAATAAAAGACAGTTAGAGGAAGGAAAATTGGAAAATTGATTTGGCACCAAAAAATTTTCAGGATAAAATTTTCAGTCCATACGAACACACCCTCAGTATTAGATTTTTGTAGTGAAAATTTTAAATAAATTTCCTTCATATGCTCTTAATTTTTTTAACAAACATGTTACTTTTTTAATTATTTATGTAATATTTATTATTTTGGTCATTTAAGTTAGACTTATTAATTAGATATTTAAAATTTGATATTAACTATAAAATAGACTAAAAATAAATAAAATTATGATACATTAGGTAACACATAGGGTTACATTGTTACACAAATTTAAAAATATAAAAATAATGAATGGGGTAATAAATATATGTTTAACAATTGAAATTAATAATCTTCATGAGATATATAATCAACCTAACAAACAAAACAACCTAAACAAACAACATTATAAAATCAACCTAGCTACTAAAATATATGTATGATTTTTTTTTTTTTTTAAATGTCAAATATAGATTGCTTTTACTTGAAGGTGGCTTTCAAATTGCATTCCTCATCTAAAGCAATCTTACTACTTTTAGAATGATAAAAAAAAAAAAAATTAAAAAAACTCACACTTTAAGAATTTTTTTTTCTTCACAAATAAACAAAGAAGTCTAATTTTGCCCACACCTAAATAGTAGTTTTTTTTTTTTTTTGGGGGAGGGGGTAATAAAGAGGTAATATAAAAGGTAAATTAAATGTTTACAACAATTAGTGTGTACTGTATCGAGAAAACGACCGACTTTGCAGCTGAAGCCTACAGTTTATAGCTGAAACTTGAGACTTATTTATACACAGGCTAGATTCGGAAAATTTTTATATGGATACAATTTACGATAAATAGAATAGATTTTTTAATTTATATTCACTCACATTACTTTGAAAAAATTTATTTTTGATAGATTAGAGTGATATAGATAAACATAAATTAAGAAATCTATCAAATTTACAGTGAATCGAATCCATATAAAAATTTTCTGCAAAATCCCATGTACGCTTTATTCTTGACATTTAGTATCTTACTATGCACTGAAACGGTCTGTTTAAAAAAACTTCGCGTCAACGGTTTGATAAAAAAACTACGCGCTAAACAGCTTTGATTTCTTGATTTTCTACCGATTTGAAAGTTAAAGGATGGGGTTGGGTGGGGTTTCACATTATTTAATTTCTAAGGGAGTTTTCCACTTCGTACCAAAAGAAAGTGAATTCTCCAATTTGGTACTTCAGATAGTGCTTCATCAGATAACCAGATTCTTTTTATAACTAATTTCTTTAATTTTGTTTAAGAGATTTCTATAATTCTTTCTTGGAGAAAAGTAACTTAACAGGGAAACATGTTAACAATAGTATCAAATCAAGGAATTAATTAAATATATATATATAAAATTAATTATAATGTGATTTAAAATCACGAGGGTATCAAGAGAAATATGTTCTTATACACATCTAATATATCTTTAAAATATAAGATACTCATCATATTGCTATATATTGAGACTTTTACCCAATCTAGAAACGGAAATTTCAATCTAGCAGTCAGCAACGAAGTGCATCTTAGTCATAGGTTCAAGTCACCAAAAAATATGGGATATGTGATATTTATATATTAAAAAAAAAAAAACAAAGTAGATCTACTACATTTTATTCTTCACCAAAACATTTTCAAAATTTCAATGTCATTACTAGTTTTGACAATATTATTTTGGGTTTCTTATTTCACCTTAACTCTCAGTCCAGACTCCATTCTTAAATCTTAACCGAATAAATTTTCTTTAGGGAAAATCGCTGAAATAGTCCCTCAACTTTTCCACTTTAGCCAAAATAGTCCCTCAATTTTTTTTGTAGCCAGAATGGTCCTCCGACTTTTATTTTTTAGCCAAGATAGTCCTTTCATCTGAAATTTATTAAAACTAAAAAAAATTATGGTGACTAGTCCATAAAATGACTTTTTTGGCTAAAAAATAAAATTTAAAGGACTATTCTGGCTAAAAAAAAAGTTGAAGGACTATTCTGGCTAAAAAGAAAGTTGAGGGACTATTCTGGCTAAAGTGCAAAAGTTGAGTACGGACTATTTTGGCGATTTTCCCTTTTCTTTATAGAGTAAAAAATTTCTACCAGACAAACAAAGTACACATTATTGCTGTTGAAATGCTAATTAGTTAGTTGTGAAAAAATAGAGGAAAAGTAGAGTGAATAAACCAATGTTTCTTTTTTGGATCACACCCATGGGTAATGAGCTAGACTAGCTAGCCAAATTTACCGTTCTTGCAAAATGATTCATACGTTTCCCAAACGTAATTGATTAATAACGGTCATGCCCCTTTATCAACTGAAAAAAAACACTTGCCATTAAACTGTAGATTAATTAAAGGGCGTAGAACTTTCAGAAATACCAGTGATAGCTATAACATCTATCCAGGGATGGAGTTTTTGAATCACTTGGATAGAATTGTTTGCGTATTAAACAGTACAAATTTGTTTATTATTCTGATATATATATATATATATATATATGAAAATGGAAAATAATTTATAAATTCACAAATTCAAGACTATTTACAAAATTTAATTTCCTATATCATAAAATCATATTAAATTACCGATCCTTAATAATATATTAGCGATTTTATTGCCATATATAAATATAGTCAACGAAAATTTGGCTAGTTTAAACATGGTAATGAATGGTCCCAGCCTCCCACAGTTGACCTTTTGAATGACCTTTGAACTGTTATAGTAGAAGGGAACTTTTTAGATAAATTTTGTCTCTGATAGGTGGTATAGATCTCTTTATTTAAATTTATCCATATCACTTAATTATATTAAAACAATCATCTTCATAGATTATGAACGTGAATTTAAACTAAAAAATTCATTCCACCTACCATGAAACGGATCCATCTAAAAATTTCATATCATAGGACTAGTTCGCGTCTGGTCATAAGTTTTGACATTGGAATTGAACCCAAAAAATAGTAACGTGTCAATTCGATAGCTTATGGCCTTGTTTGTTTCACATGTGCACGGGAGAAGACATTTTGAGCTGTAACTAAAAAACCTCATATTTTTACTCTAAATACCCTACTTAATGTATTAGATAGAGGAATTCTTCTTTTTACTTCATAAATTTCAACAATTTTAAAACCTAACAATGTAGAAACGTCTTAGTAAGAAATCAACAAAAACAAAAGATGTCACGACTAGGTTATCCTATTTGCATAAAATTGCGATACACATAGCTCAATTTCAAACACTTTCCAAATTAATTAGCTGTTTGTGAATAGTGATTCACGAATATAATAGCTTAGGTACTTTTGTTTTTCAAGTAGAAGCCTCTATTTTGACGTATGTAGTAGAGCTTTAAAGTAACTTCAAAAAATCTTGAAAGTCAAATAAATCCAAAACCATTAAACGCGTCAGCAATTGGAAATGAAATCTTTGAAAGCTGATATAGAAATTCTTAATTTTAATCCTCTATAGCACAAGAATACTTCAACAAAGGAGTTTTCACCTTAATAAAATTTCATCTATAAATACTACATATGACTGCCAAACCTTTTCCATCACCATTCACAAAAGCCCTTCGATGTCATTTTTCGGGCTTTAACTTGATCATCAGCATTAAAATCCATGGCAGAAAACGGAGAACACAAGATGAACGGTACGCCACCAACAGTCAATCCATATGGCCGAGTGGACGAAGAGTTGGCCTCCGTACCTCAAAGCGAAGAGCGTCGCAAAAAAGAATGAAATGTTTTGCATACGTAGCGGCCTTCGCTGTGTTTCAAACCGTTGTGATATTGGTCTTTGCACTTGTCGTCATGAAGATCAGGGCGCCTAAATTCCGTGTGAAGTCTGCCACATTTGAGAATTTCACATTACCCACGAATGCGTCGTTCAACATTAGGATGATTGCGGAACTATCCGTCAAGAACGTGAACTTTGGTCGCTATAAGTACCAAAATAGCACAATTGAATTCTTCTATCAGGACTATAAGGTAGGAGAAGCTGTGGTTAATAGGGGAAAGGCTAATTTCAAATCAACCAAGAAATTCATTGTTCCGGTGAATTTGAACTCTGCAAACGTGCCGGGGGATCTAGATGTGAAATGAATTGCTTCAGCACGCTTGGATACCTCTGACTAGCCGTGCAACGTTGAAAGGAGAAGTGGCGATAATGTCAATTCTTCTTAAGATAAATAAGTCCGCCAACATGAATTGCACCATGAACCTCAATATCTCCTCCAGGGAGCTTCAGGATTTGAGATGCAGATGATTTGTTTACGTCCCTAGTGAAGTTTTTAGTCTTTATTACATGTATTATTGTATGATGAGAATATGCGAATTCTTTGATTTGTTTTGCTTGAGGAGAGAGTGGCCTGTGTTTTTTGCTCTAGTCCCCTGGTTTTGTCATTGATTTGTACTGTTTTACAGTTCAAAGATTTACCATACACTCTACTTTATTTTTTCATTATTAATAAAATGCTTCTATTGCACGATGTCCTCTTCAATTCTGAGGTAGTATACTTTTTTTTTTTAAATCGATTTTACGTCTCAGTTGTAGAACGCATATTTGTACTCGGATATTATTGCTCTGTAGAAATGGTATTCTTAGCATACTCCAAAATTTCTTTGCCATATGCGGTTGGTGGTTTTTTTTTTTTTTTTGGAAAAATATTATTGTTTGTCAATTTGTCCAGTCAAATTTATGGAAAATTCTATAGTTTCGAGGAACCATTCCGTTGGCTTAAGTTTGTGCAGTATAAATTTTTTAAAACACATGATATTATTGTACAAATCTTTAAAGTACAACGACATAGTTCCTTTAACAATAATGTAGAACTTTATGAAAGTTTAATCTTTGACCTACTACAATAACAATCTATACTATATATACACTAAGAGTCCATGTTTAGGTGTGATGTCATTTAATATTTTGTCTAATCTCTCTAGATAATTTTAAAACTTTCCATTTTTTTCTTATTCAAAATAAATATTTTTTTAAAAAAAAAATATGCACACAAAAGTGTGCATTTTTTTTTTAATGGCCTATTTAAAAAGTTTGTATGAGCGTCTCAAAAAGGTAAAAAATATTTTTAGTGTCTAAAGTTTGGCTCATTGATATTTTTGATCCCCAAAGTTTCATAGAAAACAAATTACGTCTCTTATCTTCTAAATTTCTACTAAATTAGTACAAATCATCAGATTTCTAATATTCTGTTTTGTTCAAAATTATGTGAAAAATCTGTTTTTGTTAGTTTAGACAAGAGAAAGTAAAAGATATAGGGTAATTTTTGTTAGAATAAAGCCATAAAAATTAAAAATATGTTATTTTTATGTCAATTGTCCTACTTGAATTAAATTTTGAAAGATGAGGGATATGATTCATTTTTTTTTTTAAACTTCAAGGACTAAAAGAGTTACAGGACCAAATTTTGGGGACTAAAAATATTTTTTACCCTCTCAAAAACTATAATGGTGGGATAATTTGGCAATCTTTCGAAGTCAATGCGTATTCATATAGGTAAAAAGTCCAACATACAACTTTTAATATTTATCCCGAACACCAAAGTTTGATATGAAAATATTCAACAGTTTATGTTGTCTATTCCCTGTCTCTTATACACATCTAGATGTGAATTAGGGCGGGTGTTAACGAACGGTTCTTTGATTTTGCCCTTTAGGTGACGTGAGCCAAACAAATGGGTGTTGAATTTGTTTGATTATTTTAATAAATTTATAAATATTATGATATTTGATTTATTTATTTTTTAAATCGAATTCTAAAGAATTTTTATTAAAGTTGAGTGTGAGTTTGAGTAATTTTAATTTTTTATATGTAAATTTAAAGTTTTAAACTTATTGAGTGGTGTTCTAATTGAGCTTCAAAAGTTAATAAATATTAAATTTTATTCAAATTTATTTAATTATTGACGAAATAAGTTCTAACAATCTCTCGTATAATTGAGTTTAATTCGAAAAACTAGTGAGTTGATTCGTCTTTCAACCCATACTGTTAGCTAATCTAAAAGTTGAGTGGCTCACTCCAGCACAAAACATCTCCATTTATGAATAGATATCCGAATTAGTTTAACATCAAAATATATGTTGCTTCATTTAGATAACCATTATTTAATATATTATTTACAGTAATATTTTAATTAAGGATTGTGATAACTTTTTGAAATGCAATTTATGTGACATAAAAGATAGTTAAAAAATGTGCTTTAAGAATGATTGTAAAATACAATTTAGACAATAATGAACGAAAAACAATACAAACAAACCCTCAAGTATTTTGACTCTCTTACTTCATTTCTAAGAGCCAATGCCGCGCATGAAAGAATGAGAATTGCCATATATTAGAACTGCTTGAAAAGAATGGTAAAACATTTGAACAATATTGTGGGAATTTTAGAAAGATTGTGATATGAAAGGAAGAAAAAAAAGATAAAAATGTTAAAACATTTGGGCTACATGTAACGAGAAAAATATTTCAGCTTTAAATGTCACTCAATAAATTGTAAGCCACCAATCAGTTATAGCAAGATAGGCAAACAAAGATCCACATGGGTCCGTTTGGATTTCAAATAATGGAACATTATTTGATAACTAATATTTAATTTTTAACTTTAATAAATTTTGGGAAATAATGCTGACTTTTATAATAATAGAATAATTATTTAAATATAAAATAATATTTCAAAATAATAATTTGAATTGTAAATAATGAATACATAACCCCTGATTTTTGTCAATGATTTGTACTGTTTTACAATTCAACGATTTACTATACACTACTTTTTTTTTTCTTATACACATCTAGATGTGCTTGCTTTTGCGCAATGACCTTTTCAACTCTAAGGTAGTATACTTCATTTTTATGGATTTTATCTGTCTCAATTGTTATTTATTTAATAACTAGACATAACCACTAAGATTTAACTCAATTAATATGCTTTAATAGTATAATTTAATATAATAAACAATCAGATGTGTATGCTGCCACATTAGAACTGCTAAGAAGAAAAGGCTAATTTCACATATAATCCCCTGAGGTTTGATATAATTACTAAGAGACCTCCCTTTTAGTTTGAATAATTATACATACCTCCCTTTAAGTTTTATATTATGAAATGACAACAATTACCTTCCTATATTACTCAACCATTATCTTCTATTAACCCAAATAAATAGTCTCTACCTCTCTACCTCTTCCCCCTAGGTCCTCTTTCCTTCAGGCTTCATCTCCTCTTAAGCTCTAATCCCTGCATTTCCCCTCTCAAGCAACTACACCAAATGTACATAACTTCATCTAGAATCCATAGGCCATAGCCAAATTCTTCCTCCCCTCCCTCACTTCTTCCCCTTGGTGTAGCCCCACCATCCTCCTTCCCACATGGTATATACACATCTAGATTTGTTAAGTTCTCAGAGTATCAATGGTATTCCCTAGAATCTTACTCTACTAGAAATATTCAAATTTGATTTTTATTTTCATTTTGATTAATGAATGGTCTGTTGTTTGTTTTGAGTTGAAGAAGTGAAGAGAATTGGTTTTGGTGTAGGGATTTTTCTAATTTTTTAGCAATGAAAGCTTGAAAATTGTTTTGATTGAAACAGAATAGAGAAATCTGATGACAAAACAGAACCGGTTGGCAGTTTTGTACTAACTCAAAATACAACATACCAGTCATTGTATAACACGACCAAGATATTGATAGAAGTACAGATTATATTTAAGATCGATGTGACTTTTTCTATTCTAAATGGAATTGCAAACAATGCGTTGGTTTTCAAGAGTGCAGGCACAAGCGGTCATTCAGTCGCTCTTCACTTGCACTATACATTTCATCAACTCGTTCACCATCTTGGCAAAATGCAGGAAGGATGTGGCTGCAAATACGATACCAAGTTGCACCCTAATTGATTACTGCAATTTGTAGGGACTTTTGAAGTTCTGATACGATGAATGATTTCTTTAAGATTTTAGGGTTGGAATTTAATATCCATGTTTTGGGCCTACTAGGTGATGGTATTGTGAAAGGGTTTATGGTGTGAATGATGAGGTGTTGGTTATTGGGGTGCTTTTGAGGTTTGAAAGCAAGATGTTGCCATGTTGGAAGGCATGAGAAAAGAGACTTAGATATAGTCGTTTGTTCAAGCTCTTTTATTTTTTGTTATTTCAATTAGGGGGCAATGTACGGCGTATTTTTCGACTATTAGGGTCGAAGGTGGTGGTTAGATGGTAGAGGATGGATGATTATGAAAAATGAGTATTTTTTTTTATGTTCTTTTAAATTTTTTTTGGTAATATAATTAGATTTTACTTTTAGGATGACAATGTCATTCTGGAGTAATCGGTATTCATAAGGATGTTTTGTCCATGTTAGCACTTTGGGTTGGTTTTGTGGTTAGAAAATTAAAAATAGGAGATATAGATGTAATTATTCAAATATAAGGGAAGGTTCCTACAATTATACTAGGAATGTGAAATTAACCCAAGAAAAAAATTGGTAAACATTTGAAGATTGTGGGAACGTTTGAAAGACTGATGTGAGAGAAAATGAAAATGTGAAAAGTACATTTGGGCTCGTACTTGTAAAGAGAAAATTTATTTCAGCTTAATATGTCAACCAAATTATAGATAAATCACAAAAGTAAGATTGCCATTTTAGGCCCAAGATTTGAGAAGTTCGATAGGAATTTGTTTGCGGAAAACTTTTGATGCATAATATTTGCAAATATTTAAATACTTATCAGTACTGAACAGACAAGACTCATATATGTAATAGGAGATGTAATTAATAAATGATTTATACCAAAAATTGAAAAACGAAAAATGTCATAATCCATTTTGAGGCGAACATAAAGCAAGGGAAGGGGAAATATGCCTTTATTTAAATCAATAATTTGTCGATTTGGGCAGCATGTATATGTACACGAGGCATCTTTGTTCACAAATCAAATTGTTTTATTTATTCACATGAAGGATGGTTTTATCTTTACATTTGTATACGTATAGGATCATATGTTTCTCCTAAAATTATTGCTTCCATTGTGGGCATATGTGTCATTTCCGTGCAATGGAGGGTATATAACTCATTTTCATGCAATATGTGCGTCTAAAAAGACTAAGTTATTGAATTTGGTTAATTGTAAAAAATTGAAAAAATACACATCTAGATGTGTATAAGAGACAGATATATATGTGTGTGTGTGTGTGTGTAACTACCAAGAACAAAAACTACCCATCCAATAATTTTATTTTTTCAAAATTCATAAACTATTTTTTAGAATTTAACCTCACATCATTTAGACAATAATAAAAATATTTGTAAATTATTTTGAAAAAATAAAATTATTGGATGGGTAGTTTTTGTTCTTGGTAGTTACACACACACACACACACATATATATATGTATATATAGTAAATCCCAATTGAAAATGGTGGTAGTTTCTTTTTGATGTTTTTAAAAAAAAAATAATACAGATCAATTGAAGGAAGAAACCACCAAATCAATTGGGACACTCCCTTTATATATATATAGATACTATATTATTACCCCATGCTATGCATAGGAACGAAAAATGATATACAAGAGATTTATCTGTCAAATGAGTCAAGGGCCGAAAATTCAAAAAAATTTATGTTACTTTTATTTTCCTTACGTAATGAATTCCAAATGCATCATATTATCTAGACCAGATGCATTGTATGGATACTAAATGTGGATTACCAAATAAATAAATAAATACCAAATATTTTTTTCTTTTTAAGGGGAAATGCGTTTTAAAGAAATACCACGTAATATGGATTACTAAACAAATATGTATTCAATTCTTGCAATCTAGAACTCTTTTTAGTTTACTATTATTTTTTGAGAAAATTGTGGGATGGGGACTTTCTTATATCATGTTTTATTTTATTATGGGGGAAGACATATAAAAAATACGGCATCGAAAAAAATGAATTAAATCTCATGTTAAATTATAAAAAAAATTACAAAGAGACCTTTAATGTATTACACATGAGATGCAATACTAAGTAAAATATTTGTGTGTATATTTTGATGATATACTATTAGAATACGTACTTTGATTGATTGTGAACTCATAAATTAGAGCTTGTTGAGGTGGTTGAATATAATTTATATTTGTATTGGATATTATGATACTGTTGTAATGGTGAATTTTATATAGCTGACCTTGCAGAGTATAATTTTCTAAATAAAAGTAAAATAAAGTATGAAGTTAAGAAATCAAAAATAAAAATAAAAAAATAGTTATAAAATTTTTCGACTAGTTGAATATATACAAATAAAGATATTGCTACATATTACAGTGTAAACTAACCTTTTGTACCAATAATATTATATTTTCTCTTTCATTTATTCAAATTCAAAATAGTGTTTATTTACCATTTTTTGCATTAGATTGTTTCTTTCTATTTTTCCAATTTTTTATAACCAAGTTGCCTTATGTACTTAATACGTAGAATTTCAAGTTGTAATGTGTAGAATATACAATCTCTAGATGTGGACCATTTTTTGTATTAATTTTTGTTTCTTTCTATTTTTGCAAATTTTTATAACCAAGTTGCTATATGTAATTAGTACATTGAAATTCATATTGTAATGTGTAAAATATACAATCTCTAGATGTGAACCCTACTTGTATCTACACGTAATTTAATAATTGAATTAGTTGATTAATAATATAAGTATTGAATTTTATGGGGTTTTTACATAAAAAAAATATTTATCATTTTGATAGCCCAAACTCATACAACCAATTTTCCCATACAAAAAAATAGGGTTTAAATTTATGAAGTAGGTTCGTACTTCTAAATGATTTATATTTTTTTGGTATAAATCATTTATTAATTACATCTCCCATTACATATATGAGAACATACCTTCGATTAATCAAGAAACATAAAAAACAAAACAATATTAATACAAAATTAATACAATAATATCACTAAAATAATATGAAAGGACAAAAATGACAAAATTAACCTTACTTCCATTGATTATTTGGTCAAATTACACATTATACTAATACAACTATGATTTATAATCTCTCTAAGAAAAATTCCTAATCAAATATTGCTAGAGCTATTATCTTAATCTTATTGATGAAGCAAATCCTCCACAGATGACAAAAGCACGCTTTTATAAATCAAACCAACATCTTCTGTGGGACCCACTTCGCTCCCACACACCTCTTCATCCCATTTAGTCATCTTGTCTTCTTTCTCTCTATACCCATGACTTAACGTGTTTTGATCTCCAATTTACTCTAGAAATACAGATGACATTTCACTTTGTTCATTCTCCTTAAGCAATCCAAATACAATTTAAAAATAAATAAATAAATAAATAAAAACTTGCACTATCCAATGACCAAGAAATACCATAAAAAATTCAAGACTCCAATAAACCACAAAAAACTATTATTTTAAGAATCAAATTCGTCCATTAAAGTTAACTTACATGCAATTTTCTTCCAATAAATATATTTCAACGGATCTTTTTGAGCCAATATAAGTATGACTTTCTAGTCCTTGCATTTTTAATCTAGGATAACGTATTTGCATCAAAATCAAATGGTCTCAAGTAAGTTTGGCTGTATGACTTTTTGGTTTTTGCTTCATTGTTACTGCACTTGGACCTGCTTTTTTACTACTTTTCTTCTTATTCTTCTTCCGTTGAATTCTTATCCAATTTGGATTCTTTGTCTATGAAAATCAATTGGGTGGGAAGTCATCCGGTGCTTTAACTTCGTGAGTTTTAGTTGAGAGAGAGCACTTGGTCCCACGAATTAGTAGAGATGATGGAGTTGACTTGTTTGGAGGATAGTCTAGGTATTTCAATGAAAATTCTATGTGGTTATGATTTCAGATCTCTATTTTTTTATTTTATTTTTTCTAGGTATTAGCCTATTTATAGAGCCAATTGGAGGCTTTATTTTTCCCTTCTTTGTTTTAAAATTTGGATGAAATTTATCATCAATAGATTTCACCAAATTTAAAAAATAATTTCAATTTTGAAAAAGGATTTATCATTTATCCATCACATGCATGCCACTATCGATTTGTTGAGATTAAATAACAAACTTCATTATTCGAAGAGTTTGATTAGGAATCAAAATCTTACTAAAGATGATCAGAATTAGGAACCCAAGTTGGTATGTGTCTAGATAACAATAATTATCTTTCTGTTTTATATTTTGAATACAAATTCGTAGATTTAATAATAAATGTAAGTTGAAAAAACAAAGGTCTTGAAATAGAAGATAAAAAGTCCTAACCTAAATATGGCATGCGGACATTAAGAAAAAGGGAAAAAGACCGATTTAGTCTCTTATCTTTGGAGTACCTACCAATTTGGTCCCTTATCTATCACAACAGTCTAATTTGGTCTCTTATCTTTAAAAAGATTAACCAATCTAGGACCTATAACGGAAATCATAAACAAATTAATGGACTAAGACACACGATAATCATGTGTCTGCTAATATGCTGTAAATGTATTGTCAAAATTTCTGTTAGTTTGTTCATAATTTCCGTCACAAGCTTAAATTAGTTAATTTTTATAAAGACGAGAACCAAATTGGTCTTTTTGATAGATAAGGGACCAAATTGGTCGAGACTCTAAATATAAAGGACCAAATTGGTCATTTTCCCTCAACAAAAATAAATAAAATTTTAATTATAAATTTTTTTTTTTGTAAGTGATTAATTTTAATATCACCAAATAAGTAAAGTTCTTTAAAAAATAAATTAAATAATAAATAAAAAAGAAATGAGTGACACGTCTTATTTTATTGTGATCGTTCTCAAGAGATGGGATTTTTCTCGTATATAGATTCTGTTTGTGAATTTTATTTTAAGTACTATTTTTATAATTTTCTTTTTTGTATATATCTTTGTAAATAGGGGTATTGAATATTTAAAATAAATATTTTAATCTTGTGGACATGAGAGTATAAACATATTTAGTTATCCAATTTTTTGAAATATTATTATAACCATATATTCTTATACATATATGATCTAGTTTGTCGCTACAGGTAAGGATTTTTTTAAAAGTAAATAGTGTCAAATAGAGTAAGAGATGAAAACGTGATACATGTCATTTTCTTACAAACTTTCCCAAACACTCATTTTGTTGTAATAGATCTACCTAGTAATAAGAAGACATGCAAGTTACTATAGTAGCCTAAATAGTTCCTACGTGGCATGTTGAATGATAACATAAATTTTGCGTAGGCTCGTTATTTCCCTTCCTAGCACAAAAAAAACATCCTTAATCCCTTTCCCCAACTGAACAACCTTTAATTCCTAACTGTGGAAAATTTGCCGTTATCTCTTCTCCTCTTCTCTTCTCTTCTCTTCTCTCCTCTGTATTCTCTCCCTATACTACACTTTTTCCTCTCTATCTCTTCTTTGCCCACGAATTCTCTTCCTATTCAAAGAACTCTTATTTTTTTTAAGTTTCTTTCTTCCTATAATCTGATTTACAAATTCCTATAGATTTTAATTTTGGGCATTTGATAGTAGAATTAAATTTTTGTTTTGCTTTTTTGTAGGTTATGGATGAGTTATCTTAAAAGTTAAGCAATTTCTCTTTTGTTTTAATTGATGTTTTGAATGTTGCTTTTCCTTTATTGTGTATGAATTGAATAGGTTTTATGTTGAATAATTGAATCTTTTGTAAGTTGGATGAGCTATTGAATTTCATCTACTTGGTTTCAACCCTGTTAATTTTTTTGAAGAATATGTACAAATCTGTTTGTGATTTGTATATATCCATGGTCGATTAGGGTTTCTATTAATTATTTTTTTTTAGTTTAGAATTTCTACATGTTAGGTTAGGTTTCGTTTGTTTTTATTTCTTCAATTCATTTTTTCCCGTTTTTTATTATTTTAATTTTTTATTAGATTTACCTTTTTCTTGAAATTTTTGTGACAAAATGTTAGGGTTTTTTCCTTGAATTCTTGAATTTGGGTGTTGTGGTAGATTGTTCAATTTGTTGAATCGTAATCGAATTTGAAATATTGAGTTCAAATATTTGTTGGGTATTGTGGTAGATTGCTCAATCTGTTGAATCGTAATCGAATTTGAAATATTGAGTTCAAATATTTGTTCTTGAACATGATTGATCTTCCCTCATTAGGTTTCTTTTCTTCTTTTTGAAAACTTTTCAAATACATTTAAGACACTAGTTTGATTTAATTTTACCTGTCTCTTATACACATCTAGATGACTCATACCAAGTAAACCGCTCGTAAGTCTGCCAAAGGAAAGGCTCCTAGGAAGCAACTTGCTACCAAGGTTCGTTCTTTCCCCTTTTTATTTTATTTTTTGTCAAAATCATTACACTCATATAAATGTCAAAATCATGTACAAATTGTAGGACCACTGTCCTTCATATCTTCCTTGGTTGCTATCATCAGCCAAGAAGGGAAATTAGATTCCATACCATATAATTAACACAATCCAAAGAAAATTTTGCTAATAAGTGACTAACTTGATTTCCTAATCTACTAACAAAAGAAAATGAAGATTTTTCAAATTGTTCCAAAAGATGCCTAATATCATGAAGTATAGTGTCCAACAGCACATTCTTTCTTTTCTTGTTTACCTTATCCACTACATCTCTACAATGACTCTGTATCTCAACATATCTCCACCCTCCTGCAAAGCCTTTGTCATAGCAAATCTCACAGCTTTGGCCTCTTCCATCTGCTGCATTGTAACAAACATCTAGATGAATGCCCTAAGCTTTTAGATATTTCACCTCTATAGTCCCTAGCTACAAAACCCCATCCCCCTTTTCCACATTCTGTTACACATCTAGATGTCTAATAGCTACATCAGTGTTAATCCTTATTCTGCCAAGGTAGGAGGTTTCCATTCCTGTGTGACAGGAATCATAGTGCCAGTGCCTAGTTCCGAGTGTGCCTGCACATGTCCTAATTACTGAAATTAATTCAATTTAGGATAGCTCTTGAACAAATGCAGAATTGTATAAGAACTTATACAAGACTAAATGTGTATAAGAGACAGTCTTAATATTGGACACAAACTCCTACTTTGAGAGGAAGAAGGATTACAAGGAACTCTCTTATACAGTCACAACTGTGAATAAGAACCACTAAAAGTTACAACTTGAAGAAAAGTTTTCTCTAAATTGGTTTAGTCCTTATTGTAAAGGTCCTATCCTCCAAATGAGTGCAGGAATATCACAATAGAAAAACATGTGTTCTAAGGTCTCCATATGCACGCCACAACACTTGCAGATAGGTTCTTCTTTGCTAGTTCTTTCCTAGATTACTGAGTTGACTGGTAAAACTCCTTGCAAACACTTCCAAATGAACGTGTTTCAGTTTGTGTGTTATATTAAGATGCCATAAAAATTTCCAAACCTGTGATGCATTCCTACTCCTACTACAGTCACCATCTTTGTGTTTCCTGGGTGTTCTATTCTCCAATGAGGATTTGGCAACACCATATCCAGATTTCACATTATAATAACCATTGCTTGTGTGAGTCTAGTACATTTCATCTTTTTTTCTGATCTGACTAATTGGAATCCTTAGTATTTCCTGTGAGTCTTCCCAAGTAAAAAATTGTTGAATAATCTCTGTTCCATTCCTTCCCAATCATCAGTTGATCCACTGATCCCAAGTAGCAATTAAGTGGTTTGTCAGTTCTAATTCTGCTAGAACATTTGTTAGGTAGCCATCTATGCTCCCAAATCTTTATTTTATTGCCTTCCCCAACTTTCCATCTACAGTCATAATCCAAAACATCCTTGGCACTCAGAAAACTTTTCCAAATATAGGAATCAGTAGCACTAGCAGAAGTATTCCACAAATTTTGACCAGCTGAAATACTTGGCCTTGAGAATCTTGCTAACTAGTAAATTTGGGCTAATTAGCAATCTCCATAATTGTTTGGCTGAAAGAGCCTTGTTGAACCCTTAGAGATCCCTGAACCCCAACCCTACATCTCTCTTAGTGTCTACAAGTTTTTTCCAGTTTATCCAATGAACTTTCCTTTCATTTTTCTGCTGTCTCCACCAAAACTTACTCATTCGATTGCTCAACTCATTGTAAAGACCTTTCGATAACTGGAAGCAGGACATGGTGTAAGAAGGCCTGGCTTGAATCACTAACTTAAATAAAACTTCCTTCCCAGCTTGGTTCAGGAATTTTCCTTTCCAATCCTTCAATCTGCCTTGTATTCTCTCTTTGATGTAAGCAAAAACCTGCTTCTTATTTCTACCAATAAACATGGGCAGTCCCAAATATTTACTTTGTCTTGCATGCTTCATATCTCCTAGATGGTTCATGACATTTTGCTTTATTTCGGCTTTGGATTCTTGCTATTGGGAAAAAAGACAGAACATTTATCCACATTGATCATTTGTCCTGAGGCCATCTCGTAAACCTTGAGTATCCTCATGATCTCCTTAGCTTTACCTTTTGTAGCTTTACAAAATAACAAAGAATTTTTAGCAAATAATAAATGTGATAAGTCAAGACCATCCTCAGAAATCTTAATCCCAGAAATCATCCCTTTACTTTGGGCTTGCCTTAACAAACTAGAATGACCCTCAGGTATGAACTCCGACACAAAGAATGTGAAGCAAGCCTCGGACGAAGAACAGCGTCCGATCATATTTCCAGAAGACTTTGCTTCGATCGGACGCATGTTCGGACGCATCCTCGGACGTCTCGAACGAACACCCTCAGAGAATGGACGCAGTGTCGGACGTAAGGTTTAGCAACGGCCGTCCGAACGGTCCAACGGCTAGTTTGTTGGGACGCACTCTTGCTGCATCAGCTGTCCGAAAGGTCCAACGGCTAGTTTTCCAGTAAACAGAAAATAGCCGTTGGGAAGTTGTTGGAAGCAGATTTTTGGCAACTATAAATACCCCTAGGTCTGAATTAACAAGAAGAGACTTCTACATTGATTACAAATAACCCTTGAGCTATTTGAGAGAAATAGTGGGAACAAGTGTTGTAATAGTGTAGGTAGTTTTGTGAAAAGAGTTTAGAAGTATAAGAGTTCTTCAAGTGTAAGAGTGGAGAGATAACAATTGTAACAAAGGGAGGTTGTGAGTGTAAATCAGGACTCTTGGCTCAACTAAAGGAAATTAGTGTGAGCAAGAGTGATTCTCATTTGTGTACAAGAGGTTATTGTCTCACCTACTTTGAAGAGACTTTTAGTGGTTGAACTTCAAGTTGTGAACTTGGTAGTTGCCTTGTAAGAAGCTCTTTGTAGTTGAAAGCTCCAAGCTTGAGAAGTTTAGGAGTTTGGTTTGATTATCTTAATCTCAATATTCTTATTTGTTCTTTAAGCTTAAATTGTTGAATATCTATTGTATTCATTTGTGCTTAAGTTTTCATTCGGTGCATAAAGTTTGTATTTTCATTAAGCACTTCAAAAGGTTTGTTTTTTGAGACAACCTAATTCACCCCCCCCTCTTAGGTTGCTTTGGGACCAACAGTAAGTAGTAGTAATGCAAGCTTTGATCCAATTGATCCACAAAGGACAAAATTTTTTGCATTATCTTAAACAAAAGCACCTATTCCACCTTAACATAGGCTTTTAGACATGTCCAATTTTAGAGCCATTATTCAAATGGTTCATGGCTTAGATATAGACAGGTTAGAGGCTGTCTCTTATACACATCTAGATGTGTATAAGAGACCTTAGAATTTGGACTAATACAAAATTTGAGTAAAGGTTTCAATCTATAAACAAAGATTTTGGAAATGATTTTGTAGATTACATTGCAAAGCAAAATGTGTCTAAAATAGGAGACCAGGGATAGATTATCAATTTTGGGGATTAATGTGATAACAATTTCATTAAAGGCTTTGAGAATGTGTCTAGTTTGGAAAAACCATTTTACAACACTAATCACATCAGAATGAATCAAATCCCAATAATTTTGGAAAAAGAGAAACCTCATACCATCAAGTCTAGGAGACTTCTAAGGGTGTATATCCAAAACAACAGCTTTGATTTCCATGTTACTAACAGGTTTAGTCAGCAACCAGTTCATCTGTTCTGTGATTGTGTGTGGGATTGGTTCAAGTATTTCTTTAAAGTCTTCGGGCATATCTAATTTGAAAACTTTATTCGTGAAATACTCAACAATCACTTTCTCAATCTTCTTATCTGCCACTACCCAATTACTATCCTTATTCATAAGTCTTGAAAATTTGTTCATTTTCTTTCTTCCAGAAACACATGCACGAAAATATTTTGTGTTTTTATCACCCTCTCTTAGCCAGCTAGTCCTAGCATTCTGTGCCTAGAACACTTCCTGTTGTTTATATGCATCTTTGAGGTAATTGTGGAGCTCCATCATTATCAGAGACAGAAGTATAGCCACCGCTTTCTCACAATTCATGGATCTCATTTTTTATTTTCCTTATTTTCTCATTCTGATTTAAGTTCTGCCCTTATTCCAATTAATCAGATAATTCCTACAGAATTTGATTTTTTTTTTGGTGTAATCTGAAAAACTAGATCCCTTTTGATTAGTCCTCCATGAACACTCAATAACTTTACCAGCTTCAGGATTGGTGATCCATCTCTTGACAAAATAGAATCTGGATTTCCTTTTCTTCATCACATGATTGGTATTTATACCAAGAGAAACATGTAATGATCTGAGGCCTTTGTATTCAGATAGTTGCAAGTTGCATTTTCATACATATCCATCCAAGATTGACTACTGAACATCCCATCCAGTCTCTGTTTAATGACGTCCCTCCTCAGTCCAATGGTTTCTCCATGTCCATGGATCCCCTACAGAAATCAAATCAACAAGCTGGTTATTCTAAATAAAGTCCCCGAAATTCCTAAAACCCCCCTCAGTTCTAACCTACCACCCTACTTTTCTTCTTGGGAAACAATGTCATTCATATCTACCTTTAGTATCCATTAACTCCCCAAATATGCTTTCTTCTAGTGATCTCGTCCCATTGTTGTATCCTCCTGTTGTAACAGTACTACCATATACCCCAATGTACCACCAACTTCCCTGACTTCTGGATCTAGAACTTATATTTCAGTAGTAAGATGTGAAGTCAGAGACATCTGTGTGGTACATTGGGGTATATGGATCTGTCTCTTATACACATTAAATAGATGTTCTAACATGTTCCACAATGCAACCTTTAAAATTTAACTTCCTACAGCTATTCTTCAAAAAAAAAAAAAAAAATTTTGTTTCACACAAGAAAATGAAATCTAGAAAGTGGAATTTAATTGGCATCCTGAGTTGGAGAATTGTCAAGGGGCTTCACACACCTCGACAATTCCACATCAAAACTCTCATTTAAAATTGGAAGTCCCATTAACGGAGAACTCAGCATGTTTTCCATTCCAAGGTTTCCCATACCTTTCACTTTCTTACAATTTATTAGCATCCCAGCAAAGCCTCTTCATTGTTCTCTCTTAATCATATTTTCCCTTCCAGGTTACCATTCCCGATTATGTTCCCACATTTGACCTCCTCGAATGGTTTTCTCCTTGCCATCTTTTTAGTGAACCGCTTTCAACCTTTTAATCCATTTCTTTTCTGTTTCAACTGAGGATTTTTACCTAGAGACTCTTTATTTGGCTCAACTCTCCTATTCTCTTTATCCTCACTAGTATCCCTTAGATCACATTGAAGATAATCCCTCACAAGCTCTAATGCTTTTTCCCCGTCAATCCATATCAAATCTACATCATCATCTTTTCCATCTTTCTTACATCTATCATTTCCTACATTGTCAATCCCTCCTAACCCATCCATCAATTGAGATGTAAACTTTTGATTTCAAGGGTATCCAAGCAACCCTTAGTGTTTTCAAGCCCTCCCTTTACCCAATCACCTTCACCAACTGCACCAACCTTTCTAGCTACCTCTCTCTCTTTCCTATCTAACCCATCACCCTCAACTCTGTCCCCCCTCTCTCCCATTATCCTATCCCAAACTCCAGTGATTTAGCTTAGTAGAATTATCTGACTCTTTATTATTGGAATTCCTAGGAAAACTATATCTAAGCCATGAACCAAATTGCTGCCCTAAACCGCTTTAAGCACCAGGTTTTTCTTGTTACAATTTTTCCAACTATGTCTCACAATTTCACATGAGTAGCAAAAGTCTGGACACCGTTCGTATTTAAAATCAATCCATTTTAGAAACTCTATTTAACCTAAAAAAATTTCCTCTTAATAGAGGTTTATTAAGATCAATCTCAGCAAAGATTCTAATATATATTGGGAACAAAACGTCCATAACTAAGGGGATTACAGAGCCAAGTTTCTTACTTGCCTCCTTAGTTATCCAATGAGCAGGAAGATTCCACGCTTGTACCCACATGCTTGTTCTACTAAATGCTTCTTCATCTTTTTCTACATATTTCTTCCATGGTTGTAGAACAAAAGGTTGATTATCAATGATCCATGGTCTCCCTATTAAAGCTCTCTCTTTTTCAGCTTTGTTCGAGAAGAAAAACTAGAAGAAATTGATCCCTAGTTCCACAATATTCAAATTCTTGGGATGATTCCATATATTCTCTGCAAGACTCTTGATCCCTGCCAAATTTATCAACTTCTCCCCTCGAACTTCCTAAAAAGACTCAGCATGCACTCTTTTTTCCCCAAGCTAATAGTCTCCTCAGAGACATTTATCCCCGCAGCCTCTTGGTTTTACTTGATAAGTCAAATTTTTTCATAGCTTTAATCAAATCCTTCTCCATCAATCAAGAATCCCTTACACAATCACTTCTAGAGATCAACTTGCTGCTCACTAGGGTTGAAAAGGAAGCAACAAAGGACGCGAGATTTGAAACACCTTAAACTAAAACAGTAGAAGGTAAAGGAAAACAGCTAAACAGAGGATAAACCAGTGAAAAGAGAACTAGAAAAGACGAAAATGCCCTATCACTAAAAAAGTCAAAACCCCACCAAAAGAAAAACAAATAAGCAACAAAACCAAAAGTTAGTGAAATTCAAAATCATGTAATAAATGAATCCATACTGATTTGGTAAATTACAAACCTTCGAAATAATTCTAAATGTGCGCACAATTGAATGTAAGAAAGTTTGAAATTTGTGGAATGATTTTTTTTTTTTTTTAAGTTTTTGAATGAAAAACAGTGCTTCCCTCCAATCAATGAAAGACAAGACTCTAACAATTAAAGAAAGAGACTCTATTATTCTTTCCTTTTTTATTTTTGTGTTTTATGGTTTTGATTGTGTAATTTTGTTAATAATTGTGTGTGCTTTTTTTCTTCTATTATAGGCCGCTCGTGAGTTTGTCAGGTGCATATTTCAAGAAATCAAATGTTGATTAGGCAAGTTACAATTTATACCTGCCGCTTTTAATCTATTAGTTTTCTTGGTCTTCAAAGATTGTTCAATTTCAATAGGTAAATATGAAGAGCTAGAGATAAATTATCTATTGATGTCCGGCATATATACTAAACCCACAATTAACTTATAATAGTTGTGTTTAGTTTAATATACAACAGTTGGCAAGAGTAGTTTCATTGACCCAATATAGTAAATTAGGATTCTTTTAAAATCCATCTTAGTGTGCTTATATTTTCTATCAATTTTAGCTTTGTGTATTGGATTACACATGTTAAAAGATAGGAATTGCAACTTAGGTCACCCCTTTTTTGTATGGGCTGTTAATTTTAATAGTCAAGATGACCTGGAAAGAAAAGACTTGTTTGGTTCCTCCTGTGGGCTATATTAAAGGCATTAATTTGGCCCAAATAAGGAAGTTAACCTATCAATTTCTCAAATATTTAATTCCTTGTGGTCCAATCAATTCCCTTGACTGGGTGTTCTAATAAGTTAACTTCTAAAAAGTAAGTTTCTTTGAGATATTTGACTAAAATATACTTGTTTAATATTGTTTAGTTTGATTCAAATCTTTTAGATCAATGGGAAATGCCACTATAGCATTTGTACTTGTAGTTCTTAAGAGAGCACTGTTAGGATCAAAAGCAAAATAAACACAACTATTGAAAAATCAAGTACACAACATTTTAATGAAAAACAAGCCAAAATATGAAATATGAGTGACACACAAATTTACGTAGTTCGGCATAATTACCAAGCCTACATCCATGGAGAGAAAATCTATTCTTTATTATGATGGAAAAATACCTATAAAAGAATACAAAGTGAATTTCAAGCCCAACCCTTGTATAACCTCTCTCTCACTCCCAAGAACATTCTCACAAATATAGCACTACATGGTTCCTAACTTGTATTTTCTCTTTGTGTGTTGTGTCTTTATAGTTAGCTAACCCATCTATTTATAGGGAACATTATTTGGTCACCACTCCAATTCAAATAGGAAATAACTTGTCTTACATCTTATACCCTATATAAATAGGAAATAACTTGGCCAGTACTCCAAGCAAGTAAACTGTTAGCAAACTACTTGATCCCCATATAAAAGAAATTACCTAAAAGAAAATTATCCAATTTCCTAACAAATATCCACTTTGGCAAGTATTTGTTTTAACAAACGCAAACCAACAAAAAAACACATACACATGTGCCTTTCACCACCAATTAACATGGTGACCAGGTACACACACGGAATCAGTGTAGTTCTGTATCGAATTAATTCAACTAGCAAATGAACATGTTTAACTAACTGAATCCAATTTCCGGTCCACTCGCGAAAGGAGCCTCAATTCATCCTCCTCCTTGGCAGGATTTCCCTTCTCACAACCATTTGCAACTTGGAAGCAACCTTGGATCCCTAAACTCCCAACCTATTGAGGTAATCAAATGGTACAAATCACAATATTTCTCCTCTTTCAACTGGATTGTCCAGCCATGTGTGGTTTCAAAACTCCACATTCAACAAAAACCTCATAATCGTCAAAGTTTACTGGCTCAAAAAAATTAGATTCTTTCGTATTTTTGGGACATGCCATACCACCCAAAAAACTGAACCACTCCTTATAATATTTTAATTTTTCTACTTAACACTCATGACTTCAAAAGTATACCCATCACACCAAGACAAAAACCTGTCTTGTTTACTTGAAATGAATCAAAATATTCGAATTGGGAGCAAACATGTTAAGCACAACAAGAATCTAAAATCCAATACTGAAGAATATCCAAACCTTTGGAGATTGTGAGAACATCTCCACCAGATACAATTTGTCTAAAATCAACATTGGACTCTACCTTTTTCTTGACCTTTGAGAACCACTTGCTTTCAATTCACTGTCAAGTGTGATCCTTTTTCGATTCTCTTCGAGCAATCAATGCAACTTCTTGTATCTCACAGTGGTTTGCCTTCTTTTGAGATAACGGATGATTGCACATTCTCAAGTATCAAAGTATCTTTCTCGTACACCA
Source organism: Cinchona pubescens (assembly GCA_025175665.1). NCBI lineage: Eukaryota > Viridiplantae > Streptophyta > Magnoliopsida > Gentianales > Rubiaceae > Cinchona > Cinchona pubescens. Next base: position 272,683 of record JANKKI010000239.1, on the reverse strand, counting down.
AGGACGTCGCCACACTTTGTAAGAATCAAGGATCTCAAGATAAGAAGAAAAAAGGGCTTAATCTTCTTTCTCGATTTCAACACAAACTTTTGGAGGTAATCTAAAATTTCATTGTGTCCGCAATAAAGAGTCAAATTGAATTTATGTACCTCAATTCTAACTCTTCTAACTCATATCCTTCATGCTTGTTGGCTTCCCATCATTTCCTTTCAATGCTTTTTGCCAAGTTTTATTGAATAAGAATGTCCTTTACTCTTAATCCCAAAGAGTAAATTTTATAGATGCATTAAATTGTTGAATTGGAAATTTTCACCAACCCACTTGTTCTCAATAATTAACCAGAATCTTTATAACAAAGTTTTGATACCAATTTGTTGGGATGAAACGTAGAATAAATATAACTATTAAAAAAAAATCAAGAATACAATAATTTAATGAAAAACAAGTCACAATATGAAATATGAGTGACACGTAAGATTTAACACAATTTGTTTTAATAACCAAGCCTACGTTTACGGAGAGAAAATTTGTTCTTTATTATGAGAGAAAAATACCCATACAAGAATGTAACTTGAATTCCAAGTTCAACACTTGTATAATCTCTCATCCCCCAAGAACATTCTCAATACAGCCATAGGACTATATGGTTCCTAATTTGTATTTTTTCTTCTTGTGTTGTGTCTTTGTATTTATAAGGAATATTACTTGATCATCACTTTAAGTAATATTGAAAATAACTTATCTTACAACCTAAACCCTTTACAAATAGAAAATAACTTGGCTATACTCTAAGTAAGTAAATTATTAAGAAACTATTTGCTCCGTACACAAAAGAAATTACCTAAAAAAAATTAGTATTAATTTCCTAACAAGCACAACGCTTGGTGTTTGGTTCCCGAAAGAGGTATATATGCATTCCATTCTTTTCTCATTCAATAGTGCAGTACATGTGGTTATCCTATTTAATTTCATCATCTCTGTGTAGCCTCAGGGAATTGCTATTGAAGCAATGGAAACTCTTCTCAAGCGGTCTGTACAAGAAACATTGAACTTTATATTTAACAAGTACAAACCTTTATAGGTGTTTTTCGTCCCTTACTTTACATAGCCACAGTTAATCAGATAGAAGTTTTCTACTCAACAAGGCATCATGGATGGTGGAAACAGATCCTAAGGAGGTTTGATTTGGAATACCTGTATGACATTCTTTTAGAGTGCGAATCTATGGCCTAATTGTATTGCTCATTTCCTAGCTTCACATGACAAGTAATCTTGTATTGCTGCTTGATGGAGTCTCAATTGATATACTAATGTACTAGTCTAGCATATTAAATTTCATTCGCAATTAATTGATGGAAAAATTTTCAGAATGGTCAAGTTTGACCCCAGATTTCAACAAAGCCCCATCAACAGGTTAATTTTTCTCATTTATGCAAATGTATTCTTCTGATTTCTAGGTTGATCCATATTTAGTTATTGAAAAAAAAATTTTTTTTTTTTTTTTTTTTTGAGAATCGTTTTGAAATTGGGAATTTTGATCCAATTGGCTTACATTTAAAGAAATTCAAAGACGGGTTTTCTTTCTCTCTCTTTTAATTTTGTTGTGGGTTTAACGCCTTAGTTATTTAACTTGTAATTTTCTGTTTCTCTCTGTTAGAATAACTTTCTGTTATTTAATAGCTTAGTTACTGGGGGCTACAATTGTGACCATTAGTTGAAGTGGAGGATTTGACTGAAAGTCTTGAAAGCCAATTCAGGAATTTGGTTGATAAAGAATTATGGTTCACTTGAGCAAGTATCTTGTTGCCTCTTATGTAGGTTAACAAAATAGGATTTTGTCTGGAACCATCAAGTTATAAGTGCCTGGACATTGTACATCTGTACATTTTCTCCAAAGATATTTAGCTACAATCTTTTTATTTGAAGTTTGGGACATGAATCTTACACAGTTGACTTTTCTCGATTGTAATAATTATTTACAACATTGATGAATTATGAATGCAAATTTTAATTATTGGAGATTGAGAGACAAGAATTCTCAATGGTATTGTTACAATGGATAGAAAATTAGCATCCTAAATACTAGCAACAGTGGAGTTTTATACAACTTAATATAATGGTACATTTAATTCTTTATTTTTGTTTCGTTAATAAATAATTATATTATTAGATGGCAGAGTATGAATATTATTAATTTTTCTATATTAGAATCATTTTTGAAATAATAAAATTAAGGTTTGGATATTCATTTTATTTAACATTGTATATTCTTGGATACTATAAAATCTGTGACAACTGATAATACTGATTATGCTAGCGCAAATATAATGTTTGATTTAACTTAATATTTCAAGTGGGCTTGATTCAACTTAATGTCTCATGTGGGTGTTGGTCGTGAATCACACGAATGGATAGATATAGATAATAAGACAAGTAACTTGCACTAGTTTAATTCCATCCCGAATTTAAAAAATCGACATGTTGATGTCAAAAAAATAAATAATGTTACCTACGATTTCAGAGTTCAAAGATACGATCATGCATTTTACTAGAGAGGGGAGTGTTTGTAAAATCTATACTAATACTAAGTAATTAGTGGTATTTTAATAGTTTTTCAATAACTAATAGGAAGAACTTATTTAGATTGGGTGGCCTACTTTACTAAAATATGGAGTCATGTTTCTCTAAATGGGAAGCCTCCTAGTGGTTGTTCAGCAACTACTAGGATGCTTAGTAGTTACCCAATAATTAAAATAAATTTTACTCTATATATAAAGCATTAGAGTGTTCGTAAAATCTAACTATCAATAAAGCATGAGAGAGGGTTTTAGTATCCGTCATTTTATAATTTGTCAAATTTACATTCTTACTCCCACATTATTATCTTTTCATTAATTATTCATGGCTTCCTTCCCACCTTTCACTCTCGACTCCCTATATTATTCTTTTAATTTTTTGTTAGCATTTCCACTGCCTATTCTTTTTGTTTTTTTTTGGTAATTTTGTGTAATTTTTTTTTTAAATTGTACACTTGTAAGGTATGTCTTTCCTACTAGTAATACTATTAATTAAGAGCAATCTCTGTAATTTAAAAAATCAAAGAAGAACAATCTATAATTTTGACAAAGGAAAAAAGACCATTTTTGTGACTTATCTTCACTGATGTATCACATTAATAAGCCAATTTAGTCATTCATCGTTTAAAAATGTTGGCCAATGTAGAGTTTTGAAGAAAAAATTTAACAAATTAATGGTGAAAGCCACATAAATATCACATAACTATCAAAACACAAATAACTTGAAGTTAAAAAGTCTTATTTTTCAATCCCCCATATTTTTTCTTTTCTCTCATTTCCCTAATTTTAATTTTATCTCATCTTCTTTAAGTGTTTGTAATTCTCAATAATAGAAATTAAGAAAAATTTCATAGGTTTCAAGTTTTTAACCTCTAGTTATTTGTGTTTAAAGACTACGTGATGTTTACGTGGTTTCCAACGTTAATTTGTCAAATTTGTCAAAAGCCATATATTACTCAACATTTTAAAAGATAGGAGATTAAATTAACTTGTTACGATATATAACTAAATTAACTTGTTGATATATAACTAAATTAACTTGTTGTCATACATAAGAAATCAAATTCAGACACTCCAAAGATAAAGGAAGGGTATCGAAAAATCTAGGGATTACTCTGTTACTTTGCTAAGTTCCTAGTAAGTTTTTCCCGACACTATAAAAGCTTATCTTGGGATGATAGTCCTGTCTATGGTCAATGATTCAGGTAAACAAATACTAACTGGAAAATGACTAATTATAGCGATAAGTTCAAGCAAATTATTGAAAATAAAGTAAGTTAAAAAGTCGTATAAAGTGTTTAACTTCATACCTTGTAAGGATGATAATACCATTAATCAACTTGCATTATTATATTTTAGTATAGTGCGCTGATTTGATGGTTTTAAGACAAAATATTTGTTGACAAAAAACTTGTTTTTTTATTATAAACATGACAGCTGATGGCACAAATACACAGCTGAGAGCACAACTTTCCAGCTATTTTCGACAGCAATGGCTTGATGGTTGTTCATATCTGCGCGGCTAAGTTGAATTCCAAATTGTCACCCTTCTATTTTTTATTTGTTTGTATGGTTTGTCAAATTTTAAAAGAAAACAAAAAAGTTTACATTTTGGTAGGCCAGTCGTAGGAAACATGGAGGTCGATTATATTAGAAAGCTTAGAAAATTTCAAGTACTATTAAAAGAATTTCAATATGGTTTCTAGAGATTGCACATTAATTAAGTTTTATCTTCCTCTATTATGGGGTATATATCTATACATCTTTTGATTAACATAATACAAGTCTTTAATGGTAGAATGAAGTTTGTTTAATATCAACATTAATAATTCTACCACTAGCGTCAACAGGCAAATACAGCAAGGAATAATTCCATAATGAGTTATCACCTCCCCCGCATATCAAGTTTCTAACAATTCATATTTTCTCTAATTACAAAAGTAGAAAGGAGTTTGTGATGATCGAGCTCATGAGCTTAAACATGACAAGGGAAATTTTATCTGCCCATCTTGCTCGAACTCATGTGCTTTAATATGACAAAAGAAATTTTATCTGCACATCTTGCTGTATTTTTGTTCATATTACGAATATCTAATTTTGTTGTCTCCAATTTCCTAAACGAGTAATTGGGAATTCTACGGTCCTGTTTAGAAAATCATTCTCTTGTATTTTAAAAAGTTATACAATACAATACTGTATATTTTAAAAACTTACATTATATAAACTCTTAAAATCAACGAAATGAATTCTCTCAACAAAATTATAGAATTTCTCTAAAACTATACCAAAATGTTTATTGACATATATTGGCTCCTAATTTCAAATTGGACAATAACTATAAGGAGATAAAATGCATGATTCACGGAGCACAAAATTTAAAATATTGATAGGTCAAATGCCAGCCCCTTGTGAGCCAAGCAAACATGCATGCTTAAAATGATATGGTCTAAGTTGACCTACATCCAATTGATTTATCGTACGTGCCCCAAAATTGGGTAAAATGTAGCATTGTTTATATATAGCTATATGATCCTTAACGCATGCTAATTAAAGTCTAATAGTGGACTTCATCGTTCAGTAATTATAAATACTAGTTATTAACGTCGATGTGTATATATTTCATCCAAAATTAATAATTTTTAAAATTATTATAAACAAACAAACTCAATGATAGAGATAAAGAAATAATTAAATAAGATAAAAATATAACAGGAGAACTTGTCTTGTAGCAGTTGGATTCCTGGATTATTAATATTGCTGCGAAAGAAAGAAAAATGCATAGATAATTATTTTGTATGAAATTCTTGACAGAGATATGAGTTGATGAATATTATTAGTGTATGGAAAGATGAGTGAGGCAGCAAGTAACTACTTGTGGTAGTTTTTGTATTTGAAAAAAATAATAATAAATTTGCTAGTGGTTGTGTGTGAACATGAGAGCTGCAGTTTTTTTTAAAAAAAAGAATAATTTAAAATATTTAAAAAGAGTCTATATTTGTTTAGAGACCATCAAATTAATTGAATCTCGCCCTTTATATATGGTGGGATATATAAATAAATTCCAAGTACTATATATAATCTCCAACAAAAGGCAGTAGCTGATCAATTAACTGTGTATTTCAGCCAAATCAATCAACAATAAATGTTTGAAGCACTATATTACATCTGATTACATGTCATGTGGCCGATTTTTATTAAGAATCATTTCTTGTATCCGTCAAAGCATGTTTTAATACTCGGAGTCCGGAATCTAATCCTTAGATAGTTGTTTTTTTTTTTTTTTTTTTTTATGAAATGAAAGTGAATAAAATTTCTGAATTTTGCTGGATGGTTATTCCCCTCTCGAAACATGGGAAAATTAAATATGGCAAAATCTAGAAGTCAACACCAAACACCCTTTTGCCGGGCGTATAAGAATCACTTCCTTGAAAGAACTTCTTGGTTGCCATAGAATAGAATATATCCAGATATCAATTGAAGGAATTTATGGGTCTAGATTATATACTGACGTCTGATGTTTCTTTCTTTTTGTTTCCCTCCAACATCTGTCCCAACTTTTCCTTTTCCTTTTATTTATTTAATTTCTTCCAGTCAAAAATGAAAGCTAAAGCAACAAAAAAATCCATTATAAATTAGACACACTAATAAAATTTATTGTACAATTCCATAGATAGCAAGAGAGATGCAAACTTTGAGGTAATGGAACCAGATTCTTTTACAAGACGAAAGGGACGAGACCACAGCTAGGCAAATCCAACATGAAATTCTCTCCATCTAATGGTAACTCTTTAAAGAATATGGTTTCTATTACAAAATCAAAATTAATTGATAATGTATGAAATATTTTATAAAGTGTTTATTAACTAATTCAGAATGTCTTTACTAACTAATGTGAAATATTTTATAATAATAATTCATGAAAAATATATTGTTTATATTCCTATCATGGTTAATTTTCTAATTTTTTTTTTTTTTTTGGGGCAGTTTGCACAATTCTTCAACTTCTGTCTCCCTTACTTTCTATACTTTTTCTCTTCCTTGAGGATTAAGGGTTATGGCTAAGATTATTATTTGTTTTTAATTTGCTAATGTCTAAGCTTCTTGCTTAGATACTACGTTATTGTTGTTCCTTCATTATCTTATCTTCTAGTTTTGTGCGAAATCACTCTGTTCACATCAATAATACGCTTGAGATTTTTATAGTACTATGTTGTTTCATCGCACCTTGTTATATCATAATAAATGCCACTAGGTAATTTATTGCAATCATAAATTAATCCACAAAAGCTATGCAACGAGAAAAACAACTTTCAACAATGTTGTTAAACTTATAAAAATATGGAAATTTTCGACAGATACCATACAAGTAAAGCAATTGCAATTCACGAGCTAATAACACAAGAAACTAAAGGAAGATTGATGAAACATAAAATTCTTATTAAAGATCAAAGTTACATAGCACTAGGATTAGCTAAGTTAATTAACCCATCTTAAATTAAGCAGATAATCTAGACCTAAACCATAGCTAAAATCCCATAGCATTCCCAATTGAATGACAACCAAAATAGAAATTACCAACACCGCCAATTAAAAAGACCTATGTAAGCTTAAAAAAACATAGTACTATTATTACTCCTAGTTTTCATAAGCTGAGGAGCCAAATCAAGCCGACCCCACCACCGCGCCACCACCAACAACCACCACCTCTTCCGCCGCCTCCTTCCAGCAGTGCAAAACAGATTTGGGGGTCCCCACCTTGCACTCTTCTGTCACCCCAGCAGCAGCAAAGCACCGGTAGAACACACAACCGCCACCTGGCAACTCTTGCTTCACTCCAGTCTCACACGTGTACCCCTCCACGCAGGTCACCACCCCAAAACTCCAAGTGGTCCCCACAACTGTCACCACCTCCGAAGCACGTGACAGCAACACTAAACTCGAGTGGCTCAAAACATTTCAGCACCCTTTTAACCAATGCCTCCAACCCACCTAAATTATCCGACCCGAAATCCAAACCCATGGATTCATAGCTGGCGTAACTGAATCCATCCTCTGGAGTCACGTGCACCGTAGAATAAGCTGAGCCCTCAATCCCATTCATGGAGTACCCACATGGTTCAAACTCATAGTCGCAGATCACGTGACCTGGAATTATGTCAGAAATTCCGGACACTTTTGTCATTTCACAATATCGTCCCCCGTCCGACTTTTTGAAAAACACGGCGGCTTTTTCCCGGTCCAAGCCCATCATGCACATCTCCAAAGTGATCTGGGGCTTCTGATCGCCAGGTCTCGGTGGGGCCAGCTGTGCCACGTAGACATGCCAGTTTCGATTCGGGAAGGCCGGGTCGGCGAGGACGTAAGCAGCCCCGTTCTTGAAATATGTGTTCAAGAAGGCCACCTCTTCAGAAAAGCTGCGGTGAGGGGCAAGTTGGGCATTTTGAAAAATGAAGGTCCCACGTGAGTACCTAACCGAGTTGACACCGAGTGAGAGCGACTCGGCGAGTTTCAGGATTTGTGGGATGGACAGAAGCAGTTTGGTGGTCCCACATGTTTTGAGGATAATTTTGAAAGGGTAAACAAACAAACTCGACTCGGACAGCACGTACGAGTCGAACTCAGCATTGGACAGCTGCGAAACAATAGTGCAAGCTGCGGGTTCGAGAATGGAGTCGAGTTGGGACCGAGTCAAGGCCCGAAGGCCCAGTCCATTTGGATCCCAAAACATGGGTGCCTCCGAAAATGTGATTTCTAGGCGTTTCTCAAACCCTTCGAAACCAATAGCAGACACGGCCATTTTGAGAATACTCTACTACAAAACCAAGGGCCGAAATGCAAATAACAGAAATTTTTACGAGGATTTTCCTATAGAGAAATTAGCAAACTTGATAGTAATAGTAGCTAAAAAGGAGGGCTAGAAAATAAATTTTAAAAAAAAAAAGGGGGAATTTTTATTTTTCTACTCTACTAAAGCGTCCATTGTCTAGCGAGCGTAAAGGGTATCAGGATGGCTGTCTCACGCACTGCAATAAATCAAAGAAAAAAACAATTTTACAGACAATTTATATAGGTAAATTAAAATATTGAAAAATTATGTGATCCTATTATATGTCATGTCTCATATTTTGATATTCGTACCATATAAACATAAAGGTATAATAGCTAATCATAAATTTCCTCTAAAACATCATAAAATATTACTAATTAATTTTGGTACATACGTTGGAGTAAGCAGCAGATCGGAATTTTTCGATGCCACCATGGGGACGAACGTCTTCAATGTTGTAATACAGAGGGGCTTCGTATTGGTTTCTACTACTACTACTAGACTTTTTCTTGTTACCACCTTTGGTCTCCATTACAACATCAACCCTTCTCTGCGATAAAATCAAAAATTAAATCAATTAATGATTTTTGACATTCATGTGAGAATTAAAAGGATACGTAGGTCTAATACCATTAATCAAGAATCCTTGAATCTAATTAGCGCTAGAGAATATTCATAATTTTTTATCTAATCAAGAATCAAGCAATCCACCTATTTACATGGGGAAAACAAGGGATTAGGGGTACTTACGTTATAATTAATTTGGAGAATCAAACAAACGAGAAAAGTGAATGAAAACGCCTTGAATCGATCTCTTTTTTTGCTGTTCTTGGTGCTTATTGAGAGATATATAAGAAAATAACAAAACCAACTTGGAGAGAGAAAAGAAAGAAGAGATTAGGAGGCTGTATCGATCGGTGTGAGTGCGGGGATTGAATGGATGCGAAAGTATTTATAGCAAGATGGATGGTAGATAGGTCGCTCAGAAAAAGCCTTAGGATTAGGACTGCTGGTTTTCTTTTTTTTTCTTTTCTGGGTTAATTGGATTTGTTGATTATTGGTATTAGTGATGGGCGTGATCTTTGGAATATTTTATATGGGATGAAAAAAACAAAAGCAGAGAAGAGGTGATAGCTGGGAAGGTTGCTTCTCTCGATTAGGGTAACGCATCTCAAGGGTTTAGGGCGAAAGCGGACCGGGTTCATAATTAGGTTGATGAATCAGGATTACAGTAATTATTTGAAGTTCTTGATCTAAAATTACCCTTATGATCTCAGAAAAAAAAAAAAAAAAAATCTCTCTTTCTAGATATTAGACCAATGGCAACTATCATAAATACATTCAAAAAAAATTTCAATGTTACATGTCTTTTAATTCAATTTCATCTCAACTTAAACTAAAATAATATATTTCTCAATACTGATGTAAGAGAATTTAACTAACAATAATATTTACTAATAAAAATTTATCATTAACAACATTATAAGTTTTTATTTATTTATTTATTTCTTTATGTTACTAGCCACGTGTTGTATTTATGGACTCCAAAAATTTCTGAACCTAGGCAAGTTCGTGGGATTTATTTTCTCAAAGGCACACCTTATTTAATTTGGAATTTTTCAACGGAAATAAGGACTATAATTTTGTTTGTTTAACCTATACTTTTATAGGACACTTCATTAATATTGTCTCTTTTTTTTAAATGCGAAAATTATATAAGTGAAACATGACTTAAGAGGTGTATATAACTCTATTAACAGCTAAAACAAATGGATACATTAATTGATTTTGTATTTTAGGTTAAAAAAAAAAAGTATGGGTACCACTGAATACATTAATTTATATGCAAAATTTCAAGAAAAAATTTCACTTAATATTTGTTGAATTTGCACAAGCTTAATGACGCTTACTTTCTATTTATATCTCTTTTATTGCTCTCATTTCATACACAAAATAAAATTACGCACGCACATACTCTCTCTGCTACGCGTACAAATATACATGCACACATTTTTCCCTCTTTTCACACATACTTACACATATTATCTCATTACACATATTATCTCACAACAAGAAATACGAAAAAAATACATTACTTATCATATTTGTGTAACGCATACACACATAAACAATCTATAATCTCTCCGGTACACATACAAAAACTCTCACACGCATGCACATACTTTCTATCTCATCTTTCCATCACACATTTTCATACACTGTATGTTCTTTCTCTCGTTTTTCACATACCATATATTTTTTATATTAAACTATAAAATAAATGAGAGAATATATTGTTAATTCAATGCTCTTCAGTTAATTATTATATAGATATTACTTTATCAATGTACTAATATAATATATTGAGTACTTCAATTTCAAGCTTCATATTTCAATTTTATCAAATGGAGAATGTACATGGGTAATGTATTATATAATAGCAAATTTTAATACACATTTAAATGTATTATAAGTTCAGTGAACGTTTTCTTGCATTTCTTTAGTTCATTTTAGGATGATCTAATCATCCAATGTGCCCCTTGTCTTCTTTTTTGATGCAATATTCGTAGTTTGATCAGTTGATCACATCCTGAAAATTTTGAAGTATGTTATTGAGCTCTATAGTTCTTTTTTTTTCTTTTTTTTTTTAAATTGAGCTCTATAAATTAATTACCATAGTGAAGCGCTTACAATTTTAAACAACAATTTAGCATCTTCCATGTGATTTGACTGCAAAACTAAGATGATCATCAACTTAGCAAAATGTCTTATACATATGTCACAACTTACCCGTAAAGACAATAAGTTAGCCAACAAGTGCATTGATTCACTATGCATACTCGTCCTTCCTTTCATTTTAGAAAATAATTTATAAAATCATAAACTCAACATTGCTTTCTAAAATTACTTTATATGTTAAGATTCTATTAAATCATTAATTTTTCAATTTTAAATACTTGATGAGATTTCATTCTTTACTTTTTATAATTTAATAATATTTTAGTAATTCTATCATTTTGTATAAATGTATTCTTTCATTTTTCTTTTGATAATTGCAATGCATATTCATCCTTCATTTAAAGGGCACTATATGAACGAATAGTCAAAACATAAACGACATGTTAGCATAAAAAATATGCAATGGAAGATAAATTTATTCAACACATAAAAATATGTGGGAGAAAATAAGGAGTTACAAAATAACGCACATCGGACTCTCATATTGAGACCCGCATAAACCCACGGCATAATAACCTTACCATTAGGCTAGAATCTCTCTATTCTAGACTCTCTCAACTCAACTCTTCTCACCTACATAAACTAAACAAACCCTCTATTTATAGGGTAACAAATTTAACTACCAAGAAACCTAAAAACCTAATTAGAATAGGAAATAACAACTCTAAACATAATTGTATTAGGAAATTCAATTACTTAAATAACTAAATTACCAAAACCTAACAATAACATATTTCCTAATTGATATGGAGTTTGGTTTAATTATGCCATCAATGCCTCCCTTAAACCAAACTCTCCAAACTCTCCATGAGGATAGATCCACACCATGCACGATCAAGATGATCAAAAATTTCCATGCAATTTTTTTCTCTACCACAATTTGGCATCGTCAATTTGATTTAATCTTCATCTTCAAAGTTTTTCAAATGATCCACGTATCTGAATTGAGAAATCTTCATCGTACACTTTTCTTCAATTTATCAACTTCCATGAATTTCATGATAACTAGTATCAAAATTCTCAATTTTTGTAAATCAATCACAATCTACTTGGTAAGATTTTTTTCCTCTTTCACTGCTCAACACCAATAAAAACAATCACGACAAGATCCCTCTTTTTAGATCTCTGTCCAATTAGGGCCAATTTCGTTACACCCTAGTTGTCAAACAAGTACTCCAAGACCAACTTCTCTTGTGGTCCGAATTTTTTGACGTTCGAGTATTCCAACAAAAAACTTTTTTTTCAATTTTCGACAAATATCAGAGGATCAAACTCTTGAACCTAGTGCTCTGATACCACTTGTTAGCATAAAAAATACGCAGTGGAAGATAAATTTATTCAATACATAAAAATATGTGGGAGAAGATGAGGAGTTATAAATGATAACGCACATCAGACTCTCATATTGAGACTCGCATAAACCCACGGCATAATAGCCTTACCATTAGGCTAGAACCTCTCTATTCTAGACTCTCTCATATCAACTCTTCTCACTTGCATAAACTAAACAAACCCTCTATTTATAGGATAACAAATTTAACTACCAAGAAACCTAGAAATCTAATTAGAATAAGAAATAACAACTCTAAATATAATTGTATTAGGAAACTCAATTACTTAAATAGCTATATTACCAAAATTTAATAATAACATATTTTTTAATTGATATGAAATTTGGTTTAATTATGCCATCACGACAGAGACACGGATTGACTTGCTTTTTGTTTCTTCAGTAAATTGTACCAACACGTATAAAGGTCAACAATTAACAGCCAACTAAATTTGGGCGATTGTTTGGAAGTTCATTTAACGTTTTCCTCTAAAAAAAAAAACTATAAATTTCCCATTAGAGTTTTGCAAAACGATAATGTTACTATAAGTTTCTTAATAATTAAGAGTGAGACGAGGAAGTTCAATTGAGTGGTAAAATACTTCTTTTATAACTTATCAGTTATAGATTAAGATCTAAAGGACAGTTGCAAACGACTGGGGCGGGGTGGTAGCCACCCTCAAGAATCCTATAATTCCTCTAAAAACTTATATAATTTGAATAAAATATTTAATAGAATATTATATTTGCCCCTTCCCCCTACCAAAATTATTTGGACTTTCTTTTTAGTAGTCAATTTTTTCATGTATTTAAGCTCCATTTTTATTATTTTGTTGGGCATTAAAAGTAATTAATATTTTTAGTATTTGGGTAAATGCACTTTACTAATCCCATAATTCTTTTTTTTTTTCCAATCCACTAATTCTTAGGATAAACATTGCCATTTTGCATTATTACAAATTTTTACTTTGTAGTGCACCTTTTTTTCTAAATTTTTTTTTTATTAGGATTTTGCTCTCAAATATTCTTTTAAAGATTCAGTTTACTATTGTCTTGCACTTCAATTATAATCATTTAAGTTAATATTTATTACTCTTCTTTTATTTCATTTAAAAATCAATGGCCTAATTAAGTACTATTAATTTACCTCATTTATTTGTGAAAAAAATTTAACATATTCATTTGATTTAATCAGTGGTTAACTATTCCATTTTAATTGTTTTATTTGTCATTGTTGTCAACATTTATAATTCAACAATGCCGAAGAGGTCTTAGTCTAACGGTAAAAACAACCAATGTGAAGACCCAAGCAATAAGAGGTTTTGACTTTTAGTTTCACCAGTGTGATTTTAGTCTAACATTATATTAGTATTTATCTCATTATTTGTAGGTTAATCGTGATCTTATTGAGTATAATTGTTGATGTTGACATTCAACCCACAACTATAAGCTACTTATAAATTTGTAATCCTATCAAAAAGGAAATTCAATCGTTATTATTTTTTCTCATGTCCAAGTATTCTAAAAAAAATCTTGAAATTTCATGGAGTATGTAAATTGATTTGTGATTCTTTTTTTTTTTTTTTCCTATGATATTAGTTGGATTATGAAACGTCATGCTAACACTAAATTTTTATTTTTTTTAACTAATTTTATTTCAATATATATATATTATTGTCCCAAAATGAGGCCTTAGTGCAAAATTAAACTTTAATATCATGTGATTTGAAGGTCAAGAGTTTGAATAATGAAAACGGACTCTTGCAAAAAATATAATGTACTATTGCATACTATAAATAAAGTGATCCAACCAATCTCGAATAAGTGTATTTATACAAAATGATAAATAAAAAGTGATAGATTAAAGTCACTAATATATCATTAGAACCAGAAAAAAAAAGAAAGAAAAAAGAAAGCAATCCAGCCAAGAATTTAAAATCAAAATATCGTGATTTGATAAGATTTTACCAAATATAATCGTTTTAGAAAGTTACTATAAATTTATAACTTTGTAAATAATTTTTCATCTCAAATATTACAAATAAAAACTTTATAAACTATACTTTTTTATATTCTATTTTCACCTCTGTAAAATAATATCTCTGCGTTCACTCCTATTAAGGGTTAAAAAAAGAGATTATTTTTAAATAATTAATTAAGAGTGACATTGTGGATGGTATCATTTGTCTTTCCTTTTCCCCTCCTTTCCTGGAAACAATCTCATTCTCATGATAAGGGGACATCTATGCTTTTCGTACGTGGCAATGAATCATATTTATAACGGGGCTTTGTTTCCTTGTAAATGTAACAAACCAGTCCATTTTCCTTTCCTTTTATTGGTTTCTTTTACCAAGTGCATAGTAGATTACCTGAAGAAGTATATTAATTTAAACATATCTTCACTTACCACATTTGCCAAAATTCTTCAAAATATCCTCTTTTAAGTATATTAACATCCTTAAGTGCCTAAAAGCCAATTAAGCAACAAAAGATTGTGTTTTTTACAACTTAATAACTACTTATCTTTAATTTGTAATGGCGAACACTAACCAACTATAATGAGAGAAAAAGTGTAAAAAGAGTTAATGGAAATGGAGCAGAGTTTTAAATATGCAGAAATATTCGATAGTAGTTAACATTAAAACATTCACATAAAATAATACAGTTGAACTTAACATTAAAAAATTCACAAATTCTAAAATTTTATTTGTGTGTCGTATTATTATACTTTAAATATTTATATAATATAATATTACGTATGATAAATATTTATACAATATAAATTTTAAAATATAATTTTATTATACTGATCGAACCATAAAATTCTCCATAAATATTTATATTAAATAATAGCAGTTACATTTTCATAAAATTTATTGAGACTTGAATATCATCTCTTATAACTGCTATGCATTTACTACCAGAATTTACATGCAAAATCTGAAGAGTATCACCTTCATAATGGAGATGACTATGCAAAGCAAATGAAACTCCTGTAGGGAACGATGATCAGTAAATTTTATCTTGGGAGGTGTTTAATTTATAAGTACGATATGAATAAATAAAAATTAAAATTAATAATATTCTATAGATATTATTTAATTAATTATTATAAAAATTATTTTATAAAATAAAAATATTAAAAAATATTTATTTTTATTTTACACTTGTCATTTGAGTTTTAAATTAATTTATTAGATTAAATAAATAAGAATCAATAATAAAATTTATAATTTCTATTTCGATTCTGATTTTTGAATGCAATCAATTGTCTCCTTAATTTCCAATTGAAAGAAAAGGCAAGGTTTGAGAAGGACATATTTGGCTCAATAACTACTCTGTGCCATGAAATTTAAGATTTACATCCATTCTTATATACAAATCTGAAGAGTATCTCCTTCATAATGAAGATGGCTGTGCAAAGAAAATAAAACTCTCGTCGGGAATGATGATCAGTAAATGTTACCTTCCCCAACGAAATAAAAAGCAAGGATTGAGAAGGACATATATGACTTTGTAACCACTCACTGCCATGAAATTTAAGACATGCTGCTGTCATTTAAGTTCTTCTATTTACCTTTAAAAAATTAGAAATTTTAAAAATTCTTTTAGAAATTAAAATCATTCATAATCCCCATCATGTTTTATAAAAATGTCTACTAAAAAATCAAAAGAAAATAATAAAATTTAACCTTTTGATTAAGTAATTTTATTTTTATCAAAATTTAAAAATTTCTACGTCATAAAATGTGATCCATAATTCAACAGCAAAATTCTTTCAAATAAATTAAATTTGAATGTGATGATTTACTGAATAAAATAAAATAAATAATATGTTATATTATTTTTTTAAATTTTAATTATTTAAACATAAATAAATAAATAAATAATGGAAAGGATCTGAATCCACTTTGTTCAACGTTCATACCAATTTTCAGGGAACATGTTGCTTCATCATGCAGAGAAACTCCGACATGTCTAGGACCAGGTCCACGGTATTGTGCGTAGACATCTTGTTCTAGAAGTTGTCAAGTCACTTTCAAGGATTACGTGATAGCTATCCACATCGTTCTAAACGAGAATGTTCCGTTTTATCTCCATAACTAATACTGTATATTAGCTAGGTTACTCCGAACATAGCCCATTTGGTCCGGAAAATAGTGAGTTGAACCTTGTGAGGGAATTAAGGTTGGGCTTAAAAGTTTGATCCGATTTTATTATGAGTTGAGTGCGACGTCACATAAACTTAACTCACTTAAACATCTGCTCATATAATGTGTATGTGTACTTTTTTTTTTTTAAGAATATAAAACATGAAATATATAACGTATATTGTGTATTAAATATTTATTATATAATGGCTACGTTATATAATTTTTGTACACATTAAGTGATATAGGTCAAATAAAGTTACGTAGGTTAGGAATATATAGATTTTTTCTATTTTTAGAGGTGAGATGTCATGAGTTTAAGCTGACCCGATTTTAACTCGAACTTCACTTAATTTTGTAAGATAAACATGAACATCATAAATGTGAATTTTTATGAACTTGGTGTGAGCTCTATCATTTTAAACTGTGTTAAGTTCCGAACGTATTATGGTAAAACTCGATTCACATGATCTAATTGACAGCCCTATCAATAGCCTCAATGATTGGATATCTTTAGTTTTTTCCTTAGCATCAATATCGGCTTCACAAAACCAGAAGAAGAAGAATTTAAAAAAAAAAAAAAAAGAACTCCAGTACAAATAATGTAGGGAGATTCTTGTATGAATTATATCATAGGTCACTTGATTCATATTTTTTCACGTTATTTTATAAATGATGTGTGATGATATGAAGAAATTTAAACCAACAATCTGTGAGACACAAAATTTTTCCATTCGTGGGAGCATATAATCTTATCCACTATGCAATCCCAGTCAGAATTGTGTCAAATGTGCCTGGGTTTTGGAGTTGCGGATTGGGGTGGGTAACGATCATACAGACGAGGCCAACACTAGTGAGACCAAAACAACAAATTCAGATCGCATCTTTTTGCGGTACATAGGTGCTAAACTATTCATAAATGGCAAAAATAAAACTCTTTTCTACTGTCTTTGATGTACAAAATTTGATCAGAAAAGCTAATAATTGGACTACTTTAATCTGTAGCTTGTATATTATTAGCTCCTAGTTGCTAAAATCATTGATGCTGTATGACTTTATTCTAATCATTTAATTTGTCTTATTTACCTGCCAGTCAATGTCTTAGGATGCTCCCATTAAAATACTCAGGTTCTTTAGTGGTACATAATCTCATTATTAAGGTTGACAACTAGCAACTATGTAATTAATTAGTCCCTGAAATTTTAATTGTCAGTGCATCATGGCTTTTGCTTTTGGTTCGACTCCTGTATTGCATATTTGAGGTTATACTTTATGTTACATTATTTGATAAAAAAATATTTATTTTTCAAAAAACAATGTATCTACTATAATATTGGGGTTTACGACCCCTAATTACTAAAATCCCGAACTCAAAAGATTTAGGAAAGATACAAAATTATTTGCAATTTCAATTTTAAAAATATATATGTGTGTGCAAGAGATCGTATTACCCAAAACGTGACGATACTACAAAATATGTTAAAAAAAAAAAAAAAATTACTCGAAAGTCGAGCATCCTTCTAGTGATAGTTCGAACTTCAACGAAACACAAGAAAGAGAAAAAAGGAACAAACTTTTCATCTGGTAGCTACCATTGATTTTTCAAGTTTATCTCAATTTTAGATTATCGCAATGATCTCTAATTACCAAGGGATATCTATTTCTTTATGGGATATCTATATTATAGACACTTATCATGCAAAATTTTCTTTATACAAGATGACTGCTGTTTTTGCTGCATGATCACTAGTTAAATCTTTTGATATCATGAATACACATAATGGATCTAAAGTACTCCTGAGAAGAGAAATTTTTTCAATGACAAGATAAATCAAGTCTAAGCTATTTATGGAGTATGATTACGATACTAACTTCTTCGTCAATGTAGTTAAA
This sequence comes from Cinchona pubescens, assembly GCA_025175665.1. Classification (NCBI taxonomy): domain Eukaryota; kingdom Viridiplantae; phylum Streptophyta; class Magnoliopsida; order Gentianales; family Rubiaceae; genus Cinchona; species Cinchona pubescens. The sequence goes on along the minus strand of JANKKI010000239.1, from coordinate 254,167 downwards.
GCATTCTTAATAAGGCAACAGAAGTAGTTTAAACAAAATTTCTCCATAAGCATTTGAAAGAAATTTTTTATTTTTATTATGTTTTTTTATTATTTGCATTTGAAAATTAGAATTGAAATCAGAAATGGAATCATATACTCCAATATCGATATAAATTTTTGTCATTCCCTTCTTGTTAAATTTGAAACCAAGTTTCATTACGTTAAGAGGGTGTTTAGTTAGAAGTAAAGAGGATGAGAAATTGGATTGATTTCCATACTTGTTGCTTGGTGTATGAGTATATAGAATGAAACTCAAAAATTCAACAACTCTCAATACCCAACTAAATTGGGAGGTTTTGGTGAATCCCAAACTTGATTCCGAAGTTAAATAAAACTCTTTCTATAAGAGTCATCCTCCCCTATCCCTTCTACCCCCACCCCCATGTCTTACCCCTATCCCTACAGCCCATCCTGGCTTCCCTACTAATTTCCCCTTCCAGCTGCTACTGCTCGTCCCTTTCCCATCCTGATTTCTTCCTCTTGGTCGATTTGATTTGCTCCTCTGATTTTTTTCAAAAAAAAAAAAAAAATCCTTGCTAATTTATTTATCTTGTGAAGAAGAAGAACAAAGGTAGATGAAGGAGTAATTTACTTTTCTTTCCCCGAACATTGAGGATCTGTTAGTTTGATGGGTTATTCTGCTCTCTGTTTCTTCATTAACCATCGATCATCATCGATCATTCTTGTTCCTGAATGCTTCTATTTTTCCAATATTCTTTGATCATAAACAAATATTCTTCCCACAACTAACGGATAAAAGGTTACTAATAATTAAGAAAATATCCTATTTGAATTTAGAAGGCATATTGAGGTTGTATCTTGTATGAATAAAAGTCGCTACTTGTGATAGTGGGTGGAGTTGAAGGAATAAGGAAAAAATGAAAATAAAATAAAAAATAGTAAAAATACAAAATTTAATATGATATTCATGCTTTAACAACTTTTACTGAGCACTAGTGATTTCAATGATACCTTTAATCAATACCCATACTGAATTTATGTCAATAATATCGATTCTAATTCTAATTCCAATGCACAAACCAAGCATCTCTTAACTCTGAATTAATTAATGTGAAATCTAAGTAACAAATAGAAATGAAATAATCATATTTTTTAATATTTTTATTCTCATAAAATAATTCTAATAATACTTTATCAAACAATATATACGAGTGTCATTACCCATGATTCTCATTCCTAATCTCATACGCATAAATCAAACACTCCTAATTTGAGGTAAACCAAGCTTTCAATAATTAGTAATGGAATATTATATATATATATACACACACTCGTGATGCTACTTTGTCGAAAATGTGAAGGATATGTTTAATGTGACAGATTCCTGTACGCCGGCAAAAATGTATTATTTTCGGTGCGCATGCTGCATATAACGTTCATAATATCCCTATTATATTATGCATGTATTAAAAAAAAAAAATTAAGAATCAACCTTTTCATGCGCTTCAGTGTAATTGGTATCTGAATGCATAATGCACTGTTAGCCACAAAGGAAAAGAATAAGTCCTCGTTCATTTATTCTCGTCTTTAATAATAGTGATGAATGAATATATGCTACCATGTCAAAGTTTTGATTCTTCATTCTCTTGTATACAACAACTAGAGATGTGCCTGTTTCTTAAATTTTGAATAGAAATTACTTAATTCTTCGGTGTATATTTATTGGCTGAAAAGGAAAGAATTTTAAAGAAAAAAAAATCAACATATTTTAAGCCTTTTATTTTGAAAATTTTTTTACTACTTACTCAGCATAGCGAAATGTGTATTTAAAATCGTTAAATAATTAAAAAATAACTAAACTCTCATATTTTTTTGTCATCTCAATAACTGTAATACTTATCTCGCATTACAAAATAAATAAGTAAAACTTTTTTTTTGTTTACTTTTACCAATATTTTAAATTATCATTCCACAAAGTTGTTGGCGGTGCCTCAACACAAATTTCCGTTCTGTCACACTCTCCGCCCCTCTACCTTTTCATTGTGTCTTTATGTTTTAGTATTGTTAAATTCAAATATTCAATTTTCTTGCTCTTTTTCTATTTTGTTATGCGCGGCGTAGCCTAGCCTCCCTACGCACAATGGAAATAACAAAATTATCTCGTCCCCAACATATGCTTAATTCCACTTTGCACATTCAGACGTGGTTATCATTTTTACTTAGCATGCAAACTTATCGTTTCAGCAAAGTTTTATGGTATGATCCACGAATTTTCCTAATTGTTAGTAGAGTCCATGAAATTAAATTTGGTGCACATATGTAACAATGAAGTTATGGAATTAATGAAACCAGTTGCTGAAATTAACAAAAATTTAGTACACATTCCACATGATGTGGTGGGTCATCATGTGCCTAGATTCTGTTGATTTCATTTCATTTATCATTTTCCAAAATTAAATCATCTAACACTTTGAGTGATTATTATTATATCCGACACTATTCGACTAATTAACGTAATGAACTAGTTTTTCTTTATCGGATTGGATCACTAATTTAAACCAAACAAGTTTGTGATTCTATTGACTTTTTTGGAAACTCAATAATTCAACCCAAGAGAACATGGAAGAGTCAAGAATGTTAGAATGATAAACAAAGATTGTAAGAGATAATGTTATGGATAAAATAATGTTCAAGTGTACAAGTATAATAACCCTATAAAAAACATAATATAAATATAATAGATCATACAATGAATTTAGATAATAATTAATAAGGTAATTATACAATTAATAAGGCAACAATATGATACAATGGATATAGACGCTACCACTAATGAATCTAGACATTAACACTTCCCCTCAAACTCAAGAAGGTTTCGGAGAAATCATCTTGAGGTTGTAAATGAGATTCTTGAAACGGTTTTGAAAATGTGTGTGAGAATGATCAACTCTCATAGAAGAATCACCGTGAAAAGGACAACACACAATTAAAGGGACTTTACCCGTGTAATAAAACACCATTTAAAGGAAACTCACTAAAGGTATTGAGAAACCCTAAAGGGATGAAAAGCATATCAACAATGCAGGCCATGAAAAGAACACTCGTGAAAGAGTATTTTAAATATTAAACCCTTGAAAGGGATTAAAAGAGGAACACCGTTGATTAGACACCTATAAAAGGGATTGAAAGCACTTATTGAACCCATGAAGGAATTGAAAGACACCCATGAAAGGAATAAATCAAAAACTCTGATACCATGTTAGAATGATAAAAAGAGATTGTAAGGGATGATGTTATTGATAAAACGATATTCAAGTGTACAAGTATAATAACCCTATAAAAGCATAATACAAATACAATAGACCATACAATGAATATGGACAGTATCCAATAAGGTAACTATACAACTAATAAAGCAATAATATGATACAATGAATATAGATACTAATACTACTGAATCTAGACATTAGCAAAGAAAATTTTAAAACCCTCAAATTTTTCTAAGTTTTGATTCTAGAACATTGTACATTGTAATAAGCAACTTTAATTACGCTAGGTTGTGTGCTTGCTATTGTTGGTAACAATATATATATTTTTTAGGGTTAAAACCACTTTAGATCCATAATGATTTGCAACCATTTATTACATTGCACATAAAATTAATTTTTTAATCACTTTATCTCCTAAACTTTTTGTTTATTGACACTTCACACTAAATTTTGATGTAGGCTATAAAAGGAGTAAAATATTCGTGAGTTCTATGTATGCGTTGTTAGTGTAATGTCAAAAGTCCAACTAATGTTATGATACATATTATAATAAAAAACTAAACATACGTGCATAGAACTCGCGAAAATTTTGTTACTTTTATAATTTCCGTCATAATTTGGTATGAAATATCAAAAAATAAAAACTTTAGGGAATAAAATGAACAAAAAATTATTTCAAGGTACAATGTGATAAATTGTGACAAGTTTAAAATGGGCAAATGGATTTAACCCCATTTTATTTTATTTTATTTTATTTTATTTTTGTATCTTCTTCTTCTCAGATTTCATTAATGAGTTAAGTCACTTCCTCTTTTAGTTCCCTAATAGAAGGGTATAATTTCTTTATTAAGGGTAACATGGTTTATTAAACTGTCCAAGTCTTTTTTAAAAATACAATTTCATTTTTCATGCATAAAATTCAAATTTTTGTTGAATGATAAGGAAAAAATAGTACTTATTTAAAAACTAATGTACTATTATGTAACCTAAAAACATAATAGAAATTGCTTTGATAATTAAATATCACTTTCAACACTATTTCGCTCCTAAATTTTAAAACAAACATTTTATAAGAAACTACATACACACAAATGTGATTGAAAGATAAAATGATATTATAACATAACCATCAAACTAAGATTAAAATAAACTATTATGATATAATTTTGATTAATCATATTTATAACAAATGTAAAACAATTTATGTTTGCCATTTGAGACAATGAAATGCTGTTTTATAAGACGCTTCTCTTATGTGTATAAGAGACATGGGTTTGAGTGATTAAATGATAAGGAAAGAGGTGAGACTTTTTTTTCCCCTTTCAAAGAAAAAAAAAAAGTTTGCCATTTGAAATCATTTTAGGATTNGTTAAATCTTATTGAATATATGTTTAATCTAATTGTATTAATCAAGTAGAAAGTTTATTTGTAATTTTTTTTTCTTTATATCAAATGTCGTATATTAAAAATATAAAATATTATTATTTCAACAAGTATAATTTTAATGACTTATCGGTTGAACCATCTCCTAATGATTGAATCAAATCAATAGACTATTGACCCCAACCCTTGCTAGTAGGGGTGTTCATTCGACCAGTGTTTGACTTTTCAACTTATTCGACATGACTTGTTTGACTTTCGACTTGAAAATCTCAAAGTCAAAACCGAGTCATATAAACCCAAAGTCGATTAAAGTCGAGTTGTTTCAATTCGACTTGTTCGACCTGTAAGTCGAACAAGTCGAATAAATCGAATATATAATCTTCTTTTATTCTATATTTTAATTCTAAAATTTAGTACAATATCCCACAAATTCTATATCATTCCACAAAAGTGTATTTAAATTTATCTGTGTACAACTTATTAATAAACTAAGACTTTTTTTTTTAATTATTCCAATTTTCACATTATCACCTTTATATTAATGTGTGTACAAAAATATAATTCATAATATATACACACACACACAAAAGTTACAAATTTTAATATATGAATGTGTATTAGTGTATATATTATATATAGATATTAAAATTGATTTACAAAATCCCAAATTCAAAACCACTTACCAAAATCAATTTATATAGAAAAATTTTATTAAATCGCCAACCCCTAGTAAGTTATATCCTATAAGTATATAGAAATATATATGATTACTTAACTCTATCTATACTAATAGTAAGTTAGTAATGTATTTAATATACTTGTTAATAGTAAAAATGTTATATTAATAAGTTATATAGTATAACTGTATAAGTACATAAATTAAATATTATGTAAAACACACTTTTGTTACAATTATAAGTTATACAAATATTAGTATATGAACATAAGAACATTTATGTATAAATATACTATACGTAGGTATTGCATTAAATACTTTCCTAGTATATATAATTACTTAACTCTAGTATCTAAGTGTATTAAAAGGAAATTAGTAATTCATTTAATTAGTTATTAAATCAAAAGTGTTATATTAATAAGTTGTACACTTACATTAATGTATAAGTATATAAATTTTACATAACACCTACAATTATACAAAGAAAAAATATTTAAGTATTAAGAAAAAAAATAATATTATCAGTTATTAACATATTTAATTATTAAAAATTAAGAATTCTGGCTAAAATATTTTATACACAAATACATTAATATATTATTATAATTATAAATACTCATACATGCATACATACATACATACACATATATATATATATATATATTTGTTCGACTTATTTGACCAGTATTTGATTGATAATTTAACTTGAAAGTTGAAATCAAAATCGAGTAGAGAAGCGTTTAATTAGTTTGATTTCGAATCAAAATCGAGTCAAAAGTCGAATAAGTCAAGGCAAATTTTTTTCGACTTGGCTTGAATCGATAATACTCGACTTGACTAATTTTGAACACCCCTACTTGCCAGGTCCTTTATGAGATTGGTGGTTCTATTTAGCATCTTGCTGTTAAGTGTTAGCCTCTAAGGTGCTTTTCTTGGCTGAACGTACGAATTGATCCTCGATGTTCCCATCACAATATCAGAATGTATTAATTTCTTGTCAAGTCCCTTCTACTTAAAATCTATGGAAAATACTACCATAGACCCGGTCTTGGGTCTCACTTGTAGATTTTGCGATCAAAATTAAATCTTATAAAATCTTACTTACATCAGCTAATGTAATAAATTTCATAACATTTAATTTACACCACAAAATTTACAAGTGGTGCCGTAAACTAAGTCTACCTAAGTATTTCCCAAAATCCATTAGTTCATGCCAACAAGTCATATTCTTTGTTTGTATTTTTTTTTTTTTTTTTGGTTGAATGACAGGCCATATTGAATATTCATCAGCACGAATAAATGTTTATCATGACATCGACAAAATTCAGTCAATACGGAAGTATGCATTATTGTTAATTTAAAGTGCACAATGTTTTACAATTCCAAGTAGTGGATGCACGGTGAGAATTAGTCTTGAAATATCTTGCCTTTTTTTTTTTTGTGTTTGGGTAAAATGTTGATTTAATTTTTGAAAATAGACTTCTATGAATAAGACGCTTTAATTGTGAACTATAGATTTTATGTTGAGTTATGTAAGGGAGAGAAAGCCAGTAGGGTCTCCCTCCTTCCCTCCTCCCTAAGATTTACATAATTTTTCTCCATAAAAATAAAAATTTCAACTAGATCTATTTAAAATTTAAGGAAATTTTACAATTCCATTGAGAGAACAATTATGTTAATTTTAAATATGTACAATACAAATTTTTAAAATACATAATATTGTATTGTACAAGTTTTTAAAGTACAATTAAATGGTTTAGCTGCGAGATTGTAGAATTTTCCTAAAATTTAAATTCTGCCCCTCAAAAGTTCATGGATGAATTAATCAACCCTTTAAAAAGTTCATGGATGAAAAAATCAACCCTCGAAAAATGAGCACCTACAAACGATGCCTCCTGGACTCTCAAGTTTCGAATCTGTTGGAAAAATTACACTACTAAAGATGGAAATACTACGAACAAAAACACACAAAAACACAAATGCACTTACAAATTAACTATAAAAGAAAGAGAGAGTTAGTTAGTGATAAAATCCGTTCGAAACACACTATGGTAGGCGCTTTCTTCAAAGTAGATTTCCGTCACTACTTTGGTTCAAATAGCAATGACGACGTCCTACTTCCAAGATATAACGAACCACACAAAGATCTTCTAATGTACACTCAAATAGAAGATCAAAAGAACTTTAAATCTCTCAACTGCTATTGTATGAATTTAGAATAAATATATAACAAAAGTTTGGAAGGAAGAGAATAATAAAACTTCAAGACTGGAATGTAGGAATATTGGAATAATAATCACTTTAGACTCTAGGGATTGGATATTTATAGAGAATGAAATAATGCTTAGCAATGTACCTTTTTCTAGTAGATATGCACTTTCATGAATCACCCAATGGATGTGTTCTTCTATTCATAAATAGACATGACATTCAAGAATAGACATAAATATTAGAAATGTATTTTCTCATTCATAAGTCATATGACTATTTATTAATAGTTACATTTCAATGGTAACATCCTAATAGATATGTCTTCTACATCAAAGAGATGTGTCTATTAATAATATTATATATATATATATATTATTTTTACGCAAAGGCATATTAAATATTGAATCACTTTAAATTAAATCCAACAATCCCACATGATTCAAAATTTAGATATACAAAAACAGTCTTTTATAATGCAATCGGTGAAGGTGTCTTATGGATTTGACCTCACTTAGTATGAGAAATTCCATTCGGAAGAACCATAGTGAACTTGTGTCTTGAACTAGGATCTCTAACCCGAACTTCAATTAATCTTACACATTATACGAGATTTTTTGTCGAGTTCATTAAAGGGGTCGACACATTAACGGCCTTGCGTTAGTATCTTGATTCTTGAGTACTCTAGAGAAAAGCCCAATTTCATAGGTTGCGGCCCTTACAACCACACTTAAATAGGTGAATTCTACAAGGATATGTGTAATGGAAGCATATTCTACATAGTTCGTTACGAATTCATTCAAAACATAAGCTCTTCCTTACCGCTATATTAAGTACCATAAAATCACGGTGGGACTAAAAATAAAGGTATGGTACTTCTTCAATTACTAAACAGCTTATTTTTACCACATTGAACCTTTGTTTTGGGATCTCCAGTCAGAAAGGTTGGGTTGCCACTATCAGTAATTTCTAATTTAGGAGCTTCAGTCCCATCCTTACTGAAAATTCTTTGACTTGCTTTTTAGCTAGTCCCTTAGTTAACGGATCCACAATGTTTCTTGAAGATGGAATATAATCCAACGCGATTACTCCATTTTTAATTAAACTCATAATAGTTTTCTGCCTTAAGCGCAGATGCCTCTTTTGCTAATCATTTGAATTCTTTTGTTTGCATTTTGCTACATCAGCTTGATTATCACAATGAAGGCAGACTATAGGATTTAGCTTTTCAAGAATGGGAATATCCATTAATAAATTCTTAAGCCATTCTACCTGTTATGCTGTAGCATCTAGTGCTATCATCTCGGATTCCATAGAGGATCGAGAAATACACGTTTGCTTAGGGGATTTCCACGCAACTACTGCTTCACCTAATGTGAAAACACATTTGGTAGTGGCTTTGGTCTCATCTGAATCGGAGATCCAATTCACATCGCTATAGCCTTTGAGAACCGCGGGATAACCCGAATAATGTATACCAAGTGATATGGTACTTTTTAAATATCTAAATATCCTTTCCAATGCAGTCCAATGACTCTTATTAGGATTACTTGTATATCTACTTAATCTTCTCACAGCCTGTGCTATATTAGGTCTTGTAGCATTTGTGAGATACATGAGAGTATCTATAATTTGGGAATATAATAATTGAGAAATTTACTGGTTTTCCCATATTTTTTCTTAGTCTCATATTGGAATCATAAGGAGTACTCACGGGTTTACAATCATACTTATTGAACTTTTTTTAATATTTTTTCAATAGAATGTGATTGTGTAATTGTAATACCCGTTGGATTTCATAAAATCTTAATTCCCAAAATAACATTAGCCTCTCCTAAATCTTTCATGTCAAAGTTATTTGACAAGAAATCTTTAGTTTTTTTAATAATTCTCATATTGCTACCAAAAATGAGAATATTATCTACATAAAGATATAATATAACACAACCAAAATTAGTTATTTTATTATAAACACATTTTTCAGAGTCATTAATTAGAAAACCATTTGATAAGATAACTTGATCAAATTTCTCATACCATTGCTTTTGGGCTTGTTCCAATCTATATAAAGATTTTACCTGTTTACAAACTTTATTCTCCTGTTCAGGTACGACAAGTTTCTCCGGTTGTTCCATGTATATTTCTTCTTCTAACTCACCATTAAGAAATTGCGGTTTTAACATCCATTTGATGGATTTCTAACTTATATATGGATGCCAAAGCCAAAAGGATTCGTATTGTCGTCAATTTTGCTTCTGGAGAATAGGTATCAAAATAGTCAAACCCTTCTTTTTGGGAATAACCTTTTGCAACTAGTCTTTCCTTGAACTTTTCTATAGACCTATCTAGCTTAAATTTCTTTTTAAATATCCACTTGCAGCCAATAGGTTTACACTCGTTGGGCAATTCAGTTAAGACCCAAGTCTTATTACTAATTAAAGTTTCTATTTCAGAATTTATTGCTTCTTTCCAAAATGTCGAATCTATAGATGGCATGTTCTCTGTGTATGTTTGAGGATCCTCTTCTATTAGATATGTATAAAAGTCATTTCCAAAATTTTTCTCTACTCTTGCTCTTTTACTTCGTCTAGGACCTTCCATATTGTTTTTTTCCTCTTCGTCATGCTCTACCAAAATTAGCGTGCAATTAGAATATTTATGTTTATTTATTGATTTATCTAATATTTTTTAATGGTAAAATATCCTCAAAAAATACAGCATCTCTTGATTCTGTGATAGTGTTTACATTTATATCAAGAATTTTGAATTTTATTACTAAAATCCTACAAGTAACACTATCTTGGGAATAACCCACAAGAACTCATCAATAGTTTTAAGACCCAGTTTCTTCCTTTTAATTTCTAAAATTTTTACTTTTGCCAAACACCCCACATTCTTAAATAATTTAAATTAGGTTTCCTTCCTTTCTATAATTCATATGGAGCTGTGTTTAACTTTTTATGAGGAACTCTATTTAGAATGTGACATGCAGACAAAAGTTCTTCATTCCATAAATTATTAGGAAGCCCAGAGCTTGATAGCACGCAATTTATCATATATAATAAAGTTCTATTTTTTCTCTCCGCTATACCATTTGATTGAGGTGTGTAAGGGGGAAACACTTTATGGATAATACCATTTTCATTATAGAAATTTGAAAATGTTGTCAAAAACATATTCTCCTCCCAAACTATCTGAACGAAGGATTTTTATTCTCTTTCCCTTTTGATTTTCTACTTCATTTTTGTATGAACATAGTCAAAGCCTCATCTTTTGTTCGAATAGGAAAAACATAGCAATATTTAGTAAAATCATCTATAAAAGTAATAAAGTATCTCTTACCATTCTTGGAATAAACTTGAATATCACAGACATTACTATGTATGAGATCTAAAATTGAAGAATTTCTAGTTAGAGATTTAAAAGACTTTATTGGTAATTTAGATTGCACACAAATTTCACATGTTTCATGCAAGTTTATGTTCGATTTAGGAATAACATCTAAATGCATCATTCTCTTAATAGATATATTATTAACATGCCCTAAACGACCATATCAAATATTAGGAGAATGCACAACATTATAAAGAGAATAACTACTATTACTTTTATTACTATTACAAATAACATTCGATACATTTAATTTGAAAATACTCTCAAGCACATAACATTTACCAATGAAAGATTCATATTCCTACTAAGTACAACTTTATTTAACTCAAATAATAATTTATATCCATCTCTAATAAAAAGAGAACCACTAATAAGATTTTTTCTAATATCGGGTACATGTTGCACCCTATAAAGAGACAAAGTTTTTCCCGAAATTAGTAATAAATCTATTATTCCTTCTCTCATCACTTGTACAACAGTAGCATTATCCATGTTTATGAATTTTTTGTCAAGGACCTGATATTGTGAGAACAAAAATCGGTCAGCACAAACATGAATATTTGCACCGGTATCAATCCACCAATCGGTAGATGCACATACTATATTGACCATAGGAATGAATGAAACAAGCCTTTCGTCAATCTCATTTGTTACAGTATTGACTTGAGAATCCAGTGTCTCGAATGCTTTTTTGCCTTTGTGATGTCGACAAACTCTGGCCATATGTCCAGGTTTTCCACAAACAAAACAACATCTCTTCTTTAGAAAAATTATCTTTTGAAAACTCTCTCTTCTTATAATTTAACCGAACTTTTTCCTTCAACAATATTTACTTTTTCCTCAAATTGAATGGACATTTTATCTTTATCTCTTTGTTTTTCTTCAATTTGAAGAGAAACAATCAAACTGTCCATGGTTGAAGTTTCACGTTTGTGTTTTAGGGATGAAACAAAAGATTTTCATTTTGGAGGAAGTTTTTCAAGTAAAGCACCCACATGAAATTTTTCACACACTTTAATATTTTTCTAATTTAATTCATGAATGAGATGTTGGAAAAAGTGTGCTTGTTCTACTACAGATTTATTATCATTCATTTTAAAATCTAAATATTTTTCAATAATATAGTTATTAAGTCCTTCATCTTCTTTACCATATTTCTTTTCTAGTGCATTCCACAATTCACATGAAGTTTTTGTAGTGCAATAAATATCGTAAAGATTGCTAGATAAAGTAGATAAAATACGACCATGACAAAGATAGTCCTTATCTATTTCATTTTCAGTTCCACTTTTGTCAGTTGAACTACAATCCATAATTTTTAATTTGAATGATCAATGGGATTTGAGATGACAGAAAAAAGTCCTAAGATTGTTAACCAATAACGCATTTGACTTTGCCATCTACGAAAATTTTGTCCAAAAAACTTTTCTGGTTTTGCAGAATTTTGTTCTTCTGAAGAAATCATCTTCTTCTTTTTTTTGAAAAAATAATTTTAATCTACTTTGAACTTGTTGGAAAAATTACACTACTAAAGATGGAAATACTACGAACAAAAACAAACAAAAACACAAATGCACTTACTAATTAACAATAAAAGAAAGAGAGAATTCATTAGTGATAAAACCCGTTCGAGGCATGCTATGGTAGGTGCTTTCTTCAAAGTAAATTTCTGCTGCTACCTTGATGCAAAGAGCAATGATGATGTCCTACTTCGAAGATACAATGAACCACACAAAAATCTTCTAATGTGCACTCAAATAGAAGATCAAAAGAACTTTAAATCTCTCAACTGCTCTTGTAGGAATTTAGAATAAATAATCTATTACAAAAGTTTGGAAGGAAGAGAAGAAAAAAACTTCAACATTGGAATGTAGGAATATTGGAATAATAATCACTTTAGACTCTAAAATTTGGATATTTATAGAGAATGAAATAATATCAATGTACATTTTCCTAGTAGACATGCACTTTCATGAATCACCCAATGGATGTGTTCTTCCATTTATGAATAGACATAAATATTAGATATGTGTTTTCTCATTTATAAGTCATATGACTATTTATTAATAGTTACGTTTCAATGATAACATTCTAATAGATATGTCTTCTACATCAAAGAGATATGTCTAGTAATAATATTATATATATATATAATATTATTTTTACGTAAAGGAACATTAAATATTGAATCACTTTAAATTAAATCCAACAGAATCCACCTCCGATTGTGCTAAGTTTTCAAATATATGAAATTGGAAAGTCGCTTTTGCCTTTTAGGACACAATTTCTCTGCTGTCTCTGCCAAAGTTGGTTAACTGTTTTTTTTTTTTTTTCCCAAAGCCAAAGTTGGTTGAGTATGAGTTAGTTTTTGCATAAAGAAATTAAATTTTCTGTTTTCCTTTTGACTACATCTGGCATATACTTACAAAAATAAAATAAAATAAAACATTATGGATTCTGTGATGAATATTTATTTAACACCTTGTTTCAAAAAAAAAAAAAAAGGAAAAATCTTCTTTGAAGAATTTTGAAGAATCTCCAGAATCCAGGTTCAGGAAATTATTTCGGCTGTGGAAGTGTTCTGTAGAGAGTGGGCTGGTAAATGTTTGAGAAACGGATATAGGCCCATACAGAAATAAATACTGGGTTAGTCCAACCTATTTAAATGTGGAAGAGAATGTGCCCGTGGATTGAAGGCCTTTCCTCCATGTAGAATCAACCCTCAAACGATGCACGATCTTGACGGTTCCACCTTTAACTGTAATCGTGGAACTAAGATTTCACATGGGCCCATAGGACGAACTTGCAGCCCACAGCAAAGAACCAGTCAACAGCTAATTGAAGATGGAGTTTGGACCTCGATGGATGACCAATGCCCTCGTGCATCCATACGTCCAAACATACATTAAATCGGGTCAAGGGATGTATATCCCCCTTGTGCACCAAGGGGCAAATACCAGCCCCCATCTGTGATCCACATCATGGCCCCCATATGTCCGGATGAACCAGATGTATGGATAATTGTTGCTAACGGTTTAATCAATGTTTTGAAAATCGAATCGAATTGTTAGTTCGACCAGTCAAATTGCGACCAAAAGAGTCATCGATTCGGTCAATTATATATTTAGACTATATAAAAACTCAAACAAAACCTATAAAAATTGTGAATCGGAAGAACATCAATTCAATCTATAGTTATTAGTTTTTAACTTTTAGATTATAAAAAAGATTTAAATAAAGAGAAAAATTTAAAAGAACCGTGAAACAAAATCCAAAACGACAAAACAGTTAATACATTAAAACTTAAACTATTAATTTTTTTCTTTTTGTCTCTTATAGATTCTATTATTATTTTTGTACAGGTTTGATTTTTTTCTTGTTGGAAATTTAATGAATATTTTTAGATAGTAGGATTAGAATTCTCAAAAAATAGTATTTCTCTTCTAATTTTTAAATTTTATTAATATATATTTTAAATCATTTTAAATTATACCACATTAAAAAAATTATTAAAATAAGGACATGTTAAATCTGACTGGTTCAACTGATCGGCCGTCAAATCAATACTTTCTCTGATTTTCAAAACATTGAGTTTAGTGTATGTCCGGTTGAGCAGGACATAAAGATGTACAAGAGGGACAAATCCTAGGCCCCATGTGTACACATGTGCGCCTGGGATTGGCCCCTTGTGCATCCATACATCCGGATGACTGTACTGCTAATAGCCCATTGATTTGTTATTTTTGTTCTTAATTAATAGGTTTTACGTTGCTTCTTAACTATGTAAGTAATTACATTTTATTCATCTAAATTTAAAAAAAAATACACTTTATCTCTCTTTCACATCATAATGTCATCCATTAACGATTTTAACTCACCAATAAAAAGTCAGATACTTGATTAAACTGTCCTTTAGCACTACTTTTTATTTTTCATCTATTTTATTCTTTATGTTTGATAGTTAAAAAAAATTCAGAAATAAATAATTTATAATAAAAAATAGATAAACTTTGTAAGTGTGAGTAAAAATGTGAGAAAACATTGAATCCAATTGTTTCTAACATTTCAATTTACACAAGTTTAACACAAACGTTAAAAGTATAAAATATTAAAAGACATAAAAAATCACAAAAATTTTGTGGAAATCAATTGTCTCACATGACCATTAAAGAAAAAATTTTAGTAGAAAATAAGCTCACTTTGATAGCGTACTACCACTATAGTTAAACACTCAAATTTGAAATATCCAAAAATTACGAAGAAATAATTTTACCAAAACAATTTGGATTATATTGAGATATATTAGAGTTTATTTTTGCTTATTTTAATAATTGTCACACTACTATAAAAAAATTAATATACATATATAAAAAATCAATATATAATACTAAGGCCATATCCGTCATTTAACAAGATTTTTTTGATGGTGTTAAAATTGACCATAATGGATGAACAGTGTCAGTAAGAGTTAAAGTGTCATTTTTTTAGTTTAATTTGGTAAAGTGTAAATACCCCTAGTTAAGGGTCAAAGTGTTATTAATCCTATTTAATAGAGTGTTGTTTTGCGAACAAGAAATAAAACACACTACATGAGAACAAGTACTCTTGTTTCTTTGGAATCATATTTTATGGAAGGGATAATTTCACATTCCTCCGTGGAGGGTTTGAAAATATTATAGAAACACCCCTCTAATTTCTATAATTATACACTTATTATAATACCCTAGACCTTAGAAAGGCCCAATAACTTTTGACCTTAAACTACTGAATGTTATATTTTAGTTCATCTTGATGTGGGACTTCACATTCACTCAGCAAGACAGGTCTTGCATCCTTACAAATCCCATACTGGACTATCCTCACTTGTGCAAGATAGAATAGTGTTCTATAGGTAGTTTGTACGACCTTTAGAAGTAGCTCTTGCCCTTAGAAAAATATAACACTTTACCTGGTATAGGCATTGCCATGAAAAGTTGCGGTACAATATCAGTAATTCAGTGTTATACCGTATAGAGATAAACGAGATTCGTTCTATTACAATTTGTAATACTCTGAACCCTGAGCTAGCACAATAACTTTTGATCCTAAATTACTGGATAATGTTATTAGTAACCATGATCCGGAATGTTGTTTATTAGTTCATCCACTTCAATCAAACTGACGTAGGACTTCACACTTACACATCCAGTTTTAATATTTTCAGAGGAAAAAAAAAAAGCCTTTTGCTTACCTAAGAATAAAACCAATGGTACGCTTTTGAGAATTTTCCAAAAATAAATAAATAAATAAAAGCCTTGGACAACAAAAAAAAAAAAGGCCCCCTTAGACACAATTATAACTCTTTAAGTTGGCAAAATCTTCCACAACCACCACTGCTCCACAGCCCTCTAAGAGTCTTAAACCCACGGAAACCTCCATATCTTGTTCACCAAGCTCAGTAACACATACTAATAGTCTAATACACGTAAATAATTTCCAGTTAAGACGATAACCATTACTATCACTACACAAATAATCTACAACAAAAAGTTTCAATATATACAAGGAATTGGATTAGACGAAGAGATGAAGAAAGGGGCAATAGGGTTTCTTTCTTTTTTTATTAATTTTTGTATTTTTTGCCTAAAGTTCCTTCCATAAATGAAATAACTATTTAGTGAAGGTTAGTATATATAGTCGTCTTATTAGGTTAAGGAGGTATGTGAAATTATTGAAACTATAATGCAGTTTTTGCAATTATACATATCTCAGGGTAGGAATGTGAAAATATTCCCTTTGTTGAAATACTACCCCTTTTATAAGTAGTTCTAATATCTCTAGTAATCCATAATTTACTTTGTTTGAGAACGATTTAGGTGATTTTTCTAAATCAATTTTATACTTAAAATATTAGGTTCAGGTGATTTGATGCTTCTATCCCTAGTTAACACTAATCAAATTAAAAAAAAAAAAACTTATATTTTGGGTGGCGGTGTCATTTGGAGACCAAATTAAATATAACTATTTAGTTGAGAGACTAATTAAGCTAAAATTTAAGTTGAATAACCATTTCGATTTTAATAAAACAATTGAAGGACTATTTAGGTGATTTTCCCAAATTACTTTAGGTTGTGTTTGGATCAATAGATTTAGGGAAAGATTTGAAATTCACCTATTTTTGCAAGGATTTGCAAGGCAAAAATGGATGAATTTTAAATCCACTCAAATTAAAAAGTATGAAATGAAGGATTGTAAATAAATTTTTAATTTGAGTAGATTTGAAATTCATTCATTTTGAGTTTACAAATATCTTCAAATGGGTACTTTTTAAATACTTCTCCAAATCTATCCATCCAAACACAATTAGTTCATTGTATTTCTAATTTTGACTAATTTGATCTTTCAACGTTTTGAAACATGCGCACAAAAAAAAAAAAAAAAAAGACCAACTTGTTTCTAGTTAATTGCACCCACTTAGTATGATATCATTTGGCAAATAGAGATACTTCTATTCCTGGGCTTCAACTAAGGCTACATGAAATCTCAGTATGGGGATTAAACAGTAGGGTTAACAATGAAATAATGTAATGCTAGACTTATTGATAAATCATACCGTAAACATGTGCCAATCAAACATATGATAAATACACGATCTGGCAATCAATGACACCCTTTCACGTTTTCAGTGGTCTATTGTGTAAACAAAATTTAGTGTAAACTATCCTATTCCTAGCACGAGTGTATTTTCACTACTAGTACATAATCTATCTACTGGATATTATTAAAGAAAGTTTCACACAAACCCTATGAATTAGACAAGTTATTAAAATCTAATTGTTTCTCGAAGTAAATTTTCTGGCACCAAGTTGAAAGATGTTAAAGCAAGTTTTACCGCAAAAACTTTGTTGTCTCACATTCTGTGTCATTTTATTGTCACATCACCTCATAATTTGTCAAAATTATTCTATTAAAATTATTTTACAAAATCTTGACAGTTACTTAAGTGGTATGACAGGAAATTGTAATATAAGATATGAGACAAAAGATCATCTACAAAGTTTTAAACTAATCGAGTCTTTTTTTTTTTTTCTTTTTTTTATACCCCACCTCGCCTCCTACTCTTTAGTGACTTGAAATCAAGTATAACCAATAGATCATATAAGAAATATTTTATTATCTAAAGTGTACTTTATTACAAATTTTACGGTAAACCTAGTTTTGTAGTAGACAAGTTATAAAATTAATTGTTTATGTGAGTTGTAAATCTTTTGGCAGCAAGTTTGACAAGCAAAGATGATCCAAAAAATGACAAAAGCATAACATAGTCCAGAAAGTTTCCTATTAATAAATGGAGAGAAAATATCAACCAAAGGATACGAATATGGATTATGGAAGCGGTCCATCCAAAGGGAAAATTTATTATTAAAAAAAAAAAAAAAGACAGGAGGAGGAAAATAGGAAATAATAGAAAAAGGTTTAGAACCATTTGCTTTTGCTCACATTTCAACTGGCTTTTACCGCTTTACGTCGTTGGCTTTTGCCCCTAATTGGAGCAATTGAAGAACAAACACCCAACGTGGAAGAATCAATTCGAACGCATGGAAGAATAATTGCGCACTCCAACAAAGATTCGGATTTGGCAATTCCCCATAAACATACTTTTTGTTCACTATCTTGTACAAATATTTCTTCTTTAAATATACATAATAAAGTAAGCTATAATATATTAAGGCAAATCACTATTAACAGTTTGTATGCTTAATAAAATATATATATATATATATATATGTGTGTGTGTGTGTGTGTGTGAAAGCCTTTTCTCGCGTCTCCGCTCCTTTTATACCGAAAGTTTTTGTTATTTGGCAATGACGATTAATAAGGCCTTAAAGTGGCATGCATGGTGCACTAATGTTCTCGTTGGAATTTTTTTATTCCACCATTTGTATGTATGTTAATGCCTTTAGTTGAACATACTTGCCACCTCTTATTGGAAAAGACAAAAGGAATAAGCTCGTTAGTAATATTTGTCACAGGAGTACAGGACAAAATTATGCATTCCCATTTTTGATAGCTGCAAATATAGTCTATATAATTTTATTTCATGCTATCTATCCAGCCATATTTGTCACAATGGTTACAATTTGCATATATTAGATAACTATGCGACATACACTAATATTAGTATGGTTGTATATATTAACGAGACTTATCTTATCAAAAAAAAATATTAAATGAGACTTACACTTGAGAGCAACTTTTGAGTGCAAGAAAGTCCAAAATTTTGATAAAATTTAGTTTAATCATTGATTAACAATTAGGTAACCTAGTCAATAATTTGTGGGAGGTTTCTATTTATAATGGTTGACTCACTAATTGAGAATAGATGACCCCTCATTTTTGTAAAATAGTGGGCCATTAATTTAGAAGTTTTCATTGATTGTTGAGTAAATGATTTACTTTTAATTACTACCATAAATCTTATCGTAAATTTCTTCTCTCTAAGACTAAGAGTAAGTCGATCTATAAGAAATAAAACTAAATCCTACTTTGTTCCATCAAAATTATAACATTTTTGATAGTTTGTTTCCTTTTTTATTTTCACAATTAATTTCATGTGATTGTTATTAATTCTTATAAAGTCTATTGCATAACCATATCATACACTTGTACAAGGATAAGCCACATTTCTTCTATTGGGGTCATGGTAGATTTAGATTGTCCTATATTAGTTTGAGAGGAATTAAAATAAAGAGCGTTTTATATATAGTTTGGACTTAAAACTAATGGTTTAAACTTTAGGTCAAGATTGAGTTCTAACTTATGTACTGGGACTCTTTTGATAAGGTTTCTCATAGTTTTTTCTCCCTAACAGTGGTATCAGAGTTTCAATTACTTGTTTATAAGTGACCGATGTCTTCTCGGTGTTGAACCAATAAATTGGGTCGTAATTATTCTTTTTTTAGTAAGAGACAGGTTCATGCTGGGTCAGGGAGTCAGGAGTTTGGCTCAGGGTCTAGTTTATGTGTCACTGGTGTTTAAGAAGAGTGGATCCATTGAACTATGAACCAGAACTTTGTCCAGGGGTCAAATCAATTCACAACGAAAGTGTGGAATTCAAGAAAAGTGGATTCATGAGTTAGTTGATAATAAATTCAGACTTGCGTAGAGTATTAAGGTGAGTTTGATGAAAATCTTAGTTTAAATATGGGAGTATGGTTATTAAGGGAAGATTGTTGGGTTCATAGGTAAGTTTAAGTCAACGCACATTAATTTAAAAGAAAAATAAAAAACACTTAATATATAAATTGGACACAAAACCAATGACTTAAGTTTGTAAACTAAGATTGGATTGTAACTATTAGATTTCTTTTAATGTGCTCTCTCATAGTTTTTTCTCCCAAACATCTTCACTGTCTAATCTAACTAGACATGATACATTCGTCCACAATTACACAATGTGCTATGAATACAAGGTTTTAGGTCTGTAAAATTATCAATTAAGGGAAAATCAAATCACTTTGTTCTTGTCCACTAGCATTAGATCTTCATAACAGAAGGAAATAATTAAAATCATTGTCAAAATCTAGCTAGACCCATGGTCGTTGGAAAATAATTGAAGCTAGAAATATTGGCTCCAGTTAATTATATATCATTACTCGAATCATGAAACACGCACAGTTTAATTTGTTAATGGTGATGATTGATGAAGCTACTTTTCAAGTAAAATCTGCACCTTGCTCTTGCTTATAACATCGAAAAACAGACTATGTGTAAATAAATCTGCTGCTGGCCTTGAAGTGTGATATGGTATTAAACCAGCAAATAGGGCCAATACAAAATTTATGGTGACGATGATTAATTATTATCCACTTGTCTCTTGGTCAAGATTGTATAAGAGACAATTATATGGAAGTAAAAACTAGATACTAGACTATTTCCCTGGATTGTAGTTGTCCTACTGATTTTGGTCAAATTTATACCAATAATAGGGAAGTAAAAACTAGACACTAAACTATTTTCCCGGATTGTACTTACCCTAATGATTTTAGGGATAATTTCATAAACATGTGTCGAAATTTATGTTAATATCACTTGTCGCCTTTGAATTCTTAAAAATTTCATAAATCTCCCATAACTTTTGATTCATTATGACATGTTAGTGCAAGTTAAAAAAGAGATATTAAACAATTTATTTGGACAATTTTACCCTGTACTTTGACATATAATGGAAATGTATTATTTCATGTGTTCGTTCATTTTTATTTATTAGTTCTTTTCAAGTTTAATTTTTTTTTTTTCTGTTTAGAATTCTTGGTTTATTGTGGACCAAATAGTGATATTTTAAACGCCATATTTGAAATTAATTTAAAGAGTGTAATCCTCCCAAATTTTTATATAAAAATATTCATTACAAAATTCTCTAATTTGGAATGCTAAATTTGTGTTCAAATCCACCCAAATTAAAATTTAATATGCAAAGTATTATAAATACAACCATAAAATGTAGAATTAAAGTTCAATCTTATATTAACAAATAACTATTTGTTAACAAATTAGATTAATACAGAATTTCTTTTTTCAACTATCTAATTAATTAAATTAGATACTAAATTAACTAGTAGGTCAATAAAGGGTAAAATTGGAATTAAATTAGCTTTTCCATCATATATTTTAATTATTTAATATATATATAAATGTGTATATATATATATATATATATTGTAAATTGGGTTGCGTGTTACCACAAAGAGAACGATAGGGAAGGTTTGTAAAATTTTTGAAAGTTTAAGGGAGCCAAATAATATTAATATAAATTTCAGGGAGGTATCCAAAATTATTCTTGATTTTAACCTTATGTATGGCAGTTTTTCAAGATGTCATTCTTTCCAAGTTTCGGGTAGAAAATGATTATAAAATGACTCTATTTGGATGGTTTTTTTTTCGAATAATATTTTATAACTATTTCATATATGTTTTTTTATCACATTTTTGCTTAACAGGATCTGATATCCTCGAAAAAAATTATTAAGGTATTTTTTTTTTTAAATAACATTCCAATAATAATAGTTATGGAGCCTCTAAGACATTTTTTTTGGGCAAAAGAACAATAGTTATGAAAGAAGAATCAATCCTTTTTCAGAGTCATGAATTGAGCGAGTATTCCATTGGTTATCAACCTAGTTGACCAAATAGATATCACACAATCATCAACATGGAATATGGAATTGTACCAATTGGAGATTGGGGAGAATCTATATGCATGCCAAATTCTTTATATCCACAATCCCTAAAGGAGAAATTAAAAAAATATAAGTCAAAAACTAAAGGGATCAGATATGTGGATTTGAGCCCATAGAAAATGAACAACTACTAGCTGTATACAGAAAGAACCAAAGAACTAGTACTCCCATTAATTACCCAAAAGCATTAACAACAGCTGCAACATTAAATATTGGGATTTGGAGAAACAAAGCATTAAAGCAATGTCTAGTCTTATCTCAGATAGACTATGCGCTCAAAAGGAACAAAAAGAAATGGACTGGCCCCCAAAAAAAAATGCCCAAAACCATTTTCTTTTGCGTTTCTTGCAAAGCTGACGAGCTCTGATGTTTTGGCTACAACAAGCAAAATATTTCCGACTCAATTCAAAACAAGAGAGAGACAGATACAAAGAGGGTCAAAGGCCGAAGTGGCCTGCTCTGTTAGTGCTAGCAACAGACTAGTTTTGCAGTAGTAGCTGCTGAGGAATAGGATTCAGAAAAGAGTGTACTGTGTGTTGTGTGTGTGAGAGAAATTTTCTTCAGTGCATTAGCAAATGATATTGCCACAGCATAATTGAAGTGAAATTATCAGAATACCCTTCTCTATTGTGAAGGCAGAGTGGAAGTACAGGAATACTTAGATAATTTCACAGATTTTATTTTGGCAAATATCATTTGCCCCGTGCATTGCATTGCATCCTATCCTTCGCTGTCAATCTCAAATTCTGAGCTTCAAAACTCTCTGCTTTTTCTTCCGAATACTCCGTCACTGACATCCCGAAACACATCATCTCCTCCTCAGTTCTCCCCAGCTTTCTCTCTTTCTCTCCCTTAGGCACACAATGACACAGACTTCGGTAAAGAAAAAGGGAAAAAATAGAAAAGGGAACAAAACAGTTCATAGACTTTGTAGAAGTGTAGAATTCGCCCACCCAGACACCGAAACGAAAAGGTTAATTACACTTTGCTCCAATATACTATTAGGGAACTTGTATCATTTTAAAGGAAAATTCTCATGTACATCTGATTTTTTATTATATCTATAAATTTTATGATCATAATTAAATTTTAAATAATTTTACTTATATCAGTTGATTGTCTTTTTTAAAATTTAATCTAAAGTACAGGGTCTAAAGGTGGAAGTAAAGACTGAATTTACTTAAGTATTTATCCATTTTTAATAGGGTTAATTTACTTTATCTATTAAGTTATTTTTTAAGTATTTAAATTTTTGTACTAATAGTCAAATCTAACAGCTTTAGATTTTTCAACTCTAACAAATAACATTTTTATCCTCAAAAAATTATTGAATCATGTAAAAAAAAAAGAGAGAGAAAAAGAGAAAATGAATCAATAAAAATATGAAAAAAAGAAATAATGATATTTGTAAAAAAATAACATTTTATTTAAACAAAGATATAAGGATATTTTGTCATAGTCAACGGTAAAATTGAGTTAGATTTAACATAAGAATTTAAATATTTAAAAAAATAATGTTAAAAATTAAAATGATAACAATTCTAAATGTTGAAAAGATAAAGCGAAATTAATCCGTTTTATTACTTTGCCTCCTCTTGCTAAAAATGATACTACTCCGTAGTACAGTAGTTAATTTGACCATTAATCAAAAGACACAAAATGAATACAAAAATGTTCAACATGAATTACACAAAATGTTGTTGGTCCCAAAAGCAACCTAAGAGGGGGGGTGAATTAGGTTATCTCTAAAGACAAACCTTTTTAAGTGCTTAATAGAAATTCAAAACTTTATGCAACAAATGAATAATGTATCTTAAGCACAAATGAATATAATAGATATTCAACAGTTTAAGCTTAAAGAACAAATAAGAATGAGATAAAGAATATCAAACCAAACTCCCAAACTTCTCAAGTTTGGAGTACATTCACTAGTAGTGCTTCTTCAAAGAAGGTGAGGCAATAACCTTCAGACACCCTTAGGCTCAACCTTGCACCAACTAAGTTCCTCTAGTTGAGCCAAAGGGTTTTACACTACAACCTCACTTTTGTACACTTGTTATCCCTCCACTCTTACACTTGAAGATCACTCACTAGTCTATTCTTGCTCACACTAATTCCCACTAGTTGAGCCAAGAAAGCTAGACTTCTCAAACCAATACAACCCACAATATTTTAGCCTATTTCTCCTCAAATAGCTCTTACAAGTGTTTGTATTGAATGTAGTCCTCTTTTTTTTACTTAATTCGACCTTGGGGTATTTATAGTTGCCAAATATCTGCTTTCAACAACTTCCCAACGGCTATTTTCTCTCTTGGACAGATTTATATGAGATAAAAAAAAAAAGATAGAAAAATGTATTTGGCTCAACGTGTTCTTCGTCCGAGGAGTCTTCTGAAATTTATCGACGCTGTTCTTCGTCTGGGACCTGTCAAGTACCTGTCTCTTATACACATCTACGATGGTCCAAGCTCGTGTGGTTGTTTTGTTCGGACGATCATTTGCGTCCGAACCTCCCTGTTTTTCTGCACACTTGTCTTTAAACCATTAGCATGATTTGGTCATCATCAAAACATGATTAACATAACTGGGGTTCTTCAAATGTTTAAACTGAAAATATTTTGAAGGAGATATTTTTATCAAATTTTGGCTGTATTTGAGTTTAGGAAAGTAAATTTAAACGGAAATTATTTTACATTAACTGGCGTAAAATGAATTAGGTTGAGTTTGAGAGTTTAGTAAAAAGAGAAAAGAAGGAAAAGTTTTTAATGAGAAAAAAGAAAGGAAGAGAAGGGAAAAGAAGTTTCCTCTAACTTATTTGAGAGTTTTAGAAGAAAATTTTTATTAATGTATATTTTCTACTAAAATGTCCCTCCTTTAGATATTTTTATATTATGTTTCGAAAACAAATATGACATTTTATAATTAATAATAAAAAAGTTTAAGTTTTCTTTCCATTTTATTCAACTTGTGGAAGGAAAGTTTTCATTAACTTTTATACTTCCTTTTCCATCTCTTCCCCTTCTTTTCTTTCTATTTAAAACTCCCAAACAACGTAAAATTCCTAAATTTCACTTCTTTTCTTTTCTATTCCTTCCATTTCCTTTCATCTAACCTTACATTATATTTGGGAATTTAGGAAGAAAGATAAAATAAGGGAAAGTTTTTAATGAAGAGGGAAGCTGCTTATAAGGGAAGAGAAGGGAAGGGAAGGAAAGTTTATTTCAAGTTGTTTGAGAGTTTTAGAAGGCAAATCTCATTAATATTAATATTTTATTAAAAGACCCATACTTTTGATATTTTTGTATTATATTTAGAAGACAAATATGATATTTGATAATTAATTGTAGAGTAGTTAAAATTTTTTTTCATTTCCTTTCACTTATGGAAGGAAAGTTTTTTTTTAAAATTTCATCCCTCAGTTATACCATTTCCCTTCATTTCCCTCTAACTAAAACTCTCATCCAACTTAAAAAATTTAACTTTTCCTCCCTTTCTCTTCTCTTATTTCCATTTCCTTCCATCCAAACTCACCCTTAGGCTAAGTTTGGGAGTTCAGGAAGGAAGAGAAAACAAAGAAAAGTTTTTTTATGAGGAAAGAAGAGAATTTATAAGGGGAAGCAAGGGAAGATAATTTTTCTTCTAGATTGTATAAGAGTTTTGAATAAAAAATTCATTAATATTAATATTTTATTAACTAGTGCCAAATCTTTTTAATATTTTTATATTATATTTGAAAGATAAATATAATATTTCATAATTAGTTATAAAGTAATATTACTTTTCCTTTTATTTACTCCCACTTATAGAAGAAAATTATTTTTATCCCTACATTTTCTTTCCTTTCTATCCTTTTCGTTCCGCTTAAAACTCCCAAATAAAAAAAAAATCTATTATTTTTCTTCTATTTCCTTTCCATCCAAACTCAAACTTAGCCTTAAGGGCCGACTTACTGAAGTTGTTTTCCTCTCTTGCGTGTGTCTCTCTCTCTACCCTCGAGACCAAAAGGAACATTCAAACAAGTGTCTCGATAAAACACCAAATGGAACCCACAGAGCAATGGTGGCTGTGTGGTGGCAGATAGTGGGTAGGCGGGACAAAGCCAGTGGTTAATCATATATGCTAGTATTGTTATGCTTGCTAGTGATGAGGAAAATCATTTCTGCCAATTAATTAAACAGACACATGAAAACAATGAGGAAAAAATGATTTTTTTTTTTTTTTTGAAAAGATTTTCATGTAAGATATTTCCCCACAGAAATATTTTACAGCGCCCCAACATACCCTTAATTCATAAATCTAATTTATTGTTTTGATGGTAGAAAGAAAAAAAATTCATGGTTTCCTATTATTCTTTTATTGGATAAAAAGAATTAATATGCACTTAGGGCATGTAATTTGAAAAAAAAATAATTTGTCGTTCAAACGAGAAAAAATTAAACAAAAAAAAAAAATTTAAAACATAAATACAATTTTGAACCGTTATTCAATTTATTGTTAGTATAAAAAAGTAAAGATGACATTATATATATATTTGGGAACCTTTTTTTTTGAATTACTCTGAGTTTTTTCCCTTTTAACATGTCACTTTTATCTCAAATATAAGGGTAACCAAAAAAAAAGAAAAAGAAAATTTTTCTTCCAAAATAATAAAATAGTCTATCAGCTAAAAACTAAATGTGCAAGTCATTTTACTCATTTGATTTCATTGACCTTTTTGTTTTTTTTGTTTTTTTTGGTAAGAAACTCGAAACTAAAATCAAAGGTTCAAGAGTCAATCATCCAAGAGCGTTTAACACCCTTTTAAATTTTGGTTTCACTGACCAACAAAAAGCTCTTTAGCCAGTTAGTGTGAATGACAAGGTGATGATTAAATTTTTAAAGAAGCTAACATAAGACAAAATTCATATTACAGAGGAACAAATGTAATTAAACAAAATAAACATGTGAACAAAACATCCTCAAATACTCTTAAAACTTTGGGAGCGGGATTATACTCTTTTAAGGTCGGAAGATGCCACCAGGCTCTGTTTGGGTAGAAATTTTTTTTATTCTTCCTCATATAATATTTTGTAATAATTTCATAACAAATTTTTAACTTACATTTTTATCTTTTATATATATATATATATATATATATATTATATTTTAAAAAATTGCTATGTATTTTATTCTAATAATATTTCAAATAATATTGTGAACCATAACAGTATGAATGGAAGCAATTTTTTATGGATATTCTGCCAAGAAAAAATTGTTGATTTATGTCATCTGAAAAATGACAAGCAGAGTTAATTTATTTGCAAATAAAAGAAGAACACATTATATGAATACGAGGGGTGACTTATTTAAAAAATTATTATTATTAAAATATTATTTGAATAAGTAATATATTAATTTTTTATAATAAATATATGTAAGAAAAACAAAAATATAATCCAAAGACATGTATAATAAAAATATAATCGAAAGACATGTATAAAATTATTACAAATATTATTTAAAAATTAATAGAAAAAGCCATCCAGATAGAGATACTGACACTTTGCTAAAGAAAACTAGAAGAATCTGCAAAACTTCCCCAGTTTCAACCCAGAAAGAAAAATGGAAAAAGCAGCAAAATACTAACTCGTATCTATTAAGAAATAAATGAAAGAGTCTCTATTTAAAATGTAAATAGTTACTCTTAAAATAATTTTAAAAAATATTTTTAAAAATAAAGTGTAACTATTTATAATTTAAATTAGGTTCTATATGGACAGCTTGCCAGAAATTTTAAAAAAAGTATTGACTTTTTATTGTTTAATTCAGTTACTTTATATTTTATTAAAATTTAAAAAATTTTATACTATTCATTTATATATAATATAATAGTGAATTTTTTTAAATAAACTAATTTTTAGATATAATGATTTGTTTAATATGATAAAATTAATGTTACATTTATATTATTTTTTTTTGAGTTTTAATTATTTAAATATAGATAAATGGGCAACAAATAGCGAGGTACAAATCCTAGAGCACAAATACACACAACACACTACACGTACTGTGTGAGTGCCTGATATACACTACCACACACAGTCTTTCCCTCACCAGTGTTGCATTGTGCTATGTTTTCACCCACTGCAAAATAAAGGTTACTGAAAAAGCGTAAACTTTAGAAAAAGCCCAAAAAGCCTAGTGAAGAAACCGAAAGCAAGAACAAAACAAACCATTTCATTCATACTGTGTATAGCATTTCTGGAGCAGCAATAGCCAAAAACATGATGTTTTCTTGATCCCCTCTTCTATGCAATGGCCATTACTTTTGTCATCGTCAGCTACAGTTTCTTTCTCCTAGTCTTCTTCCTGCTTTCTCCTACACTCTGTCTTTCATATGAAGCTCGCAATCCTGAAGGTAGTAAAACGTCAAAAGAAAAAAAATGATAAAAATTTCATCTTTTTGTGTATTTTCTTGTATTTACTTGCGTTTAGTAGTTGTACTAATCTATTGCTGTTTTCTTTTTCTGGGATTTTTAGTTGAGGCTTTGATTAGTATAAAGAATGCATTAATCGACCCTCATGGAGTTCTCAGCAACTGGGATGAATTTTCTGTGGACCCTTGTAGTTGGTCCATGATTACTTGTTCCTCTGACAATCTTGTTACTACTATGTAAGTTTTTTTTTTTTTTTTGGGGTGGGTTGGGGGAGGGGGTTGCTTGGTTTCAGTCAGTTACATTTGATTAGTTTGAGATGGTGAAAGATTGAATTATTTATTTATTTATTTTTTGATTTTCTGGGTACAACAGAGGAGCCCCAAGTCAAGGCTTATCTGGGACATTATCTGGGATGATTGCTAATCTCACTAACCTCAAACAAGTGTAAGAAAAATAAAGAATTATTGGGTTTTAGAATCTCATTTCATTGGTTATAATGCTTATTTTCTGTTAACTGTTGTCATGCAGGTTGTTGCAGAACAATAACATCTCAGGTCACATTCCTCAAGAATTTGGAAATCTTTCAAATCTTGCGACATTGGATCTTTCCAGTAACATGTTATCTGGTCATGTTCCTGATTCTTTGGGGTTCTTAAGCAATCTTCAATACCTGTAAGTTTTAGTAAAATTCTTTTCCAAGTTTCCATTTTTTTTCCTTAATTTTGCTAATATGGTATTTTTATGTTGTTTTGACTATGCTGTTTTGTCTTGTTATGTTGGTTTGTCATCTAATGAATGAAATTGAGTAGAAGGTTGATACCAACAACAATAGCTTGTATGGTGCTATTCCTCTGTCTTTAGCCAAAGTCCCTCAACTTGCTTTCTTGTGAGTATAGATCTTTTTTCTGTTTCTCTGCGTTCTTTTAGTTCTTTTGTTTTTCTTGTTTGTCTCAGTGTCTTTGAAAGAAGTAACATAGAATCTGTAATTTGTTGGTTTTCCAAGAAACTTTTTCTGTTGGAATCGAGTAGAGGATTTCTTTTCAGAGCTTGAATGATGATGGGTTCTGTTCTCAAATGGAGTCACTTTCTTTCACTTTCAGGGACTTGTCTTACAACAATCTTAGTGGACCTATTCCCAAATTTCCAACCAGAGCATTCAAGTATGTCTTCTCTGCTCTAACTGTTTTTGTTAAATGTAGACATGTACTAATATCTCTTTTTACTACTGCATGAAGTTTCTGTGATTTCATATATATGTATAATCAATGAATTTTGTGGATTTACTTATCCTTATTTATTTATTTGTTATTTATTTATCTACTTAGTATTTTTTGGCTTTCTTTTGCTAATCTTGATGTAATGAATTTTATAGCATTGTGGGTAACCCCTTGATATGTGGAAGCTACTCTGGGGAGAGTTGTTCCGGATATATTAACCAGGATTCTCTTTCATTTTCCACGGATTCATCCCCCGGTAAGAAATGAGAAATCCTTGATTCTCTCGTGTTACTATGTACTAATTCTGCTTCTTTATAAAAATTAGTTCTTACTCTACTGTTTTAATTTTTCAAGGAAAATCCAATTCCAAAAGATTAGCTATTGCACTTGGGGTCAGTTTGGGATTTGTCTCTATTTCCCTCTTAGCAGTTGTAGTTTTGATCTGGATTAGAAATAAAAAGAAAAAGCAGTCCATTCTCAACATTAATGGTGAGTAAATATCAGTTTGTGGTTTTTATGTGCTCGAGGGCAAAGATGAATGATTGTGTTTGCTATGTGCTTATGATCTTGAATTTTGTTGTAGACGTGCAAGAAGAGGATCTAATAAGACAATAGGAAATCTCAGAAGCTTTACATTCAAGGAGCTTCAAGTTGCAACAGAAAATTTCAGCTCCAAGAACATACTTGGTGCCGGTGGATTTGGCAATGTGTATAGAGGGAAGTTGGGGGATGGTATGCTGGTTGCAGTAAAGCGTTTAAAGGATGTGACTGGAACTGCAGGGGAGTCGCAGTTTCGTACTGAGTTGGAGCTTATTAGCTTAGCAGTTCACAGGAATTTATTAAGGCTAATTGGTTATTGTGCTATCCCAAATGAAAGGCTTTTGGTGTATCCTTATATGTCTAATGGCAGCGTAGCATCAAGACTAAGAGGTTTGTACGCCAACTCATCAAGGGTATTCAATGTCGACTCTTTTGTTTCTACTGTTTCTGTTAAGTTCAGTGCATGACATATAGACGCATCTATTTTTCAACTTGTTTGGATCACTATACCAATTGGGGTCCCAGGTACTCCACTAAATGATGTGGGATCAGATGTTGTAGGTTAGAATATGGTGGACCGTGTCTAACTGCTTTTATATTTTTTTCAGTTTCACAAAGATTTTTTGCCTTTAAATAATTGTTATTCTGGCACTTCACCATTTACTCCCTAGCATTTAAAGGAGTTGGTGCAATTGTTTGGTGATATGAGCACAAACTTTCTTTTCCTTAGATTATGTAACATAAGGCATATGTGGCTACTGATTCATTTGTGAGTGGGATGGTTTAAAATCCTTGACTTTTACTCTTCTTAACTTTAATGTACATTGTTCTTGAACTTCGGCAACAAGGCTGGAAATAGTCAGATCAGGATCTGATGTGTGGAATGGAGAAATTCCAAAAAATTTAGTTTCAAATTAAGCTTTCAGTACACCAAATAAATTTTTTAGGTAAGGAGACTTCTAAAGGAAAAAGGAAATGCACATTACTGGGACTAGTGATTCAAGAAATATGAAAAAGCTTTACAGAAGATTCCTGAAATTTTGTTTGATGCGTGACTAAAATCTGGCCTCTTGTTCTCTCCTTTGCTTTTCTTTTCCGAGGCAAAAAGAAAGTTGAACAATGATGCTTTAGCTGAAGGAAATGAGTGATTTTTTTCCCTTTTCTGATTATTTTCCTGAAAGGATGTGATAATTAGCTGTGAATGATATGGTTAACAGATAGCTTTCTTCTTAACAAAGTAATTACTCTTCTCAAGCTTTGCTGGATTAGACCAGTTTTTCGAGTTTGCTGAACACGTCACTTCTAGCTAGCAGAATAGTCCATGAGTTTTGTTGTTTGTCTAATTATAGATGGGTCTTGTCTTGACAATGACAGGAAAACCTGCTTTAGACTGGAATACTAGAAAGAGAATTGCAATTGGAACAGCAAGGGGTCTTCTCTACCTACATGAGCAGTGTGATCCAAAAATAATTCATCGTGATGTAAAGGCTGCTAATGTTCTCCTGGATGACTACTTCGAGGCTGTTGTTGGTGATTTTGGCCTAGCTAAGCTCCTTGACCATGCTGATTCTCATGTGACACAACAGCTGTTCGTGGCACTGTAGGGCACATTGCACCTGAATACCTCTCGACTGGTCAATCATCTGAGAAAACTGATGTTTTTGGATTTGGTATTCTCCTGATAGAGCTTATAACTGGAATGAAAGCGCTTGAATTTGGAAAAACCGTAAGCCAGAAAGGAGCCATGCTGGAATGGGTATGCATCTTCCATGACCCCTAATTTTTATATTGATGACCTTGTGCTGCAATTGAATTGCATATGACTGGGACTTAAAATACTTCGGAACATGAAAAGAGTCTTTCTTCATATCAGAGTATCAGTCTGTGGTTCCTGAAATCACATTTTTTCATGTCGACTTTTTTATTCTTTATTTATAATCTTTTAGTTTGGGTACCCTTACATATGCATGAATTCAGATGTTCAATTAGCATACACTGCTTTATCCTAACATTTTCCTTTTTCAAATTGTTATTTAGTTTAATATTTTTGGAGAACATTTCTTTAAGAAAGTAAGATCATGTCAATTTCATTTTCTATTAAGTGCTTTTTGGGAAAGTTGATCCTTTTTCTTTTGATTTCCATTTCTACATATCTAATAACTATGTTCCTACACATATTTTTCTAAGAACTATGTTCCTATACATATCTAATAACTACGTTCCTATACATATTTTTCTTTTCAAATACTCATTTTGAATTAAATGAGCCCTTGCAAGTAGTAGAATCCACGTGTTCAATCATAATACGTAGAAGTTTCTTATATTGATCACGAAGCTACTGGCTTATTATTAATTTCTAAGTGCTATATATAGTGTCTATGAAATAAAAGAGTATATAGGAACTCCGCATTTCCTTTAGATGTTACCTGTGGTTGTATACATTAGATGTGCAGCGTCTGGAGGACTTGTTTCCATGTCACAAGAAAACTGAGCCTTTGTATATTATGCTGATTTACTATTACATTTTTGAATCTTGACAGTTATTTAGAAGTCATGGTCTTTACATTTTTCAGTTCTTTTTCTTCATGATGATGTTCATGTCGAGTTAAAGTTTAACTAGAAACAAATTTTACATTATATTGCAGGTTAAGAAAATTCATCAGGAGAAGAAAATTGAATTTTTGGTGGATAGTGTTTTGGGTAGTAACTACGACCGGATTGAGGTCGGGGAGATGCTTCAAGTAGCTCTACTTTGCACTCAATACCTGCCTGTCCACCGGCCTAAGATGTCCGATGTGGTTCGGATGCTCGAGGGAGAGGGCCTAGCAGAAAAATGGGAAGCCTCTCATAATTATACAAATCAAGGCATAAACCTCCCTCTCATAAATAGTACCCAAATTAAGCTGCACCATGCCACGGTCCGCGGAAATGATGACAATGTCTATGACCACTCTGCCATGTTTGATATGATAACAATGGATGATGAAGACTATGATGCTAACGCCATGGAGCTCTCTGGTCCCAGATAATAGAGGACCTGAAAGTATATACAAATGTGAAATTTAGTTTATTATTCTTTACTAAAAAGATGGTTACCTTGGCACTGGAACAACCAAAACTATCTCTTTGTTTTTTTTTTTTTTTGGGGGGGGGGGGCCGGCGGCGGGGCTAATTTTAGAGGGCTATTTTTGTGTTTTACCATTTATATATAATATCATAGTCAAATATTATTATTATTATCGTTCCAGTGAGTGAAAGATTTTTGATACATTCATCTCTTCCGTCTGACCTCTTGGCTGCAAGGTGATGAACAAATAAGCGTATACATTTAATCTGTCTACATATATATATATATATTTCTTGTTGGAGAAGGGAAAAAGGGTGTAGTATTATTATTATTTTTTTGGTTGGATAAAAGTTTAGGACGAGAGTTTATTCTTAGGACAAGAACGTTTGAATCGTTCTTGATTGATCAGAAGGTTGTAGTATTTCTATGGTAGATAGTAACTCGTTATTTTGGGGGTACCCATTTCCAAGAAAGAGGATCTCATCGACAACATCACATGCTTTGGCCTTCAAAAGCATATGAAAGCGAAATAAAAATAAATACACATACATCTAGGAGAAGTTAAACAAAAAATAAAGGGTTCTGAGCTTTTGACAATTAAAGTAGGCCTAATGCTGTGATGCACTACGCAATAGTTGAAGTTTGAACCATCCTTCTTTTGGGCCCTTGACGACACTGCGCGCAACCACTGGGGGAGTCTTTCGAGCCCTTTTCGTATGACGCTTTTTGCAGTCATGCGCTTCTTACAGTTTTACTTTCTGCTTTTGCTATTCAATTACACAATTTAAAAGTATATATCATTCTCCCCCATGAAATAGGGGAAAGATATGGGTAATAAAGTCATGATCAATTGATTACGTTAAAAAAAAACTCGATCAAATCCTATTTAGAACGAACTTTTCATATATATATATATATAATAATTTAAAATTAAATTATAAGATTTATTTTTGATTAATAATTATTCATAGTTTTTACTTTATTTTTATGTTATTGGACAAATTTATCGTTCGATGATTATCGGTACTATCAGCTATAGCGACTTGTATTGCGACTTTGATTGTATCATGGTCATGATTAAAAAATATCCTAGAAAGCAGTAAGGCCAATTTAGTAAAAGCATTAGTCCCATTTGTTCTTTTAAGAATTAATGTTTGGATAATTTCATAAGATAAAAAGTTTTCAGTGTACATCAAATTTTGAATATTCTAAATAATATACTTGTGCGGATTGCCAAATAAATGGAATATATCAACTCAACTCATGATTAGGAGGCATGCAAGCTTATTGAGTCGAGACCGAATTTAGACTGGATTAAAAGTAAAACTACTTGAACATATTCATCAAGAAAGATATTCGAAGTTGTTGAAGTTGAACTTGAGCTCCACTTTGACCAATTATAAGAGTTGGAGATTGGCTTGCATAAATATTGATAAAAAATCGAGTCTACTCAAAATCGGCCTCGAACATTTATATGAAGTAGAATATATTCTAATCACGCACAATTAATAAAAATACAATACATTCTATTTCTGTAAGGTACTTGAGTGAACCAGGAAGCAAGCTGCAATTTAGTCAAAGTCATTAAATTTTGACCGAGTATGCTTGTTCTCTTGATGCACTTTTTAGTTTTTAGAATTTTGTTTTAGGAAATATTGCAATATCACTTTCTCACATCTCACTAGGATTTGTATTGACAAAAATATGGTTGGGGAACATGCTTAAAATATTTTCCGAAATTATTTTTCAAAACGTGCACTTGAAATTTGTCAAAAATTAAAATGAAAACTTTAAACTACTAGTTTTTTCTTTAAACGTGTCTTAGAACGCGAATTACAAGAAAAGTGTGAATTTTCTTTCTTCTTTTGCTGGTAACAAATTGAAGCTCAAAAGCTTTCTAAATATTGCTGGAAAATTACTAAAATAGACAAGTTAAAGTGCAAATATTATCTTTGAACTGGATTTGTTCATCTCAAATCCAAAGCACAACGAAACGAAAAATTGTGGAGTGAGTATTACAGGCTCGTTAGATGATTGAAAAGTATAAGGTCTCGGTACTTTTTAATCATCTTAACAGCTGACATCATATATACTTTACATTATAGAGTGAGTAACCAAAACGTACTAATAAAAACATCTTAACATCAACTACTTTCTCTTCTTCACTAATTTCAACGTTCCAAATTGGGCCTAATATGAAATTCTTTCCAAATGAACATCATGGACCAGACCCATTAACACTTTCCAAAATTATTTTTCAAAATCTTTTATTGGGCCAGTTAGTTTTTCTCAACTTGCTCCTAAACTGTCAATTCATTAAACGATCCAATCTCTCCAGCACTTAAGCGTCTTTATTTCTTTTACTGTTTCCTAAACTTAATGCTGTGTTTGGATTGATGGATGGATGGATAGATATGGGGAAAGATTTAAAATTTATTTATTTATTTGAGAAATTTGTAAAGTTAAAATGGATGAATTTCAAAATTTTCAAATTAAAAAATTATTTGAAATTCTTCATTTCACACTTTTTAATTTATATAGATTTAAAATTCATCCATTTCAACTTTACATATCCCTCCAACAAATAAATCAAGAGCAATTTCAAATACTTTCTCATATCCATCCTTCCATCCATCCAAATACATTTTTTAGCTAGGCCCCTTAAACTTTATTGACCACCACATATTATTTATTTTGCTATTGATTTAGATTAATTGTGTATACATAACATCTGTGCCGTATAATATCCCTACGCTAATTAAAGATGTAACAGTTCTTATTTATTGCTTGGCCTTTTGTAAAACAAATTAATGTGATGTATGTGTATATATATATACCCTATGCTCATTTTGTTACGAGTAAAAACGCACGCCTTTCTGCTCGTGTTTTAAGGTGTGAATTCAGTTTCAGTACCATGACAATGTAACGCCTTCTTGCTTTTGCATAAAAGCATTGAATTTTTAGATAATTTTATGACAAGAAACTTTATTCACTTGATTCAACGCCTCACTACTTTCATTTCCTAGGATAGGATGGGATAGGATGTTGCCTTTTCAGGAGCGAAGTTCATGGTATAGACCAAAACTTCGATCCAATTATCGTAGAGAATTTTTTGGATGAGATCTGATGAATAACAACTTCTGCCAGCAACTTTTTTAGAGGGAATTACACAATGTGACAAAGTCACTATAATATGTTATTAAATTCACGAAAAACGAACGAAATCCGATCATGTATTTAAAATTATTGATTAATTATTTAATGTGATTTTGTCAAGTAAATTATTTTTAACAAGTAATCATCAATTTGTACTCTTGTAAATCATCTTCCTTGGTTTAATTGTTAAGAAATTTGGTGTAATGACATCATAATATAGTGGCAGTAAATAAGTGTCGAGTCACACCATTAGCTTTGCAAAAAAATTTTATGAATTGCTAAAAGGTCGGCCAAAACCAGCAATTAATTGAAGCACACATTAAAGAAAATTCTTGATTTCTCCAATATTGGAGGATATTTTGAGAGAGAGATAGGGAGAGAGAGAGAGTATTTCCACTAATTGCTTCAAAACATTTTGTTTCATTATCCATTTCTAGAATTGTTTTCACAAGTGTTAAGCTGAAAACAGGGCATCTCTTTTCGCTAGTACTCTTAAATTTATGTTATCTAGATCACAAACTAAATAAAATCCCCATCTTCTCTGCACAGCATCTTCTTCCAAACAATAGATCATTCTCCAGAGTACCTGAAAATGCATACAAAATTTTTTTATGTTATTTTACATATATAATAACAAGGAAATAATCCATTTTCAAATTAATACACTACTAATAAAGTACTCGACCTAGAATAATCAATAAATATTTCCTCAGCATTAGGTGCAGCGATCTTGGAGAAAGCCTCTTTTGAGAGAAGTATATCGAACCCATGACATGATTGGCAGACATCCACGACCGTCACAATGACACTTTCACGAGCATCTCCACAGGGATATCGAATTTTTGGTTCAGCACTTACACAGATCACATAATATCTGATCCCGCAGCTATATCCATCTCGAAACATACTGGTACTCACTGCTGCAACCAAGTTGCTCGCCTGGCTGACTTTTTAGTATTATTGCAACTGGATGCTACAAAAAGGATAACAAGAATTATGATCTATGTTAAAATTAGTTTTTACAGCAACAGAATATATTTTTTCTAGTGGCGGAGTCACATATAGTTGGTGGGGTAGAAAATTTTAGAATTTCTTAAAATTGTATATATAATTGTATTTGTAGTTATCTGTAACATAATTTTTGTTCTTATACATATTTTAAAAAAAATGTCCCCACTGGCCCTCTTGATTTTCTTTGATTCTCAAATAATTTGAAAAGGTAATAAAGTTTTAAGAAAGTTATACTATGATGAAATTTTTCATGATAAATCTGCTGCTTGACAAATGGTGTCAGAAAAAGGGGAGGATAGATCTTGCAGGGAAATTCTCATATCTTTATTTACGACGATGCTATCACAATAATAATAAAAAAAAAAAATGTCTAAGCAAGAAATACATACATCAAAACTGTGTGTACTTACGAAAAACAGTTCCTTTGTAAAAAGTTGCATGTCCAGAAATATGCTAATGTAACATGGATGAAGCTTGTAATAAAAGCCATCACTATTCCAACTTTCCCCATGACTGCCATACCTTGATGCTTTTCTTTCTTGCTAAAGCTAATGTGAGTTCACTGGTGGAGAAGTGTTTAGGATAGGAAACTATTTATAAGGAAGTACATTAAATGCATGCATTAACCTTGCTTTGTTTTTTCGGTAAATTACAATTAAACCCTTGTGGTTGCCTAATGTTCAAATTACCCCCTATGGTTTACAAACTTACAATTTGCCTCTTGTAGTTTGGATTTTTTTTATTTTATTATTATTATTATTTTTTTGCGCTGGGGTATAATGGATGGAAAGTTAAAACTCTAAAGCCTCACTTGATTGGCAGGAAAGTAAAATTAATCATGATTCTGATTTTTCAGAATATTATTCCGTAGAATACTATTACTTTGGATAGTTTCATAAATGTTAGCAGGAAAATTGAATGGATTATATTTTTTAATGCTTGGTTCAGAATAAATAAATGTGAAATGTATTTTATATTATTACTAATTACCAGAAATACCTTACAGGCATAATATAATGGCTAAACCTTCAATACAAGTTCTTGGATGCCTCTTCTCCATTTTTTTTTACTGCATATAACACCCAACATAACTGTAACATAGATAGAGAACTGTAACATATACATCAAGTAAGGCATCTGATAACCCTAAGAAATTAGGGTTATTTCTAATCAGTTTCAACTGATATTTGTACTAGTTTCGGCGTTTTTAGGATTTCTATATTCGTTTTCATGCAGTTCCATTTCTATGTGTTAAGATATGTTTAGTGTGGTGTTTTAGTATTTATTTAATATTATTTAACCTATATTTATGTGGGTATGTGTTTAGGGTTGTTTTTATGTTGTTTACCGAATTCCTCCCAGAATTAGATGTCTTTGTGCATTCTTGTTTGCCTTTTGTTTATAGTTTTAGTAAGTGTTTCAGTGTTATTTTAGAGTTATATTATAGATATCAATGTGTGTTTTTGTAGTCTAGGTCTTGTAGGAACAAACGGTGCATCAATCGGATGTTAGATGGAGATTTTAAAGGCAAAGCGGTGAAACCGCATGTGTTGGCAAGGGGAGCTCACCTGGGGGCTATTAGCTCGTCTAAAGTGAGCTTGGACAGAATGGAGCTTGCCTGGGACAAGCCAGGATAGATGTTTAATGATTTTTTAATGTTTTTAAAGTTTTGCGTGTCTGTTTTGACTCCGTAAAACTTATTCAGAGCCCCACACTTTGTAACTCTTAGAAACTATAAATAAGGGTATTTAGGACTTCAAAAACACATTCTAATTCTATCTCCCCCTTAGTGATTGCAAATTAGACTAAGGTTTTAGTAGTTTTCAAAGAAGAATTGAAAAGGAGGCTCAATATTGACAATCTTGGACTAAAAACTTACGATTCTTCAATAAAGAAGCACTCTTAAACATCCTTAGATCTTTCTTATGCAGTTTATTTATACTTTACTTATTCTTTCATTGTCTTTCTGTTCTATGTTTTATTAAATTTACAGCTTTCTAGATTAATAGTTAGAGTAGTTTATTTGCTTTCGTTAATTTCTCTTATGTTATTTCTTTCATCCATGTTCTAATTTATCATGGGTTAATATTAGGTAATGCCAGTTCCTTGTGGTGATGATTAATTTGGTAAATTAAATGATAAATTGACAATTGGACAATTCTAGACTTAGTTAGTAATTGGACTAAGTTTAATTTATGATCTTGACGGACTAAATTACCAAGTTGGCCATTTAGAATTCCATAGGGTAAATGGTTAATTTGCTTAAGTTCTAGGTGGTAGAAGGAATCCTTATTTAGATTAATTGAATTGAATGATCTAATTGGTCGAGGAATCGGGATTAGGTTAATACTGGGAATTGACCTCTAATGTGTTTAATTGAACCAATTAATTGAATAAATAAATCAAAGTCGGGAATTGGCTATTCTACCCCTAATCTATCTTTTTCACTAGTTAAGTCTTTAATTCTAGTTTAGTTAACTCCAGTAGTAACTCGTTGTCAATTTCTTCA
The DNA here is from genome assembly GCA_025175665.1 of Cinchona pubescens. Lineage (NCBI taxonomy): Eukaryota > Viridiplantae > Streptophyta > Magnoliopsida > Gentianales > Rubiaceae > Cinchona > Cinchona pubescens. The sequence goes on along the minus strand of JANKKI010000239.1, from coordinate 214,101 downwards.
AACGGTGTTCAAACTAAACAACCAATACTTGCTAAACCAATCCTTGTGGAATCGATCCCTACTTCTGCTATATACTATTTGACCTTGTACATTTACAGTACGTTATCTAGTTAATAGTAGAGTTAGGTGTTTATAAATTTTATAACTAAATATTTAACGTATCAAGTTTTTGGCACCGTTGTCAGGAATTGACTTTTTAGCAATATTAGTATAATTTGACAAGAATACTACTTTGAAGTGTAAATTGTGTTTTATTTGTGCTAGTGTCATTGTGTATGCTTAATATTTTGAAAAATTCAAAAATATTTTCTCTTTTGAGTGGATAGTTTAGGCTAGTTACTAATATAAATTCTCCCAATTTTTCCTTTTGTGTACTTATGTGTTAGTACTTGTTTTTGTGTCAGTCATATAAAAACATGCGATATATGAATTAGAATTAATCATGCCAAGGATATATATTATCATCTTTGTGATTATAGAGGCATAACAAGTAAGCATGATTCTTATGATGTTTTGGATGTACTCAGAATTGGTTATTATAATATGTCAATCCAATTAGCAACTTTAGTAGAAAAATAAGTGATTATCGTGCTAGTTCCATTCCTCATAATGGTTCATATTCTGATTTTTCTTCAGGTAATTATGCTAATTGGGAATGTGCATACCAATATGATCCTACCCTTATGAATATCAAACGGGATAGTCCAACCATCCAAATACATTTTTAAAATTCCAAAAATATCCTTATTTTTTTCCTACATACGAAAAGCCTACAGATGGACAAACTCAAGGTACTTTGATGACCTTGATAGAACAATTTGGAGCTTATGTGCAAGAATTAACAGAAAGGTTCAAGAATCAAGAGACACCCTTGCAACGCAGTGAACCTCAGATTGATGGAGTATCACAGACATTGGTTGGTCAAACTCAAGTAGTTTCTATGAATCAATTAATGGGTTATGGATGTGCTTAAACCGGGTAATCGAGGTACTATATACTTATTGGGAAACTATACCAGCTCAAGAAGAACATGTTAAGGCACGTTTGGAAAGGAAAATGATTACCTACATGGAGGAGTTAATGAGCACATTCTAGTGACAAAACTATAAAGAGATTATCAGACCAAATTACCGAACTCGCAAGTAAGTTGGTGGATGAAACTCAAGGAACTCTTCCATCAATCACAAATGAAGGGGATGGTGGCCACCTTGAGGGTAATTGTGAGATGACTGTGTCATGGAGCATGAGCAATGAAGATGAATCAAAGGATTGCTTACATCACCCTCTCACACATTATACAGAGGTGTCATCCAGTATGTTGATAAAGTTGGCTCAAGTAGTGAAAGATGCGAGGGATCTACTAAAAGGAATTAGGGATATAATGACTACATATGCTGGAGTTTCACCTGTCATTGGGAACTTCGGATGTGCTATGCAATACAAATAACTGAGCAAGGACTACAACATTCTTAGAAAGTCTCCTTGGCTTTACTAGAAAGGGAGGTGTTTCTTTTAATTTTTCTTTTATTGTTGTTTTAATTATTTATATGCTTTAGTTTAAGAACCTGGTGGGGTAATAAAGGTTTGAAGTCTCGTGACTAGTTATTTTATGTGTTTTTTGTTGTGAGCTATTTTTGACTATGCTTGGATCATATATTTTTAGATGATGACAAATTAGTCTAATTTAGCTAATGATGGTGGTTATATGCTTACTTGATATATTGTGGTTGTCATGAAATTATGAATTCAACTTGAGCTTGTTTTTCTATTTGGTTAAGGAATTTTTAGTTTTGATACATTGTCTTTTTAAGCGAACTTGCCGCTATAAGGGCCTATCCCTCGAAAGCTCCCCTGAAACTGAGCATACTATATCTCTTTCACGAACCTTACTGACCAAATAATAGGTCCTTCTGTTGTTAATGAATCTGGAAGTAAAGTTCTTTCTCCCATTCCTATCGATCCAAAATTGTCTGTTAATTGAGTCACGGACCCCCGATGACACTCAAGTATAACCAAAGTTTTGTAGCTTGAGGGAATTTTGTCAAACACTCTGACAAAAGAAGAAGTTTCTTTAATTGACATTTCCAAAAAAAATGGTCACCAACCTCGGGACCGAAGTTGACAAATTCTCAAGGGATTTCATCATCAGTAGCTTTCAAGCTATTGTTAAGCTAATGGCTTCTTCTGATTTGAGCGAGCTTTTAAAATCTCGAGAAGTTGTTTCTAAATAGCCTATGAGGTTGAATGGAATGGTTTTAGATGGTGACACTGGGTGAACGGTAGTCAATTTGGTTTGCACTACGTGTCCACTAGACATTTGATTTAGTTGAGAAGATTAGTTTTCAGGAGAAGTTTGTGAAAGATGTTGAGCATGAGAATGTTGAAAACCTGTCACTCAAACTTTCAAATCATTTGAAAACTCTCTGGGATTTAAATTCACAATTCTAAGATTCTCGTAAGCAATTGCAAGAACTTGAGAATCGAAAAACTATCATCCTGAAAGAAGAGGCAAGGATACTTATTCAGGTAGAAAAGCTTCAGGTTGAAGACAGGTATGGTGTACTGACTTCTGAGATTGTTACTTTGGAGAAAAATTTGGAACAAGGGAATAAGGACGAAAATCTATGAAGTTGGGCAAGAGATAATTTGGGCCCTTGAAGACCTAAAGAAATAGTTTCAAGCCATTTTTGCTTCTTTGGATTCCTTTGTGCAAATAGATTGATAGTCATTTGAATAGCAACTACTTTCATTTTATTCTATTTCCTTTGTTCCCTTTTTCTTTTCATTGTGATTACTCATATTTATTCAATCAATTTTAATGTAATCCAACATTGAATTTAATAAAGTTGTGTTTGGTTGATTTTGATTCATTCAATCCTTCACTTTTTCCTTTCTCTTTTATTTTATTTTAATTTGTTTTACAGTGTACTACATTGGTATTACATTAAAGAAACACAATAATATTATATTAAATATCATTCAGTTTAACCACTTGAGATGTACTGGTGGATAATATTTATTACAAAAGAAAAACTAATGTATTTTTTTTAATGAAGCAGCTATATCTAGCTTTGCACTAGACTGCCTATGTCACTTTATGCGGGATCAAGCCGTTCATAGTTCTAAAGCACTATTTACATTGTCACTTAGGCAAAAAACATTTTAATGAATTTCTCATTTACACAAGAATACACGCATTTTCCTTTAAAATTTAAGAGTTTGTATGCTCCTTTTGGGAAAATTTTAGTGACAACATAAGGGCCTTCCCATTTGGCTTCAAATTTACCTTTCATCTTTCTTGTCATGACAATGGGTCTTCTGATAGTCAACACCAAGTTGCCCACTAAGAAAGATCTAAACTTGACCCTTTTGTTAAATGCCCCAGCCACCTGGGATTAATAGACTTTCAATCTTTGTTGTGCTTCAAGTCGTTTCTCGTCAAATGCTTTCAATTCAGTTAATTTGATTTGTACATTATCATTCGAATTTGATAATTGAACTGCAACTGTAAGAGATGATAATTGTCTTAGCACGAAGGTATTTCTAGGGGAAGTACAACTTCGGAGCCATAAACAATACTCAATAGTGTACAACCAGTTGATGTATGAACTGTAGTTCTGTATGCCCACAAAGCCTTAGGGAGTCGCTTATGCTAATCTCTTCTGTGTTTAGACACTACTTTCTTCAGAATATTACACAGATCCTTGTTAAAGACTTTTGCTTGTCCATTGAATGATGGGTTGTAACTTGCAAAAAATCCATGTCGGAACTTGTACTTTTCACTCAATTTCATGAGTGGGCACATTTGAAGTAAAGGGCATTATTAGAGATAATCCTTGAAAGAACCCCAAACTGATAAATAACGAGATTTTTAATAAAATTTGCAATGTCCACCACCCTTACTTCAGTTAGTGGTATTGCTTTGGCCTATTTTGAGAAATAATCAGTCCCGGCCAAAGTATACTTATGCAATCTTGATGAAGATGGCTTAAATGGACCAACTACGTCCAATCCCAACAATTTAAATGGCCATGATAACATGATGAGGATGAAATAGTTAAGGTGGTTGACGAATGAAATCTGAATAGAGTTGACAAACCTTACAATTTCTTGCAAATTTTATCGCATCTTTTACTAGGGTCAGCCAATAATAGCCCAACCTTTTAATTTGAGAAGCAAGTTTAGGGCCAGCTTGTTGTGCACCACATGTTCCAGCATAAGTTTCTTGAAGAGCATGAGCGGTCTTATCTTTTGAGAGACACCTTAAAAGAACCCCACCAAAAGATTTTTTATATAAAGTGTCCATCAAAAGATTTTTTATATAAAGTGTCATTCAAGTAAATAAACCTAAGGGCTCGACGCCTTAAGTAGATTTTCTTTTAGGATCGATTGGCAGAATTCCGTGAATGAGAAGATTTATAAAAGATTGACGCCAATCAGAATCCTCTTCAATTTCTATGACTGTTACCACATTTATATTTTCTTCTTCTTTGATCCTACTTAAGGCTGAGGGTAGCCAATAACATTCCCCAATGATAATTTGTGCATCATCATCTATGCTTAGACAAGGTCAAAGATGCTGCTAAGTTTGCCAGAGCATCTGTTTTGTTATTTTCTGACCTTGGTATGTGCTTAATTTGTATGTCTTGGAATTGAGACATTAATTGTCTTGCTCTTTGATGGTAAACTATCAAATTTTCATTCTTGACCTCATATTGGTTATTTAGTTATTTAACAAACAACTGAGAGTCCCCAAATGCTTTAACACAATCAATGTGCATCTCAAGTGCAATTTCTATGCCAATGATTAATTCCTCATATTCCGCCATATTGTTTGAGCAAAGAGATAGAAGAGAAAATGAATAAGATAATAGTCCTCTTGATGGTGTCACAAGCACAACTCCTGCACTCACTCTTTTTCTTCTTGATGCCCCATCTGAGAGATCTCCTTTTCTGAGAGATCGTCTTGAATTTCTTTATCACCAGGGATTGGTGAGTAGCTAGGAAATCAGCTTGTCCTTTGATTGCCTTTTGAGAGACATAAGTAATGTCAAATTTGGACTATCAAGAATAAAGACCATTTAGACAATCGTCCCAACAAAAAAGGTTTAGACATCAAATATCTCAATGGACCAGCTCTTGAAATTACTGTCACTGGATGAGATAACAAATAATGCCTTAACTTTTGTGCTGTAAAAATCAAAGCCAAACAAGTTTTTTCTATTAGAGAGTAATTGTATTTAGCTTCAACAAGTGTTTGGCTAAGATAATATAGTGCATTTTCTTTTCCATTTCAGAGACCTTTCAACAGTTGCAATATATAGGATCAATGGCTTTCCTTTGATAGGAGCCATCAAAACTGGAGGTTTGGGCAAGTATTCTTTGATACTTTTCAGTGCATTTTGACATGTGTGATCCCATACAAATGGTACACCTTTCTTCATTAATCTTATAATGGCTGACATGTTCCAGATAGATTTGATATCAATCTCCTTATGTAAACCAGTCTTCCTTGAAATCCACGTATTCTTGCAAGTTGCATGGTAGAGGCATTTCCATGATTGCTTTGAAAATGAAAGTTATTGTGGGATCGATTTCAAGTCTTCGGTGTCTGACAATAAACCCAAGAAATTTTTTAGAAGTCACCCCAAATGTACATTTTAAGGGGTTCATTTTGAATTGATGCTCTCGAAGTTTGTCAAAGATTTTTCTTAAATCATCCAAATGATTTTTTCTTCCTTTTGTCTTGACAACCAAATCATCAACATACACTCAATGGAATTATGAAGGATCTCATTGAAAATGATTGTCATGGCTCTTTGATAAGTTGCTCCAAAAATTTTTTAATCCAAAAGGCATTACTGTGTAACAATAAATGCCTTTTGAGTACGAAAAGATGTGAGCTCCTTGTCTTCGAGTGCCATCTTTATTTGATTGTACCCAAAAAATTCATCCATAAAAGATAGTGCACCAAATCCAGTTGTGGCATCAACTACCAATTCAGTGATTGGAAGTGAAAATTCATCTTTAGGACGTACATCATTAAGATCTCTAAAATTAATATTGATGCATACTTGCCCAAAGTTTGAAGATTCTTTTTCACAGACACGATGTTTGCAAGCCAAGTTAGATACTTGACCACACAAATGAAACCAGTTTCGTGAATCGACATTGGCCTTGTTTAATTTGTATAATCAATTCAGGTATGAATCAACGTTGACCTTCCTTAATCGAGTGCATATCATTTGTTGCTAGTCGATGGACTGCTATTTTGTTGTCTAACCCTGACATATATTGGTAACCCTATGCAAACACATCTTGATATTCCTGAAGAAGGGCTTCGTAGTTCATCAACTCTTCTTCAGAGAGAAGAGCACTTACAAAGATAGGTTTAGGCTTTTATTAGTGCCAAGGCTAAGTTCTCTCAACTCATCCACTGTGGCTTGATCACCATCTTTGAGTTGAGATGGAGCTGATTGAACATTTTGAATGAACTCTTTGTAATTTTCTTGCAAAAGAGAAGGATCTTGTACTTCTTCTTTGGGAGTCTGGGGCTTTCAGCCGATTCTTTTTTGCAGGAGGTACAGTTTATCTCTATGGTCATGAATCAGCTTCCACTTCCTTGCAAGGATGAAGTTCTTTCTAATCTCCTTTTTTCAAGGTCCATTTCTTATTTCTTCTTAACTGGACTTGCTTTGGTTTTGAGGGATTTTGCAACATTTGAAATATGGAGTGATGTGGATTATGTATCTCATATTCTTCTTCAATTTTAGGAAGTCCCTGAAGCCTTTTAAACACAGAGGTTCGAGTCTTACTTTCACTATCTTTCTTAGAGAGTAGAGCTATTTCTTGATTGGTAAAAATCACTGAACCTAAGGAAAAAGAATTTTGTTTTAAAGGCTTTTGTAACTTTGGAAATTTGGAGGGTTGAGACTTGTTTTTCTTGGACTCTTCTTCAACCCTTGGAAACCTCTGAAGCTTTTTAAACACAAAGACTCAAGACTTTCTCTCAATGTGTTCCTCAAATAGCAAAGATATTTCTTAGTAAAAATCATTGAATCTAAGGAAGAAGATGTTTTTGACTCACCACAATCTTGATCGACTGTTGGACATCTTTCAAGTCCTCTTTCGAAAAAGATTTGCCCTTCTTGAGTTTATAATTTTTTTGAGCTCGTGGGGATGGTCTTTTTTTGCCCAATACCACTTTTCTACTTTGACTTCCATCTTCCTAAAAGGTAGTCATTACTATTATTTAGGGGTACCGATTGGTCTACCTTTCAAAGTGAACAAGTATAACTTGTGGTCAAAGTAGTCATTGTCTCTTCAATTGAAATTGTCATCAATTGTCCTTTATTTGGTTGACTTTTTAATCTCAATCTCAAAACAATCTTTTGTCTTGTTGGTTTTGGTGCCATACTTCTTTCTTTCTTCTTTGAAGAGTCAAGTCTTACTTCAAAAGATTTTCCTTAGTGAGAAGACAATGTGGCAAAAGAGCCAGATTCTCCTTTTGGTTCTCCTTTTTTGTCTTTTTCGATTATCTCATGGGTTGGAAATGCAGGACTTTTGTAAAACTTTGCATCTGCATAATTCACTGATTTGGTACCAAAAGGTCTTGTTATCTAACAAGTTAGGTGCCATCATTTTTTCAATATTCATACCATCTTCTAGCTTTTTGACAAACTTAATGCATTGATGGAGTGTTGATAACAGAATGCCATTAGAAAGAATCCAAGAATGACCTAACAAGACATTGCATGAAGTGTTAGCATCAATCACATGAAACAATGTCTCAGTTTTAAGGTCCTCAAAATTCATTTTTAATTCGATGGTGCCTAGTGCTCTTTGTCCCATTTGATTAAAACCTTGGATTGTCAAGTTTGATGGAGAAAGATCTCAGGTCGACAGTCTAATAAGACAAAGGGCTTTCAAGGGAAGCAGATTTACTGCTGAACAATCAAGCATTATTCAAGTTACAAACATGTTTCCAATAATGTTACAAACATAAAGAGGTCGATTATGATCATATCCCATTGGTAGCTCCTCGCCATTGAAAATGATACAAGCCATGAATGAAGCATAAAACTCCTTTGACAATAGTGGACTAAAATCAGTTGCATAGAGATCCGGTCTGTCATCAAAGCTTGTACTAATGCCCTCCTTAGATCTTTTGACATTTGTAAAGTATCATTGACACTTATGAGAGCTAGAATTTGCTTGGGATGTGCTAAGAAATCATATTTGATTTGCTCTTCGTGTGGCATATTTTGTAAGTGAGGCTTGACGAGGATTTTGAGATATCTCCTTAAGTCTTCAAACTTATTTTCACAAATTTTAGGTAGAGATTGTGTATCATTTTCTTGAACTGTGGGTTCTTTCAGAATGGACTCTTTTGAAGACAAGCCATTTGATTTCTTACTTTGTCGCACTTTTTGTGGTGACGGCAATCATCGATCTGAGTGCAAAATTATTTCATTGGCTTCTAAGATTGAAGACTCTTCTTCTTCAAAAACCACCACGCAACACTATTCAACAACCTCATTTTCTTCATCTTGTTCATTTTTGAAGAATTTGGCAAGGATATATTCAGTTAAAGTAATGGGTATTCTTTTAGGTTGAACATATTTCTTCTCTACAACATCGGCACTGCTTTCTTTTGACTCTTCTTCTTCTTGCCTTTCTTTTGTTCCTTTTTTCCTCAAAATTTCATTGTAGAACGGGTAGTTTGCATGGAATGCAAAGTAGTGTGAATTGCCTTTTTGGTCCTTTTGATTATACAAGTTTGCCACTCTTCGTCCTTTGCACTTTCAGTTTCTAAAGGAATGATGTAATTTTTTCAAGAAATGCTTCATTAACAACTCATAAAATGTTGGAATTTCTATATTTCCTAGACAAGGCATGTCAGGTAAGTGTAAACATATCAAAACTTCACTATCTACTTCAAATGTCACTTTAACTGTACCCTTAGAAAAAGGAACTGATGGAATATGATTTTCTTCGACTAAGGAGATGTTGTTAACAGTGGCAGAAGAATCGTCTTCAGGCACGAGATCTCCTTTATCAATCATTGATTGGATAATATTTTTTAAGAATATAATAGTCCTTAACGAGGTACCTAACAATTCGATGATAAGAGCAATACTTTGCTGTTTTTGACGGATCATCGACTTTGTTAATTTCAGTTGGTCTTTTTGGTTTAGAGAGGTCTTTATTGCCTTCTCTTTTATCAACTGCTTGAAGATGTACTCCACATCCTCGTCATGAAATATTTACTTTACACATCTTCATTTCCTTCATAGTAGGCCTTCTTTGACTTTCTTTATCTTTTGAACTTGAACCAAGATTGCCATTACTATTTTTCTTGTTGGTATTGACAAAAGTTGCCATAAACTCACTTTTCTTGATGACTTTCTAGCCTTCACTCTTCTTTTCTTCGGAAAACTTACCCTTTAAAACACTTTTTTGTCTAGCTATTTGTTTTCAACATTATCAGCTTTTGAGACAAGTGCATCAAATGTATGGGGTTCGGCGGTCCCAACAAAAGTTGCTATTTCTGACAACAAGTTGTTATAATAGCTGATTGTTCGATTAATTTCTCAGTGCATTGGAGATTTAAATTTCTCCATCTTGTTATAAAGTTATTGACACTTTCATTTGTCCGTTGAACATAGGCATCATCCAGGTTCTTTGGGCTCACGAATTAAGCAAAGTGCCTCTTTGCATATCATTCTATAGTAAGATCAAGCCAGGTTGTAGTTGGGTATACCAACTAAAAGCAGACACTTTAAGAGACAGGACAAATTGATAGATCAATAATGCGTTAGAAAGAGTTGATTCACCACAAGCTAAGTAAAAGTGAGCTAAGTGTTCTTGTGGTGAGCCATTGATTCTGTCGAATTTTTTGAAATGACCCAGGAAGATATGGGGATCGTATCATAATGAGACGAATATGGTTTATGATACCCTAACACAGGAGGATTCATAGATGCTTGGAATTCTCTAATAACCTCAGCTATTAATGTTTTGCTATTGGTTTGTGTTATTGGTGCGCTAGAATTTTGGACATTTTCATGAGTTTGTACATGTTCCCAAGCAGAAGATTTGCTTGACTAGCCACTTGGGCAACCAAAGTAGCCACTTCATCGTCTTTCTCAACAACGTCTTTGTATAAGAAGTTTTTGCACTTGCTCTTCAAGACTGGTGTTGCCATTGATAAAGACTAGCATTCCTTTATTTGAATTTCATAAAAAAATTGTAACTTCTTTTGAAACTCATTTGCTAATTCCAAAGACAAGTCATCCTCTTTGAACAGAGACTCAGAATCTCCATATAGAGGATTAATTGATGAGGAAACCACAAGTCCTCTTGCGGTATTTGATCCACTTGAAAAAGCTATTGTCATGTTGGAGTTAGATCCTGTTGACTTCTCTTTAATAGGAGACTTGATTGTCGTCGATGACTTTTCAGATGGAGATCGAGATATCATTCTCACTCAAGATCAAGTCACCGGGTCATCATATGGTGAAAATTGAGATTTGGATGAGCGAGAGGATTGGATTACACAACGGGATAAAGATTTTTCCGTTTCAAGTCTTTTAGTCTCCTTATCAAACTCATGTTCTATTGATTGTTTTGAAGGAAGAATAGGATTTGTGACTCCTTTGATGGGATGTGAACTTTTTTTAGAAGTCGAGACCTCGGAATCTTTCACTTGCTTTTGAGTACTTTTTTTTCTTTTCTTTCATCTTGTCTTTTTTTGAAGAAGGTGTACAATAGTAAACCCTTCTTCGACCAATACTTTTCCTTTTGACATTGGTGAGTTGAGTTCAACAACTCTGGGCTTCAAGGCTACTATTGTCTTTTTATTTGAAGCCTGTGCAAGAGTTGTAACCTCAACCTTCGGGGTCTTGAAAATTGGTACTTACGATTTTAGGGATGAAGTATTTTCCTTCTCTTATGCAAAAGCTGCCATAACATATTCGGTTGATGGCAAGTCTACCACAAATGACCCAAAAAGAATTTGATTATGTTTGAGGTTGACCTCCTCAACCATGTTAATGGCAACATGGTTTTTGCCAATGTTGGCGATATTAGGTTTTTGAAACCACCTTTGAACAGGGTTTGCACATTTTATTGGAGTCATTTTAACTCGTTCAACATAAGCGTTTGCGTTTAGACAAGTCTTATTGGATCTACCCGTTAAATGACCTTGAGATTGGAGTAATTGTTGTATACTCTTCGAATGACATCATCCTAGGAGTACTTCTAACTTGCCCCTTTATAGCTTTAACAGTCACAAGTAGGGTTAGTTCCTTTCGCTCCTTGCCGACTCTGGTGGTCGGATTGAGATCCTTTTGCCCCCTGATAGTCGGGGTGAGATTCTTTTTCTTGCTTGCAGTCATGGCAGCCGGGACGACCTTCTTTTGCCCCTTTGGGGCCATTGTGATTGGAAGAGGTTTCTTTTTCACCTTCGCAACTTTTGTGGTCGGGACAACCTTGTTTTGCCCCCTCGGGCCTTTGATGGTCGGAGTGGACTTCTTTTTGACCTCAGTAGCCTTTACGGTCATCAACGGAGCAAACTGGGACGTGATGAATTCCAGAGAAATCTTCAGGTGGTTGATTGTCCATGTCACCATGTAGTCGCTCTTCTTTGATTCTTGTCCTCTTCTATGTTTGGTACTTGGAAGCTAATGAAAATGAATTATGAATTCAATCTTTGGTGTCATCTTAAACCTACTAGACAGCTCTATCAAAATAATTAGAGATGAAAAAGAGAACAGGTCCCACTAAGCGTGTCAAAAACTATGTTGGACAAAAATTTAATATTTTGAAAATTAAATTCTCGCTAAGCTTGATCTCACTTATATGATTTGCTCGTACGAGTTTTTATTTACCCAAGTCGGATCCATTCAAGATATTAAATCCTTAATTACATTCCCTAATTTTAGAGAAACACCTTTTGATTCTATTTGTCAATTAATTAATTTGACTTCCAATTAAATAAATGAGAATAAGGGGGTTTATATAATAATCTATTTTTGGGGATGTACCTAAGTAATATACTTAGGCTACCTATGTGCCTGCTATTGGGATCAAACCTTACGTAGTTTGTATAAATAAAAAATGACTTGTATTTTGAGTACTTATTTTGAATTTAATGGGAAAATAAATTAATTTTAACCATTTTGAACTTTTAGGGTTACCATAACTTGACCCAACTTTCTTAATTTAGTGGAATTTTAGTTGATAAAAAATAATTCACAAAATAATATAATTTCTAGTTCTTGCTGTAGAACCCTTTAACGATATTTCTTACGTATTCAAATTGGAATCGAGTTGTATGTATTTCTCATGGAACTACAATTTTATCAATTCTTTTTGGCTATTAAAGGCAAAAATAATTTAGACAAGTTCAAAGAAAACTTGTCCAATTATTTTATTTGATCCTTTTATGATGGATATAAAAGCTCAAAATTAATTTATGTCTCTATTATTTTATTACCGTAAATGGCTAAGTGGGCATAAATAATGCCTAAAAAAGCGATTATGGGTACTAATACCAAATAATTTAATTTAATGTCTTAAAAAGACAATTTTAGGCACTAAGGCCAAATAATTTAATTTAATATCTTAGAAAGACAATTTTTGGGTACTAAGACAAAATAATTTAATTTAATGTCTTAGAAAGACAATTTTGGGCAATAAGGCCAATAAATATTATCTTATTAATGGCTTAAATGATAATTTTTGGGTTCCAAGGCCAATTAATTAATTTGATGCCTCAAATGTAATTTTTGGTCTTCAAGACAATTAACTAATTTAATGTCTTAAACGGAAATTTTTGGGCTCCAATGTTAATTAGTTAATTTGATGCCCTAAATGGCAATTTTTGGCCTCCAAGACCAATTAATTAACTTAATACCTTAAACGACAATTTTTGGGCCTTAAGGCTAATTAACTAATTTAATGTCTTAAACAGTAATTTTTGAGTCCCAGGGGTAATTAATTAATTTGATGCCTTAAACGACAATTTTTAGACTTCAAAGCTAATTAATTAATTTAATTTATGTCTCAAACTTCCTTACGTGGCCATAATAGGCACTAAAATACCATTAAGGCTTAAACCGGAACAAAAGTTAGTTTAACTTTAAAATTTGGCATAGTAAATCATTTTAAAATAGCCAAATTAGAATGATAAGACAGAAAAATTAAATTTACATGCGTGTAAAGTTTGAACATAATTTAGTCACATGCATGTACTATTTAGCCCCTATTTTTATGAGATGGTCATATGACTTTGGAAATTTATTGAATAAAAAAAAAACGTTCACTTAACCAAACAAAAGTAATTGAACACGAGGCTTAATTCATTCGATTGAATAGGACTCCTAATAAGATTCTCTTATCCATGCATAGCAGTATTAACAAACGAAACTCATTTGCTTTATCATGCTTGTTCACTTTTTTTTTTTATTAATTTAGAGTCATAATTATCATAAATCACATGATCACCTTTTAAGACTTAAAGTAACTGTAAGCTTTATCTCATTTTGTTGTTAAACAGGAGATTTAAACATAATAGGAGTTTGTTTGACAGTAAACTCCCACAAATGTTGTTAATTTATGGGGATAGAAGAATTTATAAAAGGTACAAAATTGATTTGGGTAAGATTATTTTTTTTAAAAAAAAAAAAAAACCCAACAGAATTAATTTTTCCTTCTAAATAGTCAAGGGCCTGTTCTAGCACAAATTTCACACAAACAGAATACTATTCACATAGAAAGAACGACTAGAGAAATATCAAGACAAGGAAGAGAGTGAGATATACCCTTAACAAACATTTACCTTTGGTATCTTCCAACCTTTGACATTTCCCATTTTTTTTTTTTCCTGTAAACTAGAACAATTTCGTATGACGATTTGTTCCTCTCTTCTTTTTTGATTGCCTCCTATTCCTGTTCTATAAGATTTTTTCCTTATATTCTCTGTATTTTTTTGCTCCCTATGTTCTCTTTTTTTTTTTTACTCTGTCTATGTATACTCCTAGCTTGCTTTTTTATTTTTTTTTTATTTTTTATGTCTGCTCTCCCTCCTCGTTATATAGGAATTCATAGTCCGGCTTCTTTTATTTGCCTATTACTAGGGATGTTAATGGGTCGGGTAGTCAAGTTCTAGTGTCGTCGTGCAGTGTTTGTACGGACTCATTCGGACACATTGTCATGTTCGTATTTAACATGTTTACTATTGACAAAGAGTGATCAGTCTATTTGACAAATTAAATAACTTGCAATTCATTTAAGTTAAAATCTCAAATTTTAATTATTTAATTAACAATTATTAATACTAACCTTGTTATCATAGTAGTTTAAAACACATAATTAAAATTATTGAAAATTTTTAGATAATATTTAAAATAATTATTATGTTTGATTTAATAATCTAATATTAAATATATGATTTACAATATTAAAGTATACTATATTAAATTATAATAAAGAAAAAATTTCAGCAAAATCTGTTCATACAGTAAATTAACAGGTTATCGTGTCAATCCACAGTTTTGCCCAACCCAACTCGTTTAATTTTATGTCATAAATGGATTAGCCCAATAATGACCCAATAATTTTCGAATCGTGTCATAACCTATTAATTTCATGTCGTGTTGGTGTTGTATTAAAAATTATCAACCCCACTACTTCACTTGATTGTGTAGACTAATGTGAAAGTTAATCTTGCATGGAGGAACTTTCGGTTCTATAAGTGATCAAACTTATCTTGGGTGACCATGTTTTCCTCTACTGCTTAATTAATGCATCAAGTAGTTATAGGTTGAAGAACATCGTTTTTTGCCCACGTTTCATTTGAAGACCACTTCATGTCTAATATCTAATACTTTTTTTTCTTCTTATTATTATTATTATTTTGTTTTAACATAGCAACTGATTCTTAAGTTGTTGATTGAATTATTGTCCGCAACGTCTTCGTGTCTCTCTCTTTCTTTCGTTTTTTTAAAAAAAAAAAAAAAAATTTCCTTTAAAGGAGTTAATTTCAACTAAATTAATTTTAGTTGTTAAAAATTTTTGTTTAACACTCTTACTTTCGCTATATATTATTTGACCCCATACACTTGCAATACATTATCTAGTTAAGAGTAGAGTTAGGTGTTCATAAATTTTATAACTAGATATTTAACGTATTAGCATCATATAAAATATATCTGGAAAAAAATGTAGAAATCTTAGCTTGTATATGAGAGGCACGGAAAACACAATATTTTGGTTTATGAAACATCTAAAAATAAAAAAATTTCAAAAAAAAAGAAAAAAAAGAAAACAAAAGTAACGACCAAATAATAATTCGTTTGAAATTCAAATGATAAACTCAGAAGTGTTTTTCTACTCTATTGTGTGTTAACAATTAAACATCACAAAAAAGTTGCAATCTTTTTCTTTTCTGCGGAGAAAAGAAGTAATAAAAAAAAAGAGAAAAGAAGTAAAAAAAAAAAACTTAAATACAGAAAATTTTCCTTTTAGGAGGTTAAGATTTACATAGTAAGACATTTTAAAAATAGTGATTCACATTTATTTTATCATACTTTATTCATAAATAAGAAATCATAACTTAAATAACTCAGAAAATTATAAAATTCATCAAGTGAAGGGAAATACATAAATACAATAGGCAAGAAACAAATCATTCTTTAGATAACTATCTTAGGAAGTCAACTAATAAATATCGAAGACATTTACATAAATAAAGCACTACTCTGATTTGTGATATAATTCGGTCACAATTGGATGGAATAATAGAGAGTATTGAAGGTTGAGAAGGTGGGTTTTTAAAGAAGATCATGATTATATCAATGAGTAAGGAGTTAAAGTATATTGGAAGAGAGAGAGGCGGGTTAAAGAATCTAAAGCTTATTTTAGATTAAATTACTAAGGAAATAAATCAGAATATCAATGGGATTTGAGGATTTAGAATTTTAATATTGTGCATCTACTTTTTTTATTTTGAAGAAAAACTTTTCTTTCCTAACAAATCAAAAAATAACCAAACATGGGAACTCAAATTTTAGAAAAAAGATAATTACTTTCTCTGCCTAGAATCCCTGCCGACCAAACGAGACCTAATGGATTTGTGCAAAATGTCAAAATACCCCTTTATCGCCTAAAAAACCTCCGCTGGAAAGAAAGAGTTGTGTTTTGTGTTAAATTACATAACTAACCTTGATTAAAGACTTTAAATGACTAAAATAACCCTTTACATTAAAAATTTTCAAACCTCCTATTAGTCACTTAACGAAACATTTAACGATTTCACTTTAACCCAAATTATAAAGGGGTAGATTGTATATTTTCAAATCAAAAAATGAAAATGTGAACATTAACCAAATCACAAAGATTCTGTGTAATTAACCATTGGCTTCTCAACACTTGTGCTACTCTTCTATCACTCTTCTCAATCCTTGTTTATGGTGTCCCTCCTTATCATTGATCCTCCCATATTCACTACTCCTTTCGTTTCATTTTAACTTTTGTTTTGAATTACTGAATAAAAATTAAGAAAACTACATTAAATTACATCAATTTATACAAATAATGGATGAGCAAGAGAGGTCCCCTTGTTATAGATAAGCTTTGGCGCTTTTTTAATAATATATATGGGCTTACGTTTTAAATTAGATTGACTCGATTTTATGATTGAAAAGTAGAAATGCTATTTAATAGTAAAAATTCAAATTAATTTAAAGTGATTAAATTATATTTTTACATTAATATTACCTCGACTAATAATCCTCACCATCCATTAAGATTGGCCAAATTCAGTAATTAATTGAAGCACACATTAAATAAATTTCTCGTCTTTATCCAACTTGTGCAACCGAACTAAAGTCTTGACTTCTCAAATATTGGAGAAATATATATATAGAGAGAATATTTCCACAAATTGGTTCAATGCATTTTTGTTTCATTATCAATTTCTACTAGATGGGGATTTCACAACTCTTATAAGCTGGAAAAGAAGACAAATTTTTTTGCTATGTTTAGATCACAAACTAAAAACCCATTTGCACAGCATCTGCTCCCCAAAAAAAAGATCATTCTCCATAGGCCCTGAAAATGCATACAAAACTTTTTATTTTCTTTTACACATTATATAAGAAATAAAATGCATGCCAAAATGGATAGTATAATACAGTACTCGACATAGTAATTTGGCTTGCCAGTTATAATCAGTAAATATTTTTTCAGCATTAGGCGCAGCGATCTTGGAGAAAGCCTCTTATTATGTATTGGGAGAACGATATCAAATCCTCGACACGATTTAGAGGCACCCAAAACCGTCACAATGACCCCTTCAAGAGTCTCTCCACAGGGATATCGAATATTTGGTTTATCGCTTATACAATTCACATAATATTTGACCCCGCAGCCATATCCATCTCGAAACATGCTAGTACTCACTGTGACCAAGTTGTCCCCCTGGCCGACTTTTGTATTATTGCAAGCAAATGCTACAAAAAGATCACAAGAATTATGATATATGTGTGTGTTAAAATCATTTTTTACAGCAATATAAACTATGTTCCCCTGGTTGTCGGGGTATAAAATTTTAAAATTTCTTAAAATTGTCTAAGTATAATTATTAGAAAATTCTATAATTTTTTGAGAGAGGGAAGTATATTATTATACTTTTAAGGTTTATATAGTATAATAGCATGTATTTTTTAATTTATACGGTATAAACTTTTAAATTCAATGAAATAATTTCCTTGACGTGACTATAGAATTGCATTTAATTATTAGTAACTAATTTTTGTCCTACAAATACTACTCTAAAAAAATTTTGCCCACATTGACACCGCGTCTTGACTCCCCTGATTTTCCTTGATTTTCAAATACTAATTTGAAAAGGTAAAGTTTTATGTTGTATTTGAATAGATAAATT
This sequence comes from Cinchona pubescens, assembly GCA_025175665.1. NCBI lineage: Eukaryota > Viridiplantae > Streptophyta > Magnoliopsida > Gentianales > Rubiaceae > Cinchona > Cinchona pubescens. The sequence continues at coordinate 196,151 of JANKKI010000239.1, read as the reverse complement.
TGGGAAAGAATTTTTAATCTGCCCATTTGTTAGGATGATTTGTGAAGTCAAAATTGATTAATTTTAAGTTTTTTCAAATTAGAAAGTTAGTATTTGAAAATTGGGTAAAAAAATACTTTCTTTTAGTCCCCAATGTTTGGCCTGTTAACATTCTTAGTCCCTAAAGTTTTACAAAAAATAAATCATGTCCCTCATTTTCTAAGTTTCTACTCAATTAGGATAATTGGCATAATAATAGCATAATTATTTGTCTCTATGCCTCTATCCCAACAAAAAATTTAATTCCCTATGTAATGAACAAATACTTTATATCTTTTACTTTCTCTTGCCTAAACTAATAAAAATAGACATATTCTTATAATTTTTAACAAAAAAATAATCATTTTTCTATCAGTTGTCCTATTTTAGTAAAAATTTAGAAGATGAGGGATGTGATTTATTTTTTGTGAAACTTTAGGGACAAAAAATGTTAACAAGTCAAATTTTAAGGACTAAAAGTATTTTTTACCCTTTAAAATTTTTTATTTCACACTTTTAAATTTGGGTAGATTTGAAATTCATATATTTCATCCTTACAAATCTCTCCAAAAAAAACGAATAGATTTCAAATATTTTTCCAAATGTATTCATCTAAACACAACAAATTTGTACTTCTAGTACATTCTTCATGATGAAATATGAATGTCTGTATGACAAATTGTGTCAGAAAAAAGGGGAGGATTGATCTTGCAGTGAATTTCTAATTTGCATCTTTATTTACAATGCTATCACAATAATCCCATTAAAAAAAAAAAACTTGTGTTACCAAGAAACACATACATCAAAACTGTGTACTTACGGAAAACATTTTCTTTGTAGGATTAGATAGAAGTTGCAAATCCAGAAATTGCTAATGTAAGATGGATGAAGCTTGTAACAAGAGCTATCACTATTCCAACTTGCCCCATGCTTGCCATATCTTGATGCCTTTCTTTCTTGCTTAAAGCTAATCTGCTAATGTGAGTTGCACTGGTAAAAGTGTTGAAGCCTTGTGGCTATTTTATAAGGTAATAGCGAAGTACATTAAGGGTGTGTTCGTTTGGATTAACCAAAATTTTTTTTGGTGTCAAACACTGGAAAATATTTCTAATTTTTCTTCTTCTGGTTGAAAATAACTTACTGAATTTTTGAGCGTAAGTTATTTTTCGGATAATTCAAGAGTGACATTAAAAGTTCAAATATTTACTTTTAGAATTCCGTTTGTTAAATTTACTTTCGTTTTCAATTTTTTTTTCATTCGTTTTCTCTCAATCATGGGTTCCACACTAATATAACTATAATTATACATATTTTACTACTATATTGTACTATCATTTAATTTTGAACAAAATCAATCTTTTATTAATCACAATTACTTGTAAGGTATTTATTACCATTATTATAAGTTTTTTTAACTTGTATTAATAAAATTAAAAATAAAACCGTTAAAATTTTTTATTTCAAAATATTTTCATTTTGTCAACCGAACACCGAAAAATTGTATGAAAAATAGACTTTTTCATGTAAAATATTTTCCAAGGAAAATATTTTCAATTCAAACGAACACACTATGCATGTATTAATATTAAATTTGTTTTTTTCAACACTTGTTACCGTCTTTTTTCACTCTTTTCACACTCTTTTCAATCCTCGTCTATCGTGTTTCTCACTCTTCCTCCTCATTAATTTTCTTTCTCCCTCATTCATTAATTAGAAAATATTGAAATAGATTTGATTTATGACTCTACTTATAAATTTTATGAGGTATAAATTAAATCATATAAAATAAATATATGTAAACAAAATTACAGAAAATTTAACTCTAACCCTAAGGTATACAACTGAGGCATAAGATTACTAATGTACTTAAGTATTTTCCTTCATTAATACATAGGGTTATTAACACTTTGCCCCCCTAAACAAGTAGGTAATTACACTTTGTTTCCTTGAACTGAAAAATTACATTTTGCCCCCATTCACAATGTTCATCCTTTAAAAATTATAAAACATCAATAAAATTTAGTTAAATGACTGAAATATCGTTGATACTATATTTTGATTTTTTATGTATTTAAATTTTGAAAGTGATGTAATAATTATTTAAAAATAAGAAAAAATAATCTACATAATATTTCAATATATTTCTTAGTCAATTTGTTTTAATTTTTGGATTTCATTTGATATTATTTCGAAGAATATTTAACTATATTGGTAGAATAATTCTCAAATGAACTTATTTTCTATTGAATTTTTTCTTCAAGAGTATTGTGTGACAATATATTTGCTATAAAAATTTTGTGATTTTTTTGATATCTCATAGTATTTTACACTTTTAATATTTGGTTTAACCTATACAAATTGTAACGACAGCAAGATCAGATATAACTTAATTCATTATTTCCTAACATTTTCATTCTCTAAAGTCAAAGATATCAATTTATTATTTTAGTTTATTTTTCCCTGATTATTTTATAACCATCAAACATCAAAACTAAATGCATGAAAAATCAAAATATAATACTAAAGGTATTTCATTTATTTAATTAGATTTTCTTGATATTTTAAAATTTTTAAACGATAAATAATGTGAATGTGGGATAAAGTATAATTTTTTTTTAATTCAAGAGATAAAATATATTTACCCGTCTAAATCGAGGTAAAGTGTTATTAATCCTTTATGCATACATACGCAGCTTCCTTTGCATATCACTCTCGGGGATGAAGTAAGCAAGTAGAGGACCGAAAAAAAAAAAAAAGCTTTTTCTATGAGTAGACAGTAAGTCTAAATTGTCATATGTCCCCAGTTATATATATATATATATATATTTATATTGCATAACCTGAGCATCAGTACTGTCCAACTATATATACATATATATTTTGTAACCCGAACATAAGCTTTGGACACTGTCCAACTAATACAAGCATGTCAAAAAATAACTCTAATTCCTACTATCCATCAACAAAATTCATGAAGGTTGTATTTGGATGGATTTGAATTGAAAGAAAAATTTAAAACGAATAAATTTAAATTAAATAAATTTAAAATGATATGAAATTTAAATAAATTTTAAATTCATTCATTTAATTATTAAAATTACACTCCTCATTGTTGATGAATTTTAAATTTATAACTAAATCAATTAATTTGTTTAAATATTTTATTATAAATTTAAATTTCAAATCAAATCCACCCAAATCTTTTCATCCAAACACATTAAAAAACTATAATCTCGTCCACATAAAAAAGAAACCACTTTATTGAATAAGGCAATATCTGAAATCTCTTATCTATAACTTCCATGTGTATTAGGATATAAGACTGAGGCAATTTTTTTTATTTTCTGATCACCCTTTCATGTTCTAACAGCACAAGTAGCAGATTATCAAAAACTTTTCACACTTGGAACCAAAACATTGTCAAGTTATCCCTCCAAGAAGCATATTCTCACAACAGAAAATGTTACATTCTAGGTTCTTATGGGATCTTATCCCAACAAAAGATGAAAGTCATCCCCAGCATAACACTGATCTTAGCCACACTTCTCCATCTCAATCTAGTCCTATCATGTCTTCGTTCTGACAAATTTTCCTCTTGAAGCCCTTTTCTCCATTTTTTCCCTTTTTCTGCTAGTCTTTTCATCCTCTTCGGATCCCTGCACATTTGCATCGTATGAATATTTGGAAGGAAAACAATGAAGATAATTATAGCTTATGAGAGAATTACCTCTGCACCAGAGGGTAAAAACCCTTTGACAAGTCCAAAGAGTTTGTAGGCTGCAAATGCTGGTATCTGAGAGCAAACATGTAAATCCAGTCCAAGTCAGCCTCAGCACTTTGCTATTGCAATTTTCATTAAAATAGGCCCCAAGTTCATCTCATTGAAGCTCAAAATAAATGGAGTTCAAAAACCCTAAACATTCCTACTCATAGATATTCAAGGAGTGTGTTCCAAACAAGTTCATATTTGGCCTGATCTAATGATTCAATTATTAATGTGGTGAAGCAACATGACCTTAAAAATTGAATTGTCAAAAACTATTATTCTTCACTCCAAAAATAGGAAACAAAAGCAGTAGCTCTCCCCAAATAACTATGTACGAATAAGTTGTGAAGCAAATTGACTTTTCCTTCTAAATACCAAAAAAAGGTTGCTCAATTTAGACTTATGCATTTCTAGTTAGAACTATCTATGCGTGTTATTATTCCTTTTGTAGTTGTTCCTCTAAATTTGGTAATCTAAGAAATAGCTGACTGCAATATTTGTCAAAAACAAAATCAGAATTCTATCATATAACAAAATAAGCAGCCTCTGTTCAAGGCAGAAGAACATACAAACTCTGCATAAAATTATCTACTACTAGCTCATCTTACCAAGTTGAACAAATAACTACACGTACCAGCTTCCTTTTACCATACTAATGGTACCTTTAAATATGATAAATCTCAGCTTCAGACCAATCCCCATCAAGTTTTCCAGTCATAAAATTCTGAAAGACAAACCGAAATGTGCCTAGCAAACTCAAGGGCATAAAAAATAACTGATATTTCCCACTGGAGGCACTGGCATTGTCCTAAACAAACTGAGAAGAGGCTTCAGAGGAGAAAGGAACAAGTAGCATAAACCTTCACCTTATGGGAGAAAGAAAGAAACAAGGAAGAAATAAACTGTAGGTGACAAATTGTATTGCGAATTGCAAGATGTTATAAAACACAAGTTATACCTTGTACATTAAGGTACATACCTCCTGTATTTGGTTAGCACTCAATTAGCAAAAAGTATTATTCAAAATAAAGCCCCTTGATATAAAACGATCTAGGAAAGGAAAACATGTGCATTATTGTTAACTGCGTTATTGGTTTACTCGGAAAATTTGATTTGAAGCCCAGAAATCCGCAAGTGCCATGTTTCTCAATTTTCTTGGAGAAAAAGACAACAAAGGTAACAAACACCCAATAAACATGTTCACGAGAAAAATTCAAAACAACAAAACATGAGAAAAATTGAAAAAAAAAAACACACGCATGCTTTCAAATTCTATTTAAAGATGAATTTCTTGGTGTCTGTACCCAATTAGCAAAAATAAGCGTGATTATTAATTTGATTTTATATCACACACAAATGTGGAGTTAGCGTAAGGGCTTTGAATCTTACCACCAAGTATATGTACCAAAACTTCTCCGAGATGATAGAAGAGAGTTGAACAAAGCATGTAATGTAGATTACATCATGCAAATATCTGCAAAAATAACAAAACCATATAAGATGACCTATATAGTAAATATAACTATCCCCGCAAAGCATAAGAGAGTGTGGAATAAGATGAAGCTAGCAACATTTATGAACCTAAATGAGGATTCGTGGATCTAAAAGTAGCTGAGCTTTAGAGTTAAATTCACTTCAATGACGTAAAATAATCCAATTATTATCACATTTAGAATCAAAAATCCCCTCTACACCTGATCATACAAGAATTATTTTAGAAGAAATTAGTTACATACATAATTCTTCATGATCTTGGTCAAAAATCAATTCCTCTTAACAATACATTGGAAAAATACTTTCATCAGCATATCATATAACTATATGCATGTAGTGGAAAGATTTCATCATTAAAAATGGAAGTTCAATTTATTTTACAATGCTACCCTAACACACATGATTCCATAGCAATTTGGTTTTTATTATTTTGGAAGTTTGTAAAAGGAGAGGGAGGTTAGCCTAGTTTCGTGGGTGAGGAGATCGGGTAATGGCGCTGCTCACCTAGTTGCAAAAATGGCTTTAGAATGTAATGATAGGGTATTCTGGAAGCATGCTCCTCCTGAACCCTTACAGCCAATAATTTTGGCCGATAAAACTTTCTCTATTTAATGGAGTCTATTGTTTCTGTCCCCAAAAAAAAATTTTGGAAGTCTGTCAAACTATACATAAACATTGAACCCCACTCCACAATAACTATCAGATTCATCAAGTTATTACTTTTTCAGATCTCTTGATCTTACGAAGATCTTACAAGAATGCTTTCTTCCAGGATCAATGATTTTTCCTAGTTCTGAATGCCCCTTACACTGTCATTTGAAATGGGGCACTTAAGGAATACTTCAAACTTTTGAACACTATCAATAAACTTAAAACACTGATTAAAGGGAAGCTTTAGTACTTCAATCAAAACCCAGATTTGCTAGTAGTTAACACATGTACTCAAATATCTATCAACATGCCAAAAGAAAATTAATTTCAATATAGGTAACAAAAATACATTCAAGAAAGCCTGGTGACTTTTCTCCTTCCCCAGATCCAAGATCGAATCATCACCGGAATTTTCTTCTTTATCATTAATATATATATTCTATTCCATCACAAAATGTCAAACCAAAAAGGAATCCCTTATTTTTCTTAAATAAAGCATAATTTTACAATTTAATTACATAAATTACACTAATAAAAAAATTTAAATAAAAGAAGTGAAATTACAATCATACCCACAAATACCACCAGTGCTCATATCATATCCGCCGTCAAAGAGCTCCCCATCGTCGCCGTAAGACGGTCTAGCCATGGCGTAGAGCTGCTGGTAAGGGATGATGTAAGCAAACGCCGTCAGCAGCAATCCTCCCCAGTGCTTCCACTTGAAACTTGAGTGCATAAACCCTGCCCTCACCACTAAATAAATAACCTAAAAATGAAAATTCAATTTAGTTAGAAGAATACTAAATTAATTTTAGCTAATTAATTAAATTAAATTGGGGGATATATAACATTGGTGACGATGATGATGTAGAGAAGATTTTTCATGCGACGAGCGTTTTCTTCTTTTCGTTTCTTGGCTCCTTGATTTGCCATCAGAGGAGGAGGAAGGAGGTTTCTGGGTGGAACGAGGTCATGTTCTGGATTGATAACTGGCCGGCAAGAGAATTTCTGTGCTTTACCAATTGGGGGTGGAATAGAAATAGAAGTCGCTAAAGATGATAATTCCAATACTTAATGGGTTAGGGCAATGATAATGCCACAGCAAAAATCTTATTGCCACAGCTATTTTAACCGAAATTCCAGAATTGCCCACACTAAATATCTGTCTCCTGCCAATTGTCAACACCGTCCTCCATTAATCTTCCATCTCAGCCTCCCTCAATTGTCATCTGTCCTTTTATGTGGATCATAACAAAAAGTGCTGCATCAGATTAAAAACGAGATCTTCTGAAGAAAAAAAAGAAAAAGAATGATAGGATTTCAAAGATGTGAAAGAGCTAAGAGAGAAAATAAAATTGAGAATTTTCATCTAATTGAAAGTTGTAATCAGTTGTGTTCCGTTGTTGTTGAGGATGGAGTTGGTTGGCTCCCGTCATTGACTGAATTCCCTGCACCACAAACACAGATATGGCGATGAAATTTGAGGTACACAAGAAAACACAAGAAATATTAGTCTTACAAGCAGCTGTAGAAAGTCTTCCTCGATCTCTGTTAGTGTGAAACGGTAAAATCAGTGAAAAAACGATTAAGTAGACTTAATTTTTTATTTTATTTATTGATTATGTGTGATCAGAATAAAATTTTAAAAATTTTATTTATATTAATTAATATCATAAATTATTTAAATTTAATTTATATTATAAAATATATAAATAAAATAAAAAATCAAACCTTATTTACCAAACACAGTTGTGGCAAAGACTTGCAAAGGATGTCTATGGCCCTGTGAAGGAGAGAGGGGGTGTTTGACTAATTGACTTCGTAATTTTGGAATTTGGAAGAAAATAGTTGTGGCAATAAAATTTTTGCTGTGACAATATCACTGCCGTCCAAAGTTTCAATAGTCAAATACTCGATGATTTATTTTTACTTTTTTCCAAACGACAGTAATAATTTATTAATATAATAGATTAAATGAGAACAGATGCATTTGCCAACTTTTGCGGTAGTTGGTAGTACTTGATAATTTTTGTAGTCATCCTACCAAAGCCCTTGCTATCTGTGGGGGTTAGATTTGAAATTTCACATATTAGGGTGTCGAGGGGTCAAATATTATTCCCTCGCTCTCTCATTTATGAAGTGCCGTTCTCTTGCCCTCTTTATTCCTTTCCTGGACTTCTACCGTCTACTGCCTGCTACTGCTTTTTTTTTTTTTTTTTAATTTCCTTTTGCTCTTTCCCTTTCTCCTGATTTCTTTCTCCCTTCCACATATTCTCTTCCTCCTTTTTTCCTCTCTCTGCAACCATTCCACTATCCCAGAACGCTAACTCTCCCTTTTTTATTTTCTTGATACAAATCCATTTGAGATGAAATGACAAGTAAGAAGTTTACAAATCATGTGACTCAAATATGTCAGGGTAGTAAAACTTTTCTTTTCCTCTTTTCCATGTCATATTTTCCTTTGTTTTCCTTCTATTTTCAATTGCGTTTTTTTATATGTAATTTTTGTGATTTTTTTTTTATGCAGCTAAAATATAAGAGAACTGACTATAGGTGAATCTTGCTTCTCTTTTTGTCAAATATATATTTTTTAATTCTATTTTTTACCGTCCATAACCTATTAACTGTTATGGCTTGTTTTCTTATTTTTTCCTTTTTCTTTTTTGATTTTTTTGGGTGCAGATAATTGAGATATGTTTTTGAGGAAGGAGTCAATCTCCGTAAGCATCAACTGGGATGTCTTTAAGTTTTTCTCTTCCATATATGGTATATTAGTTTTTTATTCAATTTTTTGTTGAGTTTTCTTTTTAAATATTGGCCTTTTTTATTCTATATAATCTGATAATGCTATGTTCCATTAGTCCATTGATTTTTGTTGAAGCATGTTTTAAATTCGGTTTGATATGAATTTTTTTTTTTTGTGCTGCATATTAAACTGGATTTAGTCAAAACTATATCTGTCAAATGGCTTAGGAAATTGGGAGATATTTGGATGAAAGCACTTTGAGAATTTGCATAATATCGATGAATATGGAAAGGGTATTCAATTTGATGACCACAATTTTGGGAAGATTGATTTTTTTCTTCTTTTGGCTGTTTTATGATGAATTATTCATAAATTGGAACCATCATATTTTATTATACAAGGACCTCTATCCATGAATCATGTTTGCCCAATTATTTGGTGTAACATTGCACAATTAGTTGGTTGGTCATAGACATTTAATGTTTAAGACTGCATCTTTTTTAGTAGAAATTAATGTTAATCTAGGTCTTTCCATTCTATATACCGAAATTTAGTAATTTTTATGGTTCATGTGTGTAATAGATTTTGGCTTCAAGTTAATATTTTGCTAGAATTCAGGTTTAGAATAAAGGAACCCCAAGTTTGTTTTTGCTAATTTCTGTTCCCGTTGTTTATAAGAATGTTTTTTTGCCTTTTCCGAGTACTTGGCTTCTAAACAACATGGTCATTTTGACGGTTGAAGTGCTACATGAAATCTTTTACTGGTAACCCACAATTTTCTATTAGATGAAGATAAAAGAATTTACCCCTTTATTTGTTGCTAAAATTTTCTGTACGTTGCACAAAAAGTTAGAACATATGTTTATGTTCTGAAGTTTTCCACAATAGGAAAAAAAAAAAAAAAAAAGGAAATGACCTTGGAACGTAGATTAAAAAATTTTCTTTCGATATTATGTGGTTTTGTTACATCAACTTGAAATGCTAATCTTTTTCTCCTTTTTTTACCTGCTGCTTTTTTGCCCTTTTTTGTTATTATTTGGGTTGAAAACAAAAAGATTGGTGTCTCAGCTGTTTATATTTTTGGAAGGGATATTGAAACTAAGGCACGTGATCATAGCTATTCTTTCCATATTTTATTTATTGAGTTTTTGTTATTAATTTCTCAATTTTTGTTGTTTTCTTGGGACTTTTTTGTAGCTTTATGATGATTAACAGAAACTGTTGAAACTTTTGATGTTATGTGGTTTAGGCATATCAACTTGAAATGCTGTTCTGGTGTCCCCCCCTCTCCCCCCCTTTTTATTAGTTGAGAAATAGATAGAATTTCCTACTTAGTTTGGGATTCTTAGTTGAGCTTCGGCATATAAACAGGGAAAGGGGATTGATAAATAAAAATTATTAATTTTTATATATATGTGTTTGTCAGTATGGAATCAGATCATGAAAAACTTAGCCATACTTAGAATCTTTCTCATCTGTAGTATTACCTCGTTAACTTAAACTTCTTATCTTTAAATGATACTATTTGGTTGATAAATTTGGACCTAAGTTGACAACTGGGCATGTCTTTTTGTATGCATTTTACTATAAAGATAACTTATGATACTGTATGGTGACTTAATGCTAATGAGCATTAGCTTTCTTCTATCAATATAGGGTATTTGGTGCACAAGTTAATCTATAAATTTTTTACTTGTTTAAAAAGAACTCCTGGATCCTATTCAAAATTTTCTTGTAAAGTTTGGATTTCAACAGTATTGTGTCATTTGATTGCATTCAGGCAAGTCTCTTAAACTGTTGCATTACTTAGTTGAATTATTACTTCCATGTGGAAGTTATATTATGCGGGGTTCGTACATCATATGTTGGGCGAGAGTGTCGTTTCTTTATCTCCTTTTATCTCATGCATGTGGGCTCATAAATTTATCATTTTAACAATCATGCTTGTATTATCCAAAAAAATAAAAAATAAAAAAACAAATTCATGCACGTGCCTCTTAGTTTTGCATTTTACGTGCTTTAATTGTTTTTTTTATTTTTTTTGCATGCTTTTGATAATGTTTCTCTTTTTACAGTTTGAAACTTGATTAAAGAAGTTGTATTACAACCCCTAAAGTCAAATGCTGCTTTATTTAGCACGAAAGCTGAGCAGTGTAAAGTCTATAAAAAAACTTTATTAAGAGCTATTCTCTTGGCACCTTCAAATTATGCATTAAGGTTTGATACAGGTGTAGAAGCACTGTAAAAAATTTTGACCTCAACACTACACAAGACAAAAAGGACTTGATGCGTCAATTCACCTCTTCTTTCTGCTGACGTACTGACATGTGTATGCTTCAAGTTAATCTTTAGCTTTAGGTGTATAGCTCAAATATGCAGTAATTAGTATCTGATTAGATTATTTTATCTAACAACATTTCTTCTACTCACATGATGTATAAGAAGACTTCTTTACTTAAATGCGATATTTTATCTTGTGTTTTGCTGTTTGTATTATTGGACTGTATAATAAAATCTGGCATCATCAGAGAAACTGATGGTAGGCAAAGTTCTAGTTTGTAGGTATTGCATTCCCTATCATCTTTGAAATCTCTCAAAAAATAATAGATAAAGAAACTGTACTAAGAGATTCTTTGTATAAACTTTCAAAATTGCTCCATATTTGAAGATTATGCATATTGAATTCAAATGCTTATGCATTGAATTTTAACCTCTCTATTTAGTTTCAATGTAGTATTCTTTTCTGTTTCTAATTTAAATTTATCATATTTACCTTCTAATCTTTTATTGTTGGTATGCGCAAAACTGGGCAAAATTTTCACCGTGCATGGTGTGGTATAGGACTCCTAGTTAACAATATAGGATAAAGAGGCACTACCATTTGCCAAAGATTTGGTAGTTTGGTAGTCTTTGGTAGTCATATCATGTGCCTCTCACATGATTTGCCCAGCTTTAAGAAGTATAATTTTGGAATTTCACGTATTAGGGCTATGGGATGAAGGGTCAGAGAGCATCTTCAATTTTCATTCCTTCATTCTTTGCGCCGCTGCTCTCCCAAATCCCCTCTCTCCACTCCACCTTATTCTCTCCTCCTTTTGTGTAGAAATGGTTCAAGAACTACAGGTAAATTTCACATGCATGTTTGTCTTCCATGTTTATGATATCTATCCTTGTGCTTTCTGCACATAATTGCAAGTGCACAGTCAAATTCATAGTTTACTACAATTGATGTTTCTTTATGCCAAAAAATATATCAAGAAGATAGATCTTTCCATTTCAGGGGCTGGAGCAAATGCTAATGATAAGTTATGGAGGGGCTTCTGTAGGCCAATTTGAAGCAGCCAATGTTGCTAAGAAATGTTTATTAGCTGCTGTGAAAGCAGATACTACAGCTGCACATCTTTGGTCAAACCTAGCTAATGCATATTTCTCCATGGGTGATTATAGAAATGCAAGCAAATGCTTGGAAAAGGTGCTTCTGTGTCTGTATGCACATTGTATCTTTATACAATTGATTTTGTTGAGCTACCAAGACATTTAGTAATTATGTCTGTCGTACAAAAAGTTATCTTGGAAACACTTTTTATGGTCCTGTTCATAAATTCACTGCTTAGTAAGTGTTTTCATTACATAATCTTTGTGTACGAGGACATCCGAGATGTAAGAGGACAAGTGAATCATTGCTTTTGGGCGCAGGCAGCCCTCTACCATCTATCCCATTGCATTTCATTGTCTTGTTATGTGGAATACAAAATTATTAATATATAATAACTTGTCCAGTTAATACCTAAAAGGTTTCTCAAATGAAGAAGTAGCTTTTGATAGTAAGGCTATTTGACTATGGAATATTGGTTTCTTTTCCCCTTGATCCATGCTGCCCCTTCATTAATTAATAGCAATTTGCTTTCATGCATTTTTCATTGCGGTTTAGGTTTTCTTAAGATTTTGCATCGTCGGCTCCTTGACAGAGTTATGATCAATTTGATATAGATTTTACCATTTAGTCTCGACTCTGATAATGTGTATAAGCTAGATTCGCATCTTAATTCAGTGCTGGAGACTATATCTTGGCCTTAGCTAAAGTAAAAGTAGTAGAAAACGTGATTTGACTGTGTTGGACTTATTCCATGTAGGATGATTGGAGACATGTGATTGAAGTGAACAATTGAACGGTATACATACCTGAAACAGTATGTGTTAATACCCATCTTGAGAGATCATACGCCAGCGGTTGCTCGGCAAGCTATTAGGTGTGGGATGGAGATTTTGCTTTCTATTCTGCTCCAGGTAAAGTTAGAATAGTATGGATACAAATTTCTGGATTTAAAATTTTGTCCCTTAAGAGTGAATGACCTTGATTTAGTTGTGTCCTACGAGGCCTAGAGCTGCTTCCATCGTCCATCTTCTTCCTTCTGCAGCTTTCCTCCTTTCATATGCTCTGTCTTCTTCTTTTTTTTTTTAATGTATGACTTGCTATTCATTTACATTTTATAGGTGGTGTTTGTTTCAGTGAGACAACAAATAGTATGCACATGACTATGATGTTTTATATTTCAGTTGATGAAGCCAATTGTTTGTTGTTTGGCTAGGATAATTATATAGCCATTAATTGCAGATCTTAAGCTTTGTACTTCTGGTTTCCTTGGGAGTATATAAACAGGATATAGCCTTTTACATTTAAGTTTAGCAAAGTTTCTGGTTATTATTTGTGTACTCATTTTCATATATTCTTTTTACTTGATAACATTTTTTAATTCTTAAAGTTTTAAGTTTGAAAGGGTGGATTAGATCTTATTTCTGTTCCTTAATTGGAACTTTTAATATTCTTGTTCCACTTTTTCAGATCTTATTTGCTTCTGGATTATGATTTTGGAATGGATTGATTGAAAGATGATCACATGTACAATTCTTCTGTGTACCTAAACATAAATCGTCAATCATTATATGTACTTTTTACATATGTAGAAATGGTGGTTTTCCAGATTATTAAGCATTGTGTCATTGTCATAGAAATTTTTTTTTCCGTTCCATTAAAAAACAACTATTTATTGTTTACTTACAAGCAATTAGTAATTAGTTCAATATGTTTTCTCCAATATCGGGTATATCCTGAATTATATAATATTCTTATCACTTTGTATTTTTAAACTGCAGAGCGGGAGCTAATTTTGTCAGTAATTTGATAATTGCAGCTGGAAAGGCACAAAGGCTATTGTTTGGGGGTATATACGCTCAATTATTTTTATTTACATTTATGGTTTACCAAATATATAAATTATGCAGACTTTGGTTGTACCTCTTAGTGGAATTGAAATAATTAGGTGGACTGCCTAATATATTAGAAATACCTTTGAGTACATTATTACTGTAATTGATTCAATAGAACTTTTTTTTCCTAAGAAATACTATTCATTATAATAAGAATCTCCAACATAATACCAGAATACATTACATTTATATGAACTTAATTTGATTGGGTGATATATTTAACTTTTTTCAACGCACAACGCGCGATCTTGTCATCTAGTTTTAGAATAAAAGAGAGTAGTACCCTTACAACTAAAGGGGTAACTGCACATCCTTTTGGCTTTCGATTAAGTCATTAAGTCACATGCAAAAACTACTGTTCCACTTGATAACACTTGAGTTTTACAATAAATATTTACTAACTCATGACTAATTTGGTTAAAAGTGATTAGAAAAGGAGTATCTATGAACAAAATTATCATCTAAAAGGGTTCCTAACGAATTGTAGGAACCAAATTGCCCTTGAATTTTATCCAAAAAAGGTTAAGCAGATTACTCATCAAACCTTAATTTTTGTTTGTCAGCCTGTCTCCAAGAAGGGCTAAGCAGATGTCTCCAAAAATTTCTTTCTCTGATCCACCAATCACCATTGGGAGGCTTAAATTCTTCCCCGGATTCACCAGATTTATACCTCTTAGTATCTCTGCCTCTTAGTATCTCAGCCACTTCTTTTCTAGTCTCATGATCAGCGTTTATACTCAAGAACATGCTTAATTTGTCCATATTCACTTTCTTCCCAAAAGCTGATTCATACCAATTTAGGATCTTCTTCAATTCCCTAGCTTCATTGATATCTGCCTTATAGAAAATGAGCGAGTCATCAGCAAAGAAAAGTTGGGAAACAACAGGACAATCCTTGGAGATTTTGATTCCAAGAAGAACCTTGCTCCTATTGGCTTGCTTAAGTAGATTAGAATGAGCTTCTGCACATGTCTAGTTCCTTAGGCAGAGATCAATTTAGAGCAAACAAGTAATAAGAAACCTCACAAAACTATTACACTTTACCTCACTTCCGCAAGTATACGGAGTGTGTGGTAGTAGTATAGAATGAGTGGGCATCGTCCCACAAAGATTGTTGGAAAGCAATTATCAAGTTTTATGAGTCTTTGTGTAATTGAGCAAGATAAAACAATAGATGGTGAAATTACTCTACTAAAAATCACAATTTAATGCAAGCAATTAAAACCTAATTTTAAACTAGATTATCTACTTAATCTATTCTAGTAAAAGCAAGTAAAGAAAGCAATTAATTATGATTTAAACTAATTGAAATAGAACTAAAATTAAAGAGAAAATAAATTAACCCAATAAAATCACCATAAAAAAGACATTGCAAAACTCGAAATTACCAATTCTAAACTAGGAATTGAAAGAGTTAAACTTGAAATCAAAATATTTTTGGATTTTTGGTAAACATAAAGAAAAATCACTAAAAATTAACTAGAAATTAATGCAAGGAATTAAGGATTTTTAACTAGGAAGTAAGAAATAAGCAAGAACACTAATTTTTCTATAAAAACCTAGATTTCAAGCAAGAGGTTAGAGATTTCTACTAAATTAAACTATAAAGCAAGTAAAAATTATATCTACTTGAAACTAATGAAAAGCCCATTATAATTATCTAATCAAAATTTAAACTTGCTACGAAATAAAAACTAAATCTAAGAGGCAATTAAAGAGAAATTTCTATTGAAGAAGAAGTTTGATGTTCAAGATATCCTAAACTATCCTAACACTTACTAACTATCTACTACTAATCCTACTTACCTCTACAATTATTTTTAAAAATAGCTTAAATAGTCCAAGACCAAATCAGAAACTAGTTCCTGGACTATTACAAAATTGCCCCTATTACTTAACTATCCGCGATCTCGATTCGCTAATGTTTTAAGTGATTTATCCGAGTCGAGATCGTGATCTTGACTCTCTTCCTAGCAACCCCTCTTTTCTTTGATAATTGCACTTTGGTCCCTTGAGCTTGTTTTATCCAGTTTCCAACTTCTAAATTTGACCTGCACAAAATTAACATAATTAAACAATTAATAATAAGCTAAATTTTTAACAAAAACTTAACGTATTTAACAAAAACAAAAATGTAAATGCATATGAAAGGAATTAACTTAAACCTATTAATAATTACCCAAAATTCGAGATTTTATACTATCAAAATGCTACAATTTAGATTAGAATAACTCTAGTATACTAGAGTTATTACACCTCCAAACTTAGCATTTTGCTAGTCCCGAGCAAAACAAAAACTAAAAGGAACCTACTAACAGTAAAACACATAATCACCACCAAAATTGACGTGACACTTGATCAATCGTGGATGTACTTAGAACAATTAAGAAGTCTCTCAAGAAATGTTCAATACTATATGATATGTGAAGTATCAAAGTGAGTCAATCCAAAATTGAAATTTTGTTCTACATAGAAGCACACATTCGTACACTACACAAGATTTCACATCACCAAACATTATCATTCTCAAAAAGAGATACCAAAAGTTTTAGTTCTTTCCATTTAAAACATCATTACTTCTCAAATCAACTTACTATTCGATAATGTTCAATTGTAAAATTGAACAATTCAATATCAAAATTTCCTAGAAATCTTAATTTGATTATTTTATTTTTAGTGTTTTATGTCTTTGTGTTGTTATAGCGGGAAATCAACTTAATTGATAAGTTAAATTGATAAAATGGTCATTTGAAAGAGAGCAGGGAGAGGACCCATCCACATTTTCACCTTTTCCTCCTTTCCCATAGGATTTGGGGCCGAATGCTCCTTGAGCTTTTATGGGTTTAATGCCCCATGTTTAGGGCCATTTTGTCGATCTTTTACTTTTGCAGTTGATTTCTATGATTATTTTAGTTGTTTTTATTTTAATAGACATTCTAGTTAGCTTTATTTTAGTTCAGTTAATTGTCGTCATGGTGTTTTCATTTATTTTTGTCATGTATTCCCTTAAGGAAGTAAGTTTTTTCTTGATTATTGAACGATTATTTTCTACATTATTCTTGTTTTTCTTATTGTCTCAAGGGAATTATTTGTTTTTCTTTCTGTTTTGTTTAGTGTTCTCTCTAGCTTTCATTCACGACAAGGGAAAATTTATAGCGGATATTCCTTCAAACGCAAATTAAATCCAGAGAAAATTTTCTTATTCCCATTTTATACTTTTATTTTTGCATTAAGGACAATACTTATTTTTAAGTGTGGGGTGGGGGAGTTATTTAGATTTTTAAGTTGTTTGGTATATTTTGTGTGATTTTGCTACAATATATTTTGACTTTTCTTTTGATCTGAGAGCTTGTCAAAATTTTTGAAATTTTTTGTGGATTAATTGACCATTTTTTAAAAATTTTCTGAAAATTTTTGCTTAACATATTTTTCCTATTTTCTATATAATAAATCTTTAGTTGAACCATGCATGAATGAGTAGTCGGTGTTGATATTTTTCATTCATGATTTTCAAGACTTTTGAGCATTAGGCCATATTTTAATTGTTGATTTGGGATATTTGAAAAAATTTATGTAGAGTCAATTATGTTGCATCCCAAAAATAATATCACTTTATTATATTTTCTAAACTAATTCTTAGACGACTTGATTTAATTTAAAAATGAGGGTAGTGCCTTCTTCATTTGTTGAGCCTTTCTAGCCAACCATTTTAACAATTTATTTCTAAGTACCTTGTTTGAGAGAAACATTATTCATCTTCTTTCACTTAAATTCAATTTACCTACCCTTATTGAGCTCAATGTTTCCTTTAATTGTTTTATCCTAAATTTTTGCTTTAAGAGTTTTATGGTGCACATTATATGTATAAGGGGATGTAAGGGTGGAAACTTGTAAGAAGCAGGTGATGTACAATTATAGAGCAAAATAGGGTATTTGAAAAAAAATTGTTGAATAATGAAAGAATAATAATGGGAGTTTTTGATATTTACAGATAGTGTCTATCACTGGTACCTGTATTTGCAGGTAGTGCCCATCTCTATTACCTACGTATTTATATGTTGCGGGTAGTTCCTACCACTAGTACTCGTACTGTGAGCAGACATAAAAAAATACAAACAATGATGTGATATAAATATGTCTGGAGGGAGATTGGCATGTTTTGTTAATTCGAGGAAGGGGACTTATATGCTTTTTGGTTGTTCGGAATTTTTCGTGGTTGTTTGTTACTCAAGTATGGGGTTGTGGATGTATGATGTTTTGCATGTGAAGAGAAATTTTATTTTAATGTGTGGCCACTATTAATATAAATCTCTTGTTCTTATTTACTATATCTTTTCTCTTCTTTGGCTAACTAATATCCTAACCTATAGTTCGAGCTAAAAGTCCTATCTAATTTAAATAGAATTAGTTGTCTAGATTATTGGAGGAGTGTAAGAAGAGTGAGATATGAGATGTTTAGAAAAATTTTGAGGGTCTTCATGATTTAATCTAAATATTTTCAAATCTAAGTTTTTGAATGGCTATACACACATACACACGAATTTCATGTTTTATTTTTTATTAGCATTTGAGCTCTTTGGTTCTTAGACAATTCCGATTGGTGGATTGGTCATTGATGATTAGTTATGTGGATATTTGAGGGAATATGTTGAGTGTAATTTTGTTATGCTCAAGTGTTTTAACTTTATATTTGCTCGAGGACGATCAAAGACTAAGTGTGGGTAATTTGATAAGTTCATAATTGTGGTATATTTTATGTGTCATTTACCACGTTTTTATGTGTTGTAAGCAAGATTTGAGTTATTATTGAGGTTAATTTGGTTATTCTTAGTTTTTGTAGGGTTAAAGTGAAAAAGAATTGAAAAAGAGAAAAAAGTGAAAGGAAATACTAAGGGTGAAACATACACGATTATGAAGCCATTTTGGACGTTGTTTTCTATTTTAAGTGTAACTTTCAAGTTCGAGCTTCGATAGAGTTGATTTAAGATGCGTTGGAAAGTTAAGAGAGAGCTACAACTTTCGTGTTTTGTACTTTTCCAAATTCCAAGAGCATCTAGGTCAAAATCGAAGCCGAAGTTGAGTTGCAGTATGAAGATCCAGCGTATATGCGCTAGGGTAAAGAACTCAAAACATGTGCGCCGTGTCCAGAGAGCAGAGTTCCAATGGTGTGCAGCGCACATACGCGTAGATCAGGTAGAGCATATGCGCCCGATACAGTGAAGTTACGTGATTTTTTATTTTTGACAGATTTCTTCATCTGGTTGGACTTTTTTCCTTATGATTTCACGTTATTATTCTGAGACAATGATTGTAACCCTAGTACTCAATATAAATACCCCATGTAGGTGAGTAGAAGAGACAACACACGTCTATTCCTTGTTTTAGTTAGGAATTTTAGCAGAAAATTTGGTTATTATTTCATGGCACTTAGTGCCTAAACCTTTTTCTTGTTTGAGGGAATTAAAGCTATGGTTGATTCTACTATGTTACGAGACTTTTTGTTCTTGACCTTATTCACTTTTATATCAAGTATTGATAAATTTTTAGCTATTAATTTCATGATTGTTCTTTTTAACTTGCTATTGTTGTAGAATAATAAGTTATTGGAATTAACCAACAGCTAGATTATATATTTAACAGTTTAACTGTACGTGATTAATTTAATCTGTGAAGTAACTAACTTTGATAATTGTTCGATTAGTGTTATCAAATTTAAGAAAAATAATTAACTATTTGGCATAACCACGCGTGTTTATGTTTAATTAGCCTAATCATTCTTGTTGATTTTAATACTTCTATTAATTAATCCTTGACGTGTGTCTGGGTTAAATTAATAATTAAGGTTAATTGGATCGCGTGTTGAAAATTAACCAACTGTAGAAAGAAATAAGAATCAATTTTGGATTGGAATTCGGGTTAATTCTTCAATTAGTGTTTAGTATAGAAATTGAATTATCTTTGGTATCAAGGATCGACTAATAAAATTGTCATGGTGAATATGACCGAACCCAAGATTCTTCTTGAATTGAATTCTCTTCTATTTACTTTCTTTCTGTAGTTTTTAGATTAAAAATATTCAAAATTCCTCTTTTCTTTTAAGCACACGAATAAATCACATTCTCAGTGGACAACCTGGACTCACCAAGCTGCTACATTAATATTGAGATATATTTAATTTTGGGTGCCTGCGACAGCACGACCACAAGACTTTTCTTTTATTGAATTTCCTACAGGTTTAATTCTTGCAATAGTTTTTAGTATAAAAAATTATTCCAACCTCCCTCTTTACTTGAGCACGAATAATAGACTCCATTCCCTGAGGAACGACCCAAATTCTCTACTGCTACATTAGTATTGAGAATTTAATCAATTTTGGATATATACGATAGCACGGCCACTTGAGTTGCACTTTAGTCTCCCATATTTAATTGCGGCATTTTGGTATCCCATTTTTATAAATAATGTTTAAAGTTTAATTATCCAATTTCGATGGCCCGAAGGTACCAAAGATCGTCATGTCCGTTTCACATGAGATTAACAAAGGTAAGTTTTTAGAACAAATTGAACAAAAAAATGTAGGTTCACTATCACGTCTTAAAAGAAAAAGAAATTAAAAAAAGAAATACATTTAATCAATAAAAATTTCCGAACTGTATTTAAGTGATTAAAATGTAGACTTTTGCACTTTTATTATATATTTTTTTTATTTTTACTAATGATGCTACGTTATTTTCTTTAATTTTTATTTAAAAATCACCCCTAGTAATCTCTTGTATGATATACGTGACAATCTTCAGTGCATTCTAATTACTGGAGACACTATTTGTAAAGATGAAATACCAAAGTACAATTCAGTCAAAAGTGTGGATACCAATAGTACTATTTATTTGACAAAGATTAAATGGAGTTAGAGTAAATGGCGTCTTTAATATCCAAAATTTTGACTAAGCTACACTTTGCATTGGTACCCAAACTTTTGACTAAGTTACGTTTTGATACCTAATCTTTTAATTGTGTTATTTTGGTACCTTATCTTTACAAATAGTGTCAGACTTTTGCAATTATCCAATTCCTGTGATTGAAAAACATTGGAGATGATTATGTGCATCATAATACAGATTAATAAGGTTAATTTTCAAACACAAATTGACCAAAACAGATGTATGGTTTCATTAACACAGTTTTATAAAAATAAAAAGTAAGAGTCTTTTAATCACTAAAATTTTTAGGGATTTTCAACAATTAAATCAAGACTTTTACTATCTTTTTTATTTTTTTTTTAGTTTTGATTAGGGGTGAGCACGAACCCGGATAATCAAATATACTGACCTTTTTCACTTCCAAATTGAAATTTTAAAATTAGTTAATCAAAATTCGGTTAATAAATTGGTTCGACCGAATTCTAAAATCAGAAATCAATTACAAAATTGGAATTAGGTTTTGAATTCGGAATTAACTAATTTTCAAATTTAATTCAATATTTGACAAAGATAAGACCTTTTAAGGAATTTTTTTTGTAGTTAGCTTGCAGTATTGCATCTTATTTTCAAGTATATTTCTAATATAATATGGATTTACAAACTAATACTATAATTTTTCTTATAAAATACATATATAATCTTATATCTGTATATGTAAATACAAATGCACTTATATGTTTATGCATATAAATTAAAAGTCAGACAACGATTATACAAATACATGTATGTATACAGTTTATGTATTTCAATCCTATTACATACTTTATATATATAAAGTATTAAGAAAATGTTGCATCTATTCAAATATAATATAGTTTGGATGGTAAGAAATTATGGACTATTTTATTATTAGTTAGATTTTATATTAGATAGGATTTTACATTTTTATACAAACAATTTTAATCCAATGGTAATGGGTCCAATTGGCGAATGTGATTAATAAAATTCAAGACCGATTACTGAATTCGAATTTAGTTAACTAAATTTTATTTCGAATTCAATTTGAATTTGAAATTAGTTAATAATTTTAGGACTCATTTGCACATTTTGACCGAATTATTTAATCGATTGATTGATCGGTAGCCAATTCTCACTCCTAGTTTTGATAATGAAAATACGTCGATTTGATTAAATTGTGTTTCAAATTTGCTATTGTTAATCTTTATGGTATGTACATGGTGCCCATAGAAAATAAAAAACCTTGCACCAATTAGACACTGCACAATTAAAAATATAGCGTACTAAAATGTAACTCAATCAAAAGTTTAGGTACTAGTAACATCATTTACCCGCTGCAACCTATTTGAAAAATCGGTTCTGTCTTCTAAGCGAAGAAGACGACTAAAAGCGTGATCAGCAATCACGCTTTCAGTTAATTTGTAGAAAGCGTTATTGTAAAACACGCTTTCTCCTAGATTTGAGCCATATTATAGCCATTAATTTCAATCATGCGCAACTTAATTCTTCTCATCAAATTCTACCTTAATGGTTAAACAATTACCTCATTGCTTGTTTCAACATGCACAATCTAATCCGTTCTTGGACTCATCTTTAGAATTACAAATTCTCAAGTTCCAAATGATAGGGTTAAAATAGGTAACATAATCAACTTTTTTTCTTTTGAATGTTAAAATTCCTTTCCTCATTCCAAAGATCACACTAATTATACCTTCTTTATGTCAACCCTCTTATGGTGTTATAAGTAGTTGAAAACCCTTTAATGAACTTGTAGCACTAACTAGCTAATTTGAAAGGTTTCTTATCTCAATAATGCTTGTATACCTTAACCGGTCCATTTTGTCCTTAGTTTTTAGTATCTACAAAACTCTTTATATAAAATCACTCGTTTTATAAAAATACTAAATAATTTTCTTAAATGTTTTTCACGAGTTTCCTTACTTAGAAAATAAATCAAAATGTTGTCAATAAACACTACCACAAATCTGTTTAGTTGAAACCTAAAACTAATCCACGAATATTTAGGTGCATTGGTCAAACCAAATAATATCACCAAAATTTTATAATGTCCACAATGCGTTCTAAAAATCACCCTTAGGTATATCAATCTCCTTAATCTTTAATTAATAATATGCAATACCTTTACAACCCTAAATTAATCAACTAAATCATCAATTCTGGGAAGGATATACTTATTATTAATAGTAATATTGCTCAACTTCCTATAATCAATACACATCCTCAAAAAGAATCTCCCATCTTTCATCTTTACGAACTACACGGGTACTTTCCTCTATCAAACACTTGGTCTAATGTATTTCTTATCCAACAGTTCTCACAATATATTATTCCTTTAGTCCTTTCAACTTTAATCGAGCATAATTCTCGCAGTATATTATGCTTTACACACTAGCATAATATCATGTGCCAAGTTTATCTCAACTTTCAATTTTTTTCCTATCCAAGGGTATTCTAGGTAATTCTTCTATACATACTTCCAATCATTCCTTAATCCATATGATCATTGGTTTTTACACATTCCATTAGGTGTCTACACATAAGCCAAGTATCCTTAACAACCTTTCTTACCTTAATTGCTTGTACTATATTTACTAATATTTTTTGAGATGTCTTTCTTTTACCCGTATTATCTTGATATGTCAATTCTACCCATCCAGAAAAGATTACACACTTATTTCTATAATCCACCTTAGTACAATGTTTATCTAACCAATTTATTCCTAAAAATAGTTATCGAAATCACTTATATTAATTTGAACCAATTTAACTTTAAATTCTTTTCTATATATTTTCACAATCACAATCACTAACTTCAAATGTGATATCTAAATCCAGTATTTCATAATGGTTATATATAAGATTCCTTGAACCACTCAAGTTGTTCCAAAAATATTCCAAAATATTCTCAAATTTTAGGTTGCGAGTATTTATCCATTTTCCAAAATCGTATATTTACCAACTTCGTTTGACTCCTACTATGATTTCATCTCCCATAACTTATTGTCGGTCATCTTAGTAGAAACAAACCTTCCCAATACCAAAAACATGTAAGGATGCTCTAAAACTGACATCTTAGGTGCTTGCTTCAAAATTTCAATTTAGTCGATCTCGTAATTAGCAATATTTGCTTAAATTAAGTATCAATTTATGGGAAATAATTTTATAATTTACATATGTAACACAAGTACAAATTTTTTATTTGCAAAATAAGTTGTGACAAATTTAAATTATTTTTAGAAAAAAAGAATATTCTAGTTTTTGAAGTATAACAAATTACTTTTACAAGCAAAACAAGTTGTAACAAATAAATCATACTTTCGTTATGAAAAGAAGTCAAAATAACACAAACTATATTCTAGAATATATTCTTAATTGAGAACAAAGAACATACCAAAATGAATCCTACAAGAATACCAAAATTCAATTAAATTCCTATCACTAATACCCGTCAAAATTCAAATGCTATTGATTACTATCATTTTCTTAATCTCTTTACTCTTTATCGCTCTCCAAAGGATCTTTAAAGATATTAACCTTATCATGTCCTTTATCCTCATAAGAATTCCATCTTGATATTTCACTAACTTTTTAATCTCATTCTTCATCTTTTTATTAGGGGCATTTTCAGAACCTCAATTTAGAAACCAACAAAAGGCATCCCTAAAATGGGACTCTGACAACATATATCAATTTCTTGAAAGTTGTCTACCTTTCTTCAAATTTATCATTTAATTCTAAATAATTAAACGCTTCCTAATTTGTTTCTTTTATCCATAATATCTTCATCTCTTCATTTTTATCAAACTAAATACAAAACGTGTACTCCGAATCACTTGCCTAATTAGTCTCAATTTTAAAATATTCAAAGCCATCATAACTTAAAGCTCCATATTCTAATGCTTAATTGTTGCCTTGCAGATTCTGAAGTTAAACTCTTATACCACTTAAACTATCATGCCCCGTGACCGCATACATCGACACATGACAGCCGTTGTACTCCCAAGAGTTACCCCTCAAGGATAAAAGGCACCAAAACGAAGTATAATCAAAATAACTTCCTTAAATTACCAAACAATCCACATAAATAAATGTCTTCAATATGTGGTCAAACAAACATAAACTAAACCATCCAATGGTTCCAAGGCAACACAAAAAGAAATCGAAAATAACCTTAATATAACTCTAATTCTTAAACAACTAATAGTACAAACTTTCGTTGGAAGTCAAAAATCTAACTGTCGGCATGCTCCAACCAACATTAAGAGTTCTCAAACACATGATCGTCCTCGTAAAGGTCTAATTCTGCAAAAATGTGATAATGGAGTGAGCGACAAGTCACTTAGGTAGAAGTTAATACTGTCGTTGCTAAACCAAACAAGTTCTATATATATACTTCACCAAAGTTTGTATCACACAAACATATAAAAATATTTTGAAAAGTGTTATCAAAATTTTCACATAACAAACAGAGGTTCCTTTTCAGAAATTATTTCAAAAACCATACTTAATATATTCAGAGAAAGTGACATTATATCAAGTATTTACAAAATAGACTTCACATAGATCAGAAATTCAAAATCAAAATAGGAATCAATATTTCAGAATTAAGAGTTCAGAATTAAAAGTTCATAATCGGAGTTCAGAAGCTCGTAGCCATAGTCAGAGAGGTAGAGTCAAATTCATAACCGGAATTCAAAGTTCATATCATTATTCATTATACGCTCATAAAACAAGTATACTATCATCGGCTTATTGAGTACTCAACCTAGTGACAAAGCTAAGAGACCCTACTAGAAAAGGTTGTTAAGGGGTCTTGCAAAAACCATCTTAGCTAGAGTTCGGAGTTTGAAGGTAGAAGCTGTCTTATCTGGCAGGTCAAAAATAGTGTAGAACTATAGTTCTTATTAACTATTCATGATTATTTTAAGAGCATTTATCATTATTAATTAACGAGCAAATATTCCAAGTACACATGCAAAATAATCATACAAAAAGTTCAAAATATTGCCACTTATATACAAGTTCATATTGTCTAAACAATTCAAATATCCATGAAAGACCCATTTTTAATAATCAAAATAACATGTTATCGAAAGTACCATTTTAAACAAGATATTTTTCGAAAATACATAGGGGTAATAATCACCTACCTCAATATAGTGAACACAAACATAGCAAAAAGCCTGACTAATTTCCTAGATCAAAATTTATCACCTCTTACTTAAGGTCAAATGAAAAACACACCTATTTGTATATAGACTATCATGCCATCTACAAATTAGATTCAAAACCTAGAATATCCTATTCGAAAGTATTGTCATTAATTTCATTTATTTTCAAAAATATTACTTCTAAAATAATACTATATCGAATCCTTTATTGTATCACAAAAATACTTGTCACATTTATTTTTACATAAATATTACTACAAAAAGTATTATGCTTCTGTATCCCAAAATATTCAGTTTTGTCGATGTTACTAAAATAATTTTCACAAAAATATAAATTTAGATATAACCATCTTATAAAATATTCAAGAATATGATATTTCAAAAATATCATTCTTACTACTTAATACCTTCAAAACTATTTTATTTGGTTACTATAAAAATTAACCTTTTATATCTTTTATTTACTTACGTAAAATAGTACAAACATTTAGTTTAAAAATCATATTATATGTAATTATGGAACTTACCATGTAATTAATGAAAGTTCCCAAAGTACAGAACCTTACCGGTAACTATCTTATTTTCTTATTTCCAATTCTCATCGCCTTTTTAACTTTCTTTTCTTTTTTCCTAATTTTATTCTTTTTCTTTTCTCCTTATTTAATTCTTTGCGTTACTACTGCCCAAACCCGCCATTACCAACTCTAGCCAACAACCTCTTTTCTTTTTAAAAAAAAAAAAAAATTCAGAAAATTCTTATTTAACTTATGCAATATAAATTTAGAAAGAAATCTTTATACTTTTGAAATAAATTTTCAGATTTTAAAATAAAATATCACATAACCAAAAATCACTAATTAAACATAATAACACTGACATAAAATATTTCTAGGCATGATGTCCTATGTATGAGAAGCATAAATATCTTTAAACATAATTATCGAAAAGAACTAAGGTTACAAAATTATATCAAATTTCTACGTGTGATAAGCTCTTTAAGTCAGACAATATTCCCTCACTATCAATGCTCCAAAATTTTAGCCAAATATTAACTACTAAAGCCTTGGCAAGAGTTCCTATCTATACATATCGAGTTCCAAATGTTCCCCAACACTTAGACCTATAAGTTAGATATTTTTATCCAAATCCTACTATTATTGGTCACTTAAGTTGGTTAAAAATTTAACTAAAAATCAGCTACAAAAATTAGAAAATAATTGGCAAATTAATCATATTTGGAGTAGGAAATGTTTTTGAAATTAAAACAAGTCTAGATTAGATAATATAGAATAATTAGAAAAACCAAAACCCATAAGGATTTAAGTCTTCCAATGTAAACACACTACAACAAGCAAATTTTGTCCAACCAAGACAAGTAATACAAATCCAATTAAAATTGCTTAATTATTTATTTTCTTTATAAAAAAATATGGGTTTTAGACTATGATTTTCAAGATTACAGACACTACTTACAACCTTTATGGGAGAATTTTTATTCTAATGGATGAGTATCTAAAAACTAAGGTGTGGGGTCAACTAAAAATTTAGGAATGGGAGATAAGACTTTAAAGGTGTCTGAAACTTATTAAAGATTACCGTTTGTAATCTTCTTGTTTTTCTTATAGAGTTTATTAGTATGAATATGAAATTGCAAGATATCATTAGAATGAAATAAGGTGGCATACCTAATCGTATTACATATATATCAATTTAACCACAATATCATCATAAAACATTTGGTACAATTGATGCCCTATCAGGGAAAATACCACCACACATATATCAATGTAATCCACATAAAATATTTGGTCCAATTGATACCCTATTAGGGAAAATACGATCATTTATCATGCTAAGGTTAAACAGCTTCACATTTTACCCCTACAACATAAAAAAGGTACCAGCAATTACCCCTTGCAACAAAAAAAAAAAAATAGCAACAACATGAGAGAAAGGCACGATAACAATCCATATCCATCATGATATGATCTACATAAGGGTGTAAATGAGTCAAATTGAATTCGAATATACCCTTGTTCAAACTTGAGCTCTAGAAAATACATGTGTTCAAATTTGTGCTTGAGCTCGATCGAACACAAATAACGGAGCCCGATCTCGAGCTCAGGAAGACCATATTCAAGCTCAAGCTCAAATTTGGTCAAGCTTTCCTGCCCTTAAATTTTTTTTATTTATTTTTCTCTCCAAAAAATCTTTGTTGATATCAAAATCCTTAAACAAGACCACATAAAACTAAGCAAAATCTATTGGTAACCTATGGTTACTGAGCAAATTTCAGAAGAAAAAATTATTAGGGTTATATTAGAGGGATGCAAATATAATTTTCTTATTATAGAAATAAAAAATTGTTAATTAAATTTATTTATATGGAAAGCTCGATAAGGCTCGCAAACCTTCGAGCCCAGAGTATTTAAGTTCAAGCTCTACTAGTTTATTAAATAAGTAGAGCTCGAGTACGGTGTTATTGAGCTTTGACCAAGAAGCTCGTGAGCCGTATAAAAGGCTTAGAATTTGGAAAGTAAGGGTGAAAGAATTTAAGAAGATTTGAGAATCCAAAAGCAATCTTGATTCTTTGAAGCCAAGCTATCTGCATTAAAAATGCAATTTAGTATCAAAATATGCTTGAATAAACACGTGATAATATATATCCAGATATTCAATCAAAACTAGTGATAACATTTCCACGTCAATATATCAAGGAAATTCCAAGAATTTAGCGCGACCATATTAATATGCTAGTGAATTGAATGACTTAGCACATTTTCACATTCTACAACATTAAGAATAGTAGTGATTTTCTTATGGGACAGATCGAGAACCAAAACCATAGACCAGAAAAGATGTTTTATCATTTTTGGTGAAGAAATAAACTTGCTTATGCAGACAAACAATGATAAGGTGATAACTTGCATACAATTTCTAAAGAGGACTAACACAAACATTTCTCAGTATCCTTATTCAATATAAAAGATTAGCGTGCTCATGGGCGGATATAGGAGTTGAACTTGGGGAGGGTAAAAACTATATATACATATTTTTGAAGAAACAGTTTTATAATTTTGTAAAATTTTATGGTGTAAAGTCTAAATTTTTTTAAAGGAAGTTATTGAAATTTTTAAAAAATATATATCTCAATAAAAATAATATATTTTGAAACTCTTGGGGAATAAAACTATATAAATACATACATGGGTAACACTTTTTTATATTATCTAATTTTTTTTTTTGGGGAAGTTTAATTTCTATAATAGTATAATAATAACTTAAGAATTTTAAGGAGAGAAAAACATAATTTTGAAAATCTTGGGGAGGCGACCGACCGCCCCTCCGCACCCCTATGATCCGCCCCTTAGCACGTATTCCCTTATTATGGAAGAATGTTTCAATGAAAAGATCAAATTAACCTCCCAAAAAATTTTGATTAACATCATATACCCAAAAGATTACATGGCCCCAGAATACAATACTCTAAAATAATAACAATATAACATACAACAAGATACATTTTCTCCACTTTTCACTTGCTGCAGTATATTTAGGAAAATTCTATAATCCCCTTAGTATTTTTAAGGAAATCATTTCCTGAAAAAAGATCCAATGATGATTTGTCACATCACTTCACAAGAATAAGAGTGACAATAAAATGATATGATAATATTTCTATAACTCACCTCATAACCTGATATAACATGTTACATACTTAATTTTGTTAGAATTAATTTTTTTTCCTAGAAAAATTCATATATACAATTAAAAAAATAACATATTAAATATTTTATTTCATGTCAAAAATAATATGTGAAATGTGGCTACTTTCTATATTTACCAATCTCATAAGTTATTATGCATAAATTAATAACGTTAGAGATAAGCAATTATTACCATTAATGAAAAGAAAGAGAGAGAGAGAGAAATTAGTCTGTTGAAAAAATATATTTTTTCTAAGATTAAACAATGATTGAATAGTATTATTGAAAGCAAGAGGAAGTATTATGAGAGTTTCATATATGGTATTATATGAGATAATAAATTAAAAGTACTATACAATTATCTGTATCTCTATAACATAATTTTTTCTGATCAAACAAAATTAAAGATAGTACCATGAAATATTAAAAGAAGTAACACACAAATTTGTATCACAAGTCTAATTAGTGTATAGGTATTTTTTTTAGCCTAGGCAATGAAAAGAAGAGATATTCTAATAAAAAAATGTAAATTCTTTAACAAAATAATTACATTAATGTGAAACTGAACCCGGAAATCAAAAAGGAGAAAAAAAAATAAAAAACCTAAGTGTTTATTTTTTGATTATGAAACAGCTACCACAATAATATTATTTAAAATAAGAGAAAGTATTGTGTGAGTTTCATATAGTATCACATGAAATATCAAATTAAAGGAATTATCTATAAGGAATATTAAAATAAGTACTATAAAAGATGTCTCATGTAGTAAAAGAAAATTACATCATACATTTCTAATCATGAAAAAAGTAGAGTGTGTGTACTGTGTATACAGATATATATATATATATATTTATTTATATTTGTATTTAATTATGAAATGTAAAACTACTATAATAATACTCAAAAAAGAGAAATTAATATAGAGGTTCAAATAATATCGTGTGAGATATCAAATGAAATGTTTCATCTATATATTTAAACGCAAAATAATATTTCTAACAAAATATAGACGAAGATAGTAGTGTGAAATAAGAAAATGAGTATTATTATTAATCTAAATGTAAATACTCTCACATAGTAAAATGTAATATTACTTGGCTTTGTATCAAGTCAATAATTGAATCGCAGAAAAAAACTAAAACATTAGAAAACATAAAAATTTAGTTGGAAAAATAAACGAAATATATATTACTCGTGAAATTATCAAAATAATTATAACATATAATAAAATAGTATTATGAAATGCAAATATACATACCATCAACATGCCAATATAGTACTATTTAGAATAATTATAATTAAAAGAAGAATAACTATAATTAATTTTTTTCTAAACAGAATTTCAAAATTTATCACTCACTAAAGGTCATGTCTTTGACCTTATGTAGTGGTTGACAAAATTTCAAAAATAATTTTAGACATCGTAGTTATTTTTTAAACATACATGACATATATTGATATTTAAAGTTTAGAGTGTAAGAATAAATAAAAAATAAAAAAATAAAAATAGACTTAATATTGAAGAGTAAAAAAGATAGGGATGATAGATAAAAGAACCCATCCACATAATTCATGTTATGTTGTTTTACAATTTCCAGTTATAAGGAAGGAATTTGCAAGTGGAAGACTACATCTTAAAATATTTGAACTTGATATGATCTAATGGTTAGAAATTCTTATCTATGTCTAACGATCAATTTTAAACTAAGCATATGATACAAGACCGTAAAATCTCCTATAGTTTAATCTAAGTACCATAACTAGAAGAAAACACATTCAATCTTCTTGTCACCTATAGATTGTCCAATTTCAGATTTTGTTAATTCAAGAAAGTATGATGTTCATTCTCCAATCATGTTACTAGCATGCATCTTTAAAAAGTACAGCAAAGAACCGCAAATTAAAGCATATAAGAGTCAACACCATGTTGTGAGACCCCTGCCCCTCCCCAACAGAAAAAAAAAAAGTTCTCTAACCTAAAACTTTCCTATTCTCTCCCCATGACCCCTTTTTCAATGGGATCCCGATGATTGCAAATCATGTTAACAACTCATGAAACTCAATAAAGCAGATTAAAAGAACATGTACCGGTTGGAATGAAGTTAAAAATGATATCCAGTGGCTCAAAATCATAAACAGCCGCAAAATGGTCATTGACATCTCGGCAATAACCGTACTACTTTATCATGCCTTGTTGACTTGCGAATTTCTCATGACGAAGCATAGGCATTTCATCCTGAAACAATAGAGAACTAATCATGATTATGCAAAAACATTCGACAATATATGTTGAATTATGAATAGCCTAAGTACAAGGCTTCGGTTCTCATCTTAAAACAAGGTTCAATTTTAAACCGTCCCATTAAACCATTCTCCTCTTACACAACCCACACTACAAAAAAATGGAGTACATGACTTCGTCTAGTCTCACACATACTCGGAGACAGTTTGATTTTCACAATGCAATAGTCATTCTCGTCTTTCCCTATCGTGAATTCCTATTCGTTTTATTGTTCTAAGATAGTAGTTAGATTTGACCTCCCCATTAACCATCCTTCTTCCATTCCAAGAAAAACTTAGTATTGCAAGACTTTGTTTCCTTGCTTAGAACATTTTAAATTCTCGACCACTCATTAAACATTTTCCTCTTTCCCTCTTTTTTTCCCATTCTGGACAATAAATTATGAAAAATAACAATTAAAAGAAAGATAGAAAAGTAAATTCTTTTACAAAATTTAAACATGTACCGTCAATCTAAGCATGCTATCTCCTGGATAATAGAAGTAATCTTCTAGGACTTCCAAAATCTTCACCATTACTTTTTTTTTTTCTCTCTTCCTCAATTTGTCCATGGTAGACTTCGCCAAATTGGAATTCTCCCACATAATTTTCTTCACTGAAATCATCAGTAAATTCCCTTAATTGCTCATAAATAAAGTTTTTTGATGCAAATGTGCTCCATCTTTCTAGCCAATTCTTCTAAACAAAGAAAGATCGCAAATAATAACTTAAGCAAACAAATTGGAGCTTTGACACTTGAAAGGGAAAAAAAGACAAAAACTTTAAAAAAAATTGACTTTGTAGCAATTTACAGAGAGTAAAGACCTAGAAATTGAGTTGCCAATTTCTAACACGACTCGATTACACAACAAGAAATTAGTTGTGACATGGCTCAAAATTTATCGAGTCATTATTGGGTCAACTTATTTATGATACGAAGGTTGGGTTGTGTCAGCAAATAGATTGATACGACAACCCATTAAGTTACTAAATGAATAGATTTTGCTGAAGTGTTATTGTTGACAAACGGTTACTTCGTTTGCTTATTCATCATGTAAAGTTATCAAACCACACTAACACTAAACTCTACCCTCATGCCCACAAGTATATGAGGTATTTAATAGATAGTAGTAAGTGGGTATTATCCTACAAGGATTGTTAAATGGCAAGTAATAGGATTCAAAGGTCATTCCATGGTTAGGTAAAACCAAAATGGAGAGAAAACTAGTCATTAAACATATCCATAAAACACATTCAAATAACTTAAGATTAAGAACAAATTAAAAATACTAAGATCAATGCAAGCACATAAGTAAACTATTTTCTAATTAAGCAAGTAAACTAGTAAGTAAAGAACTAATTAAGTTACTTCTAATGAAAGCAAATAAAACTATCACTAAATTAACCAAATCAACTAAAACAAAATAGAAATTAGAAAGCAATTAAATCAAGATTGACTAAAGGAATCATAAAAGAAGCATGAAAGCAAAGAGATCTCCATTTCTTACTAATTAGAAGTTCAAGAAAATTGCAAAGAAAAACTAGATTAAAACTAAAAAATTTTGATTTTTTTCAATTAAAAGAAAACCCACTAAAAATTATCAAAATCTAACGCAAAAAAATTGAAGATTTAATCTAGAATTTCACTAGATTAGAAAAAACTTAAAAACTTCTAAGGAAACTTGAAATGAAAGAAACTAGATTTGTAAGAAATTTAAGGAGAGTATGTAAAAATCTATATATATATTTGAAGCTAATGAAAAACCCACTAAGATTAACTACTAAAGATTTAAACTTGCTAAGAATTAAAGAGAAGATCTAAAGAAAAATTTAAGAAAACTATATAAGTAAGAAAGAAGTCTTAAATGTTAAGCATGGACTAATCTAATCTAAAAGTAGCAAAATATGCACTACACCCTACACTATGTGTTTTCTAATCTACCTCCTACTTCCTAGTTACTTCTTAGATAGCATAAGTCTAGTACTTAAAGACTAATTAGAGTTAAAGGATTACAAAAATTGGCAAAAACTACATTTACTGAAAGTGTTTCCATATCGTGATATGGAGTTTACAACAAGCCTGCCAATTCCACGTCTATAGCGTGATATGGGCTCACAGTGTAACTTCCACATTGTGATATGGAGCAATTTTCCAACAGCTAAAATTTCCTCTTTTGCCCTTTTCTCTTGAAAGTTTGACCTATTTATTCTCCATACCCTCCGTTCTAGACTTGTAAAAGTTACATCCAAAACCCTAATAAGTAACAGATTAAGTTAGAATTAACACTAAAATAATAATATTCATAAAAATATAAATACAAATACTACATGCAATAAAACTCAACAAAAACACATAAATCTACCCAAAAATTCAGAAAATAATAACAACAAGCTAGTTTAAACAAGTAAAATAACTCTAGTTTGCTAAAGTTATCACACCCACAAAATTAACATTTTGCTAGTCCCGAACAAAATAAGAAATAAAAAGAACCTTACTAAACAATTAAACATAAACACACCACCAAATACGACTACACAAAAGATGAATAATGGATGTACTTATGGACAGTTAGGAAACCTCTTAGGGGATCTACCATGTGATAATCGAATCATTTAAACTAATGTGTCCAAGTTTTCAACTTTTCCACACAAAAAAAAAAAAAAAAAAATTCAAATGCCACACAAGATTTCAAATAACCAAGTATTATCTATCCTCAAAAAGGTATTCGAAAAATAAGTTCCATTCATTCACATCCAACACATAGTTTTGCTCAAATCAAAAGGAATACTAAGTTTTCCAACCATCTTGACAAGGCCACATAGAAATAGAAGATCATTAAGAATCTATTTAAATGCACATGTCACACAAAAGTTGGGAATATTAATCTAATCAAGGAGTAGATAGCATGATGTCAATAATAGATATTACAAACATTTCCTTCTTGAATTGTTGTTATTCTAAAAGGTAACTCCTAATGACCATTTCGAAGAGACAACATGGGTAAATGCTAGAATCCTGTGCTAACCTTATTACTACTCTAATAGCCTATTTCAAAGAAACAACATGAGTACATGTTGGAATCCCATACTCACCTAATTCTTAAAAGCAAAATATTTTTTTTATGACCCTAAACCAAGGAAGAAGGGTAAACGTACCCAAAATCATATTAATACCAATCATACTCAAGATAGAATAAAACTCCCTATGTAAACACACAAAAATGACCTAACTCACTTCTATCCCATTTAACTCAGCGTATTTTTCCAAAAGTGATTGACCAACAAAGTAATACTATTGATTTGATAAGAAAATAATGTTTCAAATAAACTAATATAAAAATGTGTGAATCTCTCACTTCTTGAACATAGTAATACATGGTTTTTAAAATTCTTTTATTGCAAAAGAACAACTCAATACAAACTCAAATTCATGGAATGCCAAGTTCAAATAATTCAATCACATGGTATTGCAAGTTATTTGTCATCATCGAGTCCCATAATGAATCACCTTTCCATCCGAATGTCATCAAACACATGTGTACAAGCACAAAAAGTACCATTCCCAATCACAAAAAAGAACCACCCCAAACTTATCACTTTTGTTCTATTAATGAATACAACTCATCCATACACCTACCCAAAATTTAAACAAACAGATACCAACATAAGCTTGTTTAAAACATGGATAACATAAAGTAAAACAGAATCCTACCCGAAAAGGGCCCAAAGACTTAAATCAAAACTATTCACCAAAAGCAACAATAAGCCAAAACCAAGCAATCAGCTCAAAATAATCAATCCACCATTGAAGCACCAATAATAAGTATACTTGACATTAGCTTAAGTGTCCTTAGCCAACTACTAGCAAAAAAGAGCTAAACTACTAAAATGTCTCAAAGCCATAAAGGAAATAAAGTAAAATAGTGCTAGAAGTGCTAAAGAAATGAAATAAGGAAATTTGTTCTTCAAATTCTAAGTTCAAGATAGGAAAAGAGAATTGGTGATTCTTCAATGTTGGGCAGCCCCTCATGCTTGATCATTAATCTCGTTAATGTCTTCAATGCCCATTGGCTCATTTGCTCCTTCATGTTGGTTCTCCTCAAAATTTTCCACCTGAGCTTCTGCAGCTTCCTCCATAGGGTCTGCTCCTCCTACTTGTCTTGCTCTGCTTGAGTCGTCCCAATTTGTTGTGCATAGAAGTGTTGTCCGTGAGGACCTCCATAGTGCCAAGTAGGTGGTGGTGGTAGACCAAACCATGAGTTCAACAAATTGGGCCATGATAGAAGGATGTGAATGCTACGCCATCAACCCCATATTATGATGGAGAAGCATCTAACTATAAGTCCAGTACTCATATAACTCATTCTTCTCTTGTTCACTCTGGGGTGCATTAATGACATTCCTAGGAAACATGAAAGTGAGTTGAGTCGATTGAACTAGCGGTTTGTCTTGATACTTGTTGGTCTCCTTGATCATTTTATACACATTCTCTATTGATCATGCCTCTTTTACATGCTTGGGGCTTCCTTGGAATAATTAGGCACCCTGCATCAATACATAAAGAAGAAATCAACTTCGATAATAGAAGTTGGGATGATTAGATGTTCCATTCCCTATAAGGCCCTATCGAATCAACTTCTCAATGTAGGTGGTACACCCTGCAAAATAACATATACAAGGAAAGTTTTGTCCTTTTGGACCACACTAACTGCACTTGAGCCCCATTTCTTGCGATTAACAAAATAAAACTAAATCTTGGGCAGTAATTTAAGGCCTTTGTGAGATCAAATAAGAAGTACTGAAGTGTTTATGATCCAATTCACTTCCAGTTGACTCAACACAGTCTTAATTGCCTCCATATCTTTCCTTTCCCTTATGAACTGTTGATGTTCAACATGACAAACTTCAGGAATATTATAGAAAGCATTAATCTTTTTAGCAAACAAATCAACCATCACACCTCGGACTTTACACTTATTATTAACCAAATCACATTGATTGCAATGAAATTCTTTGATAAGGTAAGTGAAGCCCGGTTGTAGCCCTTCATTGAAGCGCCTCCAATTTCTTGACATCAATTGTGCCCCTAGTGCTAACCTAATGTACTCAAAATTACCCCAATTTCCAAACAAATCAAATACTTGCACGCAAATAACATCATGTTTTTTATAGGACTTGAAAATATCCTTAGCACGCTCACTTGCATAGATCAAGTCTTTACTTAATTCTAGGACATTTTCACTCGGCCCCTTTCTGGCTTTTCTTTTATTTGAGGTCTCTCTTTTAGTTCCCTTACCTCTTCCTTTTCTACCACTTCCAAACACTCCCCTTGTCATCATTATCAATCAATTCAACAATTATCACACATATGCACACATTATATTCATTATTTCTTACACATAAACACATGCGTACTCTACATTCTTTCTCTCTCACACATAAATACATACTTGAACACATTATATTCCTTCTCTTACACGCATAAACACACACTTGCATATACTGTATTCATTCTCATCCGCACATAATAGACCATTCCACACACTATATTCTTCCTCTCTCACACATAAACACTCACTTGCACACACAATATTCATTATCTCTCACACATAAACACATACTTGAATACACTATATTCATTTTCTCACACACATAAACACACACTTGCAATACTGTGTTCATTCTCTCTTACACATAACACACGCGCATACACTATATTTCTTCTCTCACACACATAATGCACACTTGCACACATTATATTCATTATTTCTCATACATAAACACATACGCTGCACACACTTTTATTCCTTCTCTCTCACACATTAACATATACTAGCACACACTATATTCCTTCTCTCTCACATATAAAAATACACTTGCACACACTATATTCTTTCTAGTCACACATAAACACATAGTTGCACACATTATAGTTCTTTTCTCTAACACACAAACACACACTTGCACACAATATATTTCTTCTTCCACACGAAAACACGTACTTGCACCCATAATATTTGTTCTCAATCACATATCAATACAAACTTGCACATGAGATCTCTCTCTCACACATACTCTATATTAATTAACTATTTATTTGTATTAAAAATATAATATATTTAAAAATTAACCTACTATAAAAAATAAATACAATATTATCATCGAACTATATAATATATACGAGATAAAATGTTTCAATTTAGCACTCAAGTTCAGTTGATTATCATATAGATACAATTTAATGAATTCAGCAAATTAAGATTTCAGTATTTAACTTTTAGATTTCAGATTTTTCAGCTTATTGAACACATCCTTAGTCAAGTTTATTTAAATTGATTATTCTTAAAAGTTTGTCTCTTAAAAATAGTACTAATCTCCTACATTGAATTGGTTTACTATGTTGACGTGGCAACAAATTTCGCCAATAAATGATAAAAAATAGATGAGGAAAAATAAGTTCCAAACAATTAGGTTATTTTTATTTTTTATTATGTTTTCAAATTTTACTTGTGTTGGATGATACTTTCATAACTAATGATTTCATGATTCTTGCGACAATCAACTAATGTTACAAGATTGAATAATGAAAAATAAGGAATTAATAAGATTAGATTACTTTTTCAAAGTAAGAAATTTTCTAAATTTACTAACTGAGGGTATGATCCTAAATCTAATCCCGTATAAAGAACGGGTTTGCAACTAGTTGAATAGTAAACGCAAGCATTTATAAATTAAGTTCCGTGTGTTTCATAACACTACTTCCTCCGTCTTATTGTATTTGTCATGATCAATTTTAACAGTACATAACTTAAAAATAATTGATATTTGACCAATTAGTAGAATAGTTTTTCTATTATTATCTCTATAGTAAAATTCAAAATTTGTTAGTTAGTTTTTTTTGTTTTCAAAATTTGAAATGGTTTATGAGAATAATTAATGTTGAACCATGGCATTAATGCTCTTCTTTTGAAACTTGCATGAATGGTAAATTAGGTAAATTGGCGTTTATTTATTTGCCTTTTTAAATAGTGATAAATAAATTGGGACAAACTAAAATAGAAAGAAGGACAAATAAAATGAGACGGATGGAATATTAATTAATGTTTGAGAGCTAAAATAAACTAAAAGGCAATGATAGATGCAACAAGATATGATTTAGGGTAATGACATGTATCACCAACTTGTGTATAATCAAACTATCATCATATACGTGGACAATGCCAAATTATCTTGTCTATGATTATTTGAAAATTCTCACATTATAAAGATTTTTGGGAAAATTGAATATTCGATTTTATTTATAAAATTTTTGGGAAGAGTTTTTGAGGGATTCACATTTGGAAGGTTTTATGCAGTAAAACTACCACTCCAATCCAACATCTTTTTCATTCCTTAATTTACGTTGTCATTTCTTTCCTTGTTACTGAAAAATATTCTATTTACAATTTAGCGTGGTAAGCTTTATTTTTTTTCCCAATAAAATTGGCAATGGAAAAAAAACCAACTTATACATAATTCATTTGCATGGTAAAAGTATGTCTGATGAAGAAAAAAAAGAAACTACATATTTTATAGTGGGCGTTTTTTATATTGTCATATGAAATCGAATTCATGTAAGATGTTATTATTAATTTTTTAATTTTTCTTCTTTCTGATGGAATTGATGTGTATTGATCTAATTTTATTATTTGTTCCAATTTTCTTAACCGCAATCTTTTATCATCAATTCTAGTTTTACTACTCAAATTTCAAGCTCATCTCAAGAAAACAAAGATAAAATGATGTAATTATTTTCTTTTTTTTGCATGTTTTTTTTCTTATTTGATAGCAAAAGGCTGAATATATTGTCAATATACTTGCACGAGATTGTGAATTATAATTCAGATTCCTAGTTTAATGGATGAATTACATGAATTGGCCTATATTGAGTTTAAAGTTTTGATGATGACAGTTCATGCATGGAAGAGCCTAGGAGAAAGTTTGTCCAGGAATGCAGCAATCATGTTTGCTGGAAGTTTTTGAGTGTAATTAAGACGCAATGTTCATAAATACTTTGTTTTAGTTATTAAACTAAAACTGCACTATTACTAGAGTATTTTTCAGTAACAAGGAAATAAGATGAGAACACAAATTGAGGAGTATTTTTCAGTAACAAAGAGATGAGAACGTAAATTAAGGAATAAAATGTTGTTTAATTGGAGTAGGAATCTTCCTATTTGAAATCTTCCAAATGTGAATTCCATAAAAAAACTCTTCCTAAAAATAAAAAAGAACAGAATATTCGATTATTCAAAAATAATTATGATGTGAAAATTTCCAAATAAGTGCAGATAAGATGATGTGGCATTATCCACATATATGGAGGGAGTTTGGTGATGCACAAGTTGTTAATATATATCATTACTCTTTGATTTAGGCCTCGTTTGATTGGCAAGAATTCTTATCAGGAAAAGTAATATTTTTTCTAAAATTTAAATTTTATTGTTTGGTTCAAATTTTAGCTTACTCAAAACAAGAAAAGTTGTTGCACAATACATAGATTTTAAATCCTAATATCCTGTTAGTATTCTTTTTACTTTCCTTAAAATTTTAATCCTAACAAAGGGGTAGACATCCTAACCCTCTTTACTCTCCTTCTATCCTACTGCAACTCAATTTGAGTCAATAATATCATTCTACTGCAACTCAACATCTACCATCATACTAATATTAATATTATATTAACATTATTATTATTATTATTATTATTATTATTATTAAAATACAAAAATTATAAGAAAAAAAAACTAAAAAAAAAAAAACAGTCATAACGTCATTAAATCCCATTTGGTCTTAATTTTGATTCCATTATGATGCAAAAACAAAAAAAAAATTCCATAACATATTTGTAGGAATATTTTTGGCAATGTAATAAAATTGTGAAATACATTCCTTACTACCAAACATAGGTACAGGAATTCATACAATTTTCTTGTTAAGACACTTAAAAATATCAATGTTTTGAAAACTGGACCGATCATTGAACCGGTGGCCTGTCCGGTTCCCGATCCAACCGGTTCGACCTGCCGGTTTTTTTTTTTATTTAAAAAGTGTGATAAAATTTAAAGTAACGAAAAAGAAATAATAAAAATTTAAAGGAAAAAAAAATGCCCGAAAAAATAGAAAAAAATAAAGAAAAAGAAATAATAAAAATAAATGCATGAAAAATACACCAAAAAATAACATGAGAGAAATAACAACATAAATATAGGAAAAATGGAGAAGAAAAATAACAAAATAAATGCATAAAAAATAGAAACCCTTAATAATTGGATCGGGTAACATTACATTGCCACCGTCGCAACTGTCTCGGAGTGGAAGAGATGATGGAGGAAATGAAGAGTTGAGAAGAAACCAAGAGGAAGAGCCAAAGCACTAAGATTAGGAGGAGGAAGGAGGCGGGCCAAGCGGCTAGGCTAGTGGGAAAAAAAAAAAGCAAGAAGAAGATGAGGAAATTGCAAAGAAGGTGCTGCTGCAATTTGGTCTTTGTTGTTGACAAATTGCAACTTGCAAAGTTGCAATTGGATGTGGATCACGAGCTGCTGCTGCCACCGCTGCCGCTTGAAGGAATTTAATTTTTATTTTATTTTATTTATTTATTTTTTAAGTAAAAACTGAAAACCGCAAAGCACCGGTTGAACCGGTTTTCCCGGTTCTCTGCGGTTTTTTGTTCAACCCGGTTATGAAAGTGGACCGGACCGGTAGTTCTTCCGGTTAGAGGTCTGACCGGTCGAACCGGCCGGTCCGGTCCGGTTTTAAAAACGCTGAAAAATATCCAAACATAAAAAAGAATATTTTCCATGAAATAATATTATGATAAATCACATTCCTTGTTAACTTTACTTTCTTACTAACCAAACGAGGCCTTAAAAGTTTTCCCTTGGTTTTATTTTGAAAATTTAAAAGTAAATTTCCTTATGAATATAATTTAATTTTTAGAATGAAATTCTTTATGGATGTCTTTTAGAAGTAAGCAAGAATATGAAAGTATTATTATGGTCTGGTTGGCAAGTTATTGTGTAAATTTTCATAAATATTCTAGTTAATTAACAGGTTGTGTCGGGATATCGACATCTAAACAAGTTAAATAGGTCGTGTTGAATTACCTGATATTTTAACGAGTAACCAGGTCAATCCAAAGATTAACACGACATGACATATTTAACTTCGAATCATCAATTGGTTGATCTAATAGTGATCCAATTAAATTCTAGTCGTATTTAAATTTATTAATTTCGTATCGTATTCATATCATGTTATCGTGCATCTACATCCGAAATTGTCAACCCTAGTACATCCTAGAAGCAACGGACACATGGGAAGTAACCAAGTTGTCCAAGGGTAGGAATTCGTCAATGACAATAAACAAGAAACTTAATAGGAATTTATCCCCTAATTAATTAGCTAATTAAGGCTTTCTGAATTCATTAACTAATCATTCCTTTTATATAGTTAATTAAATCTATTCACGTGTCTATAAATTATTGACTTAGTCTAATCGAGTTGTTTTCACGTCTTGTTTTTGTATAGCTGACCCAAAAATAATTAATAACAAGAGTACAAGCACAAAATTTATGATACCATGATGATCAGCAAAATCCTAGTTGTTTTCTTCTTAGCTCCGATATATTACATGTAACGCCTTGATAGAAACATCCATATATAGACTATGAGCAAATATCAATGACGAACTCTTTTCAACTGCCGCGGAGAAATCAATAAATAGATTATCAAACACCTATTTAAGCACTTATTTGAAGCAATTTATTTCTATCAATACACATAAAAAGTAGAAAGCGAATATAGCAATAACCAATTTCAATTAGATCGAGCAGTTAAAAACTAGAGAAAATAAGAGATGGCTTATCTTCTTCCTAAAACATATGCAGCAATCGCTATTGGAAACTTTAGTTTTTCTTGGACAATGTTGCAGTTTTGTAACTAGTAGCCCAGATACTCGCCGTAATCTCTACCAATTCAACCCGAAGACATACAAGCACTCTGATCCTTACCGGCAAAGTGTAGATTATGTTCTTAACGAATAATGGCCAACACTCCGAGCTGTTAAGAAAAGAAGAAATGAAATGG
Organism: Cinchona pubescens; assembly: GCA_025175665.1. Taxonomy (NCBI): domain Eukaryota; kingdom Viridiplantae; phylum Streptophyta; class Magnoliopsida; order Gentianales; family Rubiaceae; genus Cinchona; species Cinchona pubescens. The sequence goes on along the minus strand of JANKKI010000239.1, from coordinate 152,964 downwards.
CAAGAATGGAGTAGAAAAAAGTGTTTTCCTATGGAATTTGGGAATATCAAAACCTGTAAAATTCGAGGCGTGTATATCACTTTACTTAAGGTTTTGATTGCCCCCACTATACTCAATAATTTGCTTTTGGGTGAATAGCAATCTACTTCTAGGATACAACAAATTTTTGAAGATTTTTAATAGCAAAACTTAAAAATCTTCCCAAGAACCATGTATAAAAAAGACAAATTTTAATTTTCAATGTTGTTATGAATTGTGGGTGGATATAATTCTCTTTTATAGATATGGAAGGTCAGACGAATCCATTGGAATACACCTTTTTAATCCATGGAACACCTCTCTTGAACCAAAAGTTGCAACTCTTTCCATTTTATCCGTTTTCAATTTCAAACGGTCTGCTACAGTATCACTACAGTGCCGCGCTCACATGTGGGCACTGTAGCAGCGCATGTGCACTGAACAATTAAGCTCGCCATAAGCGCAATCAAAATTAAGCACTGAATTTTTTTTTTTAAATTGCAACACATACCCATCAATTCTATTTATATCACAAACTACAAATTTACATTCCCCCACTTAGTTTGTAATATAAATACAACTCACTATCTCTTTTAACATCATGCATAAAGAAAAGTGACTATTGTCTTAAACTTTTCTGTAGTGTAAATAACTCACTAGACCTAATCAAATCAAGGTGGCATTTGTTGCTTAAACCATGACTTAAATTAGACTAGAATAATCACACACATGAACTTGTTAATTAATCTATTTTATACATATGTTCACAAAATAGCTTTAGCACTGTTACCGGCCATGTGCTCTATCCTAATTCATGATCATGTACAAAAGAGAACCCAAAACTTTTGTTAGAAGCAGCACCACTTCTTATGATCATATAGGTGAAATCTTCTCAAACTTTTAAGATTAAAAGCACAGCAAGATAGTTTCATTAAGAATATAAATATTTATATATTCACCCTTCCCATTTAAGGGTTACCATTTACACTAACAACATAGAATGGTATACACATAATTTTAGTGCTCACAACTACTTATTAGCAACTTGTTTTTACCCTTTAAACCTTTTAATCTAGTGGTAGTTCTAGAAAAAAGGTTGGGTTACCATTGCTAGTAGTTTCAAATAAAGGGTTTCAATCACATTCCTAATGACGTCGATCTCACCAAATTTCTCGCAAGAGGTTTAGTCAACGGATCCGCTAAATTATTGTATGTTCTTACATACACCACTGATACGATGCCGTCATTTATGCCACAACTGTCTAATATAAGTATGTCTTAAACTTATATGTTTAGATTTACCATTGTATATTTTATTTAATACTCTAAACATTGTGGCTTCACTATCACAATTCAAAGCAATGGCTGGCATTGGTTGAGGCCACAACTTGATGTCTAATAACAAGTGTCTCAACCATTCCGCTTCTTTACCAGCTGAGGCCAAGGCTATGAATTCAACTTCCATCGTGGAATGAACAATTACGGTTTGTTTCTTTGAAACCCATGAAATTGCTCCTCCACCTAACATAAAAATCCACCCGCTTGTAGAGTTTTTATCACTAATACTAGTAAACCAACTAGCATCAGAATATCCTTCAAGCACAGCTGGAAAACTATTGTAGAAGAGTCCTAAATCTTTAGTTCTTTTAAAATAACCAAGGACTCTCCCAATTGCTTTCCAATGATCATGTCCAGGATTTTTAGTATATCTGGACAATCTATACACGGCAAAAGAAATATCTAGCCTTGTGCAACTGTCACTCATTGCGTATATTAGACTCCCTATTACACTTGCATACTCAAGTTGAGCAATAGGATTGTCAGTTTTCTCACTCAATTTAAAGTTAGGATCAAAAGGAGTATTCGCTTCTTTCACATTTAAATGTTGATACTTATTCAAAATTTTCTCAACATAATGTGTTTGACATAAAGCATAACTCCCACTATGCCTTTTAACTTTAATCCCTAAGATAGTATCTAATTCACCCAAATTCTTCATTTTGAATTGAGAAGACAGATACTTCTTAGTTTCAAGTATACCTTCATAAGAAGTACCAACAATTAGCATATCGTCTACATATAGACAAATAATCACACCATATTCTTTAATGAATTTAGAATAAATGCACTTATCAACATTATTATATCTAAATCCATTAGAGAGTAAAGCTGATTCAAATTTTTCATGCCATTGTTTGGGTGCTTGTTTTAAACCGTATAGAGATTTAAATAGTTTACAAACTTTATGTTCATTTTCTGGCAAGGCTGTAAAACCTTCTGGTTGTTCCATATACATATCCAAAGTCATATTTAAAAAGGCTGTTTTAACATCTATTTGATGCACACACAAGTTATAAATGGAAGTTAATGACATTAATACCCTAATGGATGTAATCCTTGCAACAGGTGCATAAGTGTCAAAATAATTAATTCCTTCCTTTTGTCTAAAACTCTTAACTACAAGTTTTGCTTTATATGTCAATATGGATCCATTAGGGGCATATTTTATCTTAAACACCCATTTACAACCAATAGGTTTAGAACCAGGAGGCAAATCCACTAGAACTCAAGTATTATTTGATAATATTGAGTCCATCTCATCATTTACAGCCTCTCTCCAAAATGTTGCATCTCTTGATGACATAGCTTCACCAAACGATTTAGGATCATCTTCTACATTTAATAAAATTGAAATCTTATTAAACAAGTGATCTCTATTGCCTTCAACTAAGAAAACAATAGCTTGTGAAGATATGAAATCAGAAGATAAATGTTTTTCTTTCCTTTGTCTTTGACTTCTTCTAAGTTCAAAAGGAGTATCAATTTCCTTCCTTTTATTACTAGAAGAGGAATCAACATTTGGAATCGGTTCTTGTACTTTAATTGGATCCAAATCAACATTTGAATTTTTAAGAAATTTATTCTCAAAAAATTCAACATCCCTTGATTCAATAATAACATGAGAATCAATGTCAAGTAGTCTATAGGCTTTAGAATTTTCAGCATAGCCAACTAACACACTTTAAATGCTCTCGGTCCCAACTTTACTCTTTTAATATCCGGGACTCTATAATAGGTTATATATCCCCAAATTTTAAGATAAGTTAAGTTTGGTTTTCTCCCTTTCCATATTTCATATGGTGAAAGTTTAATCTTGAGAGACGGGATTCGATTATGTAAATGACAAGCAGCTAACAAAACTTCTCCCCACAAATTTCTTGGCAAACCAGAATTTAGAATCATGGTGTTAACCATATCTACTAAAGTCTATTCTATTCTTTCTTTCAACCAAATCATTTTGTTGTGGAGTGTATGGAGCATTTATTTGGTGTATAATACCATTTTGTTCACAAATATTGAGAATTCGGTAGAAAAATATTCACCACCTCTATCACTCCTCAACATTTTAATTTTCTTCAAGAGATGTATAAGATTTAAACATATCAAATGTTTCATCCTTTACTTTCATTAAATAAACATGCACATATCTAGAACAATCATCAATGAAAGTGATGAAATATCTATTACCACCTCTTGTTAGAAAACTATTTAATTCACAAACATCCGAATGCACAAGTTCTAATAATTGTGTATTTCTTTCAACTTTTGGAAAGGGCAACTTAGTTATTTTTGCTTGAAAGCATGTTTCACATTTCTTCTCAAAATTATTTTTGATAGATATTAACCCATGTTTAGTCATAAAATGAAGTATTTTATAATTAGCATGTCCTAATCTACCATGCCATAAAGAATAAGAAGAATCCACAATATTAAATAGAAATATTGTCTTTATTGATACTAAGTTTAAACATGCCATCACAAGAGTAGCCTTTTCCTACAAATACACCATTCTTGGACAAGATAACTTTGTTTGACTCTAATACAATTTTCACCCCTTTCTTATTCAATACATCGGTTGATACAAGATTTTTCCTAATTTTCAGAACATGAAGTACATTCATTAACACAAACTTCTTGCCAGAAGTGAATTGTAACTCCACACTTCCCTTGCCATGAACTTTAAAAACAAAAATTAATGGAATGAAAATAAATGAAACTGTTCTCCGGCAAAGGCACCAAAATTTTGGCCGTACTGTCGCAGACATCCAAAATTGATCAAATTCTCAATACTAATGTAGCAGTAGAAGGTCGAAGTCGTTCATCAGGGAATAGAGTCTATTATTCGTGCTCAAGTAAAAAGGGGCATTGGAATAATTTTTTATACTAAAAACTATTGCAAGAATTAAATTTGTAAGAAATTAAATAAAAGAAATGTCTTGGTTTCGGTCACATCTACCTTTGCAATTTTGTTAGTCGATCATCGACACCAAAAATAATTCAATCTTTATATCAAACACTAATTGAAGAATTAACCCGAATTACAATTCAAAGTTAATTCTTATATCTTTTTCCTAAGTTGGTTAATATCCAACACGCGATCCAATTAACCTTGACTATCTATTAAATCTAGACATGGGCCGAAGATTAATTAATAGAAGTACTAAAAAAACTAACAAGATCAATTAGGCTAATATAGCATAAACACATGCAATTATGTCAATTAGTTGATTATTTTTCCTAGATTCAATGACGCTAATTGAGCAATTATTAAACCTTGTTGCCTCACGATTAAATTTAACAAAACAATCAATATTACTCTAGCTATAGATTAATTCAAAAATTCACTACTCTGCAGTCATAGCAATTTAAAAGAAACAATCATAAAATTAATGTAGAAAATAATCAATATTTAATATAAAAATTGAATAATTTAAAGTACAAAACAGAGTCTCACAACATTATAGAATCAACCATGGCTTCAATTCCCTTGACTAAGAAGAAGAATTAGGCATGAACAGCCATGGAAGGACACACAAGAATATTGCTGTAAAAACTAATGATAAAACTCTTCCTTTCTATTCATCTATCAAGGGATTTTATAAGCAACACTATGCTTAAAATCCCTATCTAATGATAAGAATGTGAAAATGCTTGAAAAACAATCCAACTAGACGAAAAATTTTGTTGAAAATAAGAATTTCGTAACCCTACACTGCTACGCATGCACGTGCACACCTGAGTCTCGTGCATGTGTGCTAGAAACTCATTCTTGAGACGCGCTTACTGGAAATTGTGCATGTGCGCAGCATGCATGACTTCTCGAACTTGTGCTTCATCTTCAACTTCAATTTTGACCTCGATGCTAATAGAATTTGGAAAAACTCTAAACATGAATGTTGTATTTTTCTCTTAGTTGTATTTTTTCTCTTAGCTTTCCAATGCATCTTAAATATCGAACTCAATCGGAGCTCGGACAAGAAAGTTGTGCTAAAAATATGAAACAGTGTCCAAATTTGCTTCATACTCGTGCACGCTTTAGCTTTCCGATTCTCCATCATCTTTTTTATCATTTTCAATCCTTTTCTACTTCAACCCTATGAAATTAAGAATAAACTAATTAAACTCGTTATTAATTCAAATATTGCTTACAATACATATAAATACGGTAAATAATATATAAAACATAAGACATTTGCCAGCTTATCATTAGGCAACAGTTTAAGTACCAATTGCGTCATTTACTCAATCTTTGTCTATACTTATCTATATACACTTTCCTATATCTATTTAATACTAGTTAATACCTAATGTATTAATTTTCTATGCTTATAGTATTAATTAACCTTTTGTAACCTGTAATCAAGAAATAATGGGCTAACTGTGTGAGAATACAAAATCAAAATAACCCAAACTATTATCTCCTGCGAGACGAAACCCAACCTCTTTTTGGTTGTGTAAATCTAGCCCAAACCTATCCATCATCTTTGATATAGGCCCAGTCCACCTTCTACTCACCAATTGCTAGTATGATCATGGCGCCAGGAAAGGGAGGGAAGGAAACGAGCAAGGCATGTTGTTCTTCATCATCATCATCCCCTTCGACCAAAAAATTGTGAGTTCACAATTTGCTCGAGTGTACAGAAGAGCAGCTACAAATTATGACAAATGGCTTCAACCATCTTATTGATGATGGAGGTTCATTTTCAAATGTTTATAAAGGGTATTTTTCAAATAATGAGGTAGCTGTTAAAACTCATCTAGAAGAAAAGATTATCCAAGTATATAAATGTGTTTTAGTAATGTTTGATTAAGGGATTTTATTTTTTATTTTTAAAATTTTTTTGATAATTTTTGTTTTTGAATATTAAGGACAAAAAAACTTGCTTGCTTGACATGTACGATTGCCCGCACATCATCAAGATAATATACTTCGACCAGGAAAAACTGAGGGTAATACCAGGCATTGGTGATCAAGCTATCTTACACCACTTATCGTTCTCGACTTCAAGCCCAAATCGCTGAGCAAAATAATTAAAGGTAGTTTCTTAACAACATCTTTTTTGAGAATAATTCATAATTAATGGAATAGAGTGGGGATGATTTGGTATAGTACAGTGGGAAACATTTACTATTTCTGATTCAATAAACTTAGTTCCAATAGTTTTAGAGTTTTCATATGATTCAAGGTTTGAACTTTGTTATAGTAACAAATTAGGCAACATTATCAATTAATTGCTTTATTTATTCAAGATACTTGTTGCCTGTGTCAATAATAGACAAATACTATCACTGTATCAGTATTTGTGCACCCTGTTCGTAAAGTCACGACTTAAGATATCACACTACACTTTTAAACATAAGAAGACAAAGTTATTCAGTTTTATGATCTTTTTGAGGTAGCAGGATAATTGTCTATTTGAAGTCACTAACAAATGTAACTGGTTTATAACCACGTTTAGATGTCTTTTAGTGGATTATTATATAGAAATTGAAGTGCATTGCAATTTTACAATCTTGTTGTGAGTTGCTTATATATCAGTATCTTGAATAATTTTGTGAAGAAGTGGTATGCATTAGGTGTGTATATATATATATATATATATATATATTTATTTATTTATTTATTTTACTGTGTGATATCATTTTTCTCTTTATGATATAATTTTAAGATTAACATGCATACCAGATAAATAATTAAGCCAATGGTCATAATAGAAAACCTTTTTGGATGTCTAGACTATTGTTTAGATGTTACAACATCATTTTTATTTTTTTTTGTGTTTTCTACTTTTGTTGATGGACTTAACTAGGGGTGTTGGCGAATCAAACCATTGTGTGCCACTGGCAAACAATTTGGTCAAACGCTCAGACCGACATTAATTGAGCTCGAGTGGCTCGATTAGGCTAATGAGCCGAGCTCGAGTACTTCTATGTTTAACTTGTGAACTTGTCGATTCTAATCGAGCCCCATGTACATAATATGTTATTTTTTATGTGTATGTATAATTACAAGTACAGTAAGAAATTTTAGATAATTTCATATTTACCTTCTATAAATGGAAAATATCTTATGGCGATATTGTCAAATTCTAAATCTAGCTTGCATGAGTCAAGCTCGACCTTATTATATTTTGATGAGCTTGAGCTCAAACTCTAAATTAATTGTTCGATCGAGCTCGATCTCAACCTCGAATCTTGTAAATATGTCTTATTTGGGCTCGAACATGTCAATATTCGAGTTCGCCTCATCTCGTTTACACCCCTAGATTTAACATCATACTTTTGTATAATCATTCATAATTAATGAAATGGTATGGGTGATTTAGCAAAGTAAAGTGCTGAAAACATTTACTAGTTCTAGTTGAAATAAACTTGGCTCCAATAGTTTGAGTTTTCATGTGATCCTAGATTTGAACATTGTTATAAAAACATGTAGGAGTAGTATCAATTACTTTATTTGTTCAGGATACTTAATACTTGTGTCTGGATACACCTGTAAATACAGGTATCAATATTTGTGCTCCCTGTTTGAATGTTCACGATGTAAGATATCATTGAACACAAAGAACCTAAAGTGACAAAGTTGTTCAGTTTTATGATCTATTCGAGGTAGTAGAATATTTGTCTATTTGAAGTCGCCGAGCAACATAATTGGTTTAAAACTATGCTTAGATACCCTTTAGTGGATTAATACAAAAAATGCAACTTTACGCTTAGATTCCCTTTAGTGGATTAATACAGAAAATGCAACTTTAGAATCTTGTCGTGAGTCCCAATGAGTTGCTAATGTATCATTTATCCCTGAATTCTTTTGCAAAAAAAGTGACATGCTTCAAGTATATTATCTATTATTTTTTACTGTATGACATCATTTTTCTCTTTATGATTTCATTTTAAGATTAACATGCATAATAGATAAATAATTTTGCATTACCTATTATAAGAGTAATTTTCACTTCTTATAAAATAATTATAGAAAACTTTTAACCCTAGAATTGTCAAGCAACGAAAAGACTTGTTGATTCATAATATATTCCTTTTGAGATATTTCAAAGGCTAATAACTTTTGGTTCTACTTCACAGCAAGGTATCTCATAAATGCAATTTTTTGTTGATATATATTTTTGTTATCTTTTGGTTATGATTTCTAGTTCGTACACTTGCAATAAATAATTAGTGATTCTTTTTGTCTATACCTTAAAGATTATCTAGAACTTTTTCAACTTCAGTAGCAGTGTAATATCCTCATCCCTTTGATGCTTACAACTCTATTTTCTTTTCCTGATTGAAAGTTCTATTAGATGAAGTTTGTTGATGAAAAGGACACGGTTGCAACAAATATGGAACACCATCTTGAATCCAACCTAAAGATAGAAATTGATATGCTTAGTTGGAATAAATTTTTACCTAACTAGCTTCTTGGAAAAATAATGTTTGCTACTCTTTCTAATGTCAATTGAATCTGTATTACTTGATATACTTCATTACTCCTAACCATGACTGACCAAGATTTTGGTTAAGCAAATTAGTCATGATGTTAAGTTTTTAACATGTAATTTGAAAAAAAAAAAAAAAAAACTTGTATGTTCACATTATGATGAATATGTTTTTGTGGATACAAGTCAATCTAGCCATATAATTTCAAGCTAAAACTTCTTAATGAATTTCCATAATTTTGTTGATCTATGAAGTTTCTTTGCAATGGTTTTACGTCATGACTTCAGAACAGCTGAACCCACAACCTTTAACAGTTTTTTCAAGTGCAACATTATTGAAAGCTAAATGCTTCATTATGGTCCTTCTATAGGATAAGTTATTGCTCAACCATCATAAGGCTTTTGTGGAGTACTTGATTAGATGGTTGGGATGTTCAGCTGTCCAATATCTACTCTCATTTCATCTCATTTACTTCATTCTCCTAATGTCATTCCATTTCATTTACTTCATTCTTTAGCACTACTTTATAGATTGATTTTTTTTCCCCTCGCAATATTGTGTTGATTCAATTGGCAAAATGACAATTTTGATTACGTTTCAACAATTAGCTATTGCCACAAAGCATATTATTGGGAATGGCTATGTCATTGGTGATATTAAATCCGCAAACATATTGGTTGATGAAGTACATATAATTCAGGGAACATATTGGCTATAACATTTGTTATTTGATATATTCAAGAGTACAATTTCATTATGTGTGATTTTGGATCTAAAAGAAGGAAGGGATAGCGATCCCTTGGGGTACTCCGATTATTCAGCTACAGAAATCAAATTAATGGGTATTACTCTAGTATTTTTTTCTTTCATAATAGCACATGTGACTATTTTGGACTAATTAAATATTGTTGTCTTTATTCAGGTGGTCGACAATACAATTATTGATCCAATTAACCAAAGAATAAAGGGACCGGTAGTGTACCACAAACTATATTCGACATGAACTGACAAATTGAAGAATCTCTAACCAAAGAGGGTACAGAAGAGAATTGAGTATGCACATATCTTATCAAGCTAAATATGCCTGGATCTGTGATAACAACATATAGTAATGGTGAACATCCTGATAAAGAGAAAAAAAAGAAGAAGAACATCCTCAGGACGGTAAGGTGAAAGGATGAGGCAAAGAAAATTACGAATCTTGGATAGCATGCACAGATCCCATTCCATATTTAAGGCCATTGATAAATGACTTTATAAAAGTTCTAGGATAATTAAATTAGAGATTTATCTCGCAGTGAATGGAAAGCTGATTAAAATTGGGATTGGAGTCCTTGTATGTTATGGTTTCTCCAAATAGTTATAATTGTTTAAAAAATTAAGTATTACTTGACATGGTTTTTTGTTTCAAAATGGGGTGAGATTTCTCATTCCTTTCCTACAATGATTTCTGTGAGTCTATCATACACTGCAATGATCCCAAGAGGGTGTAGAGTTCAGATTTGTGGTTTGTTTCTCATGTCCCAAGAGGGTGTAGAGTTTGGCCTTGTTGTTTATTTCACATACCAAAAATTCTTTTCTGATGTGAAAGAAGACTCTATAGTCAGGACACCAACAAGACAAATTGTTGGCATGTGCCGGAATGCACCACTGTTCATTCTTAATTTTCTAGTTTTGTTCTATGTTATAATTTTCTATTACCTACCTCAAGATAGAGCTTTAGTTGGATTTCATAATATTTATTTCTGCCATATTTTGTGCTTTATATTTATATTTATTGTTGGTAATTTTTGTTTCGGTGTTTAGATAATATAAGTGTATTGAATGTAGATAGCTACACACAAATAATGAAGGCACAGGATGCCATAATAAAGATATATAACGGGCAGGATTTCATAAAAGTAATGCACAACTAAATTGCATTATGAAGAATGAATAAAGTAATTAGTGAAATCCCTTCATGAAACTGTAATTAATCTATGCATGATAAAAGTAACACATCAAATTGTACGTATAGATGCAAACTAAATGGAGTATACTAATGTTCAATCAAAAAAGATAAGAAATGATTGCAAAGTTTTTGTAATATTCTATTCTAATTAATATACTTTGTTCCATGTAATTACATGTTTTAAAAAAAATGAAATATTTAATTGAAGGGCGTAAAATTTTTCTTTTTTCAAAATAAATTTCAAAATTTACTCATTCTACATATGTGTAAGGCATTGTAAATTTTTATGAAATAAATATTTTTTTCAAATTAAATTAAATAAATCATTTGTTAATTGGAAAAAACTTAAACTTTCTCTCACGAATATACATTTACTTTCAGTAAATTACAAGAAATCCCCCTGTGATTTGGTTAATATTCAGCTTATCTCCTATAATTTGCAAACCCATCTCTTGTGCTTTGAGGTTTTTTGCAAAGTAGGTAGAAAGTTAAAAACCTAACGGGTTTATGCAAAAAGTCATAAATTCTCCGAAGTCTAGTACCCCTCGACTGCCTAAAGCCCCTCTCTACCATAAGGGAGTGACTGTATTTTATGTTTAAATAGATAACTAACCTTGATAAAGGTTTTTAATATCTAAAATAACCCTTTAAACTAAAAAAATTTCAACCTCTTAATTAATGGTCACTTAAAGCCAAGGTATTTAAGGTTTCACTTTAACTCAAACCACAAAAATGTAAATTAGGTTTTCAAACCATAGGGAGGTAACGTGAACATTAGTCAAACCAAATGGGATGCCTTGTAATTTACCTATTTTTGTTTCAAGCTTGAAATAAAACAATTTTCCAATGCTCAATCTAATGCAATTCCATTGTTTGTCAAATGAAATAACTACTATATGTAATTTGAAATAACCAAGTGCCAATTTGAGGTGACAAGTTGTAGGTTCAATTTTGAACCTTTTTTTTTTTTTTTGATAGAAATAGGAGAATAATTTATTAATTCAAATCAGCCATGTTAAATGGCAATACATGGTTCGTGAAACCATACCATCTTTAGATCAAAATACTAAGCTAACTTGGTTAAAGAATGAGCTAGCTGGTTAAACTTTCTCTTTGTCCAAGTAATATTTGAAACTTTCAGGACATTAATCCAGCAACGAGTATCCTCCGGCAAAGGCTCTAAAGCCGAGGGGTCATTATCAATAGCTAAAATCCTCGGATAAATCTTCCACCACCCGCTTAGCATCCCCTTCAAGGACAAAGCTTTCCATCCTTATCGCAGCCCCGAGTTCAAGAGCTCTCCTAGCCGCCACCATTTCAGTTACTTCGATCAGCCCGATATTTCTTATTTTCACAATTTTATTTTTCGACGAACTCAATGATGATGTTGATTAGCATATTCTCTAGATTGTTCTAGAAGTGCCTACGTGGCAGCCTCATTAAAGGTAATTATGTAATTTAGTCTCAATTGAGCTAGCATAGTGAAAGCCTCATGCCTACTCATGTATATCTATAAATAAGGGATTTGGGTACTACTAAAAGGAGATTGAAACTCAGATAATCAAACATTCTTTCTACTCAGTTCTTCTACCTTCTCTCTCCTCCTAGAATCTAATTCTAACTTTTTCATTTGGCGTCGTCTGCGGGAATCGATAGGTTTCCATCTCTTTCAATCAATTCTCAGTTATCTGAGTTGTTTGTTTTTGCTTTGAGGAGGATGAAGAACAGATCGTGTAATCTAGAAACTGCTAGCAAGGAAGCAGAGATTCGAGTAATCAATACCTCGTCCAGCATACCGACGAGCCAAAAAATGTCGGTACGCCAGCTGAGGCTCAACGAAAGCAAAATGATGTCCTGAAATACATTGCTGATCATTTTGAGTCTTTCTGAGCTTTTGTTGAGCAGTGCGAGAGTCAAACTCCAATCGAGCGCTCGAACCGAACAGCCACTCCAAAAGCCGAACAGCAACACGTCCCCGGCCGACGGCCTGGAAAACAGCCGGTTGACGCTATGAGCCCAACCGACCTGCTTCACAAATTGACAAAGTTGCGCTCGGACTAACAAACTGATGAGTCACACTCATCGACGAGCGGATCAAAGAAATTACCAATGCGAGAGAGACTCGGTGCACATTCCTCGAAAAAATTGATTCAAGAGGACCCTCCTCGACTTGTTGTTTTAAACAACTCGAGGAGCAGAGTCTCGAAAATAAGATTTAAGAGATTTTGAATAAAAACAATTTACTTCTGAATACTCCTGTTACGGCAGAGATTGATAGAGATAGCACTCATTCACAATCTCTATCAAGATTGAACCTCTTCCAATGCAATTCAAGCTACCGGACCTAGACAGCTACAAGGGAGAATCTAATCCGTCAGATCAACTTCAAAATGTGGTACCGATCACTAGCCTTTATGGCTACAGTGACGCGACCCGCTGCAAGTTGTTTGCCACTACTCTTCGAGGCCAGCTCAGAAGTGGTTCCAAGAGCTGCCGATGAACTCAATCGCCACTTTCAATGACCTGGTGAAGTCCTTCCTTGGCCACCTCTGAAGCAAATCAATATTGCAAAAGGACACGTCGTACCTCATGAACATTTGGCAGAGGTCCGATAAGTCGCTTAATAAATTTGTGGACCGCTTCAATGATGAGGTGGTCCAAATCAAAAATGTTGATGAAAGAATTCTGGAGGTTGCTTTCTGCAGTGGCATCCGCCAGGCACCTTCAACGCCGAGCTAGCCAAAAGGATGCCGAACTCCTATTTTGAACTCCTAGAAAGAACATCGGAGTTCATACGGGGCATCCTTAATAGTCAAACAGGACAAAAAGAGAACTTTACGATACACAAAGAGAAAAGGTCTTGATAACTCTGAACCCCTCATCCTCTAAAAAATTGAGGGTTGCAGATAGGTTGAGCTATGCCAGAGCCACACCGTTGGCGAACCGGGTGGTCTGCCAGGGGCAACAATATCGGGAACCGACCTCGTGAACAAGAAGCCATCCAGATGCTGACTTCACACCTCTCAATGCATCGAGAAGGGAAATTTTGTATCAAGTACAACATCTGGGCCTCTTAGACCTGTCTCCTCGAATGGTGTCAGCCCCGGATAAAAAAGACAGGGCAAAGTACTACGCTTTTCATGGTCAACACGGCCATGATACCGAGGCTTGCAATCACCTGAATGTTGAAATCGAGAAGGCCATTCAAGAAGGACACTTGTAGGAGTTCATCTGTCGAACTACTGTAGAGTTCCAAAGAAACGCTGCCAATCGAGAAAATCCGATGCAACCCCACCTGTAACCTCGTCAATAGAACCGAGGCCGCCATAACAGAAATAATCCCCCGGCAAACCAAGATTAACAAATTCATGTGGCGGGGTGATAAATACAATAGTCGAAGGACCGGCGACCGGGGACTCAAACAATGCCAGGAAAAAATATGCCCAGAACATTCCTTCGGGCGAGGATCGGGAGAAGCAACTGAAGCCATTCATGAGCCTCAGATACACTTTCGAGGACCCTGTTCCTAGCCGAATGCCACACAACGATCCCGTGATAATTCATGTAAATGTGGCTGGCTTGAAATGCACCGGGTGTTCGTCGACACCGGAAGCTAGGCGAATATAATTTTTTGGGACGCTTGGGTCAAAAATGCATATGGATGCTTCCCTAATAAAGCCTTTCAAAACCCCATTGGTGGGCTTCACTGGAGACTCGGTCGTGCCTGAGGGACAAATAATGCTCCCCCTGTGCCTTGGAACTCTCCCAAAGCACAGAATTGAGATGATCAATTTCGTTATTGCCAAAAGGGACAGTTCCTACAATATGATCCTTGATGTGTCGACCCACACAATATACCTACAGAATCCTTCCCTCCGTGTTCCATATTGGGATAAAATTCATGTTGAGGGATGGATCTGAGGGAACAGTCATTGGGAGCCAGCAGGAGGCCCGAGCCTGCTATATGATGTCCTTGCGGTCCCAATCGCAAACCATGTCCATTGTTGACAAGGCTTACTTGTAAACTTTTGATGCCTCATCCACCTGGGATGGCCTCGAAGAGCCTTTGACAAGTCAAAGGATGGGAAAGAAAATGTGGAGCCTCGAAGAAGCGATACTAAGATCCCCGAGCCTCCAAAACCAAAGGGGAAGGGCAAAGCAAAGATTGAGCCCCAAGACAAGGTCCCCATTGAGAAGGCACCACTAGATCCGAACCTCTCCGATTGGTAAATTAAGATTTGTCCTACCCTCCCAACAGAGTTTAAAGCCCTTCTCTTCAGGCTTTTAGCTGAGTACAAGGACATGTTCGCCTGGATCGTCGAAGACATGCCGTGCGTCTCTCAGGAAATAATGCGCGAGCACAAATTTAGAGTGGACCTGGCATACAAAACAGTGAAGCAGAAGAAGAGCCTCTTCGGTCCAGAGCGCAGTTTAATAATCGAAACCGAGGTGAATAAACTCTTAGTGGCAAGATTGATTAGAGAAGTATTGTATCCCACCTGACTTTGTAATCCAATCCTTGTAACTAAGAAAGATTCTTCTTGGCGAATGTGCCAAAATTTTACTGATCTTAATAAAGCCTGTCCAAAGGACAGCTATACACACATCGATACAGTAGTAGATTCATTTGTTGGATTTTATATTTTGCACTTTTTAGATGCATTCAAGGGCTACCATCAAATATACATGGCTAGAGAACATGAAGAGAAAATCTCTTTAATCACTGATCGAGGCATGTATTGCTTCACTACGATGCCCTTCGGAGTCAAAAATGCCGGAACTACATATCAACGCCTCGTCAATAAAACCTTCAAGTCCCAAATAGGACGAAACATGGAGGTATACATTGATGACATGGTGATCAAAAGAGTGTCCAAACCTATGAGAAAACCCTGGAAGATCTCAAGGAAACATTTGAGGCATTATGATCCATTCAAATGAGGTTGAATCCCAAAAAATGTACATTTGGGGTCCCTTCAGAAAAATTCTTGGGATTCATTGTCTCTCACCGGGGAATTGAGGCGAACCCTGAAAAGGTGCAAGCCATAATTAAATTGAAAACTCCCACCTCGGTAAAAGAGGTTTAGAGACTCACCTGTAGAACGGCAGCCCGGAATCGATTCCTGTCCAAATCAGCAGAAAGAGGCTTGCCATTTTTTTTGGCTCATAAAGAAGACTGAGAGTTTTCAATGGACTGAAAAAGCTCAAAAAGCATTTGAAGAGCTTAAAGAATACTTGGGCAATTTGCCAAAGCTCTCATCTCCACAAAAAGGAGAGTCACTATACCTATACATCTCAATCACTGAATTGGCAGTCAGCTCTTATCTACTGAGGCAGGATGAACAAGGCAACCAATGCCCTGTCTATTTTGTAAGCAAAGTCTCTGTCTGCTTCAAGATCCAGAAAAAAACTACACCCCTATCGAGAAGGCAGCCTTCTCATTGGTGGTGTCGGCTCGGAAGCTAAGACCTTATTTTCATGGCCACAAGATAATTATTTTGACCAATCTTCCTTTGAAAAATATCTTAAGCAAGCCAGATGTTTCGGGCAGAATGCTAAAGTGGTCTATGGAGCTGTTCGAGTTTGATATAGAATTTCGGCCTCGGACAACAATCAAAGCACAGGCTTTCACAGATTTCATTGCAGAAGGCTGTGACATCGAGAAATTGAACTAATCATGGCGAATGATCTAGCAAAAGAATAAAAAATAAGAGAGATTCTCACATGGGAGTTTCATGTTGACAGAGTTTCGTGTGAATCCGGAGCCGGGGCAGGGATAATAATCTGGTCCCCCGAAGGGGATTATCTCACTTATGCCCTAAGGTTCGGATTTCTAACAACAAACAATGAAGCTGAGTATGAGGCCCTCATCTGTGGGATGGAAATGGCCCACCAGATGGAGCCCGAACCTTAAAGATACATTCAGATTCTCAACTGGTTGTGAATCAAAGCTTGGAAAATTACGAGGCTTGAGGCGTGATTTTGAAAAGGTACCTAACCGAGGTCAAAAGTTAGATTGAAAAATTTAAAAAGGTGGACATCATTAAGATTGTCCGAACAAGAAACACTCATGCTGATGCTCTGTTAAAACTAGCCTCAGCAATATACTCGTATTTAACAAAAGAGATTTTGGTAGAACTGCAAGAGCGCAGGTCTGTTGACTTATCTGAAAGAATCTCTTGTGTCCAACCAGATCTAGGTTGGATGGAACCCATAATAAATTATTTGAATAATGAGAAGCTCGCCGAGGATCTGGCCGAAACTAGAAAGATAAAGTACAGAACCGCCAAGTATACGCTTACAGACAGAATCTTGCATAAAAAAGCATACTTGTGCCCCCTGTTGAGATGCCTCACGCCTTCCGAAGCTAACTATGTTTTACGAGAAGTGCACGAGGGCATATGCCAAAGAAGTCACGTCGGTCCTCGGAGCTTAACTCGCAAAGTCTTGTTGACTGGGTA
Source organism: Cinchona pubescens (assembly GCA_025175665.1). Lineage (NCBI taxonomy): Eukaryota > Viridiplantae > Streptophyta > Magnoliopsida > Gentianales > Rubiaceae > Cinchona > Cinchona pubescens. Next base: position 135,756 of record JANKKI010000239.1, on the reverse strand, counting down.
CTACTGGCCGACCTTACACTCTGACGCAAACACCTTGGTACGGGGGTGTCATCAATGTCAAATACATGCGTCAATACCCCAAAGACCAGGCTCGGACATGGTTCCTATTCAGAGCCCATGGCCATTTGCTCAGTGGGGAATTGACATTTTGGGCCCACTTCCCAGAGGAATAGGCAAGCTTGAGTTCATAGTAGTGAGGTTTATTACTTCAACAAGTGGATCGAGGCCGATACCATGGCTACAATCTCGGGAAAATTAATTGAAAAAGCATTATTTGCCGATTTGGTATACCTGCTGTGCTCATTTCTGATAATGGGAAGCAATTTGAAAGGGAGCCTTTCAAGAGCTTCTACGCTAACCTCGGCAACAAACAGCACTTCACCTCAGTCGTTCATTCATAAGCAAACGGACAGACTAAAGTATGCAACCGAACCCTATTGACGGGGCTCAAGACTCGACTTGAAAATGAGTCAAGGGCGCTTGGGTTGAGGAACTGCCTAGTGTCTTATGGGCATATAGGACCACACCTCGAACGGCTAACGAAAACACTTCGTTCAGCTTGACTTACGGGTCCGAGTCTGTTATCCCTGCGGAGATTGGGCTACCCTCAGCTCGAGTGTCCTTGGGCGCCTTGGAATTCAACAATGAGGCCCTGCAAGCTAACCTGGATTTACTTGAGGAAAAGAGGTTGGATGTATCCATCCGGGAAGCCAAGTACAAGCAAGTCATGGCTAAACACTACAATGCCAGGGTCAAGCATCGGTATCTGGGGCCCGGAGACTTGGTGCTTCGGAAGAATAAAGCAAGCCGTGTAGAAGGGATTAAAAAGTTAGATCTGAACTAGGAGGGACCCTATCCTGTAATAGAAGCTCATACCTCGGGCTATTACAAGTCGGCTGACATGAAAGGGGATCTTGTTCCCAGAATGTGGAACATTGTAAATTTAAAAAAATATTATCAAGGAATGTAATGAAAGTCCCTTTTGTAAAATCTCAAAAGACAGATGTTTGAGCTGCTCCAACCCACAGAGGTTCGAATCAAGTTCAACACAAAAGCAAATGATTGAGGGCTGAGGCTTAGCAGTCCCCCCTCAAGGGTAGAGGCTTAGTAGCCCCCCAAGCAAAATCAAGCTGTGCCAATCCTCAGAGGTTCAGTCAAAGGACAAAACAAATTCGAGCTGCTCCAACCCTCAGAGGTTCGGATCAAATTCAACACAAGCAAATGATTGAGGGCTGAGGCTTAGTAGTCCCCCCTCAAGGGCAGAGGCTTAGTAGCCCCCCCAAGCAAAATCAAACTGCGCCAACCCTCAGAGGTTCCGTCAAAGCACAAAACAAATTTGAGCTGCTTCAACCCTCAAAGGTTCGGATCAAGTTCAACACAAAAGCAAATGATTGAGGGTTGAGGCTTAGTAGTCCCCCCTCAAGGATAGAGGCTTAGTAGCCCCCCCAAGTAAAATCAAGTTGCGCCAACCCTTAGAGGTTCGGTCAAAGCACAAAACAAATTCAAGGAATTTTACCAAATCCACATTTGTACCACTGCTCCAACCCTCAGAGGTTCGGATCAATTTCAACACAAAAGCAAATGATTGAGGGCTGAGGTTTAGCAGTCCCCCCTCAAGAGCAGAGGCATCATAGACTCCCCAAGCAAAATCAAAGTGAACCAACCCTCAGAGGTTCGATTCAAGTACAGAAAACAATTTCGAGCTGCTCCAAACCTCAGAGGTTCGGATCCAGCTCAACAGAAGTGCAGATATTGTGAGCCGAGGCTTAGCAGTTCCCTCTCAGGGAAAGAGACTTGGCAGCCCCTCCAAGCAAAATGAATTTGAGGGATCCGATCCTCAAAAAGGCTCGATAACCCTGCTCAAGCAAAGCTTTATTCCTTTGACCTTGGAAGGTCTAATTCAAATTAAATGGCTAAGGCAAACATAAGGAGCTAAGTTTAATCCTTTCGCCTCGGCTCGGAAAGGTCTAAACAAGGCCTAAGTTCAAAGTGAAAGGAAAATTTAGACAATTTTCTATGATAATATTCTTAAGTTTTATAAGCCTAGGATTTATCTATTTTTATCATAAAACTTTTTCTTTGAATGTAGGAAATAAAGAAATTGAAAAGCAAGTAAAAGGCTAGAAGTAAAGAAAGGCCAAGGCTCTTATCAAGAAGACAAATTATCAAAATTTAAGAATTTCATTGAAAACTTCTAACTATTACATGAGGATCTCCTAACTATTACAACAAAATTACATTAGCCTGAGCAGCAGAAGTGGAAGCTTGATTCACAGGTTCAGACTCGGCTTCGGGATCCATACCCTGAATCAAGAGAGTTGCTTCGGAAGTTCCAGGGATCGGTACGGGGGCTTTAAATTGGGCTTGTAGGCCATTGATGACCTCTTCAGTGACAGAAGCATCATATGGCAGCCCTCATACAAATCAAGATTCTTCACCAAGTGGTCACAAGCCAGTGTGAACCCCATGGAGAAGACCTTCTTCGTAAACTCCTTCAGCATCTCGTCTGACTCGATCGAAGCCACGAATTGGTTCTGCCTTCGATCCGCAGCTCCACCTCCCGAGTCGAAGCGAACTTCGCCTCGACCAGCTGAGCTTCTTCTTGAATTTGAAGAGCCCTTTGCTCTAAATCTGTGATCTTCTTGTCACGATCGCCGATATCCACTTTGAGGGTCTTCTTTTCTAGCTCGGCTTGGCAAAACTTGCCCCTCATCTCGGTCAGCTCGGCCTTCCATTCATCCTATTTTTTGCCCGCCTCGATATTGCATTTCATCTCGTTGGCTTTAACAGCCTCCTTCACTGCCTGATCCACGCCGGATTTGGCGTGGGCCAACTCTTGCATCATGGAGTTAATGGCGGAGTTGAAGGAGAACTCCCGATCGGCGATGGCGGGCAAGATTGTGATGGCCTGCAAAAGAGTAAAAAGTATGAGTTCAAGTATAAGGTGCAAAAAATTAAACTTTCAAGAAGGGTTAGTCAGACTTAAGTTCATCAGGCTGACGTGAAGCTCGTTCAACCTCTATTGAGGGGTGAGCCTCTTAATGTAGGCTACATCCCAAGGCAAAGCCACAATCTTTAGGTTCATGTGCCTGCTCATGAGACACCCTCAGAAATTGAGCCCGATCGTTTATATCGATCGGCCTGGTGGGTCGGATATCAGTGCTCCCCGAGGTAAGAGGAACGGGAGAGGGTCAAAGGACAGTCGACCCCAGGGCACATCCTGTGACCCTGCAGATTTTCTCTCCTCTTCGCGAGTGTATTTTCTATCACCTGATAAGAAAAGGGAGTCAGCTTTCAACTGAGAAGAAACAATAAGAAATGGAAGTGAGGGAGGCTAGGCATTCCCTACCATAAGAGGTGATGAGTTGGTTTGATAAAGGGACATTTCCAGAAGCTGTCCCTGGGGTCCTTACCCTCACCACTGGAACAGAGGGCCTCGGGGACGATGACGCGGAGTAGGGGTCATTGCCGAAGAAGGACCCTCCCTGAGGCCAGCAGCCTCCCTTGTCCTTTTCCTTGTAACCCGAGTCAGCTTGAGTTCGGTGGGCCGAAGAGCCAGAGTTACCTCTCTGACTAGTCTCTTCGGGGAGCTGCCGACCTCGGTTCCTGATTCAGGGGTGCAAAAGTTGAGGTGTGGCCTCGGCACTCCCCGAAGGTGTGTTGATGGTGGTGGATGAGGATCTATTTGTTGATGAAGAAGGCTGGTTGGAAGTGCCTGCACCAGTAGCAGGTGTGGCAGACACTAACCCCCCTGAAAAATGCTCTGAGCTCTATAGAAGACAAATGGTCAGTAAAAAAAAAATGGAGGTGATGACCTTGTAGTGGGTCGTAGCTCGGGGAAATGTCATGGGTGGGGAACAGTCCCGCCCAGGCAAGGATGTTGTTGGATAGGATGGAAGGTTGGTTGTTGAAGTTTATTCTGAGGTTGGATTCTACGAGCCTCCGGGCATGTATGGAGTACGAGGGAGAGGCGTTTTTGGTTTTAAGGTTTTCTTTGATAAGGTTCCATGAGCCCTGAAGCATTGGAGGATCGAGGTATCGGATAAAGAAGTACGACTTTTTTCAGTCGTGAATGGATGAAGGGTTACTCGAAGTGAGCTGTTTGCCCGAGATTCTGAGAGAAATGTAAAAGAATCTCTTTCTAGGGGATAATTTTAGCATCATCCTAAAGGTGTCTAAAGAAATGGGAATATTGTGCAATCTACACAGAAAGGAGAAGCCGACAATGAGCTGAAGTGCATTTGGGGTCAGCTGGGATATGCTAATATCCCAGTGGTTGGATAGGTGGACGAGGAATGGTGCTATTGGGACCTCAACCCTGCCTCGAGCTGTTCCTGGTAAACTGTTAAGTAACCTGGAAGAGGCAGGTGGCCTCGGTCCTTGAGGGCAGGGAGTTTGATGTGCACGTTCTTAGGAAAACGGCATCTATCCCAAAGTATTTTGATATCCTCGGGGTCGAGAGAGTTTGATACATCTTGTGTTTGGAGGTTAGAGTGGTCATTCTGCGGAGGTTAGGCAAAGAGAGGATCGAGGGAAAAATTTAGTGGCACTACTGCCAGAAGAGCTTCGTCAAAAGGATTTAACATTCTGTCAATGGCGTCTACTGGGGAAGGGGGAACCGGCGTGCTAATGAGAGTCTATACAGGTTGGAGTGAACGTACCGGCCATGGTCTTCTATTTGGAAGGCGAGTGGAATTTTTGGGAAACTTCTGGTGGTGTCCAGTGGTGGCGTTGAGCAGCAGTCGGAAATCATCAACGGTTGAAGTCGGAGGAAATGGGAGCAGGAGGAGAGTATGTGAGTCTCTGGGGGAGTAAAGGAGCTAGAGGTAGTAAGGAGTGAAGAAAAGGATTGAGGAAAGAAGGTAGTAGTAAGTTGGAGGAATGAGGTAAAATGAGTAAGGGAAAGAAAAAAGATTTGGGGGAGAATGGGGATATGAATAGGAGAGCAACCTTCCAGAATATTCAATGGATCTGGGGGGAAAAACTGACGGTTTTGAAATGAAAAAAAGGCATTTATGAGGGAAAAGCGAGGCGTTATGGCGTGAAAAGCGAGGCATTTTGTAGCAAAATCGGAGCGAATGATGCAGTGCAATAAATGAAAATTCAGTGCATGGGGACTCAGCAAAATGTCACCCACGAGTTAATCTGGCAGTTACGCCTTACCGAGGATCCCACGAGTTGTTACCGCCTTGGATCGGCAACGTGAGCGACAGAGTGCCCCAAGATTTTGCACCTCGGCTCAGCATAAGAGGGTTGGCTGTTATCGTTTGGGGACTATGAACAGTCATTTTTCAGCTCGCCCCCTGTCGTAAAGCTCGGCACCAAGCCGATGAGACTATTGATGATGTTGATTAGTGACACATAGCATCTTCTCTAGATTATTCTAGAAGTGCCTACATGGCAGTCTAATTAAGGGCAATTATGTAATTTAGCCTCAGTTGAGCTAGTATAGTGATAGCTTCATGCCTCCTCATGTACATCTATAAATAAGGAGTTTGGGTGCTACTAAAAGGAGATTGAAACTCAGATAATCAAACACTCTTTCTACTCAGTTCTTCTACCTTCTCTCTCCTCCTCGAATCTAATTCTAGCTTTTTCGCTCAACAAATGCGAGTTCACTGAACTCGCATTTGCTGAATGCGAGTTCCTCTCTGACAGACCCTATTCTATTTCAAATCAGCATTGAAAAAGAACGATTTTCAAAACAAGTATAATTTAAGAAATTTCTGTTAGTTTGATCTCGTCCTCTTGTTCAACTAAACATAGAGTCCTCTGAAACTTAGTTTGCTTCTCTAGCAATGACAGTACAGTAAAATAAGACATGGAAAATGTTCTCTTCGGCCAATCCACATGAAGGACAAGTCTTCTCCAATTGCACTCCTCGAGCTCCAAGTTCACTTTTGTTGGCAGTATATCCCGGGTAGCACTCCAAACAAAATGTTTTATCTTCGGCAAAATCCCCAGCTTTCAGATTAAATCCCACACTTTATCAATTCCCAAACTACCCTTCCCTTACACCATACCCTGTGGATAGAACTCTACCCTCTATCGCCAAGTGATGAGCACTTCTAGCCAAAAAATTCCCTATACAAAGGCAAATAAGAAGAGATGTAAAAGTAAATCAGAAACAGGTATGTGTTCCTGTTAGCTCAAAAGAATAATAATGTGTTTTGAGGTCTACAATATGTAGGAATTATTTTGCCCCCACAATGAAAATAATTTTTTACAAAAATATAACAAAACTTTTTTACAATCTCTCAAATGTTAAATGTGTATTATATATCTAATATGAGGAGTCCTTTTATAGATATTTAATACGTATATTCTTAATTTAAAGAAATCGCACCTTTTCTCAAGACAACATTTCCAGAAGAGTTGCCTTTAATTTGAAAACTTCCTGCCAAATAGTTTGGTCCCAGTTCAAAAGGCACTGACGTACTAACCATGTATCCGATCTCAAGTTGTACTCTCTGACTATAGTTCAAATACAAATGCACTAAGATTCATACCTCTGAACCTCCCTGTCTAAACTTGGTCAATTTGTTCTTTTTGAGACAATAAACCTTTTAAACAAATACACATATCTTCTTTCATCACATTAAAAGCTATTCAATAATTCCTCACTAGTTTGTATTAATACAACTTCATGTGATGCATATTTATGTATGATTGAAAGTGTCTCTCAACTTACAACTTTCAACTAGTGTATGCAATTCAAAACTTTAACTAAGTTATTAATGTGCGTTGATTATACTTGATTCCTTTAATCTCTAATTCTATAGCTAGTAGCAAGAATTCTAAAATTAGGGTTCTATAAGAATCGATTACAAGTTAGAGGAAGTCCAAAAGGCAGAATGTGCCTACATTGCCAAGTTCATTGTTATGTTTATGACCAATCGAAGTCAATTAAATGCAATTGCATTTTCTGACCATTCAATTCAATAAATTTTTGTATGAACCTTCATCCATACAAGAATTTGCCATTCAATTTCCATCATGGTAGTGCCCAGGGAGGAATTGGGTAAAAAAAATTGATGGGTTAATAAGAACTTTTTCCATGCGGGTTTGCCTAAATGTGTTCACATAAATTTGTAATGGTTGGGTCTACACCAAGTGAAGAAGTAAATCTAGGTGCATGGAACTATGCAATCAAATTTCTTGTTTGAACCACCTTGGCCCAAACCTTCTTTAATGCACCGCAATTGAGATGCCATTATAATTTGGGGGTTCAATAGCTGCTGATTCAAAATTTGTTATTGTCTTAGGAAAGTGGCCTGCGAGTGCTAGGACAAATAGATATCATAACTTTTAATCAAGCATGGAATTGAAGGATTCTTATTTAATATAAAAACACGCAAATTAGTCAGGCATGGAACGGCTAATGTACTTTGAATCAATAGACTTGATTTATAGTGAAGCAGATTTGAGTAGCAAAATTAAGGTCATTGGAAATTACACGGGATACTTTGGTGACAATCAAAACCCAAATTCACTTGTTCAAATCAATTAACTGATACTAAGGAATAATGCTTTAGCAAAAGAAGTCATTCCACATGCCAGGGAGACAATCAACCCACATGTCGAATGTTTCAAAAACCTCTTATACACATCTAGATGAGTAGTCTTTACCTCATTCGTTTGACTAGCATATGTAAAATAATTGTTCAGTACAAAATGGAATTTCATCAACTCTTTAATTCTAGATGTTATTATCAAAATAAATCATTAAATAATGTGTCTGTCAAAATGAACATATGGCCGTTTTTACTTTAATCAGATGTTGACATTATCTACATTGGCAAAACTAGATTCGTCACTTCTTTGACTAACAGCTAAAAGAGTCATTCCAAATATTAGAATATAATTTTATCATCTATCAATTAATGTAACTAGTATAAACCCACGAATTCATCATTCAAGAGGTTGCAAAAACGTTAGTTATTGAGTATCGTCATTCAGACAGCAACAGTGAATAAATAATGAGGAATTAAACTCATCGCAATCATATGCTCAATGGCCAAACAACACCACCTCATAACAGTGTGATCTTCAAAAGGGGATAAAACCGACCCTTTATACATAGTGAATAAATGGAACTGTAAAGAAATTACATTTGAAATGGATAAAAAAAGAATTGAAAAAAAGCACCAAGCGAATAATTGCTCTCTCAATATAGACTACTATAATTTATCTCTTTTCACTTGTCAAAATATAAAATAAAGCTCCAACCAGAAAAATCAATCCTCAAATAACATCTTAGTTTCGTTTTTTTTTGGCCGGGGGGTGGGGGGAGCCGAGTGGGCGGAAGAAATTACTAACATTTTAGTTTCCAAAACTCCCAAGAATGCTTAACTACCTATTTCTCTTAGCATTTAAATAAGAAAGACATATTTAACAACAAATTTAAACCTTCGGAATATAGGCGAAAAAAGAAAAACAAGATTATGCTAAAACAAAAAGAACAAATCATAAAGAGACAACCGAAAGTAACGAATGACTAAACAAAAGAAATAATTGTCCTTAAAGATTTAATAGAATCCAAATTTCTTTATACTGGTCGGTTGGCCAATCTATTGCAATTGGTAGAGGGTTCAAAAAATCAAGTCTTTAAAAATACTACTCCTTTGCTTACTTTTCAATTGCATCTATGGAGGTTTTTTGCGCATTGCAAGTGTTGTATAAATCGTATTTGTCATCAATTGCTGTAAGGCCGTAGTCTTTGGTGAGCTGATTCGGCCAACAGAAGATAGGAAGAAGAGTAGGAGATGGATTGATGAGTTTGGAGATAGAGCTATGAATGAAATTAAGTGTGATGCAGTTTTTGTTGTGCATATATTTTACATACAATTTCCATCCTAGTCCAAGGAATGAATTGGATTAAAAAAAAAAAATTGATCGGTTAGTAAGAGCTTTTCCATGCAGATCATAGAGAGAGAGAGAAAAAAAAAAAGAAATATGACATAAATAAACGGGCCCGATCTAACAATCCAAACTGGATATATTCACACTACGATTGTGATTTGACTTGAACCAATGTCCGAAACCAACAACACCATGATGAAATGGCCAAACCCAAGAACTAAAAATAAATATCAACCAGACCAAAAATAATAATATGGACCAACACCATTTTCTACCCTTTTCAACTGACTAGGATCAAATCCAAAAACCCAAAATCAAAAACTAGTAGAATAATCGTTAGATCCAACCCAAAATCTCTATAAGTTCTACTAACACAAAACAAGCACAAGTTCGAACCCAAAAAAAATAGTAAACCCAAAGTCTGTTTTTCCTTTTCTAATTTTTAGTCCTTACCAATTCAAAGTTGTCGGCCACAAACGCAAGTATGACTTAAGAGTAAAGCAACTAAACCATTTGTTTTAGGCCCTCAAAAAATTTGTGCCTTTTTGGCCATATAATTATAAAAGATTTTTTTCAGAAAAAATCTAATCAAAACTCCCTATTAATTAATCAAAAATATTAGGCCTCAAAATTTTAGTACTTATTATAATGATAAGAATAATTGAAAAAAAAAAATTGATTCCCTATTAATTAGTCAAAAAGATAGGCATCGAAATTACAATAATAATTCTAAAAGACTTTTTTGTCAGAAAAATGTAATTAAGACTCCATATTAATTAATTAATTAACTACCACCTATCCCAAATTTTTAATAACTCTTCCTCTCCCATACTTCCTCTAATCTCTCCAGTCTCCAAAACCATTCTTTACTAATATGTAGGTTTTATTTTTCTGACCTTTAATTTTCTTTACTTAATATTTTAATTTGTTAAACTGATATTGCTTGTAGATATATTTTATTGTTTGTGATTTTTAAGAATTTAAATATGTCAAGAAAATATGAATCTGATTATGCAAAACTTAAGAAAAAAAAAGAATTGAAAGTTTAATACAATATCAAAAATGAATTAGAAAATATTGAAGAGTCTTCTTTGATTGAAAAAGTTAGTAATATTGTTGAATCAAAAGATATAAAATAAAGAAATTAAAGAAAAGTCTCGTATTGATTCTCCAAAAAACACACTTGTATAATGAATTAAATAGTTGCCTTAGTAATAACATACATGATCCAATTCAATTAATAATATTGGCATGTATTTATGAGACTTATTAGTCAAAAAGGGGTCTATTAGAGTTATTGGTATAGATTTTCCTAAATATGTAATAATCAGCCTGATATTGATGGTTAGATTTATTTTTGAGATTATTAAAAGTTTTATAGAGAATTGTGCAAGTAGAAAATAAGATTCCAATTGTCATACATAATTTCTCTATATATATATCTATATATATATATATATATATATATATATATATAAAAGAGTTGATTTGTTTCATAATACATATATTGCATGGAGAATAATGTCAATTGCTCCTATTTCTATTGCTTCAGCAGAAAAAAAAAAATTACAAAACTAAAATTAATAAAATCTTATCTAAGGTCAATAATGTCTCAAGAAAGATTAAATGGATCAGCCACGTTGCCCATCGAAAAAGAAATATAAGAAGAAATAAAAGTTTAATTAGAAATTTTGTATCTCAAAAAGTTAGAAAAATAAATTATGTATTGATTTTGTTAAGAAGAAAAAATGCCTCATATTGTAGATTTTTTTTTTTTTTTTTAAATGCCTAATGTTAAAGTTTGGTTTAGGCCTGGTTGAAGACGACGGCTTTCCAGAGAGATTTCTAGCAAGTAAATATACCACCGGACTCAACTTTTCCTGTAGTTCATTTCATGAAGTCAAAAATAGCAAAATATGCATAGAAAGCAACAGAAATTAAAAATAAGTGAGTCGGTAGTTCAAATTTCATCGATAGAAGTAGACAACTTACATTAATAATGGCTCATCTTATACCTTCTATCTAAGGAAAATATATAGGACGCAAAAAATTTATACTTCAATCAATAAAGCATTTTCAAAATAGTAAATTAATACAATATAGGATGCTCAGAAAATTTACAGTAAAACCCATAAATTCATGAAATGAATTTAGGAATCTAAAAAATACTTTTGTTAAGTTTTTGCTATTTTTTAGTTGTTAATAATTCTATAAAATAGAAGTATTTTACCATCTAAAACACTAGTATTTTGTTAAGGTTTTACTTGTTTTAAGCCAATAATAGGATTTTCACCCACTTTTTATTCGAAATATGTTTTTACACATTTTTAGCATTTTGAGTGTTGCTTTATGTGCTTTTTGTTGTGTTTATTATGTTAGGATAATTCTTATGTTAATATTGACACTGGATTTGCATGTCTATATCCTAGGGTCACATGAAAAAATGTCATGTCAATGGGAAGTCAAACGGATATTTTTGACGCTAAACAACGAACGAACTAGTGAAGTTAGTTGATAGGAGAGCCAAAAATATAAGATTTTGACTCATTTTCAAGGGTTTTGATGTAATTTGACCACTACCCTTCTAAGGATTGATTTGCAAGATGTGTCCACCTTATTTTCCTTTCTCTTTTCCCCACCACTTGGGGACCAAGGAACTTTCAAACTTAGTTCTTCTTTCTTCCTTTCGTCAAGACATTTTTTCCTCCATTATTGTGACTTTGTTCCACCACTTGTAAGATTTCTATTTTGAATTCAATATACTTCTTTCATGTACTTATTTCATGTCTACTTGATTTATTAAGTTTTCTTTAAATGCCCTCATTTAATAGTGTTTAATTCACCAGCGCTACTTTACTAGTTTTCTTATTTTGTTTAATTTGATTGTGTTCCCATGTTTTATTTTAGCTTTCTTGTTGATTAGTATACTTTAAGTAATCTTGGATTAGGAATCAATTTTGTGATGCCAATTTCATATGAGTTGAGGTTAACAGGTTGATTAGGTGATAAAATAGATTAATTGGACAATCCTAATAGGTATAAGAGTTAAATAGGAAAATTGATCATTCCACTAGTTAATTAGGAGGAATGCATTTTTAAGTTAATTATATTGATATTTTTAATTACCAAGGACTGGGATTAAGTTACATTTGAGAACGAACATCTAATTTTGTTGAATCATTTGATTGGCTTAATTAACCGAACATCGAGAAATTGTCTAACATAAACTCTAATCCACCTATTTCTCTCATTTCTAGTTGTTAGTTTAGTTATAGTTAAATTCCCTTTCTAAACTAGTCCTTCAAATAACATTTTAACCAAATAATCAGTAATTGACAACAAATCCTCGTGAGATCGACCCCTACTTCCACGTACTACTATTTGAAACTGTATGCTTGGATGATGTCATCTAATTAGTAGTAGAATTTGGGCGATTTATAAATATATAACTAGACGTATATCAAATAGTAAGAGAATTGCCAACAACTAAAAACTAACAATTTGTAAATGAATCTCATAAATGGAAAATAACTGAAAATAAATTAATCATGTACTTATAGGGCGACAGAAAGTACAAGCGTCATTCTATTAAGGTAAAGCGTATATTCTTTTAATTCTTGGTATTTTGTTTAACCTATCTTAAACCCACTAACTAAAGGTGTAAGCGAGCTAAGCAATAAAATATATACTTTTTTTTTAGGTTAGAGCTCAAATTTGAGCTTGAAAGAGCGTTTAAAATGGGGTTCGAATTTGAAAAAAATTTGTTGAACTAGCTCAAAAATAAGTAAAATGACGTCAAACTCGAGTTCAAACTCGAGTAATTCGGCTTTTTTCGTAGGTAAAAGATATAAATTTTTTAAAGAGTATCACCACTTAAATAATTTTACAAATAGTCAAAAAAAAATTAAGTTATATAGTATATATATATATATATATATATATATCGATATCGTCAAACTTTCTGAGACAGTTTTATACTCGAATGGAATATACAATTTTATATATTGCAAAAACGAGAAGACAAATCAAACTAATCAGCCAACGATGGATGATCTGCCAAATAAAATTCAAAAACTTATGGATCTAGCAAAGCCCAATTGAGTCCACCATCTCTTCTAACCAAATGACAATAATAACGTAAAAGAAGAAACAAAAAGATTAGAAAAAATGACCATGGTTCATTCCTTATCATCATCCTCCCCTTCTTCTAGAAGACAGCAAAATCTCAAATTGAATGAATTTAGTGAAGAACATCCGCAATTAATGACACATTATTTTATTTATTAGTAGGGGTTCATTTGCGAAAGTCTACAAAGGATCTGATGTGTAATAAATAGGTTGTTGTTAAAGCTTTCTCACACAAGCAAATGACAGAGGTACATGTGTATTTTGAAAATTATTAGATGCTTTAATTTTTTGCAACTGGTTCTTCGTTTCTTTTCTTTTTTTTAATTTTCTTGATAATTTTTATTTTCCTATGTGAAGGATGAAAAGAGTTGTTTACTTGAACTAGACCATTACTCACACGTCATTAAGTTGATAGGTTTTGGAAAGACCAAACTCACGTCGGACATAGAAAATGCACTTTTTCACGCACCTCAAGTTCTTGAGTTCAAGCCCAAATCTCTGAGAGACATCCTTTAAGGCAGTTTCTTTTTCAACTTATATTTTTTGGGATTTTAAAATTTTATTTTTCATGGAACATATATAGTTTTGTTTAGCTTGTATTGTTTTGTGGATTTGTTTTATTGAAAGTACTTATGATGAATGGTTTTTGTTGGGTTGAAAATGGATTTGTTTTTCTTTTTTTCGGTTGAAGCTATTGCAAATTTCATGTTTTTTCAGATTGAAGGAATTTTGTTAATTTTGTTGTGATTATTGAGTTCATAGGTCAAAGCTAACATTTTTTGCTTTTAAACCAATCTAATTTATTAAAAGTTATACTGAAGAAGATTCCTAAACTCATATTGAAACAAAAGAGTATGACCTTTTTACTTAAAAATAAGAATAGTCACCACTCTTTTAGTTAAAACTCATGTATGAACAGTCTCGTCCATTAATGGTATTTATATATGATCTAGGATCAAGATGATATTTTGATGTTAAAACTCAGTTCGAGCTCAGTGTGAATTGAGCTTGAGTAGCTATTGGAGCTTGAGCTCCAGCCTTACATGCAAAGGTCGAGTGCTCATGAACTCCATGTGCATAATTTTATTTTTATAAATATTTATTAATGTAAAATGTCTATTGTAACCCTTATTTAAAAAGTAAATAAATTCTATGGATTATAGTGCTGCTTAAGCTCGTTTAAGCTAGAATTCGATTCGTGTTTATTGATCTTACTCAAGTCAATGTAGAAATTGTTTCCCCTATATGAAAACTATTCATAATATTTTTGAAAAGGCATGGCTAGTTACATAACTTTATTTAATCTTTATCTCTTTTTTTGGTTATTCACTCCTTCGTATATCTATTTAACTTTTTGTAATCAAGAATCAAGAAATAATGCATTATGTGAGAACTTGGAAGGTAAATCAAAACAATCCATCACTTTATCTTCTGCCAAAGGAAACCCAAAATCTTGCAAATATTGAAAAGCCTACATCAATCCACCATATATATATATATACACACAAAACCTAGAGGTATATATATATTGTTGGCAAAACTTAGAGGTCACATCTATCTCATCAGTCGACCATCTGCTCTTATCATCTCACGTTTATGGCACCAAAAATGAAAGATAAAAAGAAATGAGCTAGATGCTTCTTCATCATCTTTTTCCCCTACAAAACCACAGGTTCACAACTTGCCTGAATTTCTAAACAATAGCTACAACTGATGACAATCAATTTAACCATTTCATTGGTGGTTTATTTGCAAGTGTTTATAAAGGATGATATATGTGTTTTAGAATCTAAATACATATGCTATAAATGTTGCAATGTTTGACTATGAGTTTTTCTTTTTTATGTTTTTTTTATATCATTTTATTTTATTTTATTTTTTTTTTTGTAAATATGAAGGATGAAAAAAGTTATCACTTATAACTGTATGACTGCCCACACATTAACATGATAGGTTTTTGGAAAGGTAAGACTAAGTCTAGACATGGAAGATGCAATCTTTAAGCACTATCTAGTTCTCGAGTTCAAACTTAGATATCTGATAGACATATTTGAAGGTAGTTTCTTTTGCACTTTTATTTTCTGAGTTTTTTTTTTAGAATTTTTTTTCACATGAAACATGTATATTTATAATTATCATTGGTAATTTCTGTGTAGATAGTTTATTTGAAGGCATACTTATGTGAGTTTTCTTTTTATGAGCTAATGATTTTTGCTTGACTGTGGATGAGAAATTTTTATTTTTTTTTCGATTGGGTGCTATTGAAGATTTTATATATTTTGGGGTTTCAAAGAAATTTTGTTAATTATGTTGTGATTATTGGATTCATTCATATGAGCAATCTTCTGAACATTCTATTTTAGTGCATAATAAAAAAACAAATATATATATATATGTGTGTGGGCGAACTTGAAAGTTAGGATAGCACTCAAGTAGAATAATTGTATACTCAATACCGGCGTATCAAACAATGCAAGCTTGAGCGAACTCGATTGAGTTCACTTAACTCAAGTTCGTGTGGAACTTTAAATACCAATCATGGAATAGCATGCACAAGGCAAAATCACAATATATGGCCATCAACATTTGATGTGTTAGGGGTTATATATATATATATATACACACATATATATATAATGGAAAATTTTGCCTTGTGTATGCCTCCCTTTTCACCATGTGTATAAGTTTTTTGAATTTTTTATCTAACTAAATATATCAAGAGATAGTGATAATTTTGAAAATCTTTCTCATATTTGTAATAAATTAAAATAGTTGAAATATGTATCTTCTATCGCTATCTTATCTTATCTTATCTTAGATTGGTTGTTCAATTTCTATAATTAATTATTATACTTAAATTAACCTTTAATATTCTTAACGATTATAAATATTTCAAGTATGTTGTTGATAATAATAGAACATTGACCCCACAATCAATTCTTCAAATTGCGATCTCGTCATGTTCAAAATTCATTAAGGTTATATTTCTTTTTTTCATATAGGTTGTTTACTTTGTATAGCTCCATTTATATAATTCAGGCAAAAAAAAATATAACTCAGTTTTTTGACTTCTTTATACTAGTACTGTGAATCTTTGACTTTTTTGAGAAACTGTCATCATTTTTTAAAATAGCTTTATTTTGTATAAATTTTTATTGGTGGATTTTTTGGTCAAAAAATTTGTCATTTCATGATTTTTAAAAATTCTTTGATTTGTAATTATCGTCTAAATTATTGATGTAATGTTTTTTATTACCAATCATTAACTTTTAATTACATTTTTTGTTTGCTTCTTTTGTAACGTACACTTGTACTACTAAGTAATAAATACTTTTACAAAGAATATAAATTTGGACAAAATTTAAGCATGGAAACAAATCTAGTTAGTGAATTAGAGCTTTGGGATTAGGATGGATAGGCATGAAATTAGAGTCATTGCATGTCACAGTTGCATTGGTAGAGATTATGTGGTTCAAACACTAATTATAATTACCAAAAAAATTGTAATTAGCTTGACAAAGTTTAATTTGCTCCAAAATCTCCTAAATTAGGTGGGAAATATTTGCACGAAAATTGAATGTCGTTCTTTTCCTACTGATAATTATGATAACACTCGAAAAAGTGTGGGATAGGCACACTGAATTATTGACTTTCTATCTAACTTTATGTTGGTAAAGATTATTGAAGATCCTCAGGTAGTTGGCTATTGTTATAGAACATATTAGTATAAATGACTATGAGATTGGGGATATTAAGCTAGAAGATGTGTTGATTGATTAGATGTTGACTATTGATACAGAACATATTGGTATAAATGACAATGTGATTAGGAATATTAAGACAACAAATGTATGTGATTGATTAGGATAATTTGTGTTGATACTTACTATTGTTATGTATATAAATCTTAAATGATATCCCTGATTAAATATTCCCTTTCCAATTAAGAGACACGATGTATTTGTATATGATTTGATGTCAGCAAGAAATGAGTAGATAAAAATACCTGAATATAGCTCTAGTTACTTACATGCAAATGTCACCTGCTTACATATGTGTCTATTTTTTAACCCAGTCAACACAAAAAATCATATGTTTATTATTTTTGATTTGTATTACACCAGCAGATCAAGCGAAAGCAGGGAGCTCGGATTAGAAAAATATTACACTTACATCCAACCTCACTTAGCAAATTCATTTTTACAACCAAAGATCGTAGAAGCATAAACAAATATATGTTTGAGTAAGTAGTGTGTACATATCTAGTCGAGTATAATATACCCGGGTTTTCAACCAACACATTAAGAAGATAAAGAAAGAGAAAGCTGGAGTAGAGATCTTAAAAAATTATTGATGTAATCTTTTTTATTATCAATATCCTCATTAACATTTAATTATATTTTCTATTTGTTTCTTTTATAACATGCACTTCTACTTCTAAGTAATAAGCACATTAACAAATAATACAAACCCGGGCAAAACACGAAAACAAATTAGTTAGTGAATTAGAGGTTTGGAATTAGGATGGATAGAGCATGGAATTTGGGTTGTTGCATGTCATAGGTTGTGTTGATAGAGATTATGTGGTCCAACCAATAATTATAATTACCAAAAAAATTGGAATAAGTTTGACAAAGTCTCCAAAGTTTCCTATATTAAATGAAAAATTAGACGAAAATTGAATGTCATTTTTTTTCCTACTGATAATTATGATAACACTCAAAATGGTATGGAATAGGCATATTGAAATATTTACTATTTATTCAACTTTATATTGGTAAAGATTATTGAAGATCCTCAAGTAGTTAGCTATTGTTACAAAACTCATTAGTGTAAATGATTATGAGATCGGGGATATTAAGTCAGAAGATGTGTGTGATTGATTAGATAGTTGGCTATGGCTACAGAACATATTGGTCTAAATGACAATGTGATTCGGGATATTAAGACAACAAATGTGTGTGATTGATCAGGGATTGTGATACATCCCAAGGACTTGATGGTGATCAATTGTCCACAAAGGCTCGATATAGGCTCACGGAATCCGCACTTCAAGTTCCACAAGGTCCAATTACGAGATCAAGAGCTAAGAACCTCAATGAAGCTATGTTGGGCTTAGTTGAAGTTGTTGAAGATCAAGAAGAGCTCACAAACCTTTTGGAGATGAAGTCCACTAAAGAGTCTAACATGTTCTTAGTAATGGACGTCCAAGTCATTGAAGATCAAGCCTAGGATGAGAAGTCTAGGGTGTTTAGCCTTGGCAAATTTCGGCCATGCTTATCTACCATGTAGCCCTGAAGCTATGACCATTTTTGGGCCATGTATTTCGGCCATTAGTTAAGTGTACAAGAATTGGGTTTAAAGGCTAATGGGCTGTAGGATCCAGCCCAACTATTAAAACTAGCTATCCCACATTGAATAATTTAGTCCTAGAATCCTCCACCCTCAACTATAAATAGAGGGGTCTTGTAGTTAATTGAAGAATGAATTTTGGCAATAAGATTTCAGTTATAAGGTCTTTTCCTATCATACGAGTGAATTAGAATTTTAGATTCTCTTTAGTCTTGTCTAGACTAGGAATCTAGTTGGGGCTTCAAGATTGAGCACTTGAGGTTATAACCAACACCAGTATTGATTTTCTGCCAATTAGGCTTTGGATCAATTCCTTGCTCATAGTTAAAAGATTGCCTTGTGGCTAATCAAGGAGGTCTATTAACAACTACCTTTCGCTTGTGCATATAAACGCTACGGTTATGACCAAGTTCTACATACCCTGGGCATCAACCCGTATCATCGTGGTATCAGAGCTTTGGCTAGACATTTTGGTCAAACTCAAATTGTAATTTCATCACACTATTCATATACTGTTCATCATACTGGTCACCGACTGTTCATTGTTATTGTTCACCGTACAATTAATCATACCCACACCTGTCTCTTATACACATCTAGATGTGTATAAGAAAAAAACCGGTTCTGTTCATCATACTGTTCACCGACTGTTCATTGAAAAAAAAAAAAATTGGTTCTGTTCATCATACTGTTCACCGCTACTGTTCACCGACTGTTCATTGAAAAAAAAAACCGATTCTGTTCATCATACTGTTCACCAGTACTGTTCATCGATACTGTTCACCACTACTGTTCACCGGGTACTGTTCATTGAAAAAAAATATATTTACTTTCTTTTCTTTCTTTTGAAATTAAATTCTAATTTAGTAAACTCTCTTTACTAAATTTTGTGATCTTATTGTTCTTTTTGTGCTTTTCGTTGTGTCCTTTTTACTTTCGGATTTTTGCCTTGACTCATATCCGAAGGGTTAAGCCTAAATAATTTCAAACTATATTGATCCGAGATCCTTTTGGACATTATTTCCAATCAATACGATTGGTTGCTTTGAGGATCAACTTTTGGAACCTTTGGCTATTTTCATAGTTTTTACAAGGTTTCATAAGAGAATCTTTGAGTGAAGTGAGATTTTCAAAGAGTAAGGTGAGATCATTAAGACATCTAAAAATCAAATTGACTCTTGATAGCATTTCTTGCAAAGAGTGAAACCCTCTCTTATTGATTATCACTAACCTTTTTTTAGTCCCTTTCTCTTTAGTCTTTATTTTGTGACTATGGCACAGGAAAAGGACGTGCAACAAAGGAACAAGGAGATGCAAGAAACTGCTATGCAAAGTGTAATGGCAAGGATCTTAAATAAGATGGAGGACTTTGATGAGAAGTTTGCCACTATGAAAAAAGTAAAAGAGGGGCACTCTTATATTGAACCACATAAGGACTCTGACTCAATGAACTCACTCCACCTAGCATGTCTACGACTCAATTTGTTTTGGCCCTTTAAGTGCTTTAGAGACTCATGATCAGAGTGAATAATGAATTCTCTAGAGTATAAATAATGACTCCAATGTGTATTGTTTTCGTGATTGGAGCGGGTCCTATACACATTCTAGTGTTTATAACTAGAGCAGGTATACTTCAATTTGGGAACAAAAGGTAGACTTTTTGTTTGATTGTTATGACTATTCAAACTTGGAGAATATACAAGTTGGAAATGTATCAATGCTTTACTGACTATGCTATAATACTTGGTGGGTAGTTGGAAATTGAAGAACGACGTAGAATAGGTGATTACCCTATTACTCGTTGGACTAACCTCAAACCCCTTCTTCGAAAGAGGTTTGTACCTGCTCATTATCGCAGGGAACAGCTAAGGAAGCTCCAATCTCTCCGACAAGGGAATCTGACTGTGGAGGAGTATGCTCGAGACAGGGACGGAGATGGCAATGAGCAAAGCTCACTTGTATGAAGATGGTTAGACCATGATCAGATGTGTCCATAATGAACTCTCAACAAAGAGATTGCTGACGTGGTTGATCTTCACGAGTACTTGGACTATAAAGAGCTGTTACAAAGGGCAAACAAGGTAGAAAAGCATATAGGTAAATCCAAGTGTAGTTCACTGTCCAGTTCGAATTGGAGATGTCCTCGAACTAACCCTAAACAGAGCAAGAGAATGGAGAAACTCAAGAAACCCCATTTTAGACAGCAAAGCTAATTGAGCCAAGGTAATTTTGCCCCTTGTGCTCAAGGGACATTCAGTGTTTAGATGTGGTGGGAGAGGACACATTTCATCCCTTGCCCGAATAAGAAAGTCTTATACTTATACCCTTAGATGGCAATTCACGACAGAAAGTGAAGACGAGATTCCACCATTAGAAGGACTGATTTGAGTGATGAAGACAATGAATACCATGAGAGGACTAGACAATATACTAAGGCACAACGTGAGAACATATTCTACACCAAATGCCATGTCCAAGGTAAGACTTGTGGTTTAATTGTTGATAATGGGAGTTGCGTGAACATAGCTTCACAATACATGGTAGATAAGCTAAATTTGCCAACGTTTAAACACCCTAGACCTTATAGACTGCAATGGTTAAATGACAATGGTGAACTAAAAGTAACTAAGCAAGTGCATGTCTCAATTAACCTAGGCAAATATAATGACAAAGTGTTGTGTGATGTCGTCCCTATGAATGCAAGTCATTTACTTTTTGGACGCCCTTGGCAATTTGATAGGAAAACACTGCATGATGGTCATACTAATTGTCTTAGATTTGAAGAGGGTGGTAAAACCATTGTGTTGCATCCTCTACCTCCCCAACAAGTCCTTCAAGAGCAAAATCAAATTAAAAAGAATGTTGATGAGTTTCTCTGCCAAGTATGTTTAAAGCTCTCTTGCAGGAGTTTAGTGATGTCTTTCCCGAAGACATACCTCGGTTTGCCTCTCTTCGAGGCATAGAGCATCAAATCGACTTAGTGCCGGAGCCGTGATCCCCAATCGTCCGCTTATAGAACTAGTCCCTGAGGAGTCAGGTTTAGGTACTCTTATGAACAGAACAGAACACGTCTTTTATACACAGTACTCTCTTACACGGCCTTGACTAACGAGTTCTTTGACTTGCTGTTTGGATCTACTAGGATGTGCATGGATAGCCGCGCCGTCAATAAAATCACGGTAAAGTATCGAGACCATCCTATTCCCCGTCTTGATGACATGCTTGATGAGTTACATGGATCCAGCATTTACACTAAGATAGATTTAAAAAGTGGATACTGGCAGATTAGGATGAGAGAAGGTGATGAATGGAAAACTGCTTTCAAAACCAAACATGGTTTGTATGAGTGGTTAGTCATGCCGTTTGGTCTCACTAATGCACCGAGCACATTCATGAGGCTTATGAATCATGTTCTTAGAGCTTTCATTGGTAAATTTGTCGTTGTCTATTTTGATGATATTTTAATTTACAGTAAAAGCTTTAATGAGCATATTGAACATGTTCGTGATGTTTTGCTTGTTTTAAGACAAGAAAAGTTGTATGCTAACTTTAAGAAATGCCACTTTTGTTTGGAAAGTGTTGTGTTTCTTGGGTTTGTTGTTTCCTCTAAGGGTATCCAAGTGGACGAGTCCAAGGTTGCTGCTATCAAGGACTGGCCGATCCCCAAGAGTGTTTCTGAAGTGCGTAGCTTCCATGGGCTTGCGAGTTTCTACCGGAGGTTCGTGAAGCTCTAGCCAAGTAGCAGAATCCACTTTTTAAATCTATCTTAGAAGAACGTCGGCTTTAGATGGGAGAAGCTCAACAGATACCCACCAAGTCATAGCATAGTCAGAAAAGCAGGATACTGCCCCTCTTATATTTTTGCCAGATTTGGTGACTCCTTTTGAGATGGAATGTCCTATGCATAGTCACGGGTATAGGAGCTGTATTGTTACAAAAGAAGCAACCTATTGCATATTTTTCTGAGAAATTAAGTGGTTCTTCTTTAAATTATTCCACCTATGACAAAGAACTTTATGCCTTAGTACGTGCTTTGGAAAATTGGAGTCATTATTTATACTCTAGAGAATTCATTATTCACTCTGATCATGAGTCTCTAAAGCACTTAAAGGGCCAAAACAAATTGAGTCGTAGACATGCTAGGTGGAGTGAGTTCATTGAGTCATTTCCTTATGTGGTTCAATATAAGAGTGGGAAGGATAACATTGTTGTA
Source organism: Cinchona pubescens (assembly GCA_025175665.1). NCBI lineage: Eukaryota > Viridiplantae > Streptophyta > Magnoliopsida > Gentianales > Rubiaceae > Cinchona > Cinchona pubescens. Next base: position 113,201 of record JANKKI010000239.1, on the reverse strand, counting down.
TGCCAAAGCGGATGCTTTGTCCCGTAGGTACACCTTGATCACTACATTGCATGCTAATTTCTTTGGATTTGAGCATATTAAATCTTTGTATGTTTCTGATCATGATTTTTCTGATACTTATCACTGCATGTATAAATGGGAAATTTGGAAAGTTCTATCTTCACGAAGGTTACCTTTTTTATGAGACTAAGCTGTGTATTCCTGCTGTTCTTTACGTGAAGTTTTTGTTAAGGAATCACATGGGGGAGGGTTGATGGGACATTTTGGCTTCGAAAAGACACTGCACACACTTCAAGAGCATTTTCATTGGCCCCACATGAAGTCTGATGTTGTGAATCTGTGTAATAAATGCATTGACTGCCAACGTGCCAAGTCCAAATTGAAGCCGCATGGTCTTTATATGCCACTGTATAGATGGACTGAGGATTTCCATGGATTTTGTGTTATTGTAGGGAAAGTCTATGTCATATGTCACATCTAGCATTTCAGTGGTTCTAGATAGGTTTATCAAGAGAAGAAAATGGTTCACATTTTATCTTATGCACAAAATGTGATGACGCATCTCATATAGCATCTGTATTCTTTAGGGAGATTGTGCGTTTGCATGGCATCCCACATAGATTGTTTCTGATAGGGATGTTAAATTCTTGTCACATCTTTGGCGTGTATTGTGGAATTCCTTACAGAAATGTCTCTTATATAACTAGATGTGTATAACAGACAGCCCTAAATCTAGGATCCATGCGTTAGATTAAATCGTTGTGGGTTTTAGATGTGTATATAGATGATGTTACTCTTATACACATCTGGATGTCTATATCACATATGATTGAAACCACTCACGATTTGGACACCACGGCAACCACGAACTATTCGTAGAACACGTCAGACCTTAGGCGCTGCTCTGGATTGAACGAACGCCCTACTGTATCCACACGAGTAGCTTTTCCGATTTTAGGGTGTTGCTTGCTAGAGCAGTGTTTGGATCAATCCAAGCAGCGTCTAAAAAGTACACATCTGTTCTACTCCAAAAACTAGAGTCACTGGTAGTGGCGTATAGTCCAAATTCTGTCTCTTATACACAACTAATTCAAATAAGAGACAGTTTGATATAACTGTCTTGTTATAGCCGAATTAGATAATTAATAGAAGAGCTATCCACATACACATCTCCATTTAATTATTATAATTACTATTTAACTGGACAATCCAGTAAATCCAATGTAATTAGTAAATAATTCTCGTTCATTGAATCTAGACACAAATTCTTATTCAACGAACTTAGTCAACAATTAACTTAACCCAATGCTTACTCTTAGTGTGTGACCCTTTAGGTTCATTTAACGTTGGCAATAAGTATAATTTCTAATTCCAATACTGTTGCCTTTAGTACATAAACCAACATAAATTGGGTACTAAATTGTTATTTTCTACTGCTCATCCACAAACAGACGGTCAAACTGAGGTTGTCAATCGTACACTAGGTTTATTGCGTTGTTAGTTTTGAAAAGGAATTTGAAAACTATTGGGAAGATTGTTTGCCAATTGTTGAATTTGCTTATAACCGTGCTATGCATTCATCCACTAAGTTTTCACCATTTGAATTAGTGTATGGTTTTAATCCCACTACTCCTTTGGATTTACTGCCACTACCAGTTTCTTCTGCTGTCAATGTAGATGGACAAAAGAAGGTTGAAATGGTCAAGAAGTTGCACGAGAAGGCCCGCAAGCACATTGAGGAAGCAAATGCTAAGATAGCTGAGGTGCGAAACAAGGGTCGCAAGAAGGTCGTCTTTGAACCTGGAGATTGGGTATGGGTTCATTGGCGCAAGGAGAGATTTCCCAACAAGAGAAAATCTAAGCTAGATTCACGTGGTGATGGACCGTTCCAATAATATTTAACAATTAGAGGAGATGATACATCCCAAGGACTTGATGGTGATCAATTGTCCACAAAGGCTCGATATAGGCTCACGGAATCCGCACTTCAAGTTCCACAAGGTCCAATTACGAGATCAAGAGCTAAGAACCTCAATGAAGCTATGTTGGGCTTAGTTGAAGTTGTTGAAGATCAAGAAGAGCTCACAAACCTTTTGGAGATGAAGTCCACTAAAGAGTCTAACATGTTCTTAGTAATTACGTCCAAGTCATTGAAGATCAAGCCTAGGATGAGAAGTCAAGGGTCAAATTTAGCCTCATTATTTCGGCCATGGAATATTCTTTTATTTAGTTGTCTAGTCTTTTATTTTGAGCCCAATTGTTTTAAGTGTTAGTGTGTTTAATTGGGCTGGTTTCAAGACGTAATTATTTGTTTTTTTTGGGCCATGTTTTTAAGCCTTTAGTTAAGTGTACAAGAATTGGGTTTAAAGGCTAATGGGTGTAGGACCCAGCCCAACATTAAAACAGAGCTATCCCACATTGAATAATACACATCTATAGAATCCTATACCCTCAACTATAAATAGAGGGGTCTTGTACACAATTGAGGAATGAATTTTGGCAATAAGATTTCAGTTTTTCTTTTTCCTCTCATACGAGTGAATTAGAATTTTAGATTCTCTTTAGTCTTGTCTAGACTAGGAATCTAGTTGGGGCTTCAAGATTGAGCACTTGAGGTTATAACCAACACCAGTATTGATTTTCTAAGAGACACATCTAGACTAATTAGTAACACATAGTTAAAAGATTGCCTTGTGTCTAATCAAGGAGGTACTATTAACAACTACCTTTCGCTTGTGCATATAAACCCTACGGTTGTGACCAAGTTCTACATACCCTGGGCATCAACCCGTATCAGATTGTGTGTTGATACTAATAGATGTTATGTACATAAATCTTAAATGATATCCCTAGTTGAACGTTCCCTTCCAATTAAGAGATACAATGTATTTGTATATGATTTTGCATCAGCAAGAAATTAAAAAAAATAGATAACAATACTTGAATATAGTGATAGTACTTACATGCAAATGCCACTTACTTACATGTGTCTATTTTTTAATATACTAATTAATTATAATTGTCCATAATCAAAGGAAGTCAATAAAAAAAAACAAGTCAACACAAAAAATCATATGTTTATTGCTTTCAATTTGTATTGCACAAGCTGATCATGTGGGAGCAAAAGGCTTGAATTAGAAAAATATCACACTTACCAACAAATTTATCATACAAACAAAGATCATATAAGCATAAACAAAGATGTATTCAGGTAAGTAGTGTGCACATATCTAGTTGAGCACAATATATTCAGGCTTCCAACCAACATATTGAGAAGATGAAGAAAGAGAAGGTTGGAGGAGAGATCCAATAAAATTGTTAATGTAATCTTGTTTATTACCAATCATCAACTTTTAATTGTATTTTTTGTTTGTATCTTTTGTAATGTACATTTATACTACTAAGTAATAAATACATTTACAAATAATAGTGTAAAATCAGGCAAAGCACGAAATCAAAACTAGTTAGTGAATCAGAGATTTGGGATTAGGATGGATAGAGCGTGGAATTTGAACCGTTGCATGCCACTAGTTGCATTGACAGAGATTATGTGGTCCAAACAATAATTGTAATTACCAAAAAAAATTAGAATTAGCTTGAAAAAGTTTAATTTGTTCCAAAATCTCCAAAATTTGATGGGAAATTAGACGAAAACTAAATGTTATTTTTTTCCTACTGATATGGAATAGGCATATTCAATTATTTACTTTCAATCCAACTTTATATTGTTAAATATTATTGAAGATACTTAGGTAGTTGGCTATTGCTATAAAACATATTGGTCTAAATAATGATGAGATCGGAGATACTAAGCCGAAAGAAGTGTTGATTAATTACATAGTTTCCTATTACTACCGAAAATATTGGCCTAAATGACTATGTCATCGGGGATATTTAGACGACAAATGTATGTGATTGATTAGGGATTGTTTGTTGTCTATCAGATACTAACAGATGTTTTGTACGTAAATTTTAAATGATATCCCTAGTTGCGTTCCCTTCCAATTAAGAGATGCAATGTATTTGTATATGATTTTGCATCAACAAGAAAAAAATAGATAACAATACTTGTATATAGTCCTAGTACTTACATGCAAATGTCACTTACTTAAATGTGTCTATTTTTTAATATATTGATTAATTGTAGTTGATTTTATTCCGAGAAAGTAAATAAAAAAAACAAAGTCAACACAAAAAATCGTATGTTTTTGCCGTTTTTGATTTGTATTACACCATTTGATCGTGCGAGAACAGGAAGCTCGAATTAGAAAAATATCACACTTACATCCAAGACCAACTAACAAATTTATTTTTACAACCAAAGATCATAGAAGCATAAACAAAGATAAATTCGGGTAAGTAGTGTCCACATATCTAGTCAAGCACAATGTAACTGGGCTTCCAACCAAGAGAAGATAAAGAAAGAGGAAACTGGAGGAGAGATCCTTACAAGCTAAAGGTTATAGGGATGAGAACGAGGCACTAAAAGTAGGGGTATAAACAAGTCAAGCAGAACCTAAATAGTACTCTACTCAAATTCGAGCTTAAGCTCGAGTTCAAACTCGAACAACCACTTAAAGTAGATCTCAATCTCGAATTCGAAAAAGTTTCAAAGCTCACTCGAATCGATTAGGTCGACTTTTTTTGGAGGTAAAAATTTCAGTTGTCTAAAGTGACCTCTTTTTCTTACCTATATGTTCATTGGGAAAAAAATAAACTGCTTACCCCTACATCCCTTTTTCTGACCACCTCATTTTGCATTATTCTGAATTCTAACAGATCTCTTTGATTGCTTGTATGTTTCTTTCTTATCTATAGAGACTTCCTCAATAAAATCAACATTATCCTCATTATCAACTCCCTCATTTCTAGCTATAAGTAGAGTTCTGGGACAACACTTATTAAAGTCTTATATCCTATTTTATAATAAGCAAACTTGAGGAATAAGAGAAGTGTGTGTGATATGTGTGTGTATATATATATATATATATATATATAGGTCATGATTCTCAAATTCTACGTATGTTACTTTTTTAACATCCCATTATCAAAAAAGTGAAAACCTTATTCTCTAAAATACATATATTGTAATTTAGAATATCAATAACCACAATATTCAAGAATCACATATAGGTATTCAAGAATCAAATCCGTTTATAGATTCAGGTATGCTTCTGCATCTAATATTTTGTTTATATTCTTGATTATTAAACATGTAGAATCCAGATTATGATAACGTTGGTTGTCATTATTATTAAAGTTTATTTGGTGTCCCAACAAGTGGTATCAAAGCATCTTCATGTTGAATTATTGAGAAATTCATTTTTTTATTTGATTTATGATCTGATTTCATACGGATCTAGTTCTTGAATACAACATATTTGTATTTAATTTGTTGTATTTAAGAACAATAGTGATTATATTACGGATTAAGTTCTTAAGTCCAATAATTTTTTTATATTTAATCAGATTTTCATAATTGTCGGATTCAAAATTTTGATTTTATTTGATTTTTTTTTAATTCAAATACCAAACGAATCCAAAAAAATAAAATAAAATAAAGTAAAAATGGTTCAGGTCATGACCAGCAGTAATTTGGATGAGGGTCCTTCAAAACCATAAGGATTAGGATTATAGATTCCATTAGATTCAATTTGATCTTTTTTTAAAAAATTAATAAATAAGGATCAGACATGAACCGTATCTCACAGTTCATGACCATAAGAATTTTGGAATTGACTGGTCGTTAACCATTCTTGACCAAACGATATTGCTATGAATAGTAATATTCATGACTAAGGATTGTGTGGTCTTAACCAAAGCATTGGTCATGAACATTCTGTTCGTAACCAAAAAGTTTGTGGTAATTAGGGTTTTTTTGGGAAAGTTTTAACTTCAAATTTTGGTAAATTAATTAAAGATGTCTAATATTCAAAAATATAGTGATTTAAATAACATGTTATCAAAATAGCTTCTCTTGTGATGTAATAGGTCAATTTATTTTTGAACATCAATATGTTTGTATATATTAATTCATACGAATATTTATCCGCTAAAGAAAGGTTAATATTCGATCGAATTACATATTCACCTATGGTAATAAATATGTGACAATTATTTGGTATTCTATATGAATAATAAGTCGATCTAAAGGTAGACTAATTGTTTTATAAGTTTATTGCCAATATTTGATTATTACACCGAGAGTGTCACTTACAAGTTAATATTTCAATCCAAAAACTAAATATTAATATTGTGCTAGGTATCTTGTGGAATACCCTACCATTATTTGAATTTAAATAATTAAGATTCGGAACTTACATGAATATGTTATTTTGTTCAATTTTTGGTTAATGAATATGCTTCTATGATATCTGCCAACGTTAATTTTAAGGAATAGAAACAGAATGTAATAATCATTTTTGGTTGCATGGATCTAGACCGTGTACTAAGGATTAAACAACCTGCTTCTCTTATAGATAATGGTTCCAGAGAAGAGGAAAAATGGGACTATGAGAAATAGGATCGTTCAAATCGCATGAGTCTTATGATCATGAAACGTGCAATTCCGAAAACCTTCTAGGGCAATGTGTCAGAAAATATAATTACCAAGGAGTTTCTTAAGAAAATTGAAAAACGTTTTGTCAAAAACAATAAGGCTGGAACAAGTATGATTTTATCGAACTTGATTTCAAAGATGTTTAAAGAAAGAGGAAACATAAAGAAGTATATCGTAGAAATGTCTCATCTTGCTTCAAAACTTAAGGCACTAAATTAGAACTGTCTGAAGACTTGCTCGTGCATTTGGTTTTAATCTCTCTTCATGGACAATTCAATCAATTTAAGGTCAGTTATAACTGACAAAAGGATAAATAGTCTCTTAATGAGCTCATTTCTCATTGTGTGCAAGAAGAGAAAAGGTTAAAGCAAGAAAAGATTAAAAGTACTCACTTGATGTGTATCTTGAGACATCTATGTGTTAGGAAAAACGATAAAAGAAATTGATGATAGTCCAATTCAAAAGAAACAGAAAAAGAAACAAACTAAGTAATTTAGCTATTACTTTTGTAAGATTTTGGACACATAAAGAAATACTGTACCAAATATCATGCTTGGCATGCAAAAAAAAGTACACTTCTCATTTTAGTTTGTTTTGAGAATTCTAATCAATATGGCACAATCATTTAGGTCATATATCTAAACAAAAAATTGAGATACTTGTGTTAGACAGAATTCTTGATCCCTTTCATTTGTTAGACTTTGAAATCTACGTTGAGTACATTAAGGGGAAACAGACAAACATAAAGAAATTAGGTGTCAACAAATCTTTTGACATCTTGGAAGTAATACATACAGATATTTGTGAGCCATTCCCAACGGCTCCTTGGAATGGTCAATAATATTTTATTAAATTATAGACAATTTTTCTTGTTCTGTCTGCTTTTATCTAATTCATGAGAAGTCTTAGTCACTGGACAAATTCAAGACTTTTAAAGTTGAAGTTGAGAGTCAATCAACTTGGCAAAAGAATCAAGGCTATTAGATTTGACTGTGGTGGTGAATACTATGGCAGATATAAAAAATCGTGTAAACAACGTCCAAGACTTTTTGCTAAATTCCTAAAGAAATATGGAATTGTCGCACAATACAATATGTCGGGATCTCCTAGTATGAATGATATTGCTGAGAGATGAAACAAAACATTGAAGGACATGGTGAGAATATGATTAATAATACAATTTTATCAGATTCACTATGAGGAGAGACATTAAAGACTGTAGTTTATATATTTAATAAAGTCCCAACTAAGGCAACGACGGAAATCCTTTATAAACTATGGATTGGCAAAAAACCCAGTTTAAATTATTTACATATTTGGGATTGTCCAACAGAGGCAAGGCCTTACAGGCCAAATAAAAAGAAACTGAACTCAAAAACGGTCAACACCTATTTTGTTGGGTACTCTGAATAGTCTTAGGGGTACAAATTTTATTTTATGATCTCATATAAGATCTTGATCTCTTTGAGATGGGAAATGCTCATTTATTTGAGGATATTGTCTTTGAAGATAAATCTATTTCTGTTCCTACGATTGTTATTGACAATGATCAGGCCCCTGTTCTAGCATTGCTCAAGAAACAATACCAAAACCACAGGACAATGTTGAAAATCTTCCCCATCACTATTCCAAAAGAACAAACTCAACACCTAAAGCACAAATCCCATTAAGGAGATCCAATAGACAAAGGAGAAGTACGGTTCTAGATGATTACATCTCATTTCTCCAAAAAAATGAGTACAACATTGGATTGGTGGAAAATGATCCAATCAATTTTCATCAAACAATGCTAAGGATTAATTCTCAAATGTGCATTGATGTCATGAATAAGGAAATTAAGTTTATAAAAGACAATGACATTTAGGAACTTGTCACGCTACCCGAAGGTGCGAAATCCATTAGTTACAAATGGATATTTAAAACCAAAAGGGATTCGAACAGTGATGTGAAGAGATATAAGTCTCTTCGTTCGTCGCAAAGGGCTTTACTCAAAAGGAAAGCACTGATTATAAAGAGACTTTCTCTCTGGTATTATTGAAAGACTCTCTTAGGATAATAATTACTTTAGTAGCACATTTTGACTTTGAGTTAAATCAGATAGATGTAAAGACTGCATTTCTCAATGATGACATTGATGAGACCATTTATATGATGTAATCGAAAAACTTTGTGTCCAAAGATTCAAAGAATATAGTTTGCAAATTAAAGAAATTCATCAATAGACATAAGCAAGTTTCTCGTCAATGGTATTATAAATTTCATCAAATTGTTGTCTCATTTGGTTTTGAGATTTGGTGGATGATTGTATATATTACAAGTTCAGTGGGTGTAAACTTATTTTTCTGGTTCAATATGCCAATGACATACTACTTGCCAGTAATGATATAGGTTTATTACATGAAACCAAGAGACCTCTATCAAAAAAATTTAAGATGAAAGATCTTGGGGATAGCTCTTTTTTATTAAGAATTCTCAAATACATCAAGATCGCTCTCGATGTATTCTTTAGTGATCACAAAAGAGTTATATTGGGAAGCAATTTAAGAGATTTGGCATGCAAGATAGCAAAACAGGAGATACCCTTGTTGGTAAGGGAGACAAATTTTGTCTCAATCAGTGCCTTAAGAATAACTTTGAAAGTAAGAAAATGCACAAGATTCTCTATGCTTCAGGAGTAGGATACACATCCGTGTATTTGCATATATTTTTAGAAAGCAACCAAAAGGGTCATGCAATATTTTTAGAGAATGAAATATTATATGCTCATATATAGAAGATCGAATAAATTAGAGATTATTTGGTATTCTGACTCTGATTTTTCTGAATGCAAAGACAATCATAGATCCACCAGGGCTATATTTATCTGTTTGCCGGTGGAGCTATCTTATAGAAAAGTATTAAACAAACACTCATAGCTTCTTCATCATGGAAACTGAATTTATAGTATATTATGAGACATCCAATTATGGATATAGTTGCCTATAAAATTTTGTCACATTGCTGCAAATTGTAGATGGTATTGAAACACTACTTAAGTTATTTGTGATAATAAATCAGTAGTTCTTTATTGCAACAATACATAGGAGTTCAACAAAGTTTAAACACATAGATATCAAGATTCTAGTTGTTAAAGAAAGAGTTCAGAGTGGTCTTGTGTCTATAAAGCATTTTGACGCAAATTCCATTATTGCATATCTACTTACTAAAGGTTTATCACCCAAGATATTTCATGAGCATAGGTGTTATGGAAAATGAAGATATTCAGGATTAATAGGAGTTTGTATTCAATTTATATGTTTCAAGACACATTTTATGATTACGGATATTTTCTGTAGAAATAAAGAATTCAGTTTCAAAAATAAAGTATTCATTCAATTTATGTTTCACTCTGATTCATTTTCAGTTTAATCTCTACAAAAAATAAAGTTGGATCAATTGAAAATAATCATATTTATGATCACATTACATGTAATTTCCATGTTACACATCTCCACAATTGATCTATGTTATTTGATTGTGTTGGTAAACGTGACCAAGAATGAGTTTAGTTACGATTAATGTAACAAAAATCGTCTTGATCCTATATTGATATAATTAATGGTGAGATTGTTCGGAGATGACTTTGGTCATGATGGCAAAAGGTTTTGACTTCGTAAGATTTTATAAAATGATAATTGTACTCCAAGTAGGACAATGTTAGGTTTTATATATACATATATATATCATAATTAATTGACCCCATCTAAAGTGATCTAATATCGTTTAAATTAAATGGTGTTAGGTCATATAATTAGTATGGTGTTTTATGTGTAGATACCCTAAAGTTTTATTTCCTTTTTTATGATATGCAAAACTTGGAGAATAAGAAAAGTGTGCGTATATATATAGGTTATGGTCTCCAAATTCTACGTAAGTTACTTTTCTGACTTCCTATCATCCGAAAAGCGAGAACCCTATTCTCTAAAATACACATGCTGTAATTTAGAATATCAATTGGATAACCTTAATATTCAAGAATCAAATATGTAGATTTAAGAATCAAATCTAGGTATTAAAGAATCAAATCGTTTCTTATATATTCATGTATGCTTCCGCATCTAATCTTTTATTTATGTTCTTGATGATTAAACATGAAGGATCTGAATTATGATAACGTTGATTGTCATGATATTAAAGTTTATTTGGTATCCCAACATAAGATTTAGCATCTTCATTATCTTTTTGCTTCATAGAATTAGCCTATTTTGAAACCCATTTCATACTTTGTTTTGGCTTAAGTGAGCTTTCTTTATCACCATGCCCAAACTTCTGGCAAACACTCCATTAGGGGTGCAATCATTCATGTTCAACCTTCTGAAATTCAGATATGCCATATTCATTTTTGAAAGGAACACACTTGGCAACTTTTTATCAAGTTGAAAACCATACACACATTCGAGCAAATGAGATTCTCTCCTGGCTGGCAGTCATTCTATCAGTATATAGGGGGTCTACCAATGTGAAGCCAGCCAATTCATTCAAGCTTCTTTGAGTATAATCGTGCAATTTCAGCCCAGAGTATTTAACCCAAGTTGGTACAGTATCAAATTCATCCCAAGTGAAATCCATACTTTGGGTCCCAAGCCTACAGAAACAACTTCCTACTTCCAAATGGCCATGGTGATTATTCTAAGATAGTATTTTGCATGTATTTCCTCACTCCCACAATTGAATACAAAAACCCAGTTTTCACTATTATTTGACTCATTATTAGTTAATATTTTGCTTAGTAGATGTCGAGTACAACTTCAACTACGTGGTTTTGAATTCTCATTGAAAACTCTTATATAGACTTCTTGTTTCACAAATTAACCAGCAATCCACGCTCCCTCATGAAAAAAGATTAATGAATACTATAAATTAATGTTGGGAGTTGTTTCACAATATTATTCCCTCTATCCTCTGTAATTCAGTTGAATTTTTCACGGACGAACTATTTGCTATACAACCATGATGTTGAGCTGAATGGATCTGAAAAGGGCTGCTTTGAGACAAGCTGTTGCTATGATCAATACACTAAGAATTATCATGGTTCCCAATATCGTAAGACCTTATATATAGCCATTAAATATTATTCGTTTCAAAATAATTGTCGCATTTAGTTGGTATATATATATTAAGAAAGCTATTAAATGCACCAATTTTATTAAAAAAAAAATTCAAAGTAACTAAAATATCCTTTTACATTAATATCCCAACCACATAATATTCTCTTTATTAATATGTCACTAACGGTAAAAGTTAAAAAAATATCATTTAATACTTTCTTGATTTTCTACAACAGATATTTTCAAATAAAACAAATTATCTAACGCAATAATTATTTTCAAATAGAGGGAATAATTTTGGACACTAATTGTCGTTTTTAGCTTGCTATAAGCCTGTAATGCAGAAAATAGTATTTCAATTTCCAAGCATGCAGGATATATATAACAAACTACTCATTGATGTAGAAAATAAATATTTAATTTGGACACATATACTCATAATAAGTATTATTATCTCCGTTTCATTTTATCCATGTTTTAAAGGATTTGTTTTGTATGCTTTAGAAAATAAAAATAAAAATTAAATAATTTTTCCTAGCTCTACTCTTAGCACAAAAGTCAACATATCTTTTACTTAGTACGGTCAACTAAGTGTAGTTTCAAGAGTATCACGTTCAATATTCTTTCATTTCTAAAATCTATTCACGGAGTGGCAATCCATATAATATGTAGTTGAAAAAATATTAATATAATGATGATTTTTTTAGAATTTTGATAAAAAAGTATTTTAGTTATATTGAACTAAAACAGTCATATATTGAACCAAAATACCATTTTTATAAGAATACTCAAAAATTGTCATTACATTAATGTTTCCAAAAGTCTGACCCTTTTCAAATCAATCCAATTAATGTAATGATATGTGTGCTTTTGAGGAGACAATGAGAGAGTTAGAAGAGGTAAGACCTTTGGAAATTTCTGTAAGGATAAAATAGTCATATGACTTTGTTGTGGAACACAATTGAATTGATTTGAGTATGTTGTGAAAAATGATAGCATAAGGTTGTAGATTGCTAAAATTAAAAGTTCAGATGATAATCTAATCTACAATCTTTGAGAAAGTTTTGGAGTATAACTGAAGTTAATCCTCTCTTCGTCTTATTTTGTTTATTATGGTTAAACTTATATATAATTTAAGAAAATTTGATATTTGACCAACTAATAAAATATTTTTTTTCATAATTGTCCCTTAATTCAAATTCTAAATTTGTTAGATAATTTTAGAGTTTCAAAATTTGAGATAATTATTGTGAGAGTAATTAATGATAAAATGTGACTTTAATACTATTATTTTGGAACTTGCATGAAGGGTAAAATAGGTAAAATAATATTTATATATTTGTTATTTTAAGGACTGATAAATAATTTGCAATAAATCAAAATAGAAAGGGTGACATATAAATGGTCTCTTATAGCACATCTAATCCTACAGAAAAACCAAATGTTGGACAACTAGTACTAAGGCCCTGTTTGGGGTTGCAGTGCTTTTGCTTATTTTGATGTATTTAAAACTATTAAAAGTACTTTTTTTTAACACATCTAGAATATTGTCTTTAAATTTAGGAGTAGAGTTTCTTGTATCAAAAGTACTTTCAGCATAAGCTAAAAATTGCTGCTTTTGGATTAGCTTTTCTTTTTAAATCGTGAAAGATAAATTTTAGCCATTTTACCATAAATTTATAATGGAATAAAAATAGAATATTTTTAAAATTCAAAATTATACATTACCAAATATTAAAAAAGTACTTTTGTAAGTTTACATCCAAACAACAAAAATTAAACACTTATTATACACTTTCTTTAAAACTCTACTAAGTTAAGTGTTTTGTAATAAGCCATCACAACCCCAAACAGGGCCTAAATATCTTTCTTAAAAGGTCTTGAATTTGAAACTTTATGCATATATTTTTGCTAAGAAGTAGCATTTATGTATAGGATAGAGTCATAGCAATATCGAATTGAATTTGGAAATGGGCTAATTCTAAATTCAGAATTCAATTTCAGTTTCTTATCGGATTTCTAATTCCAGACTTAGGTCGGAAGATTAATTATTCAAATTTTGTCTAAACACTTTTGAAATTTCAATTTAAAAGTAAAAACGGTTGCGAATTCGATTAACTAGGTCATGCACATCCCTAGTCTAGTGTAATCATTTCGTTTTTGGCCTATAAATTGCAAAAGAATCTATATATATATATATGGGGAATTCTACAGTCTCATTGAGGAACTATTCCCTTGGTTTAAAAACTTGTACAGTACAAGTTTTTAAAACACATAGTGTTGTACGGTACAAGCTCTTAAAGCACAAGGGGTGGTTCCCTAAAAGTGACTGTAGAATTTTCCTATATATATGTATATAAGGGGTAACAAAACTTCCCCTTTTAGGGAACCATTCCCTTGTGCTTTGAATGCTTGTACAGTACAATATCATGTGCTTAAAAATCTTGTATTTCGTACTGTACAAGTTTTTAAAACTAAGGAATGATTCCTTAAAAGGGACTGTAGAATTTCCCAAAAGTTATTGCAAGAATAAGTAGATACACAAACCAATAAATTAAAAAAAATTAAATATATATATATATGTAACGGGTGCTGTCTTTATTTCTTAGTTCTATGTTCTTTTTTTTTTTTTTTTTTTGACTCCTTGGTTCTTTTCTCTATGCATATTAATTGCATATTCCTGTGCCATTTCTTGAGGGCCGATCGAGATGCTGGCCATTATTTCCCAAGGTAAATAAACACCTAGTTTCCACATTCCTTTTCACTTTCCAAATTAATTAAATATCCTTACATTCGAATATGAATGATTAATATGTAATTTTGAGTCCTCCCAAATTATTACGCATGTCGTTCTAGCAAATGCGTTGCATGTAGCGTAATTAGCATGGCTGTCCCAGAGTCTCTAGGAATATACCTACATTAAATTGCATGCTACATGCAATGATGTTTTACAGAAAATATCTCATTTGTTCTTATTAAGAATTATGGATGATGGATTATATGTAAGAGTTGTATACAAGTGCTTGTGAAATTTCTTATTGATTGATACCAATATGTAATTAATTAACCCTTTTTTATTTTTGATTAATTGGGGTTTATGATATGTTTCATTTGTTTGGATGCACATTTTGCACATTATTTTGGTGCAATGTTCTTCTTCCCTATAGTATTAGGTATTTAATGACAGTAGTGTATTCTGTTTAATTAAGATTAATGGTTATTAATCAGAGTTTTAATTAGTACTAATTCTTATATAGATTGCTTGGTGGTATTCGTGAAGATGTGGTATATCTCTTATGGGTACAAAATTCTTGGATCTAATGATAACTTTTATTTTGGTTAAAAGGACCTACTTGATTTGTGAAAGAAACTTTAGACTTGATACTGAGGAATGAAGGATGAAATGGATATGAAGTTTCAAGGACTAAGTTAAATTCTTTGAAAAATTTCAGGGTTTTTTAAAGTATAGAATTTACTCTAACAGAATCCCTAAATATTTTTATTAGTTGGTGGTTTGGATTGCAACAAGCTGGTAGATTCTCTCTTTTCAGGTCTGTTCTTAAGGGTGAGGGGTGAGTGTTTAATTTGTTTCTTCTCTTTGCATTACCTAAGGCTTTCTGTATTGTTAATAAAGGTTCTTTCCTTTTCAATTTGATTATTCATGCACTTTCTTCTTTTTACAATTTTGAAAATTATTAGAAATGTTCTGTTTTTCCAAATTGTTAACGAATAAAGGTTCTTTGCGGGTCTATTTGATCATGCAACTGCCCCTTGTATCTTTCACAATTGTTTGCATTCTTTAACTTTCTGGTTTGATTTTTCATTATATCCTGTATCTTTCTAGGAGAATGCTTCCTTGTAATCACTAATGCTACCAGCTAGTCTTTAATTAGTCATAGATCATGTGGAAATTACTCCAAAAAAATTACTTTCATCTCGAAATGAATGTTCCCATTTTATGTTGCAAGAGTTTTCAATGTGGAATGCTATGTGAATACTTGACAGGTGAGCAAAATTATATTCATGACAATTGAAGTGTGAACATACAGCCTAAAGTAGGAATGCGTTGGATTGTATATTAATACAATTTTGAAATGTTTGAAAGGTGGGTAAATGGTAGGTAGGACCAATTAAAACCTTAAGTTTTTCAGTAAGGAGTAAAAGATTTTCTATGAGTGGAAGTGGACATGATTTTCCTTAAGTTTTTTAGTAAGGAGTAAAAGATTTTCTGTGAATGGAAGTGGGCATGATTTTGAACAACCGAAGGAAAGAGAGGAACTGGACTTTGGATAAAGAAGCCCAGTGAAAAAAACAAAGTAATGGCTGTATAAATCCAAATGATGTTTACATGAAGGTATAATGTGAGAAAAGGAACTTTATGGCTTTCTAGGAGGTTTCTGGTGTTTCCCTAGGAATCCTCAAAATTATTAGGAAATATTTGCGGTTATTTTTCTTAAGATATGATTTGGTGTGATGTACCATAGTTCTTTTAAAAGACTATTCCTAGATCTGGTTTCACAGAAGATGAAATTTCTTTAACCAATTTTCTTTTCTTTTGTTTTTCATTGTGGCTTCTTATTGGTAATATGGTAGTTGATCAAAGGGTATTCCATGGTAGGTTTACAATTTTGTCGAAGTGGAGGTAGTATCACATAGTATTGTCTCACATCAGGTGAAATTTCTTTAATAAACACTTTCTTTGAGAAATTCCACATCTTGTTGTTATATCCATAGTTTGAGGAGGCCTAACCAACCCTAGGTCCTATAGGACTAGTCTTTTGTTTGGTTAATATTGGGATATCCATTGTACTCAGAAGAACGAATATGAAGGTAATTCTGAAGTACCTTTTAAATGTTAAAGGTGACTTTGGACTTTGACACTAGGTTATGTACAGGAGAGAACCTCAAAATGTCCTTATGATGTTTATAGTTGATAGTTAAACTTTTTGAGTTCCAGAAGATTAACCTCATCCTGACTAATGTTGATGGCCTCAGTTGTTTTTTCAAATTTTGACAAGCACTGCTCTCGGATACCAGTGGAAACATCGTAAAATAGGAAACTACAATAGAGAATACAGTTTAGCCTGTTCATATAAGAGCTTAAGTTTTAGAAAAGTGTACAAACATTTAGCTGAGTTATTCTTGGCAATTAATTAAATTAAAAAGCAAATCTTCTTTGACAGATGATAAATTGCAAGAGCAACCTTTCATTGTTGCAGATAGAGATAGGGCTAGAGAATATAAGAAGACCTGAAGCTAAAAAGTAATCCGTCTTACGAAGATAAAAACTTTTCATTTAAATCTCTATTTTGGCTTGCTTTTGGAAGCAACTTAATTACGGTCTTCCACCCATAACAATGAAGATATAAGAAATAGTATAACTTTTCTGTGCATGTACATTACTGTTGGTCTCCTGTGCTGATATGTATCACTTAGCCGTACTAGGATCTGATTATCCCTCTAGTTGTGTTAAAAAATGGGAGCTGATTTTGGTTACGATAATGAAAGGAAATACAGGAAGTCTTTTGCTACAGCTTTGATCACCGAAATTTCTATTAAATGATTCAGCAGGTATATATCTGTCAATAAAATAGGTTCAAGGTAATGGTTAACCAAAATGGTTCTCTGACAAAGTCAATTATAGATAAACAATTGCTGCCACATCCAGATTTTCACATTGCAATTTTTTTTCCTTCCCAATTTCATTTACTACTGATCAATGATCAGTCATATTCAGTTATACATGAACTATTTGGAGTTATGGTTTTTATCTTTCAGGTTGTTAGAAGCTAGCCTAAAATTATTCATCTGTCTGTTACATAGTTTTATTAAAACTCCAGGTACTAATTTCCTGCAATCAGTTTCAAAGATCCTTTCATATCATTACAATCATCATTTAGTATTATCATTCATATGCTAAATCAAATTTCATCTTGGTTAGAGAACTCACTTAGTTGGGCTACGAACTCTCTGATGCTGGCAGGAAACAAGATGTTTTAATGTTTCAAAAGGCTAAGACGAGATATTAGCATATGAAAGGTCACATAATAAAATTTTTTGGATTTTATTGACTGGTTAAAACCACTATTAGGCAATAACTCTTTCACCTGAATGGGATCCTATATGCATCTCTTCTGAGAATCAGAATTCTGGTTTCTCCTTGATGGCACTTTTGACTATATTTTCACTATCGCATAGAATTTGTAGATTGTTGTGCCAACAAGTAACAATATTTGAAGATGAATATACTCTTACAGCAATTGATTAGTAGGATTTCAAAGTGCTTGGAGATGTCCTTGGATATTTTTGAAATCTTATTTGATATATAGTACATATATGAATATGCATAAACACACATCTGCACAGTTACAATTGTGTATGTGTATATACATACATATGTAGATTTATATTTCCTAGCTATGTAACTCAGTTGCAGAGTCCTTGTAACGTGAGTTAGAGAGTATCTTCTTGATCTAAAGAACAACAGTGGTTGTAAGACCATAAATTGCAGATTTGCAAACCGAACTAACTGGTTTTGACGACTAGATAATTCAATTTTTTCATTTGAACTTTTCTGCTCTGCCTGTCATTTTTTTATGTGAATTTGTTTGTCAAATTACATCCTATTATGTTGTCATTTTGCATAATAATGGGATCCTTCCTGATGACTACAGAATGGCTCTGGAATGAATACATAATGTTTACTTGTTGAGAGCTGATTCTTAATTGAAGTTGTGAACATCCCGTGTAGATTTGCTACCCTTGAAAGGTATGGCTTCAGGAAATACTGCTCCACAAAACTTTAGAAAAGCTCTTGGAGCTTTGAAAGATTCAACAAAAGTTGGAATGGCTATAGTTAACAGCGAATACAAGGTGATCCCAGATAACATGCAAGCTCAGTATTAATTTCACTTGCGTATAAGAATTTTGAGATATATGTATACCATATTTTAGGATCTGGATGTTGCAATTGTCAAAGCCACAAACCATGATGAAGTATTACTTATCGAAGGAGAAACATGTACGAAGTGAGTTAAACTTGTTCTCGCAAGTATAACTAAATAATTCTTATCAAATACTGTTGGCATCTCTGATATGTTCTTTTAGCTTAAATATTGACTTGTTTTCAGTTCCTAATACAGAAATTAAAATATAGGGCACTTGAGTACACAAAAAACCTTAATAATTACCAACGGAAAAAATTCTGTCCTTTTGTTTTTTTTTTTTTCCTCCCCTCCTGAATTCCGTAGTGTAACTTGTAAGATGAAGTTCTTATAATGTGAGCTTTAGATTTCAATAATCTTTATGTTCCTTGAGGAAATCACGTACTTTCTAACACTTTGCTTTATGAATGAAACTATATATTGACACTTGCTAATTTTGTTTTACATCAGCAATCTTCAACTCACTATCAGCATCAAGCCCTCGAGCAGATGTTTCTTACTGCATACATACACTTGCCAGACGTCTTTCCAAAACACATACTTGGACAGTATGCCCTTTAGTGCCTTGTTCTTTTATCAGTCATATATTTGAAAGTTCTCTACGTTTACTGCATTGAGCTTTTGATATGTCATGTCACACAAACTTGTACGAATGTTTTAAGAGACATTCATATGAATATCTGTGAATACTTGCTACACAATTCTATGCGTCTTTTCTGCTAAACATCAGTAGTTATCCTGACCTAGATGTTATTGGCCCTTTCACTTGTTACCTTGTCTGTTGAACATGATGTAATATGAGCTAAATTGGAGTTCGCTCGTTATGTGTTGGATACTCCCTCCATCCTATTGAAAGTGTCATGTTTCTTATTTTTGCTTGTCCCAAAATGTTTTTCATGTTCAAAAGGTCAAAGTATAATCAGTACTCTTTTTTCACTTTCATCCTTTGTCTTTTTGTTGGGATAAATGCTACACCATTCAAATTTTTAATTTTGGAGGGTAAAATTGAAAAGATTTAATAAGTTGGAATCTTGAAAAACAGAGAAAATATTGGGACGGAGGGAGTATATGTACTGATTTGTCAATTTGTCCATTTGTTAAGATTTGTGAAATGAACTTAGTATTAGTAGGGCTTTGTTTAAATATAGAAAGTAATGCCCGAAAGTCTCTCTAGATAAATGTTAAGACAAAGGAAAACAAAAGTCATTTTCTTTGGTTTTGTTCAACTATAGAATTTCTAGAAGGAACTTTGTAATTTAAAAAATTTTGGTAGTTCTTGAAGTTAGTCTCTTGCTTTAACCTTTCCACAAATTTTACAAATTTTGCAATGGTCAAAATGTGGGAAGCATTTTCTACAAAGGGTAATCCATAAGTTTCATGCAATCTAAACATAGATAAAGGAATGTTCTAAAGAATTTCATTGTTGACACTAATAATATTTTCTCCTTAATTGTAGATTAAATTAAGCTATGCAACCAAGTCCATATAGTCTCTGGCTTGAAAGCTTTGTAGTTAGTATTTCGTATATTTTAGGCATCTTTTGGTTTGAGATAGACCATTCTTCTAAGTAGTTTCACATGTATATTTTCTGCTGTTTACTCAGGTTTCATTAAAAACATTGGTTGTTATACATCGTGGATTAAGGGAAGTTGATGCAACATTTCAACATGAGCTCATTACATACAGCTATAACAAAAGTCATCTGCTCAACCTATCACATTTCAAGGATGATTCAAGTCCCAATGGTATGCATTACTTTTTTTTTGGTTGTAACTAGAAAATTGCAATATCAGGAACTGAGTAATTGGATCTTTGTTATGTGAAGCATGGGAAAATTCATCTTGGGTTCGTTGTTATGCTTTATATCTTGAAGAACTCCTCGAATGCTTCCAAATACTGAAATATGACTTCCAGAAGGATTGCTCGGTATGCAATTAAATTATACTTTATGGTGCCTGATAGGACATTTTTGTTTATTTTCTTGTATTTCCTGGCATTTGTCAAAATATTGTGATCTATACCTTCAATTCACTAAGTTATGTGTTTGCTTTTCCTAATTAGAAGTCTAGTGGAACTGATCAATTATTTTCATTTTCGTATCCTAGTATAGCTTCTTTTTTTTTCTGTAAATCAGTGAGTGGTTATTTACATTATGGAATTCTTTTTTTGAAAAACAGCATTACCAATCAAAGATCATGTACAATAATCTAAAATAAAGTTTTGCTTTGGGTCCAAGTCTACTTCACATCACTACTGATGCTGTTGTGTGATTCCTTGACATTCTGATACATGTTTCATTCCAATCAATACTTATCCTAGGATAGTGGCAAAAGTTTTGATGTAAAATTAATACTTCTTTTCTTTGGACAGAAAACTAAAATTCTTAACACACCAGATTTGCTTGAGCAATTACCTAGATTGCAACAACTTCTTTTTCGTCTACTCAATTGTCAGGTTATACCTTATTTATACTTGATTGGCATTTGTAATTTTATTGTTGGGGCTTTATCAGTTTCTCTAGTATTTGGTTTAGCGCCCATGGACAAAATTTTCCATTCTATAATTCATTATTGATTATGTATCCTCCTTGGCAGCCAGTGGGACCATCGCAACATAATTTCTTGATTCAGTACGCTCTTTCAATTGTAAGTGAGAAGTGAGAAAAAAAGTTTTTCTTCAAGTGACATCATTTTCCAAATGTTCTATCTTGATTTGGTTCAGATTTACTTCAATCTTATAGTCTTAGTACTCCAGGTTGCAGCTGAAAGTGTTAGGCTGTATGTGGCAATTACAGATGGGACCCTTAATTTGGTGGACAAGGTATAAGATTCATATGTTTTCCCAACAGGCAGTTCTGTATGAGCATGAAAAATAGGACATTGACATATATTTTGTGCAGTTTTTTGAGATGCAGCGCCATGATGCTGTCAGAGCCCTTGAGATTTATAAAAAGGCAGGGAATCAGGTATTTATCTGGTTGTTATTTCCCATGAATGCTTTACTCAATGTCATTTATTCTGGAAACCAGATAAACAATAGACTTAATATCTGCAGGCAGAGAGGCTATCTGAGTTCTTTGAGATCTGCAGGAGACCTTGATTTTGGAAGAGGACAAAAATATATCAAAATCGAACAGGTACTTAACCTTTGAGGTTGTTTAACTAAATAACAGTCTTCTAGCTGGTTTAGTGTTCTTAATCGTCTGAACGTCGAACTGCAGCCCCCTGCATCTTTCATGACATCCATGGAAGAATATGTGAAGGATGCCCCACAGACTCTAATGCTTCCATGGAGGGTGGTAAGTCTTTAAGTACTTACCTTGATAAGATCTTTTAAATAAATATCAGAATAATCAGCCTTGAATTTTGTGTAAGCTAAATCCACATTATGAAAGTTACTGTTGTATCTTTTCTTATAGCACCCTTTTTAACTTCTGAATGTCAATCTTCCTAGACACACCTACCACATGAAAGTATTTTAAAGAGAAGGCCGAAGTGCCCCACTGGAAGATTTTCAAGGATATTTAAGTCAGAAAATTTAATTCTAGATCTTTCAGGTGCATCTACTAAAACTTAAATTGAGTCATTCTGTTGCACTAAACCATCACATTAAGGTTTTGTGTTTGGGTCATAGATAGCTTGGCTATAACTTAAGTGAGATAGATCCTTTGAAAAAAGAACTATAGCAGAAAATTTACTGCTGAATTGTAGCACTAAAATTACTGTTGATCTATTATTTCAAGTACCTAGTATGCTACTTCCTGCTAGTTTTGATATTGTATTTGAAGGTTTTTTGTCATTTTGAAATAAGGTTGGCACACAAGAGATAAAAGAAAGAGAGAGGAGATGATGCATGCAGAAGGGTTGACATTCAGAAGTCAACGGATGTTTATCACCTGTGTGCTATACTTGCTTTATGTTGTTGCACATGGTATTGGTAAATTACGTTAATCAAATTTTTAGTTGAAGGAACACTGACCAACATTTCTGCATTGCAGTTGCATCGATCTAATCATAACATATAGCAATGATAACCAACTTTTTCTTGAAAATGTTTTCACTAATACAGCTGCATTGTATTGCAATATTTCTGGTATATGACACAATCATAGCTTTGGTTATTTTCACAAATTGTGCAAGTTTTAATGGTAATCTGACCTAGTAGCTCTGATACGTTTAGCTGCATAGGGTTCATGGTACTGAATATCAGTTCTAAATTGTGGTTTATCAAGCTTTTTTGTGCTTATCAAATTTGATATGATTACTACCATATTCTTTTAATTGTTCCCATGATATAGTTCTTTATTGTATATGTAGTTTTTGTAGTTTTATACGATACTAAATTTCATTTACCTTGACTCGTGAGAGGTGCAAAGCCCTTGCCCTCTACTTTTAGCTTTCGAAAGGATTACACAAATTATGTTAACATAAGTTGAATAAATAATCAACTGTTTTGATGTTTTTGACATGCATAGGAACAAATAGTGAAATGTTCTAGTTTCGAAAGAAGGCATGCTCATCACTGTTTACATTCATTCTCCATTTTGTTGTGTCATCAGAATGATAACGACAAAGTCGGAAATCCCAAAGCAATAACTGCAATAGAAACTAGCTCACATGTAAATCATGAGCTAGATGATCGTGCAATGGACCCGTCTATACCTTCTCATGAGGTCCCAAAGAACCAAAAGAGTGAGAGTGCAGCTACACATCCAGTTGCTGATTTATTGGTAAGGCAGTCTTGAACTTGTAACAAAGGACATGGTTGAATGTTTTGTTCTTCGCTCAAAGTTTTCCTGTTCTGTCAGAGTTTGGATGATTTATCTCAAGAAGCATCAAAAATGGAGGACAGCAATTCCCATCCTTTAGCAATCACAGCACCCGGTTATTTTTTTCCCCCTATTAATGATGTTAATTTTGTATAGAAAAAAGTCAATGTTTTCGTAACAAGTTATTGCAATGCTTTACAGAAGATCAGTCCAATACTTCTCTCAATTTGGATTTGATGAGTCAATCTACGAGTTGGGAGCTTGAACTTGTATCAGCTCCAAGCTCCAAGCTGGCAGCTGTTACAGCCACTACACTGGTTAGTCCTCACCACTCCAATACTCAGTTCTGTTTGTCCTTAGGGATTGTTTACTGAACTGATTGACGTGGTTGGTCATAGGAAGTGAAATAAAAAAAGTTATACAGGAGCTTAAACATATGAATGTTATATGTTGACATCGATGGAAGTAATTTGTCTGGTCAATTTTTTGACTAGCATTCAAGTCAAGGTTCTTATTTATAGTGATAGCTATAAGGCTCATGATCAAGCATCCCCCTTGGAACGCATATCTAGCAGTATGTTGGAGAGAGTTGTTGATCTGTAACTAACGGTTGAACCATCGAAGTTTGAGGTTTAAACCTAGCATAATTGTTCCATGTATGTTTAGCTTCTTCATTACCAAAAGGAAAGAAAATATTTTGTAGTAGTTGTGAAGCAGTATTCAGTCTATAGGAATTCGAATTACTTCTAAAGTTTCTTTACCAAGATGTTTTCACTACAAGTATTCACTTTCTTATATATGCCATTATATCTTGTGCCATGCTGCTCATTCTATATGCAAATTCAGGGTGCATTCTGGACTAGACAGATTGACCTTGGATAGTTTATATGATGCTGCATTGGGAAAAGAAAATCCAAACGGAACCAATCAAGTGTCAAGAATCACAGCAAATCCTTTTGAAGATGCTAGTTATGATGAGGATCCGCATTTTGTTATGGACAGTACTGAACCTCCTAGTGATTTTCCGTTATCAGATATGGCTCAGACACAAGAAGCTTTCATGCAACAGCAGCAGCAAATCGTGGTAGCTCATGAGTCCACAAAGTCCTTTGGGAATCCTTTTGTTGATCAGGGTTCCACCCTTTATCAATCCCAGAACATGTCTCTCCATGCTAGCTTAATCTGAATTGTTCAGGGATCAGTATTTGTGTGAAGTCTGCAATCAAAACCAAACCACTCAGGGTTTGTGAAGCTGTGTTATATGCAATAGGTACATTTTACAGTTTTTCTTTTCAGGTTTCAAGATACATCATTTGTTGACCCTGGGTGAATATTTGGTCAGTATCAGATTAATGTATCATGAATTTTTTTGTTGATTTAGTTTTAATTGTGAATAGTATCTGAATCATGTAATGTAATCTTTGCTTTGTTTAGCTTCTAAAGTCAGAAAAGTCCTTCAAGGGCAGAATAGTTGAAATTGTTTATTCTATTCAGTCATCAAATCACAATTAGGAAAATGACCAAATACATACCTCACAATTAGAAAAAAATAAAAATAAAATATCCATTCCTCACATTTTAAATGATACATATTCATCCCTCACATTTTCAAAATCCCTCAAATTTATGGAACTTTTTTTTTATTTTTTTTCGTCCATCTCATTTAAAACGATACAAATTTGTATATTATATTTTCGAAATATACCAATCTCGTCTAACACCAAATTTTGATCAAATATATAATTAACCATATTCGAAAATTTGATTTCTCTAATACCACTCCAAGAAGTATGCTTTTGTTATTTAATGCATAACTAAATATTTGAAGTTTCAAAGTAAATCAGTCTTTGTTTTTATTATTCATCTAACTTAACTAAGTTTTTTAAATGTCTACACCGTTTAAGATAATATGGATTTATAATTTAAATTTTGACAGTTTTAACACTACTTTTCTTTTTCCCCATCCAATCTCCTCAAATACAGTAGTACTTCAGTCTTCAATCGCTTCATCTCTTTCAATCAATACTCAGCCATCAATGAGCTAACAATTTTGTAGCAAGTTTAACTATCTTGATAGACATCAATAGTCAATTATGGGTATTTTAGGGTAAGATTCGACTGCCAAATAGAAATCGACCAACTCATAAGTACACCAAATTTCACAAGAAAAAATAAACTTAGTACAACATACATCATATTTCACAAGGAAAAATAAATAGAGTACATCTAGCCTGTAGAGATCACATAAATAAAAAGAAGCCCCTCATCCACTTCCACCCAAAAACAGATCTTCATAAAATTTTTCATGCAAGTTAGAAAACGCCACGTGCACCACCTGTCAAAAGCAGTGTGGATTTAAAAGCGCCAAGGAACTGTAGCTTCTGTATACCTCATAACCGTCCTGCCGAATAGTATCCTAACATTTTTGCTACATGGGGCGTAAGATCTCACCTTTTCGTTGTCACTGAAATTTTAGTTTTTCCATATACATAAACTCCGGCCTGCTGGGGTATTAGTAATACCGTATTACACAGAAAAAAGAATCTAACTATAGATGTAACATAGAAAAGACAAGAAAATTTTCGCAACAAAATCCGCGGTATGCATCTGTGCCTGTTTTACAAATGTAGGACACAGAATACCAATCTAGACAAAAAGATGATAGTCCTATCCAGTGAAAAGCTTCCTGAAATCCTTCCGATCTTTTGCTGCCTCAGTTAAAGCAAGAAATCTCTTGAATCCAGTTGTAGCCGCACCTCTCCCAAGTGCAGCTGCTCTGGCAAGGACATCTTCCCTGGAAATTATGCTTCCAATCGCAGCTGGACTTATTATTGCAGGTGCTAGATGAGCAGAGGAAGGGGTTGCAGCTGGGACAATAGATGAAGGACCAGGAATAGCAGGTTGAGTAATTCCTGACCCACGTCTACTAAAATCATCCAATATATTTTGTTGGTCAGTTCTTTTCAGGCCCTGTGCAAAAACAAGTAAAATAACAAGCACAATGAGGACTGATTAGATTAGAAACATGCAATCAATATTCATTTAACATTCTTAGAACCAATGTTGGCTAAGTTGAGGAAATTAACCACCTCATGTTATTCCAAAAGTTATGATACAGAGAACAGCTTAAGCCAAGTAAATTATGGAAGCTAAATACATTTGTTGCTCTAAAGAAAGATGAACTCAAAGAGTGGCACATCCAACTGATGCAGACAGAGGACAAAAGGCCTGCTGTTAAACTTTTCATACAATAAAATATAGGGAAATCGCCAAAATAGTCCCTCAACTTTTGCACTTTAGCCAGAATAGTCCCTCAACTTTCTTTTTAACCAGAATAGTCCTTCAACTTTTTTTTTAGCCAGAATAGTCCTTTAACTTTTATTTTTTAGCCAGAATAGTCCTTTAACTTTTATTTTTTAGCCAGAAAAGTCCTTTTATGATGTAGACACCATAAATTTTTTTTTTTTTTATTTTTTTTTATTTTATTTATAAATTTCACATCAAAGGACTATCTTGGCTAAAAAATAAAAGTTGGAGGACCATTCTGGCTACAAAAAAAGTTGAGGGACTATTTTGGCTAAAGTAAAAAAGTTTAAGGACTATTTCAGCGATTTTCCCTAAAATATATAAAAGCACACACTTTCACAAACTCTCTACCTAAAAGTGAACAAAATGCAGAAGATAAGAATGCAACAACCACACCATTATTCCTCATGAAAGGCACCATTTAGCAAAATGTAAAGAACCTTTTTTACTGACTAATGTCCCTAACAAACTTACTGGTGGAACTACACCAAAGATAAAATAGCGGTTTGCAAAAGTTTGATTTTTCTGAATATCACAAACTGTTTCGTCCTTTTGGAAAGAACGAAAATTAAATTTTCATGAAAATCTAGTCTCAAGAGTCAAAATCTACACAATGAAGCAATAAACAGAAACAATATAATCATCACCACTTTCTTATTGAAATACACGAGGAAAAAGAAAAAAGGCGTGGAATTCTAATAGCACTCTCACTGGATCACAACATATGCTACAGGGGTAAAAAGGAATTATAAGTGCATGTCATAAAGCTCCAATCTACAGGCGGCAAAGAAAACACCCGGACGAAGCAATTTTAATCGGCCAATCAAAAATACGAACAGATCATAATCTAAGGAGCAAGTGTTTTGTATTATCAGAAGTTAAGGAATCACATAGGAGTTGAAAAATCCAGTACACTTATCCTTTCAACTCAGATCACAGTTTCACCGTCCTCATGTTTCATTTAAACAACATATACATCTAAATGATAGATTATACTTCTAATATCACAAACTTCTTATGAGGAATCTACCCTTCTTCAGAGTATGCCACAAAACCAGCTTAAGAACATTCCCAGAAAGGTTGGTGACAAATTCTGGTAGGCCTTACTGAACACTATTCACCAGAATCTAACTATCATAAATCCAGCATACCCATTGGGCATTACTCAAAGAAGAACAAATTGCCTTTAGCGCCAGCAAATTATAATCCAAAAACCCACATTCCAATATAATCATTTCTACTTTCACAAGTCCAAAAATAAAAAATATTTCTGCAAGGAAAAAAGGAGAAATGGATCGTAACATTTGTAATAATGGAGTACAACCTTAAGTTCCAGAATCCGTTGAAACTCAGTAGGTGTTCCCTCTGGCAGTAGTGCACAATATGTATCTGCAACAGAATCAATCGGGGACAATATGACCTGTGTAACAAATGAATTGAACATCTAGTTACGTATGTGATTAAATACATGTAACGGACAAGTCATAAAGTTATCTTTGAAGTAGAAAACTGAAAATAAAATTTAGTCAAACCTTCAAGAGTGCTTCAGCCTTGCTCATCTCACGACTAACAAACTTTTAGAGATGAGTAGCTCGAAGCTCCTGAAGTCTGATCAGAAGGGGGGGAAAAATAGTAAAAAAAAAAAAATAACATATTTGATAAAGAGGTTGATTAACTTTCAGGGAACTGGAATAACATAAAACTGAAGGCAAAGTTTCTTAAAAAATTATCCTCCAGAAAAATAATTTCAATTTTGTGCGAGTGTTAACCTAGCCGACTAACCTACCTGATGAAGACTTAATCGAAGATACCCCATAATAAAGGATGGCTGATGCAATGCACCAGTGACAGTTCGCAAGAAAGAGAAGAAAAGTTGAAAATAGGAAAAGATAGTTAAAATCTCCTAGTAGATGGTGGATAACTAACCTAAAAATCAGATATTAGATTCTGATTTCAGTTTTAGCCGCAGTTCATTATATTGGAAAACCAAAGGCATATATATTTTTTTTCAGCCTCTATTCTATTGTCTATTCATGAAAGCCTGCAATAGATTCTAATTTTGAGTTACACATACGAAGAGTGGGCATGTAATTAAGAAAGGTGGATTGAGAAGCTATTTTGGATCAAGGAACAAGTTATTTTATGGTACATGGTAGAGATGTATGCTTTTCAAAACAAATCCTGCCATGATAGGAAACCGTCATCTGAATCTTAGGTTCTCACTTCTTTACCCATGTCGTAGATTGAATCCAAGGTGGATAATAATGATCCCAACATAGGAATCCAAAAACATTGCTTGCCATCACTAATAGGACATAAATGCAACAAACAGTTTAATTAGAAATTGCAATCATTCAGGATACCTGTCTTCCAAGGGAAGGAATATCCAGAAGAATAGTTTTTACAGCCTGAGTATCCAACAACATCTGCACACAAAAAAAAAAAAAAAACACTTATTTTGCATAAGAAAATTTTCCTTACATGAAATGACCCCAAAAATTTGCTTAATTAAAGAATCAAAATTCTGAACTTGACAAAGTAGTTATGAATATAGTTTGACTGTGTTGATGAGATATTAGGTACAACCAATGTAGAGAACAATAGATGATGGAGCAAGGGGGAAGAAAGAAAGTATACTTGTTGTGCTCCGGTTTCTGATATCTGCTTGCACTTGAAAATGTTGAGATAAAAGCGTGGAGCAAGAGATGATGCAAGCTGCAAGCACAAAAGATTATGAGCAAGCTAAATTGGTAATAATTGCAGAAAACTTCTATGAAGATAAATGACAATCTATCCACAAGTTTCCATGACACCGAAGATGTTTCATGGTGTTAGCAGAGAAAAGACTCGATGTTAAATTGACAATATGTACACAACTATTAATGATAACGCTGAAAAATGAAAGATTGAAAGTGAATGAACACTAGTTTCACACTTACCTTATCAAGAAAGAACTGGAAGTAAACTGGAGAAAGAAGGTTTCCCAGGGCAGGGATGCTACTACTAAATATGGTATTTATTCCATTAACATATCTGCAGGAAAGTTTAGAAAGTGATTGGATTTTTCACAAGCTACTCCTTAAAATAGCTTAATTAGGTAAGAAAAACCATCTTACTCTGATTGATCACCAACACTTTCAAGCGTGCCCCACGGAACTCGTGTCATTGCAGCCATTTCAGCATCAAATTTAGTTTCTATACCATGTACAAGTGTTATCAATGCTTTAGTTATAACAGCCGAAAATTCATCCTGCAATAATGCATCCTTGTCAGGGATTAGAGTAACATTAGACTGCAATAAAATCTAAAAATCCAATGAATATAATAGTTAATACCTGTACTTCAGACATATCGACTTTATCTACAAATTGAGGATCAATTATTTTGGACACATTTTCAGCCAATTCACCGGACTGTCAAGGGAAAAAAATCTCAAAATATTACGACCATAAAAAGCACCATTCCAAAAGAAGTGGGAGACCAAAATGCGATACATACAACATCACATTAACTTATTATTATTTAACAAAACGAAGGCATGAAAAGCAAGGGGAGAATAACTTGTTCCTTTTCAGTTCCTGCATGCATCTTTCTTATAGTAAAGCCAACTCTGGTTGTGGGGAAAAAAAGTCCAATACTCCCATGAAAATTTCACAAGTAAACAAGGAATACTGTATAATAGGCAGTGGCAAAGAAATAAAAAACTCAATCCATAAGTTCTTAACATCATAAAAGTATTGCAACTTATGAAGAGGAATGAAAATAAGAACTACAGCATTGTGCCAATCACAGTAAAGCAGCATACAACTGTCACACCAGATGGTAAAAGCTTTTTTGAATCTATTATCCACATATCTCCCCAAAGAAAAACAAAAACAAAAACAAAAAATCTAAACAACAAAGTATTGCAGTCTTATTTTATAGCTCTAATTGGACTTAAACGAGATGTTCCTTACTGAATCACTCTGAAGGTATGTTGACCAACACTATTGTATTTAGCTTCTTTCACGGATTAACTTTTTTGTCTGTCTTATTAGCACTTAAAACCAAAACGCTCACGTCATTATAGACAACTATTGCTATATAGAAAACCAACTGACCGTTTTGTGGCAATATTCGAGCAGTATTCACAATATAACAGATCACCCTTTCATCCTTATCAGATGTCTGCAAGTAATAGGTAATCAAAACAAAAAAGAATTAGTATCAAGTAGGAAGAAATGATAGCTTATGCCAATTGAGGACCAAAAAAAGGATATTCATACCTTTATTTGTCCATCCATTCCTGTTGCAGCAGCAACAATCCCAGTTCCTCCCTTGGGCAGCCTAGCAAAAAGCTTTGTCGCATATGCTTTAAGAATTCTTTGGAATACCTATTGATGAGACAATGAGTAAGATACCCTACAAAAATTACTAAGGTAAAACATAGAGAAGCGAATAAAAGAAGAAACAAAATCACCAAGTGATCAATTGTTTGAGTTATTAATAACCATTTTAATTTGAAAGCCTAAAGTTGAATACTATTCAGTCATTTTACATCACAGAAATGGTTCTCACAAAAAATTCACAAACTTTATGTCCATGTCAAACAAGTTAGGTGACGTATTTCAGGGGCATAGTTTTGACTTCCATCAGGAAGCAAAGACAGAATAATTTTATAAAATATAAGCTTGTAGTTAACTATCATCCCCCTTTTCTTATTCTGAGGAAGTATGTCTTAGAATATTAGTAGATGGCTGGTTTGGAGCTAGACAGTAACTGTGTTGATTCTACCTACAGAAATTACAGATATCTGTTTTGCATGGTAGGATGTAAAAGTATTGAGACACAATTAGGAGCTCCTATCTGTATGCCATTTTAGTAGCACTTCTTGAGTTTGGGTTCTTAGATAAGAAGCCATAAACAGTCATTCACTATTGCTGATTGATTTATAGATTATTTCCACCCCTTGCAATGAAGGTGGTTCATCCATTTTTATTGACAAAGGACTTCAATTTCCAATATGCAAAGAGGGGAGCATCTACAAATCAATCATGTCATCCTCATGCAGTAAAGTGACCATGTAAAAACTATGATCATAGATCTTGCATAAAAAATGGATCACTTAATCAAGTTCATCTTCTTCACATGATTAAACAATAATTCACCATGGAAACACCATATTAGATAGACAAGTAATCAAATTCTACTTTCTCCCATACTAGAGACCCATTTCAGTAGTTCACCAATATATCTGTAGTGATGGAATATTACAAGATTCTGTTTCCATCTTTTCTACCTTCAAGCCATTGAAACATAAAGCATTTTAAAATCTCAGTGTAGGTTTTACTTTTCCATGGCGATGATTGGGTGCTTTGCAAGTTAGTAGTGGTAAAACCAAACTCCATAGCCATAGGGAGTAAAATCAAGCTGCTGAAGTGCACTAAAAGTTTAAACCTTGATCACTTGGTTGTACATACACCTCAGTAGTTTGTCAAACAAATAACCTGGGACCGACTCTATTGGTTCTATTAATGTTTTTCATCTCCACAAACATGTCCTCCTACACGGCCCTAGGGACCCAAAAAAAAAGAATTTTGAGCGCATGCTATATTGAGCAAAATTTTGGACATTCCAAAGAGGAAAGTATGCCAAGTGAGCCAACAATGAGATTGAGATTTGGATGGGGAGAGTAGAAAATATCAAATATGCACCTTGAACAAGTTGAATAATGTCTGGTTCTTAGTCAAAGCACTGCATCTCTTTAAGCTCCTCCTGATGATCAAAAAGACCTTTAAAAAAGAGTAAAGAAATGAAACACAAATTAGAAACAATAATCAAAGTATTCTTCATAGAGATGCAAGTAGAAAATGTAGCGATTTTGAAGATATTTATACATCAAAGTGTCTCAATGACAGTATTAAAGTAATTAAAAGTTCAAAAGTGAACAGGGCAATAATAAGAATGAGGGTGAAGTGATATATTTCAACATTTTCTACAAAAATTAACGTATCTAAAAGTCTGAAGCAGCATACTGAACTCCAAAACAGCTCCATCAAAAGTATAGACAATAGACACACAAGCATACTACACTGGAAAGGATAAATGGTGAAACTATATAGCAGCAAATATGAGATCTGTGGTCCCTGAAATAACGCATGAGCAGCGGTAATTAGAGTTAGTTAATTTTGTTGCAGGAGAGGGATAAAATTTCAATGGGAACACATACTCTTTACCTTAATGAGAAACTATCAACAAATTGTGATGTCAAGCCCTTGTCACATCCCCACTACTGGCAGATGTGAAAAGCGAAGCGAGAAATGCATCAAAGGATATATACAGCAAGTACTATGCACAAATCTATTTATTTTTAATTTGCTATAGTGTATACCTGCATGCTACTGGATAAAATATTTGTTTGGCTTCCTTCCTCGATTTCCCAAGTTTCTTCCTGTGAAAATGAAAGGTGAGGAGAAAGGGTATAACACCATGAGAAAAAGAAAATAAAACTTGCATTACCTGCACAAGTTTCTCCAGATTCTCCATAAGGGTCTTCTCTTCTAGTTCCACATAGATCATCAAGTAAGGTTCAAAGCAAGATGAAATTATCCCACGGAAGTTAAACTGTCATGTCAATTAATAAATAGAATTATCAAGCCTAAACCCGATCGAAATCGATGACATGCTACAATACATAAATAGCAGGCATGACAAGAATGTCAAGAGGTTGAGCTATCCATTTTCATCATTCAGCAAACGTGCCAATTTGTTAAATATAAGCCATTTCTTTGTTCAAACAACACACATCTCCTCACATATCTTCGAATCAATAACAATTATAACATGTAAACAAATTTCTAACAGAAACAGGTTTACATGTCACCTACTTGAACACTTTCTGTAGAAATACAAACAAACTGACAGTTTTCAAAAGCAAACAGAACAGAAAACATAAAATTAACAAACTGACACTTTTCAACAGTAAGTAGAACAGAAAACATAAAAGTAGCGCAGGTGTCTAACATGACAGACCTTGCACAATTGCTAACAAGGCATTCAACTGAGAATTGAAAATAAAACTAATAAATAACCAAAGTATGAAAAATAGAATGTAAGTCTTACACCAGCTCCAGGAGCAGATAAATCTTTGCGTCCATCTGGCTCCGTGTAATAACAAGAAAGCAAAAGGCAAAATGGCAGTCAACAAAACAACATCGTCATTCTTTGATGTCTTAACAGGATTGCCGATTGACTAGTGTATACCTCTTCTCCACTTCCCTGA
The DNA here is from genome assembly GCA_025175665.1 of Cinchona pubescens. NCBI lineage: Eukaryota > Viridiplantae > Streptophyta > Magnoliopsida > Gentianales > Rubiaceae > Cinchona > Cinchona pubescens. The sequence goes on along the minus strand of JANKKI010000239.1, from coordinate 79,276 downwards.
TGTCTAGCAAGCTTCTTCTCATATTTTTTTCGAATGTCTGAAACGTTGTCCCCCCTATTTGCTTCCTCTGTGTCAGTCCTTGTTTCTCTGTTCTGGACATCACCACCAAATTTCTCTGCTAATTCTTCCTCAAATTCCAGAGTTCGTTGTAGTGCCTCCACATGTGCACCAAAAAGCGATTATCAAAACACTGGAATAAGACGCAGCTTTCCTAAGATAAATATATCAAGATGCATAAGAAAAACCTTTAATAGGTTATATTCTCATCAATAACTGTCCCATAGAACAAAATGGGGCATAAAAAATCTGAGACAAAGTCTGCATGTGACCAAAAGACAGGATGGCCCTTCAAATATACTTCTAAGACCTCATATTCTGGAAGACTGACATCTCTGCTTTGTCTTCTAGACATCTTAGATGAGTTACAGAGAATATTCTATTGGACTTGGTCCACTCAAAATTTAAACTTTGGATTAAGAGTTCTACTCCTACTGGAAGTAAAGCTGTGGGATTGCAGAAAGTTCGAAATAGAAGGGAATATTTTAAAGCTTTTTCTGCTGCTTGAAGAAATCTGGCCCGCAGGAGAAGTCTACATTTTCAGAACTCTGATTTGAGCCAAGCCCTTTGGACAGGTGTACCTTTGGCCTCAACAACCTTCTTAGTGAAATTGTTTGGCCATCAATCCAACATCACAAAACCATTACAAAATCACTTGTGGCCAGTTTCATTAGAGTCTTCTTAAGTTGCATTTTGTCAAACATCAAATCCTACAAAAAAACAAGTCTTTTCACATGTCTCACCCAATTTTTGAACCAATAATGTAACTTTGAACCAGGGAATTAATTCCTTACTGGGCTGGAGGTCAGGGGCTCAAATCCCTGACCTGCAGTTTCCATTTGCAATGCAATAGTAGTACTAGTTGTAGGTAGTCTAGATAGTTTGGTTGTGTAATTAGTCTCGCTTAAAGTGAGTGTTCTTCCCACCATGTGTGGGCATCCCACTAAATGTGGTCTCTATGCTTCCACTGTAGTAAATCCTACTAACGTGGGCATTTGTAATGTGATATGTGTGTGTGTGTGTGTATGTGTGTATATATATGTATGTATGTATGTATGTATCAAGTATCAACTTTTTGTGGCAGATATCATTTAGAACAACTTTTATCTAAGCATATTTTAGAATATGATTTAAGATAGTTTAAAATGTCCTACGTACACCATACTACTAAATACCAAAAGTCAACATTAAAAGATGAACCAAACGAAATTCTTTTTCTCCCAGGTCCAAATAAATATTTTGAACAGATGGATGAAGTATTCTTTTCTACCTTTACTGGTAGAACTAACACAGAGATAAGCAAACTAGGGCAAGATCTTCACTGTTTAATGAATTTCAGATGTATAGTTTCGCATATTTAGGCCATCGTCTTGCCAGAAGAAGTTCAGTGATATGAGAGAAAGTTCAAATTTAATTAACTTAGAAAGGCAGGCGAAATTTAAATTAGGATGTATGGTGCTCTCTGTGCTACCACTGTAGTAAATCCCACTAATGTGGGCATTTGTAATGTTATATATATATATATATATACCAATATATATATATATATATATATATATATATATATATGTCAACTTTTAGTGGCAGATATCATTTAAAACAACTTTTATCTAAGCATATTTTAGAATATGATATAAGATAGTTTAAAATGTCCTCGTACACCATACTACTAAATACCAAAAGCCAACATTAAAAGATGAACCAAACGAAATTCTTTTTCTCCCAGGTCCAAATAAATATCTTGAACAGATGGATGAAGTATTCTTTTCTACCTTTACGGGTAGGACTAACACAGAGATAAGCAAACTAGGACAATCTTCACTGTTTGATGAATTTCAGATGTTTCCTGCATATTTAGGCCATCGTCTTGCCAGAAGTTCAGTGATACGAGAGAAAGTTCAAATTCAATTAAGTTAGAAAGGCAGAAGAAATTTAAATTTGGATGTATGGTTTGAATCCTGTATCAATACAAGAAGTGAAATAAACAGATAAAGTAATTTACCAGCAACAAAGCTCCAACATCTGGTTTTTCTTTCAGATTATCAAGGATATCCACAAGTTGCTTCCTGAAGAAGAAGGGGACAAAAAAGAGTAAATTCTCTAGTATGGTAAGAAGGTTCTCAAGATAACTGAGACGCTCGAGAACACATATATATTTGACCATAAAGTTATCTTTATAACCAATATGATTGTACTTTTATTAACATTGGATATCCATTTGCCATAGTTTAGATTTCTTGGACACCTTACATCTGATACCATGCTAATATGATCACCATTGCTCTTTGTATGGAAAACATAAAATGTACTGTCCACCAAAAAAAAAAAAAAAAGACTATAGACCAAAAATTAAGTTTCTTCACACTTTAGTTAGAAGCACAATATGAAATTTCCCTATTCCCATCCAAATATGCTTGTAGTATATACAGCGAACTACACAAAGCTTATGAAAGGTAATGGAAGAATCATAAGAAGAAATCATCTCCTCATTAAGTTTAGTTAACAAGTCTGACAAATAGAACTGCAACCCAGCACAAGGTGGTTCACATGTGACAAACAGAGACAAATTGATTAGGGACCTGCTCTTATCCTCTTAAATAAGTTCATTACCTAATTTTTTTCAACCTTAAAAATCCTCTTGATGTGTTCTCATTCACTTTTTTTACATCTGGAAACATCCTCCTAAGAGCGAATTTTGCCATCATTTCAGTTTTGTAAATAACCTTTTCGAGAATCACTTGTTAAGCAGATATGAAGCCAAAGAAAAAGTGAACAAGCCCTAAACACAAACATGCATGGATAACCAACCTTGTCAACTTGCAGAACTGAATGCAAAGCAAATAAGCAACATGCCAGACGTAGGAGGAAAAATCTTCCAAATCTCCTCGTTTGTTCTTAATCGGCGCTTGATCCAAGCGTATCTCCTTTCTGCTTTGTCTAACTTTGCTAACTCTGAGAAATATTTCAAATGAAAAAGATTTTAAGATGAAGAACTTCATGTACAACTGCCTATATTAGTCATAGCAGATTCAATAGACAACAATGGTACAGATGAAGAACAAACAAAGTGGGAGGCCAGGGGGCAATAAAAAGAGTCAAGTGGATCAGGCTTGATGATAGAGAGGCAAAATTAAATCAGGTTTGGGTAGGGGCGGATCATGGGGGGTGGGAGGGGCTGCCGGCCCCGCCCCCCCAAGATTTTAAAATTAAGTTTTTCTCCATTTAAAATTTTTTAAATTAATATTATACTATTATAAAAATTAGACTTATGCTCCCCCAAAAATTTTAGAGAATATAAAAAAGTATTCCCTATGTATGTATTTATATAGTCTTATTCCCCAAGGGTATCAAAAATATTTTATTTTTCTTGGATATTTTTTAAAATTTCAATAACTTCCTTTAAAAAAATTAAACTTTACCCCGTAAAATTTTGCAAAAATTATAAAACTGTTTCTCCAAGAATATGTATCTATAGTTTTTGATCCCCTTGGGGATAAGGATCTGCCCCTGGGTTTGGGCCCAAAAATAAAATGGTCAATTTGGACTAACCAGCTCCTTCAAAAATCTGTTGATATGAAGTGAGCTCTCTGCTGCAGAAATTCTTTACCAACTCTTCCCTCACTGATGGCTCCAAAGCATCAACAACTAAGCATGCATCTGATAGCTGCTGCAGCAAATTGCTTTCCTCTGTCTCTTTTCCAGTACCTAAGCTGGGTAAGAAAAACTAGGTTTCAGATGGAATGAAAGATAGGGAGCAGAACACCAAAGGAAAAAGTGGCAGAACTAACCCAAAATAACAAAACTAAGATAGCAAACAAAATATAACTAATGCATATGTAGCATATGAACATTCACAAAATAAGACTCAACCCTGTGTTAGTTCCTATAGCCTAATTAACTGGATGACCCAGCAGAAAGCATCTTAAGCACAAGCACGATATGTTTTAGGTAGCGAGGGGAAAAAGAAGAAAGAATTGCGAATATCAAACAATTGAGGATTTCTAGTGGTAAGCCAACTTGAAAAATAAACGTGCACTTTGAGAACAAATTCAGATATCTATTCACTAACATTTGACTGAACTAAAATTGTAATCTTCATGTACAAGAGATCAGAAAAGTAAGCTAGCAGCTAAACTAGAGTGAGCAGAAAAAAGCCTTTCAGCCCATCCTTAAAATTCTTCCAACTATTGTCATTGTTTTTCAGTATTCAATTACAACTCCTTTTTTTCTTGATTTATGGGTATTCAAGCTGAAATAGAGGAGGAAAAGTATAAGAAAACAAACAAAGAGAGAAAATAGAATCAGATTATTGGACAACTGTAACTAATATATAGAGAAAATAAAAGGTACTGAAAAAAATTTAGGTCAGAAAATGATACACAATGTTTGAAAACAAGTACCTTTTTCAAGCTCATAATAACCAATGTAAAAAGCCTTCTATGCTTTTCCAGGTAATAGCAAACTTTAGGAAATTTATCTTCTCTTGATTTAATTAGTCCTTCCTCTATTTTATTACTTAATACAGAAACATTCAGCAATCCTCGCTCTCAAAGCTATCATTGATAAAAATGCCATCTTTGTCTTACAAATGCACTTATTGGCTTCACTGTCCATCTGAATAGCTTCTTCTTGATTTATTTGCTAGAGGCACTACTTCAACCATCCTCTATATTCTTTTGTTAATGGGAACTCTTTTTTACCAATTTTTCCATACCAATTAAAATACTTATGCTCTTAGCTCATCATGCATAGGGATAAATGATGCTATAGAACTCTAATTCCAAGAAATGCTGTTCTTTTAACCACTCTTCCCCAAAGTCTAATCATGAGACCCATTAGTCTAGTGTCTAATATCGCAATCCCACATTTGCCCTTTTTCCTTTAAGATGTATCAAATTACATTTCCCTACTTATCAAGCAATTTAAAGCCTTTTACCTTAGAATCCTAATGGAAAATATCTTAGGAGAAAATTTCTGTTAAAGTATGCTATTTTTTTTTTATAAGTATGCATCATTTACATGTTTACAAAATCAATAATATATGTCACAGAAAATAAGAATACTACCATACCTGTTAGTTCATTCAAATCAAATCTAAGGAAAAACTAGTAAACAGCAAAACATGAACAACAAATTTTGAGCTTCAATTCTAATGCACCTGGAAAAATCAGAGAAAACATAAGACTTGAGAATCTGTTTGATGCTCTTAAACTTCTCCCTGAGTTCTGTGATCTTTTGAATATCTCTATAAGCTTCAAAATGACTACACAACTGGTTTACAGCCTGATATGAATCAGAAAACACAATTAGAAACAGGAACAATCCTAAGAGCGAAAGAAATCACAATAACATCATATGCATGAACACTACTGAGACAACAATTAGCACTATCTACTAATTAGAGGCCCAAACAAATAGTATAATCAGGCATTCATGAAAATTACAATGTATTTAATAGCAATATACTTCTAGAAAGCAATTCTCATCGTAGAAAAGGTGAAGCAATGTCTCCCTTCAGATTTTTAACTGCAATATGATTGGTGATCAATTGATATTTGAAGATGAACAATGTGCTTGTAGAAATTTCTTGCAGCTAATTTATCAAACAAAAGAATTCTGCTTAGCTTTCCATTTTAAGCACACTTTTACATGGAAGAGAACATATTTTCAAGGGAGAAGTCAAGGAAGAACCTTTTATTCAGGGCAATAAAAGTTATCTGGCATAAAACAAGTTAAGGACAAACATGATGAATACAATTCTAACATATTCAAATTACAAGGAGGTTTCCACCTGGCTCACATTAAAAACATAGCAAGTGCAGATAGAAATAGAATCCCCAAAACTTTTCTGTTTTAGGTTAGTGGACATAGGCCGTTTTCAGAAATTTTATATTCTGTATCAACAACTAATGCATCTTTTAAAGATTGCAGACTTGTGATTCCTTCAAAGCTAGGGAGCATAGGGATTTCTTCCAGCCTATTACTCAAACTTATCCAATTTGTGCTATATAAAAAACTGATAATGTTCACTCTACCAGAAAACTATCATACTGTTAACTGAAATGAAAAGGCAATGCAGATGAGACCTGCTTCAATTATAAAAGAAAATTGTTCACTTAAAACTTAACCGGATTCTTCAGAAGTGCATTCTCGAGGTACGTATGAGTCACTGAGTTACAAAGTGAGTTAAAATAGGTGGAACTGTTCTTTCCAACATCAACTCCCCTAAGTGGGACAGAAATTATGGGGAAAGTAGATGAACAAAGACCAATAAATGGGAAATACTTAATACTGTTACAGGATAAAATATCAGACGCATTTGTTTAAAAACTTGATACTTTTGCAGGATAAAATATCAGACAAATTTGTTTAAATATGTAAAAGTGAATACCCATCCTACTCTTTAATTTTTATGTGTCATGATTAATCTTGTACACAGTTTGACCAAGACACATCAGCTTAAAAGGTAAAGTTTCTAACATGTCTTTCAATTTAAATAGTTAGCTGGGAATATACACTTATATTTACATGCTCCTTTTGAAAATTGTTTATGACAGTATATCCATAATAACATTGAAATTTTGTTGTTTAATTCATTGGAAAGACTCATGACAGATAATTTGGGACAGAGAAAAATAGTAACCGTGACAAAAATGGTGCTGAAGGACAAATACTTTCTCTTTCATGTGGACAATAAAGTTCTGACAACCATTACGTACCTCTACTTGTGCAGCTGCCTCCTTATATTGCCTCTTTGAAGCCATCACTTGAAGTTGCTCTACAGCAGAAACTGTCACATAAAAGACATTCATAAGCTCATGGTTTTAGAATTTGAATTTTCTGGACAAGTAACATAATATGCAACTCACGTTCCTGAAACTATATTTCCAAAGAAATGAGGCTCACTTTGATCACGAATAAAGATTTTTATTGCAACAGTCAAGAGTTACTTGTGGATGCATTGCAGAAATGTACTTATTCTGATCTCTATATCATGTTCTAATAAATATTTCCTGACCAATTATCACCTACATGAAAAAGAATTTCACAGAAAGGAAAAGCCTCCAAAATTTGGGTTAATTAGAAGTTCAAACTTTGTTCAGTTCATTCATGATTCTGTAACTAACTGTAGTTGAGAAAGTAAATTGCTGAATAATGAAAATATCATTTCATAAACTTTCACACCCTGAACCAAGTAGAAGGTTATCTATACCACCATGAGATAGGTTGCCTTCCCCTCTCCCACTCCCCTTTCTCTGAGGGACCATCCTTCTTGATTACAACCATCAAAAGAAATCATGGAGAATAAAGAAAAACACACATGAATTCATGGTACAAAGTAGTGATTAAGGGGAAGGAGGTTGGCTGAATATTTTTACACAAGAACCAGATTCAACCAAAGTGGAATAAATTTAATATTATGTTACAATGAGGATCATACACGTGCGGCAATCGGATCCATGGTAGATCACACTGAGATGCATAAGCATGCTGACTGAGTAGAGAGGTAATGATTAGATACAAACTAAAGGTGAAACCTCTCTAACATTATAAGTTAAGCACCCAAAGCCAACTAAAGATATCAAGCATGGCAGGTATCATACAGCCAACAGTCAGTCAAGTGCGTTGAACAAACATAACACACAAACAAAAAAGTAAAAATAAAAAATAATTAAGAGATTATCAAAGCAAAAATCAACTAACCAAGCATGGTAAGACGATGAAGGGCAGTAATAGTAGTTGTTATGTGTTTCTTTGCAAAATCTAGCTTCTTAATGTCACGACATATTTCCTGCACCATTGTTTCACTTTGTTCTGCCTTGGTTTTTATTTCTCGAATCTTGTACATGAGTTCCTAGCATAAAAAAGAGATGACTCCTTTAGAAATCCCGCAGCAGTAAACAAGCCATTAACAAAGTAGTGAAGTCTACAAGATTTGAAAAGCAAAGATGTTTAATGCTTAGAGCTAAAAAATTTCAACTAGAATGAAATGAAGGTAAACAAACCTCCACAGCGTGTGTGGCTGCAGCAAGATCCTCTCTGGCTTTGCTTCCTGAATTACTCTGCAATGAAGAGATTTAGCATCACATTCCCAGAAGAAATATTCAGCAGAAAGAAAAAATCCAAGAGTTGATAGAATAAAAGCAAAAGTATTAAGCTTAATAAGCTTCAAATTGAACACAAAAAGCTAGTTAAAACTGTTCATAGCATTCCTAATCCTCAAAACTCGCAGCAGGAACATGAAATTCTGAAATTGGTGGTATACATACAGCACGCAATTGCAGGAACCAAAAATAACAAGGACATAATTAAGCATGACTATAAAGAAACAATCCTTGACAATGTTATAGCTGTGGTTGAGGTAAAGGCATCAGCATGATTATAGTTTATGTAGATTGCTTCTCAAACATTCCAACAAGTTAAAACACACAATATAACCCAAATTAGAAGCTGAGGTAAGTTTATCTCTTCCCCATCTTAACTCACAAGTATATTTGTCCATGTTTTACCACCCAAACACCATTAGAAGTTATTCTAAACTTTCTTTTACCGCCAAGAAATTCAATTAGTTAAGCAATAACTTACCACATCGACGGTCCAAAATGCCAAATTTGCGTGATTTACTGGAAATCAAACTTTTTGCGATTTACCAAGATTCACAATAAATGGTTTAAGTTTTTTAATTCCTTTACTCTTATTGTAATTAACAACTTTTACCATTCCAAAAAGATTGCATTGCTATGAGATCGTTGCGAGCAACATGCAGTCTCTTCAGAGGAACACTTGTGTTGGAAACAAAAAGCATAACAGAAAAGGTTTTCATAAAGGAGAGAATACAACAGTCCAAATTCTCTTATCAGTGAAAGAATAGTTGATACAAGAAACAAAATTAACCAAAAATACTCTTTTCCACATAATTTTCCCTTTTGGTTGTGTTTCCCTGAGTTCATTTAACTATTGCTGGGCTACTCAACAGTGTTCAAATGCCAAAGAAGGGCTACATGAGATAAAATGACCTCCATAACCAGTTGCATATCAGCACCTGATCATAAGCACAGGAAGCACATATAAATTTTGAAAATCCTTCGCATCTATCTTTTCACATCCAAAATCAAATAAAAGAACAAGATTCCCACTCCCAGAGAGTCTTCAAGGATTTGGCGTCGGCAATACATGACCTTCCCTTTGCATGGAGATAGAAGGTATCCATTTGCTAAACCCTTATCTAATTCACATTGAGCGATCAGTAACCTTATCTTTTCCATAACAATATTGGTAAAAAAATATTTGCATTAAAATGTAAGTTGAGAACAAAAATGTGTTCCAAGTTTGTCTTATTCTAAATAATTTTACAAATTCTTAAATAGGTTTTAGTCCTAGGAATCATAAATTCCAAACAGGATATAGACTGAAATTCTGAACCAAATAGAGGATGATGGTGAGAATAAACAAACCAACCTGTTGTCGAACAGCGGCTAAAATTTCAGCATCAACACGCCGAATTTCACTTTGTACTTTCTGCACAAGAGGCTCAACGCCAGATAAAGATGCCTCTGCATTATAACATCCATTCATATACTCAAATAAGTGGGGGGGAAAAAACTAACAGTTAAATAAAACAGGTTTTATCATAGAACTTGTATCCCCAAGCTGCAAACAGATAGCAACATGAACAATTGCCTCAGAACTAAAGTGACTTTCTAGACAAACAAGGACTCGTCACTTCACAGAAAATCATGTACATGAACTTAAAATCATTGAAAAGAAGGAAAAAATCCAAAAACAATCTCGAATCTCCTGTAGAACAACTTTCTTAATCCATGGATGCAATGTCACTCGTTACATCAAATTTTTCCCTTTTTCCAACGATAACTTTCTTAAATGCTCTCTCAATTTCAAGGGCCAGATTCACCTCAACAAGGTCCAACAAAGTCGGTACTTTTCACAATCACCTAATAGGTATGCAGCAATCTAATACTTCAAAATCCCAAATCACTAGAAACCTACAATTCGTTAAGGTTTACCTATTAACTAAATAAAGTCGAGCTCGCAATTAGGTCTCAGGAATCCAATTCTAGTCCAGATCAAGGTTGCCTACCTTGAGTGGCAGCATTAAATTAGAATATACTATTATATATTAAAATTAGCCACATTTATTCTTAAAACTCATAGAAATAAAATAAAAAAAAACTCCTTCCTGATCCAGAATACTACATGATTTACTTCTAAATTTTGCATTGGCTAAACTTAATTTCGTACAATAAAAAAAAAAAAAAGTAATCAAGTAAAATTCAAAGTCAGTGTACAATTAAATGCTTCAAAATATCAATGCATCCATATAATTAAAATAGAAAATGTACGAAAATTGAAATTATCCTAATTAAAAAAAAATGTATAAACCTGTGGGGAACATTTGGTTGATGAAATCCAAAGCGCTCTGCTTGTCCATTACTTCCATGATAGATTTTTATTTTTTTTTTTTTTTTGAAGTTGGTTTTCGTCTTCTCCAATTAAATCCCAAAGAATGAAAAGATTAAGAAAAAACCCTCAAATTTAGAGAGGAAGAATGTTAAAATTTCGAGGAAATGAGCTGCTAATAGGAGTTAATTAATATGTTAGCAGTGCAATCTGAGACCAGATCCCGTATGAATACGACAACGTTTGGCTTCTTTGAGAGGAGGATGACGTAGTTATCTTCCATCTTTCTTTTTTTTTCTTTTTTTTTTTGGTGAATAAATCTTCAGTAAAATCAGCTTAAATAGTCGTCCTACTATTTCATTAAAATCGAAATAGTTTCTCAACTTATATTTTAGTTTAATTAATTCCTCAATTAAATAGTTATATTTAATTTGGTCCCCAAATGGCACATCCATCCAAAATATTAGTTTTATTTTTTTATTTTTACTGGTATTGACTAGGAGTAGAAGTATCAAATCACATAGACATTATATTTTAATCGTGAAATCATATTGAAATAATCTCTCTGATAATTTTATTAAAACTAAATTGGTCCCTCAACAAAAATTTAGCCAATTTAGTCCCTCCATCAAATCCCTCAACTCATACCCCATCCCATCCCGCTCGGTCATCAACACAACCACCACCACCACTTTCCCTACCAGACTATTTGCTCTGTGAGTCCATGGCTCCATTTTGAAAGTTTACGCTATCAGTAGTGGGAATGCGATCAGGAAGAATAAAGGTGAGAAAAAAGAAATTGAGAAATTGAGAGGTAGAAGAGAGAAATCGAGAAAGAGGGAAGGCATGGAAGAGAGATCAGAAAGAAGTAGGAGAGGAGAACGAGTAGAGGGGAGGTAAGGGAGAGGGAGATCGGGAATTAGGAATGGCAGAAGGAAGATCGGAGATGGGGAATAGGGAAAAGAGATCAGGAAAGGGGGATTTTAGGTCTAGATAGGGAAAAATTGAGATGAGAGAGGGGTTGGAGCAGGAGAGGTTGGGAAGTAGCAAGATAAAGGTGGGATAGTCTGCTTGTGCTCAAACTGTTTTTTAACCGACCCGGCACAACCCGTTAATTACTGTAGCAACCCAGCCTAGCCTAGGACCGGAAGTAGGGCCGAGCCGGGCCGGGGCCAGGGAGTTCCAGCCTGTGATTCGGCCCGTAGATTGAACCGTGACCGACCCGCGATCAATGGATTGAACCGTTGACCCGGACCGAAAATCCAACGGGCTTAGCCTCCAAGTCAACCCATCGAGCCGACTGTTGGGGCCCGCAGGGCACCAGTTGGAAAATACTTTTTTTTTTAAATTCTTTTAAAAAGTTATTAATGACAGTTTTATCTCTCCAACAGCTATAAAACAGCTAGTTTTTTAGGGTAATGTTGGAAAAATTTTCCTATAAATACCACACAATTTTTCCAACAAATCACACAACAATTTTTCTCTACTTTCTCTTATTTCATTTTTCTACTCTCCAACTATATCTCCAATTGTTATTACAATTTCTTTCATACTACTTAAATTATAATATATAGTATTTTAAAATTTTAAAATTACTCTCAAGTTGAGAGTTCAATTGAAGATTTGGAGATTTATCCAAAATTCAAGTAGTGAAGTGCTCAAGTGGAGTTCAAGTACTCAAGTGTACAAATTGAAATTCAACATTTCAATTTCTAAGTTGGTTTTTTCATAATTTTTAATTTATTAATTATCTTTATCAACTCTCTTATTTTTTTCTTTGTCATTGTTTTGTTATATTCTTTTATTTGAAAATTTAGTAGTTTGCATCTTTAGTTTTCATAATACCACTTTATTTGTTTCTTTATTTAAAAAATTTTTCCATTACAAAAAAATGGAACAAGGATTACAAGCACCCCACATTCTACTAGATGGTTCTAGAATATTTATTGATTTAGATGATATAGATAACCAAAATGAACAAACACCTATTAAATAACCCATTACTAATAAAATGAAAAGTCTCGTTTGGGAATTTTTTGAAAGAGATGAAGAAAATGAGACTGCTACTTGTAAATTATGTGTTCCACCTATATCATTTAAGCACAAAAAAGGGGAGACTGGAACACTTAATAGGCACATTAGTAAAAAATATAGTGAAACTCAAGAAAAATAAAAAAATGGTTCAAACACAAATTCACACCACAGAAGTTATGATAACAGGAAATTTTAAATATTCACATGAAAAAAATAGAAAGGAAATAATTAAATGGATAGTTAGAAATGAATTGCCTTTTATTTTGAGTGAAAGTTCCAGTTTAGAACAATACATGCACAAAGCTATGAATCCACAATTTAAAAAGGTTCCAAGAAGTATTTTGAGAAGTGATATTAAAAGAATGTATAGGGAAAAGAAAAATGAATTGATAGCTACTATTGCATCTACTAATTGTAAAGTTATATGCCTTTACTACCGATTCTTGGAAAGCAATCACAGATAAAAATTATTTTTGTATCACTACACATTGGATAGATGTAGATTGACATTTACAAAAACGAATTATTAGTTTTCAAATTTTTGAACACCCTCACAATGTCTCCCAAATTACAAGGTTGATTACTAATTGTGCCCGTGAATATGGTTTGCTAGAAAAAATTATATCCATTTATTTTGATAATACCTCAAATAATACTGCAAGCATGCCTATGTTAGAAGATTTTTCAAACTTATTTTAGGTGGTGAATTATTTCATAATAGATGTGCATATCATATACTTAATATTTGTGTTCAAGATAGTTTAAAAATGGTTAAGATATTATTAGTCCAATTAGAAGTGTTATTTATTTATCCGTTCATCTACTGCTCGTCAACAAGATTTTAAACGACTTTGTTTAGAAAATACCATGAAACATAAATATTTTCTAATAGATGTACCCATTAGGTGAAAATTTACTTGTCAAATGTTGTAGATCAAGTACTTCCGTATTTTATAACGAGTAAATTGGTTCAGTTAATGCAACTTATTTGAGCGAGGAAGATTTTAATCGAGCTAAAACAATGGTAGAAATTTTAAAGCAATTTGAGTATGTTATAAACTTGTTCTCAATTACTTATAGACCTTCCTCTCATGTTGTTTTACCTGAACTAAGTGTTATTAAAGTTATTTTTTAATCATAAAATAAATGAATTTTTTGATGATATGATTAGCGCAATGGAAGAAAAATCTGACAAGTATTATGAAATATTTCATTGTTGTATTATTTGGTATGTATTATTGATCCATGTAAAAAATTGTATACGTTAAATATTTTCATTGAATATTTTAATAATCATAGTACTACAAATATCATAGACAAAGAGTTGCTCATAAAAACTACTAAAAAATCTTTTCATGACTTATATGAAATTTACAAAGAAAACTCCCCCGCGCAACAAGGTGCATATTCTTGTTTATCCACATCAGATTCACAATATACTTTATGTCTCATATAAATGTTAGAACACATTTTGATCCTCTGCAACTACTATTTGCTTTGAAAAGATCGAGAATTGAAAATACTAATGAAGTAACTCAATATTTAAGTTATCCACTACATACAGGAAACGATGAGTTCAATCCCAATTTTGATATTCTTTCTTGGGGCAAAATCCTAAATGTCAATTTTCTATTGTAAGAAAATAAATAACCAATAACGCAGCGAAATTTAAAATTTTACTTTCCTATCACGGATTACCTTGATTAATTTATATGTAGTATAAGAAAAGTATAGAGATTATACCTTAAAATTGCAGTAAAATCTCCAATATATTCAGATGTCAATCCACAAGTTGCACAAGTGCTCGGCTTCTAATGGTATCCACACAGATAATTAAATCAAGAATGGTCACAAGATTGATTGACCCAAGTCATAGAGTGCTAACTCCTTAATTTTTTCCTTTTCTAATCGTGACTTTCAACGATTTAATTTTCCACGGTTTCTTTTTTTCAAAGCCGTATTAGTACTACTTCTATTAGTTCTAACCTTATATATATATATATATATATAAATGTATACACACACTATAATATAATATAATATAATATAATATATATAGATAATATATAATAATTTAGAATACCAATCAAATCGGGTTTAGGAAATTACAATAATCCTAATCAGTTTGGGTCAAGGGCATATGAATAAGTGTAAAATCATTAGGACTTTTAATATGTATTACATGTTAGCTCATAAGATTTATAATTTATTACAATTAAATCCAAAAGTTAATTTATCTCATAAATTAACCCATAAGTATCTCATACTTATCAAAATCAATTTTATCTTGAATTAATTATCCTTAAATGTATGACCCTTTAGCTTCCCAATCACGTTGGCAATAAGTATAAATTATAATTTTAAATTAATTAGGATTAGATAAATTAAATACCTTTAATTTATCATTAATTCTCCAATTAATTAATTTACATTTATAGATCAAGATTGAGCTTCTAGCAAAGCATCATGATCACCCAAGTGTTGAGATATATCAAGTGGTTCAACATCACCCATCCTAATTTAGTTCCCATCTAATTATTATCCTTTCACCAACTTATATCTCAATTAATTCAAGAGTACATATATAATGCCAACTCTTATCAAATTAATCAAATTTACTTCTTTCCAAAATACAACTCACTTGAAATAGAATTTAAAACACTCTTAATTTTATTTTTACTTTACGCAAAGATTTTCGAATCGTATTTCAAGAAGTAGCCATATTGAGATATAGTCTCCTATTATAAGGAGTGGTAAATCATCCATTGGTCATATATTATCTTATCATGATTCATATTATACCCTAACTTTATAGTATGTACGACTTATTCAGAGTAACAACTAATAGAGTCAAAATATAATAATTCACAGTCAAGATAAACTCATGACCTCAATTCAAAGGATCATTACATTACTATCACAAAGAAATTAATCCACTGGCAAATTATAATCTGTGTGAAATACTCTTAGCTGGTCAATCCGATACACTTATTCCCAATAAGTATCCACATATACTTATGTGCTAATCTACTCGTATCAAATGCAACAATTAGGAATATTCATGAATAAAATATAATTACATCATAACTATTTATGATTTCACACATATATATTTAATTCAAAAAATACCATATTATAATATATATATATAAATATAAAAATATAATTCATCCCTACAACAAATTAGCTTTTGGGCATACACTAACAAACTCTCACTTGCACTGAAGTTAATTATTCATGTGCTTAAGACCGAATGACACATGACTCTCATGTTTATTCTAGGATAAGGCTTTTAGTGAACAGATCAGCAATGTTATCATCCGTGGGGATCTTTTATATCTTTACTTAATTTCTGTTAATGATTTCTCTAATCAAATGATAGCGCCGTAATACATATTTAGATCGCTGATGAGACCTAGGTTCCTTTGCTTGTGCAATAGCTCCATTGTTATCATAATATAAGAGTATGGAATCACTAATGGAAGGAACCACTCCAAGTTCAACTACAAACTTTCTGATCCAAACTACCTCTTTTGCTGCTTCTAAAGCTACAATGGATCTAAAACTTGTAGAATCAGCTGTGGTGTCCTGTTTGAAACTTTTCCAACTGACTGCACCACCATTAAGAGTAAATACATATCCAGATTGCGCCTTGCTATCATCCTTGTCAGATTGAAAGTTAGCATTTGTATATCCGCGAGCTATTAATTCTTACCCACCATAGATCAAGAATAAATTTTTAATCCTTCTTAAGTACTTAAGATATTCTTGACTGCTATCCAATGACCACTCTCCTGGTTAGATTGAAACCTGTTTGTAACCCTTAGAGTATAGGAGACATTGGGTCTAGTACATAGCATAGCATAGCATACATTATAGACATATAACCAAAACATATGGGATTCTTTTCATACTATCTTTTTAGATATCTATTTTAGAACATGTCTTTTGAAAGGAACACAAATGAGATCCACATTGGTAAGTAACCCTTCTTTGATTGATCTATGCTAAACCTCTTTAGCATCTTGTCTATATACGTTGGTTGAGTAAGACCAAGCAGCCTCTTAGATCTATCTCTATAGATCCTCATTCCCAGAATATAGGTTGCTTCTCTGAAATCTTTCATAGAAAAATTATGAGACAACCATATCTTTACACTTTGAAGTATAGGTATGTCGTTTCCTATCAACAATATATCATCCACATAAAGTATCAAGAAAATAATGGCGCTCTGACTCACCTTTTTGTATACACAAGGTTCATCCTTATTTTTGATAAAATCAAACTCTTTGATTATCTCATCAAAACAGATGTTCCAACTTCTAGAAGTTTGCTTTAGTCCATAAATAGACCTTTGTAGTTTGCATACTTTGTTAGGATCTATTGATGTAAATCTTTTAGGTTGTATCATATACACCAATTTCTACAAATTCTCATTATGGAAAGTAGTTTTTACATCCATTTTCAAATCTGATAAACATCATAATATGTAGCTATTGTAAGTAAAATTTGAATAGATTTCAGTATTGCATTGGTGAGAAAGTTTCATCAAAGTCAACTCCTTGTCTTTGTATATAACTCTTTGCCACCAATCGCGCCTTATAGGTAATCACATTACCATCCATGTCAGTCTTTCTCTTAAAGACCCATTTACACCCTATGGGTTTAATCCCTTCAGGTGGATCGACTAAGGTCCAAACCTTATTGTCATACATGGAATCCATTTCAAATTGCATGGCTTGTAGCCACTTCTGTGAGTCTTTATCGGATAATACTTCTTCGTAAGATGTAGGTATATCATTCGTAATGACTAATACATCATTGTACCCACTTACAAGAAACTCATATCTCTTTGGAGTACAACGTATCCTAGTAGTCCTACGAATAGCTTGTGTATCATTAGCTTCATCCTCTATTACATCATCATGTGATTGAAGCTCTTGTTCCATTTGTTGATCAATACCATATTGTGTTTCTTAAATTCTTTTCAAAATCTATTTTGCTTCCACTTGCCCTTTCAAGGATAAATTCTTTTTCTAGAAAGAAGGCATATTTTGAGACAAACACCTTTTACTTAATAGGATTATAAAAATAGTATCCAAACGTCTCCTTTGAATACCTTACAAATAGGTATTTATCTGATTTAGTTTCAATTTTGTTAGATTCTTCCCTCTTCACATAAACAGGGCAACCCCAAACGTTCAAGTATGAAAGTTTAGGTTTCTTTCTAAACCTTATCTCATAGAAGTAGAATCAACAACTTTTGATGGAACACAGTTTAGTAAAAGGGAGACAGTACTAAGAGTATAACCCCAAAATGATTTTGGGAGGTCTGCAAGACTCATCATTGATCGAACCATATCTAATAGATTTCGATTGTATCTCTTAGATACACCATTTAATTGTGGTGTATAAGGAGGAATCCATTGAAGTAGAATGCCATTCTCCTTAAGATAATTTTAAAACTCTTGATTCAATTATTTCCCAGTCTCGATCAGATCGAAGTATTTTAATACTTTTACCAAGTTATTTTTCAACTTCATTCCTAAATTTCTTGAACTTTTCAAATATTTCGGACTTATACTTCATCAAGTATACATAACCATATCTAGAGTGGTCATCCACAAAAGTTATGAAGTAACATCCTCTAGCATGAATTGACATAGACCACAAATATCAGTATGTATTAGTTCCAGCAATTCACTAGATCTATCACTTTTTTCAGTAAAAATGATTTGATCATTTTACCAAGTAAACAAGATTTACATATATCATATGATTCATAATCAAATAATCCCAAATAACCATTATGGTGTAATTTGAAAATACGTTTCTCATATATATGATCAAGTCTACAATGCCAACGGAAAGATTATTTTAAACTATCAATTTTGGACCTTTTTGGATTTATGTTGAGAATTAGATTTTTTATGTCTAGAATATAAAGATCATTATTCAAAAAAGCAGTTCCATGCACAATGCCATCACTCATGAAAAAGAGCAACATTTATTCTTTTGCATAATGATAAAACCATCAGTGTCTAAACACGGAATAGAAACAATATTTCTAATAAGAGATGTAACATAATAAGAGTCTTTAAATTTTAAAACAAAACCACTAGGCAAAGAAAGATAATAATTCCCTACGGCTTGTTCCATTTCTCACACGTAGGTCCACTTCTCCCTTAGCAGCATTCTACTTCTCTTTAGTCCCTACATATTTTTACAAATATGAGATGCTGATTCGATATCTAATAACCAGGAATCTGATTTAAAAATAAAAATATTGATTTCAATCATAAACATACCTGAAGTAGAAGGTTTATTAAGTTTATTTTGTTTCAAGGTATCAATATAAGCCTTACAGTTCTTTTTTCAATGCCCTTCGTTTCCACAATGGTAACAATTACCATTGACCTTGTCCTTCTTGATCACAAGTGTTGGTTTCAACCCAGATTTGGCTTTCACAAAAACCAACTTTGGATTTCTTTTTCTTCTATATTAGTATCAGAAGAATCAACAACCATCACTTGTTTTCTTTCTTTTTTAATAGTTGTTTCGGCAGTTTTTAGCATATTCAACAGTTTAGTAAGAGTTGTGGATGACTTATTCATATTGTAGTTCATCACGAACTGTAAAAAGTTATCAGGCAGAGATTACAAAATTAAATCAACATTTAACTCATGATTTTGATTAAATCCCAATCGTTCTAATTTTTTAATTAGTTCGATCATCTTCAATACATGAACCGCTATTGAATTACCCTCTGCCATTTCATAATGGAATAACTCTTTAGAGGTCTCATACATCTCATTCCTAAATTCGTCATCATACAGCTCCTTGAGATGAATAATTATAAAGTGAGCATCCATATTATCATGCTGTTTTTGTAATTCAGAACTCATAGCAGCCAACATGATACAAGAGGCAGTATATCATTATCCTCTATGTGCTTACGATAAGCATTCTGAATTGCTTGATCAGCCTCATCTATTGAGACATCAGAAATAGGTAAGCTGATCAAGAATATAGCCAATTTTTTCGTGTTTGAGAACAATTCTCAAATTACGATACCAGTCTAAAAAATTTGGCACAGTGAGTTTGTTATCATATAAAATGGGATGTAAATCGACATTATTACTCATATTCTACCGCATATAAATAAAGATAGTATAAAAATTTGTTATTCATGCATAAACAAAACCAAAATATAATATGGACTTCCTTTTAATTTGGTTTTGCTCTCACTATTTTAATTCAAATCAATAACCCTCACATATTGATTCTGGATCTATCACATAAACCCTAGTGGGTTAGGATCCCATCTAATTATTTTGATTTTGGGTGTACCCAACAAATCAAAATAATTTCGAAAGGTAGGTAACTCTTACCAATTACAACACTTTGTAATTCCTAGACAGTTAGGTATCAACTCTTTGATAGCACATCTTATGTGATTCCTAACATTTGCCTCAAAGACATATAACATTGAGTGTGCTCAACAAATTATATGTCTCCTTACCTAAATCATACCCATTATTCAGAAATCTCATCTCATAGTTTAAACATGTTCAACGTAGAATAATCTTGGATTAGTCCAACAAGTGAAAGCTAAGAAGAACTCTCGTTTGTTGCTATAATAATGGAAAGAAACTTATTTATTGATTTAATATTAATTTAAGGATTTTCTTTTATTTATTTTATTAGGTCTCATCAAAATTGCATGCAATATTATCATATCAACATATAACAAATAAAGCATGCATAAAATCATGTATGATTATGGATTTTAATTAAACTAGTTTTCTTGAATCACTAAGGAAACTAGGTGGTCAAATCCTAAGGATAATCTTCAACCCTTGAAAATTTCTATCGTGGTTGCACCTTTCGCCGTCTCCATCATCTTGCATCATCTTGTATATTGCAAATGTAATTCTATCTAAATATTTTAGATATTCAATTATATCCTTAACCTACATCTATGTACTTTACGTGATTGGTTAAGAAATCTCGAGTTACATTCGTCAGGGGATTGATATGAGAAAAAAATTATATTGAAAATAATAGAGAAAAACAGGACACGTAGGCCTTATTTAAAAATTTACAACTATTGAATTTAAACCAAATAAATCAAACACTATCACATTGGTCTTAAATCCGTGATCATCCATCATGCTATTAAATAATTCAATAATTAAATAAAAGTATAAATCCGTATTTAGTATCTAATCCTGAATCACTATACGTCATAATTCCAATCTCATTGAAATTATCAATTTTTGAATTATTTATGAAAATATTTTATGGAGAAGAATTATTATTTTCCAATCTCATTAGAAAATAATCCTTTAAATAATAGAATTTTAAAAATTATTTAGAAACAATTTCTAATTTTTTTTGAACATTTATTAAATTCCAATCTCATTGAAAAATAATTAATTTCTAAAATTTAAACAAATTACTTAATTCTAATCTCATTAGAATTAAATAAATTTTTTCAAAAGTTTCATACTTTCTAAATTTTAATCAAATTAAAATAAAGAAAGTTTCTAAATATTAACAATTAATTTTAAACAACAATTGTCAAAAATTAATTAGTGATTTCTAAAATCAAAATTAGAAAAACTTTTTATATGAAAATATTAAATTAAGTATCACTAAAAATTATTTAACTAATTAAATACTTTTAGTGACAAACATTAAATGTCACTGTAAGAGACAATTAATTAAAATAACTTGCAATCAAGATGACATCATCTTGATATGCAAAAGCCGTGAATCAAATTCACAGTGAACATTCCTTCTATTTTGTTTTTCATAAATAAAATTTAAAAATTCATATATTAGAACAATTCAATATTCATGATAACTAAATACAATAACATCATAAATTAATCAAGGGTGGCTCTGATACCACTGTAAGAAAGTAAATAACCAATAATGCAGCGAAATTTAAAATTTTTACTTTCCTATCACAGATCACCTAGATTAATTTATACGTAGTACAAGAAAAATATAGAGATTATACCTAAATAAAATTGCAGTAAAATCTTCAATATGTTCGGGACGTCGATCTACAAGTCGGATAAGTGCCCGGCCTCTAATGGTATCCACACAGATAATTAAATCAGGAATCTTCACAAGATTGATTGACCCAAACCACGAAATGCTAACTCTTTAATTATTTTTTCCTTTTCTAATCGTGACTTTCACGATTTAATTTTCCACGATTTCTTTTTCAAAGCCGTATTAGTACTAACCTTATATATATATCATACTAGTACTGCTAATATATCATATATATTAAGTACTAGCCATATCTATCTATCTATCTATCTATATATATATATATATATATATAAGATAATATTAGATAATATAATATAATATAATATAATATATATAGATAATATATAATAATATAGAATACTCAATCAAATCGGGTTTAAGAAATTACAATAATCCTATATCAATTTGGGTTAAGGGCATATGAATAAGTATAAAATCATTGGGTATTTTAATTTATATCACATATTAGAACCAGATCTTAAGATTTATAAATTATTACAATTAAGCCCAAAAAATAATTTATCTCATAAATTAACCCATAAGTATCTCATACTTATCAAAATTAATTTAATCCTGAATTAATTATCTTTAAGTGTGTGACCCTTTAGGTTCCCAATCAGGTTGGCAATAAGTATAGATTATAATCCTAAATTATTTAAGATAAGATAATTTAAACACCTTTAATTTATCATTAATTCTCCAATTAATTAATTTATATTTATAGATCAAGATTGGCTTCTAGTAAAGCATCATGACCACCCAAGTGTTGAGATATGTTAAGTGGTTCGACATTACCTATCTGTGATTCAGTCCCCGTATAATTATTATCATTTCACCAACCTATATCTCGATTAATTCAAGAACACAGATATAATACCAACTCTTATCAAATTAAAAAAATTTATTTCTTTCCAAAATACAACTCACTAGAAATAAAATTTAAGACACTCTTAATTCTATTTCCATTTTACGCAGATTTCCGAATCGTATTTCAAGAAGTGGCCATATTGGGATATACTCTCCTATTATAAGGAGTGGTGAATCCTCTATTGGTCATATCTTATCTTATCATGATTCATATTATACCCGAACTTTACAGTATGTGCGACTTATTAAGAGTAACGACTAATAGAATCAAAATATAATAATCCACAGTCAAGATAAACTCTTGACCTCAAGTTAAAGGATCATTACGTTACTATCACAAATAGACATCTAGATAAAATATAATCCGTGTGGAATACTCTTAGTGGGTCAATCTGATGCACTTATTCCCAATAAGCATCCACATACATTTATGTGCTAATCGACCCGTGTCAAACACAACGATTGGAGATATTCACGAATAAAATATAATTACATCATAACTATTTATGATTTCACACATATATATTTTATTCAAAAAATGCCATATTACAAAATATATATAGATATAAAAGTATAATTCATCCCTAAAACAAATTAGTTTTAGGGCATACTACTAACACCTATTGTATCTCAAATTGCTTGGGATTTGCTAACAATTCTGGTTTCCATGGTTGCATCGAAAAGTGCTTTTAGTGCAGGTAGAAGAGTTTTAGATGATAAAAGGGTTCGAATGACATCTGCAACTTTGGAAATATTGGTGTGCTTAAAGGATTGGTTAGACGTTGAAAAAAGAAAACAAGGATTAATAATGGAAGATATCGACGAAGATAAAGGTAGTAGTAGTTCACCAAATTGATATATAGTATACATAGGATTTTAATGTTTAATAATTTTTTGTTTGGAGGTAAGGTTCTATGTCCCCCCCTTATGTATGTAGTAAATAGTTTATTAATTATATTTAAATTCTTAGATTAGTTTTATAACTTGTAATGATTTGGAGGTAAGGTTCAATGTCCCCCTCCTTGTACCTTTTTTCATAATATTAATATACATGGTAGAGGTCTATGCCAAACCCCCCACCATCTCAAGGTAGTTTTTTTCCTAATTAAATATTTTTATATCTATATGATTAAGAAATAATAAGTTACAATAATAAATATTTACTTATACAATCAAGAAATAACTTGGTCAAATAAGTACTAATTTGGAATAATAAAGTACTATTAACTAGTAAGTAGTAATTCGAACAATTAATAAGTTATAATTTAATAAATTACTAATGAATAGTAAGTAAATGATTTCAAATTAATAAGTTATTAATTTTAAAATAATAATTAATAAGTAATAATTTAAAATTATATGAATTATTAACAAGTAAAAATTTAAATTTTTCAAAAAAATAATTTTAAAATTTAAGTAAGAATTTAAATTGGAGGGCCAGCTTGGGGGTCAGCACGTGGGTTAGCTCCCGGCCACACCACCTCTAAGTAGTGGTGGGGTTAGGGTAATAATGAGGGTGGCAATGGCTAGTGGTTGGGGAAGAAGAGATAAGGTGGGCAAAGAGGTCAGAGTTAGAGTCTTTTTTAATTTTTTAATTTTTCACTTTTACCCCATTTTTTGTGATTTTGACCCCAATAACTGTCTTTTGTTTTCAATATGACCTCAAAACTTTGTGGGACACTTGACTGTCTCTGATTTGAGTTAATATTTTTTTGATATTTGTGTAATTATTTGGTGAAATTGGTGGTAAATTTAAAAATATGGTACTTGGTTGAGGGATTAAATTGACCAAATTTTTAGTTGAGGGATCAATTCAATTATAATAAAAATGTTGGAGGATTATTTTGGCAGTAATTTCGTACTTAAAGTATCAGGTCCATGTGCTAGCGAACACCGATCAAAATTAAAAAAAAAAAAAAACTAATGTTTTGGGTAGCACCACTATTTAAGGATTAAATTGGATACAACTATTTAGTTGAGGGACTAATTAAGCTAAATTTTAAGTTGAGGAACTATTTTAATTTTAATGAAATAGTTAGAGGACTATTTAAGTGTATGTCCATAAATCTTCTATCATAATAGACAAAAGGATAAAATTTCTCACCAATTACGGCTTTTATATATATATGCTAACAAAACTTACACGTCTTTAGAGTATTTTTTTTAATTCATCTAACAAATACTTTGTTAAATTATTCCTTTTGGAAAAAATAATATTATCTTTTAAAAAAATAAATATTCTGTCTCTTATTGCAAGGATGTAGTATTCCATGTTTATAATGCCGATTGTAGTACTGAATTCAACTTTTTTTTTTTGTTACGAAATTGACTTGTATTAAAAAAAATTCTTTACAAGATCACAAATCCAAAACTATTAGTTAAAATCAATTTAAGTGTTAAAACTATAGTAAATTAATAACTTTACGACTTTAGATACATTGTTAGATTTAGTTTTTTCTTGTTGAATTTCGTTATTTTTTTCACAAATTTAGTAACACATTAAGATAGTTTAGTTGTAAATTCAATCAAATATGTGGAATTGAATAGTTACTATAGTATTTATTTTCTTCTATTTTTGCTACTTAAATATAGATTGATATTATTTTCAACAAAAGCCGTTCAATCACCGAATAATCAACTACTGACTAGTTATGAGAAAAAAAATTGTGTCAATAACAGTGGCCATGGAAGCCACAATATTAATCAAGTCTTGAGTGATGGCTTTGATCTACCAACACTCCAAAATTTATTATTTACTTATACACGGGATTGAGTATAGTTATTTGTCGTGAAGAATTCATCTTATCTTGAATTATTTTTATTAGAAACACATGGAAACTTTGCCTATAAATACCAAGACAATTCATAGTTTCAAATCGTACGAATCGAAAATAGATTACAGAGAATTTTACAAGTCTTTAAAACTTGTTTGTCAATTTAGTTCTCAGGTATTCTTTCGGATAAATCTCTTTCGGCCTTTTGAGATTTTTTTCAAGGCGTAGTATTTTTTTCATATAGTGAAATATTACTTCCTTTCGTTCGGAGACGTAGGTCTAATTGACTGAATCATATAAATCATTGTGTGTGTTTTTCATTTGTATGAAAAACACATTTTCGTTATTATTTTCCTTATTGTTAAGGGTTCGCTAAAATTAAACTTTAACCGAATGCTCAAGACTCGGATCTTAACAAATTAGAATTGTCAATGCACGACTACCTATTTTATTATTATTACTATAATAATCCATAAGCATTTTTGGTGTAATTATGAATTTTGGTTGAATTTTATTTTAAAAACAGCCACTAACTCCTTATCTCCTTCATTAATAACCCACTAACTTTTATCTCTTCCCTTATTTTCACCACCTATATTTCTTTATAGTAACTATAAGGCACACAATGTGTGTAGTAATTAAAATAAATATATATAAGAAAGAAACAATGGAAGTTATTGGAAGTTATAAAGGGTTATTGAAAATTTTAGTAGAATAACTTATGTTAAAGGGTATAATATCTAGTCATAAGGTGTGCATTTTCCACTAAGTGGTTCATAAGTCATAACTGGATCAATTAACAGCAAAATCAAGCAAGACCATCATTTAAAGCCCCTTCAAAATTTATTTTATAGTTTTTTTTTTCAATAAATTCCAGTAATATAATTTGTATAAAAGCTAAGTAAAAGGTTTTTCTACCTGCACTAAAAGCACTTTTAAGTGCATTGGATACATTCAATTTAAAACTTAGATTTGTATAATAATTACCTCTAATGTTTTAAATTGCAACTGAAGTCCAATTGACTTAATATCCGAAGTTGGCTATAATAACCAAAATACGGCAAATAGTCATCTAGCTAAACAACTATGACAGTCAATGTTTTGAAAGCCGGGCCGGCCCTTGAACCGGTGGCCTGTCCGGTTCGCAGTTCAATCGGTCCGATCGGTTGAACCGGTCGGTTCACTAATTAAGTTTTTTTTTTTTTTTTACCAAAGTGTGATATAATTTAAAATGATCTAAAATATATTTATATAAAATCTAACTCAAATATAAGTGAAACACTATTTTTAGATAATTATAGTTCTAATACTCAAAATTACTAATCAAATTTCTAATAAGAAAAGTGAAATTTATACAAAAAAAAAAGTATAAAAAAGATGAAAAAAATAATAATTTAATAGTTTAGTCTTTGGTGTGTTCAATGTTTTGCTATTTTGGAGTTTATTTTCACAATTTTTTAATTTTTTTCTTTATTTAAATCATTTTTATTCAAAAATTTAAAAAATCGGTTTTTTACCTATTCCCGATTTTTACCGGTTTTTTATCGATTTTGTCCGATTTTTTGGACAGACCGGATAAGGTAGTTGGACCGGACCGGTGGTTCTTCCGATTCGTGGTCCGATCGGTCGAACCGACAGGTCCGGTCCGGCTTTCAAAACACTGGTGACAGTTACTTGTCTTTCTCTTCATTCTTGCTTCATCATCTCTAATATCACAGCCATTAGGCTCTACAATTCTAGTAATATCTATGTTGAGCATGCACCAAAAATCAACTTATGTATGGAACACCATATGAGGAAGCAATTACTGGTTTGATGTAAGTTTTGTTTCTTATGTATTTTTTTTATGAAGGACAATTAAACATAACCATGTATTCTTCTTACTTCATGTAAATTGGTGTAAATTAATAACTATAACCGAATAACAGAGAAATATAAAATAACTTTTTGAACATATTTGTATATATGCCTTTGTGTTACTTGTATGTCTTTTTTATAAAATATAAGCATGTTATAGGAATGTTATTTGGTGTTACTTGCTAGTTGAGATGAAGAAACAGTGAATTGCATGAAAATTAATTCTAGATTTTCCCTTTAGTTTTGAAATTAATTTGGAAGGATGTAAAAGAAAGAAATTAAAAATAAACTATTGGGTTGTTTGCATATAGGGAGAAAAGAATATGGACTTAGACATTGGGTTATGGATCGATTGAAGTAGGAAAAATTCAAAGGAGACGGCGGTTACTTTTTCCACTTTTTAGGGTGCAACTTTGGGCCTACTTGCTGTGGATCGATGGAATATGTTTATGTTTAGTTTTTTTTTGATGTTTGGTTCATTTAAATTGAGGGAAAAAAGATTTATCATGGAACAGGTTTTAATGTCAAAGGGTGTAAAATGACTTCCGAAAAGATTTTACTAAAGTTGATTTCCTTTCCTCATCACCGAAATGCAATACTGACCAACGATTCAAACATCACACGCATGTTGCCTCCTTATTCTCTTTCTTGCTACTTTTCCTCTTTCTAGATCTGATTCTCATACGAAAGACTACAGAGATTAGGTCGGTCCCTGAAAATGAATCTAGTGACTCCATATTATTTTTTCCTTTTCCTAGCCACATAATTATGATTAATTATGTTATTTTTCGAGCTTTTTTCCCAAAAAAAGATCTTGAATGTATTGAATTACTAGTACACACCTACTGTAAATATTTTTGCTCAAAGGAACAAAATTTTTTTGATATTTTTATTCTCATATATCGTTTGATGCAAATATTGATATATTCGTCTCTTAAGTACTTATCATTTCGATGGGTTCACTGATTAAAATATCTGAATGGAAAGAGTTGTTGGTTTATGGTTGTTTTAAAAATAACAAAATTCCACATGTCAAACAAATACGGGAAAATAAGCGAAAATTTTGTTATTTGTCGAGAATTTAATTTTCATGGAAAATATTTCATAAAAAATATTTTATAGCAAAACAAACGGACTCTTATCGGTAAACTTTCTACAGAGATAGTAGTATTGCATCTCATCCAGAGCTAATATCTAATACGACTAGTAAGCAACCATATTTTGAGCTCTTTGAATCATAGTTATTAAACTTAGTTTGATTTAGCAGTTCAACCAGTGAATTCGGTGAACTGATCTTGAAACTAGGTTGGATTGCTTCAATGAACAGACAAGGAAAGAACTTGTTGGGTTTCATGTAACCTACTAGTTCAACCGGTAAAACATGAACAACTTGTTTTTTTGAGGAAAAAATCAAATTATAATTGTCAAATTTTAAACCAAAGACCACTTAAGTAAAAGGAGAGGGAGAGTGCCTTACCACCTAGCCATGCGATCTTTTGTTTATCATATACCTTTTTTTTTGTTTATTTACTCTTCAAACTTCTTTTTAACTTTTTATGTAAAAAGACTATGTAAATATTCATTTGTAACATATAAATTGTTAAATTTATTCATTCATAAAATATATTTTTACAAATAAAACTAAAGATTATAAGAAAGAAATTAAGTTTCATTTTAGAAACTTTTGTTCGACATTAATCACCAACAAATTATCATATTATTTTTCACAAGAACAAGCTCATTCCAAATATCATTTTACATTTCAAAAGTGACAAGAAATTAAAATAAATATTTAAATATATTGCTATAATAAATAATCGTCTAATTCAAACTAATAAAATAATATATTATACGTTTGATTATACAAATTTCCGTATCCATCTAAAACATAATAAAGTATCATTATACCACTACTAAGTAATCATTTAAGAAATATTTAAAAGTTAATTTTTTATGCATTTGTATATATCATTATATATATATATATATATATATCTATCTTATAATCTATTTTCAATTGTGTACATACAATAATTTAAAGTTATCTATTTTATTCTATTTTATTAAATTTCTTTAAAAATGATTTATTTCAAATTCATTTGTACATAAAACTTTTTAATGAAATATGTTTTTATCAATATTTTTAATATATATATATATATATATATATATTATATTATATTTAATAATTTGTAAGTATTCTATATTTATAAAAAAATGTATTAGAGCTACCTACCAGTTAAATTAGTAATCAACCAGTTAAACTAGTAATCCATTAATCTACCTTTCTCACCGCATTCCTTCTCGAACCGAATTTAATAATTATGCTTTGAATTACTATTAATGGGCTTTAGGATGGAATGAGGCAACACTGGTGGGGTTATGAGTCTAGTGAAATAGTATATTGATTTAGTCCTTTTGTACTAATTCAGTTGACTGATAGATTTAGTCTTTTTGTACTAACATTCAATTGACGAACAAAACTTTTATTATCTTACTATCCATATATTTATCTATCTATCTTACTATATATATAAAGGGAGAGTCCCATTTGGTATGGTGGTCTCTCCCTTTGATCTTTAATTAGTTATTTAAAAAATTTAAATTTCAAAAAAATACTACCACAAGTAAAAAATAAATAAATACTATCAAGTAACAAAAAATATATATATATGTAAAACTATAATAAATAATATATTTATAACTATCAAATAATTTAATTAATACAAGTTTTGTCCTTTAAATTTATTTAAAAAATATTTCTAATTTAACAATACCGAATTATTTAATTAAAGTTATATTTATAATTTTCTTTTAAATGGCACACACATAGAGTGTGCCAAAATTTCTAGTACATATATAAAGGAAGAGCCCCCACTTTGTATGGTGGACTCTCTTTATTTTGGTTTCTTTTTATTTAATTTAAATTTTGAAAAGAAACTTCTAGTACACTTTTTACTTAAAAGTTTAATAATCAATATGTAAATACCATAAATTTTTGTTAGCCTAAATGATATGAAGTTAATTTTGTAAAAGTAGTCCATGAATATTTTTTCCCTATTGCACATAGAGTGTATTTTTTAGCACCAGTATATATAAAGGGAAGAGGCATAATTGGTCTAGTGTTCTCTCCCCTTATATTAATGTGTCTCCTTTCGTAGATTTAAAATTTTCAAAAACTTAAAAATGAAAAAAAAATCTATACTTTATAACCAACTACCTGTACCAATTACGAGCCCTCACCACACTAACTACCCATGATAGTTAAATCAGAATTCATCCCATGTTGTCACATATCCCTTACTACGTTATAACTTATAATCATTCTTAATGTCCCATTCAATATAAATATTTACAACAATTCTAATACTGTTTTGGTTTTTTAAGTTATTACTGGCTTAATATAGCTAATTTATTCGGATTTTGAAAATTTTAGTACTTGGCAAAAGATTTAGGATATATTATGTAGAATCTACATCTTATACACCATTATTTTAATTATTGTTATCATTGTTCAGTGAAAAATGTTAATGACAATGAGTTACTCCTCCACCTTAAAATTTGAAGACAATGAGGAAAAAAAAAATAATAATCTTGGCAATTTTATTAATGGTGTTAAGTATTAACTTGAATGAAAGATATTTAACTGATTTCCTAATTAATATTTTTACGTCATAAAAAAAAAAAGTCTTTAATCATCACTAATTTTTATTGAATAATAGACTTTGTTTATTGCTTACATTTTACTTTATATGATAATCTCTACATGTTCTCCTTAACTCGATGTAAATACAGGATATTCGATAATGATTAATTTGTTATAAAGACTGTTTGGAAAATATGTTATATGTTAAATTTACGGGGTATGTATTAACTCTGGATGAGATGCAATACTAATAAGCATTTCTTGCTATTCTAATTCTTCAAAATTTAACATGATATAATACTCAATGATTGCTATAAATGTCTAATTAGTTCTCAAATTTTGGAATGGCTTGATAGGCAATAATATATCAGCATACGTGGTTGATAATGAATTGGGTTGGTGTTTTTCATTTGGCCAATATGGATTTAGTTTATTGGTTTTGCATTAGAATAATAAACTGTAGTGTCATATTAAAGTTTCTTCCATAGTTATTGTCGGGTTGTTTTCTTTTAATAAGTTTTTTTCCTAAAGCCTTTTTTTGAATTGAGTTAATCATTTTGATAGAAGGCATACCAGAAATATTATCTTTTTAACTGTGTAATTTTATTTGAACTTGAGTTGTTTATGACATTCTTTAGGTAAAAATAAGTTGGTCTAGAGAAGGTTAATATTCCTCGTTTGTTAATAACTTGAGATATTACATTAAGCACACACTCATGTGAAGATCAAAATTCAAATTGGAACAAAACCATAAATTTTTTCTTTACTTTTAAGTTGTATTAATATGCTATTTCTGTTTTTAACTCTTATGATTCTATTAAAAATTTGCATTATCAAAAAAATTGTAGTACCCCAAAATAATTCGATTAAGAATGTACATAATATTGACAAGTTTCGACAACTAATTATAATTTTGGAAGGGATGCCACATATCGAGTACACCTTCATAGCTAATTATCTTACTACATATAAAATGAAAGTATCATTTAGTATGGTGGTCTCTCACTTTGGGTTTCTAATTAGTAAATTTTAAATTTTAAAAGATAACCACCATTAAGTTAAAAAAGAAAGAAAGAAATGACCACCATAAGTAACTAAAAAAAAGTGGTTTAAAACTACCCTATTCTTTAATTACTTATAAAAAATTATCTCTTAAATTCATTTAAAAAATCTTTCTAATTTAACAATACTGAATTACTTAATTAAAGTTATATTTATAATTTTTTTTTTAAAAATAGCACACACATAAAATGTGTCAAAATCTCTAATTATACATAGAAGGGAGAGCCCTACTTGATTTGTTGGTCTCTCCCTTTAGTCTCTTTTCAAAATTAAAAATTAAAATTTGAAAAGTAAAAAAAACTACCATATTAGTTGCAATCGTACAAGTAACTTCTTTCTATTTTTTTACTTATTAATTTTTAAAAATCATTACACATTGTGTGGGCCTTTACCCACTACTTTGTATAAATAAATTGACTTGAAAGTAAATAGTAGTTGTATTTACATTTTAAACTCCACTAGATGGCTTGGCTACAATTTCAAAATATCGGGTTGGATTTTCCCATCTATTTAAAATCTTCAAATAGCTTGTTATTGTTTAGCGCCATAGATCAAGATGAAACCAAAACACCAGTTACCCTTTTGGAAAGGGAAAAAAAATCTTATTTTTGTTCCATTAGATCCCTCTGAAATCTGGATTCTCAAGTCATAAAACCCGATAAAACCACCACCTAACTGTTCAAATATCCTCCCTCCTTTTTAGAATTCTTTTTTTTTTTTAAGCTTTTCGAGTCGTTCTTGTTTCTTAGGTATACTCTTTGTCATTACCTTTTTGAATTTTTGTTTAAGTTAAATTATAGTAATATTTTTTCTAGATTTTTTTATTCATCTTGCAGGAAGGAAGATAAGGGATCGCAGTACGTAGATTAGTTTGAGAGATGATGTTGTTTATCCCTTTAATATTGGCTTTATTTATTTATTATTATTTTTTTTGCATAAATAGGGAATGTTTTTGGTTCAGTTCTTGGTGGATTTTCTGAAGTTTTACGAAAACTCTTAGGCCATCCACTTGACTTTCTTTCTGGCAAGTCTTGCAAGTAAGGAATACCCTTATATTAATAATTCAAATTCATAATTATTTATGTGATTTTCAAAATTTTGAGCAGGAAAATGCATTGATTTTATTAGTCAATATATTACTAATATCTAATTCTGTTGTTCTTCTTCTTTTTTACTTTATATAATTATACAGCTCTAAATGTGGATTTCATGTGTTATATTGAAAACTTCTACATTTCTCCATTGTTGAAGCTGATTTTTATGGTAAAGTCATCTATTGTACTTTGGTAAGTATCCATGCTTATTGTACTATAATGATGATTGTTTTTCAGTTTTATGAGCTTTATGGGATATGTGGTTATTGAAATATTAGAAGGATTTTTGGGGAGAAAATATCGATAATGGGATTTTGAAGAATAGTCAAAAGACTAGAGACTAGAAGTATTTCTATTGTTGGTTAGTTTTTGTGGTCCTAAATTTGTACTACTGATTGTTAATTTGAAAAAAGAGAAAATAGAACTGTTATAGATTTTGGAAAATTAAAGGTTGGAAGAGTTTTCATCACAAAAGAAAAAGAAAAAAAGAAAAAGGAAGATAATGGATAGAAGAAAAATTTCTGAAACTGTGCTCGTTTTCAAAATTGTTATTTTTTTATGTCGATTGAAAAATAGATATCTGGGAGAGGGGAACTCGCATTCAGTGAATGCGAGTTCATTGAGCTCGCATTCACTAAATGCGAGCTCATGCCGAATTAAAATTGTGAAATTTAAAAAAAAAAAAAATTCATGAACCTCTCATTCGGTGAATGCGAGGTCTGAAATATTTTATATTTAAAAAAAAAAAAAGTTTCATGACCTCGCATTCCGAATGCGAGGTCTAACAAAAAAAATTTTGACCTTGCATTTTGTGTTTTTTGACGGTCAATCGAATATAAATCGGTTCTGCGAGGGTCAGTTGCAGAACCTCCTCCTCCTCCTCCTTCCATTTGCAATTTCAGTCACAATCACCACCTTCTCCTTTTCCTCCTCCTTTACAACAACCACCACCCACCATCTGTTTTTCCTCCCCTTCTACAACAACCACCACCACCTCCATTCCGCCACCACCACCACCACCCACCACCACCATATTCCTCCTCAACAAACACCACCAATATATTTCAGGTAGATTAAATTTTTTATCCAATTATTTTAATTAATTTATTTTTTTAAATTTTTTTTAGTTAATTAATTTTGTTAATGTAAATATTTTAGAAAAAATATTTGTGATAGTAGCTTATATTTTAAGTTTTTGTGATTGTGAATATAAATGAACATGGTATATGGGGTAAGGGGCTGTTAATTAATTACTGTCCATAAACAGAGATGTTGAAATTTATGCCCGACTGTGCTTTTTGTTGTTATTGGGTCACCTATTCTGTAAATTGGATAATTTGATAAAATTGGATTTGATTGTATTTAAGTTGTATATATGAAAGTGGTTATGAATGGTTATATTTGGTTTATTTTGTTTAATTATGTTTGTATCCCTTGTCGGGCATATATTACTTGTAACTCTTGTCGGATTATTGCATTGTTTGTAACTCTTGTCGGGTATGTATTACTTGTAAGTGTTGCCGATTTGTTGTGTTGTTTGTAACCCTTATCGGGTATGACCGGCGTAAGAGAGAATCCTCAAGATATAGAGGAGACAGGAGTTCTTGTGTGCAAGAAACTATTCCGAATAAAGTAAGTTAGGTATGTTGAGTCAATGACAAGATATACCTGTTCATATAAGTTGATAGGGAGCAGTTGAAATTGAATATTTTGTACAGGCATATAGTTAGTCGTGGTATTTACTCTGACATTCCATTGACAGATGATGATGGTGTGGATGGTATTTTGGATTTGTTTGATGCCGATCCTCCTTTTTGTTTTGAGTTGTTTATCGAGACAGAGAAAATTCTCCAAGTACCTGTAACCAACAATCTAGGGCTGTATGGTATGGGGCCAATGATGTCTCTCATGCATTAGACCATGGACGACCAGCCACTGCAATCCAACGCGCGGAGTCTCTTTGAGCATCCTTGGTCATTTGAGTTTTACAACCCAACGTGTTCATTTTCAATGTCAAACTCAATGCCATCTG
The DNA here is from genome assembly GCA_025175665.1 of Cinchona pubescens. NCBI lineage: Eukaryota > Viridiplantae > Streptophyta > Magnoliopsida > Gentianales > Rubiaceae > Cinchona > Cinchona pubescens. The sequence goes on along the minus strand of JANKKI010000239.1, from coordinate 44,365 downwards.
ATCAATCTATTGGCATGCAGTGTAATAGAGACACCACAGCAGGTGAAAGCCCAAGTACCATACAATATCAACATATGAAAGTGAGAAAGGTCTCATAGATGAGGAAATGGAATAAGCACCAACAAATTATACAGCTTCAAAATTCAGAGGCTTGGAGATATCTGGCAGATATTGGCCTTGACCGTTGGTGCCTTGCTCACGATGGAAATCGTAGGTGGGGAATACACGGTACAAATTCTTCTGAGAGCTACAATAATGTCTTGCACGCAACTAGACTACTTTCGATCAAGGCTATAATTGATAGTACATTCCATCGTTCCGTCAAATTATTTGTTGATAATATTGCACGAGGTGAACATTGTCGCACATCAATTACACAAAAGAATTGGAAAAGGTTGTTAACTGCAGACAAAAAAGGTGGAGGACACACAGTCATGATTTTTTATCATTCTACTGGTGTATAGAATTAAAACACCTCATCGTGTGACTGGACGTGGTGCCAATGTACAAACTGTCAATTATGTACAGAAGACATGTACCTGTGGTAAGTGGCAAATGTACAGGTTCTCATGCTCGCATGCGTTGGCAAATTTTGCAGGCTTAAGGGTGATGAACCTACGCGACTGCTTGCAGACCATTACACCACTCGCATATATCGAGAGCAGTACACCGTTAGTAGATTTGTTTCGCAATCTAATCCGGATGAGTTACCTCATATTCAGTGGCAATTACGTGGTTATGACAGTATGTTCGTAGACCGTCGGGCAGGCCTGGTACGTGCAAGGCGCATCCAAAACGAGATGGACATTAGGGATCCCCATGAACCCAGAAGGTGTACGAATTGTCATCAAACGGGACATAATCGCAGGAGTTACCCTTCGCGACAAAAATGATTTGTCTTTTCTATTGTATTGTTTATGTACTTGTTGTATTCTATGAACGTAGTTGTTTGTTTTTAATTTATTCATGTAAAAAAAAATTTTGTATTATCATTGATTACGGAGACATGACCTTTAATGTTTGAATGTAACTTTTAAAACTTATGATATTAAATACCTACTTTCTATGGGTTTAATTTTTCACTCTTTCCATATAATTACTTTGTTAGGTATGGATGATCAGTCGCGAGAGCTTGTTCATCCTGGATCATATATAGATGATATTATATCACCTACGACGCCGCATAGGGCTAGATCTATTTTTGACGGTCTTATCGATGATTCCACATTACAGGTTAAGCATTGTGATGGGGCTTTTTGGGATCAGAGGCCCATACCGAATCAGGTATGACATTATATTTGTTTGGCAGGTTTCGAGGGTATCGCTTCTTTAGGACGTATTTCAGTGGACCATGCTTTGATCACTAGTCTTGTAGAGCGATGGTGACCTGAGACACATTCTTTTCATCTGCCCATTGGAGAGGCCACCATCACATTACAGGATGTAGAGGTACTTTGGAGTTTACATATTGACGGACCGCCCGTGACGGGTAAAACATTATTCATTATGCAGATACTTGGAGCCAATTATGCATAGAGTTATTGGGTTTCATGTCTACTAGATCAAACATTGACGGTGGTCGTTTGAAAGTTGGATGTTTGTCTGTTGCATTAGATCGTCCCCTTCTCGATGATGCGACTGATGACATGTGGTGGCAAATGGCACATACATATTTACTTGTACTTATTGGAAATATTTTATTTCCAGACAATTCAGGCAATAAAGTGCCATTACTGTATCTATACTTGCTTAGGGACTTGGAGACTGTGGGCCGTTATAGTTGGGGATTAGCAGTTTTAGGCACACTGTATCGTAACTTGTGTGATGCTACTTCACCCAGAGCTAGAAACATCTGTGGACCAGTACTATTAGTACATGTATATTTGAATACTTTATATTCATTTATTGTATACTTTCGTCAAAATTAGTAGAATGCATACTAATTAAGAATTACAGTTATGGGCTTGGGAGCGCATACCGACACTGCGTCCTAATTGGTTAGAGCCCGCACACCAGCATCACGGAGTATATGGATCTCGGTATATATTTTATTAAACTTTTTAATTAAACATGTATACATTGGACTTCATATTTATTAATTCTGTATTGCAGGTAAGATGTTGGATTTGATTTGCGCAATGCTTCTCGTCATGTTTTATCTATTTTTCGAGATCAGTTATATTGTTTGCGACCCAATGAGGTACATCCGTCGATTACATTTCTTTTGCACTTTGCCTTCCTCATATTTTGTTTATTTACTAACTTTTTGTCGAATTGTTTGGTATTAGTTTATATGGCAGCCATTCTCTGATGAGGTACTTGATATGCTTTCTCATTACTGCACTGCTGGTCGTGACATATGGCGTGCAGTTACTTATTTGATATGTTGGGAGATCGTGGAATGTTACCTACCTCATCGGGTTATGCGACAATTCGGGTTGCACCAACCCATACCAGATTAGAGATTGATTGGTAATCAAGGTGCACTTCATTTGATAGACCGTCGTGATCGAGCAAACAATGATTGGGAATTGACCCACCGAGCTTATATAGATATTTGGGGGGCAGAAGGGATACAGTTTAGGTTGGTCTCCCATGTGTTGATGTTGATACTACACATGCATCAGGTGATTATATGCAATGGTACTAACCGAGGACGGTGGTCTACATATCCAATCCGAGTCAGCGCCCTACTTTTCCAGAAGGGTACCACGGCGATGGTGCACGTGCAGATTATCTAGTAAGTAATTATTCATTTTTTGTTATTGTTTTTCTTTTTCAAATGACTTTAGTAAAACTAATTTTAATTTTTTATGGTAGATGGATTCCATGGCTAGATTGTACTACATGTCGTTGGACAACCTGACTAAGGACGATGCTCCGGATACTAGTACTTGGGCACATATCAGACATTTCACTTCTGAGTCACTACATGCAATAGGCGAATCTACTCGTCTTGATCTTCGGCCTCCGACAGTTCCTGCTTACGACATCCACACCAAGCACATGATCCACATAGAGTAGAGCGGGCTCCGCGGCGAGGCGGGCAACATGGAGGTGGTCGTCGACGTCGTCGAGTTCCTTCGCCTGGGCCCCATGTAGATGCTAGATCCCCTCATGTCCACGTTAATATACCATTCGAGGGTGACACTTCACAGATACTTTCGCCAATACGCACTCCGGTGGGGCCATCATCTTTCGGACAATCGTCCACTGGACCAGATCCAGAGCATACTGGTCCTACTATTTCAGATGAAGAACATGAACACGAACAAAATATAGCTTCGCAGGTGCAAATTGCTCACCCTACTCAACAGAAAGACACTCATCTATTTTATGTCCGTCGATCAAAAAAGGTGCCTAAACCTAGAGAGTGTGGTACGGGCGGGAGATTTGGAGATCATGGACATTGACATTTGTTATTACTTTTCGCAATCATGTGTGATTAATATCTGTTATTTGTATAACATTGTTTGCCCTTATCGGGTGTTTTTATATTATTATTAGATTTTTATTTATATTTTTTAGCCCTTGTCGGGCTTTTATGGATGTTTGTTGCCCTTGTTGGATATAGTTGTTGGTAGGGAGAATGTTCGTAAAATAGGGGAGGTTATGTCAAAATTTTATCTTTAAAAAATATGATAAATTAATAAATTTGTTTTCTTACAACATTTCATTCGTGTAATATTTCGTTAATGTTATAGTTTATGGTTTAAAGATAATGGTTTAGTATTCCTATATATCGTATTGAATAAATATTCACGATTTAGCGTTTAAGTGGTTTTATCTTAGAGCCAAATCATTTTTTAATTAACAAAAATATCAAACATTTTCTATTTCTGAATAGTGCAAAAAAAAAAAAAAAAAAAAAATTCCCATGACTTCGCAGATTACAAAGCTACATCAGTCAAAATTTTTTTAAAATTTTTTTTTCTGACCTCGCATTCAGTGAATGCAAGGTCAGCATTTTTTTTTTTAATTTTTGATGACCTCGCATTCACTGAATGCGAGGTCATAAAACTTTTTTAAAAAAAAATACTTAGACCTCACATTCACTTAATGCGAGGTCAGGATTTTTTTTTTTTTTTTAAATTTTGGCGAATTAATAATCCATGAGCTCGCATTCGGGAGATGCGAGAGCTAGCATTCGGGAGATGCGAGCTAGACAGGTATTAAGCAATGAGCTCGCATCTCCCAAATGCAAGTTCCCCCCGCTGGAAATCACAATTCCAATTGACATAAAAAAAGAACGATTTTCAAAACAAGCACAGTTTTAAAAATTTCTCATGGATAGATAAGTGAAGTGAATGCAAAAAGACTTTTTAGAACACTTGCCCATTTTCGTGTTTTGGGACATCAAAGAAAAGAAGAAACTTTATAAGTAGAAACGTACTGTGGTTAGGAGTTTTGGAGGAAAATATTGCTTTTTCCACTCTTTTTGTGTTATGTGGGGGATTGGGAATATAAGAAAGCAAAAAATGCAATTAGAAAAATTTGACATGTTATAATCTTTTATCTCGTATCTGAAGAATTGTTCTTACAAATAAAATTATAAAATGTAAAAACTTGTAATTGGTGAAATTGCTTTAGAATCCTTATATTATACTCGTGAAGAAATATGGTTCAATTTTGTCACTAATCATCTCATTAGGTTAATTATTCAAATCTACAGTTATGATATTTCTTGTTATTTATTTCAGTTGTTTCCTTTTGTGATGTTATTGTTACTTATCATCTATAAGGGTTGCTGTTAACTAAGAAATGTACACTGATACACTTGTTTCTCTAATTAACATTTGAGACACATATAAGTGAATTTATGCAATTTTACAAAGACATGAGACAGATCCTAAAAACACATACATGAGAGACATGAGTTCAACAGATAACAATAAATATTTGATGTGAAATTGAAACATTTTGGATTCCTTATACTATTTAAGTATGAAAGTGGCTATTCTACTTGTTTCTTTCTTGTCTCCTCCAAATCAGTGGTTGCTGTTGGTTTTAATTTCTTCTGTTTTGTTTCTTTGGAACCAACCTGGTTACTTTTTCTCCTCCATCTGTTTCAAATTGAATGAATTGTGGAGAAATGCCCCTGTATTATCCTCAGATGAGACAAATCTTTTAAAATATGGGGTACACAAGTTATTCAGTTGGTTCATTTTTAGAGTTGGTTGATTGTGTATGGACAATATTTAATCGATTCCTACTCAAATGATTTGTTATTCTTTTGAGAATTCTCTTTTGTTCATGTGTATAGTAGCACCTATGTAATTCTTTTGATAATGTGCAGTCCTCTTATTCTTCTACTTGTCATACAAGTTGGGCATTTGCCAATGCATGTCATATCATCTTTCAAAATATACGGGCATGCTTGGCTACCGGATTTTCTATATTAGAATATTGTTGCTCTTTCTTATATTCTAAACTTGATAAGCATAATCGGTAAAGGAGAAGACAACTACGAGATATGGAAGCATCAACAACTACTAGTGTAGTTGATGATTATGGTGAAAGAAACTTTACAAATCAAGCATTTAAACACGTTTCAGAGAGACAAAGTGAAAAATCTGGAGGTGCTAAAAATACGTCAGGATGTGCACGGGGCTCACATCACAAAGACTACTATTTGACCGTGCAAGGGACTGTAGAGGAGAATATATGAGAAATGCTTTGAGGTCCAATATTGAGTCATTGCTTACATGTCGGAATTACTAAGGAATCATTTCATTTGAAAAAAAGGAACTCCAGAAAGCATCATGATCATGTTAATCCTGTTGATCACAATAGAGGGACTAGAACCTCAAAGTTTGTCCAAAAACAAGACAGTTTCAAACATCGGCCGAAGAAGGTAAACATGTATTTAAACGGGTGAATTTATCGACTTAGTTGATTAGTTAAACAAGTACAAATGTACATGTAACTTTAACTTATTTGGCAACTGCAATACTTTGTCTCTTTTGTGCTATGAATCTAATTTATAGACTTTTGTATGATTTTCTTTGTTGTTATTAACTTTTGGAATGGATAATTTATTTGAAAGAACAGAGTTGCATTGTGCATTCCTATGTCGAGATGACACTTCACAACCCTCCAAATTAAAGACCTTATGGATTCAAATTCAAACGAATTTATTTTCACATGTTCTAGGAATGGCTTAAATTACTGTAATTCAAATTGCAGTAGTATTAAGTCTTATTATTAGAAAAATTCTACATTCTTTTTCACTAAACTATTTTTTTGTATTTTAAATATTTGTACAGTATAACATCATGTGCTTTAAAAATTTATACTGTACAAATTTTTAAAACTAATGAAATGATTCACTAAAAGGTAACATATAATTTTCCCTTATTATTATTGTTGGTTTGAATTTTTTTTTTAGCATCCTATTGATGTTTTTATTCGGTTATCCTTTCAAGAAATGCAAAAATAGCTATTTTGTGGGATAATAAAGTACTACACTTTTTTTTGTCAGTTCTGCTCTTGTCTGAGAATGTCTTCACTCTTCTATTTCTCTCCCTTGTAAATGTGATCCAACATAGTCCAATTATAGCAAGCAGTGCATGACATTTCTATACATCACTAGAAATTCTAGAAGGGAGAACTCAGTATTTGTTTATAATTCTATCGCATGTTTTGTTAGTCCAATTTAAAATCAACTTTTCTATTTCTAGACGACATACACATTTCAATTTAAATAATTTTCTGATGGCAATTTGGAATAGTTTAACGACTTATTTTCATATTCTAGTTAATAATTTTCTATTGAAAATCTCGAGTAGTTGAATGACTTATTTTTGTAAGAGCTTTTGCTATATTGAACTAGCTAAATTCTAAATTTTAATGGTGATGAGGAACAAAAAATATAGTAAGTCCGTACTACTCACATTATATTGGAGGTAGATATCACACTCATTGAAATTATTAAAAAATTAAAATTATATTATTTTTTTAATCATTCAAAGCTTAAAATACACATTCTACTTTATGGGTGAGTAGTAAAGACTTTTTCAAACAAATAATGAATTCGCTAACTAAAAACTCTGAATCACAGCACAGTTATTAAACTTGTTAAACGATAAGCCATTGCCATTGAAGATTGTAACCAATAAAATTTTATTTTATTCTTTTTCAATTTGTCGATACCTATCACATCTCAGCTATAATTATCCTTTTCCCATCCCAATCTCACTCAATTTATCTTTTCAATTTTCAATTGAATTATTCTTTTTTCTTTTGGTGTGATTAATTTGTTTTTAAGATTTCTTAACAAGCAGCCTTAGATATTTTCTTTGAGTTTGTTAGGCCTCATGTCGCTGAACGTGTCATCTTCCTATACGGAGTGTAGTTCGATATAGTATACTTAATACTATGTGATTTTGAACTAAAGTGCACCTGGGCTTTGACATTGAGCTGAACGAATTTTTTTTTTTTTTTTACTAACGACATTAATTCAAAAGCCAAATTGTATACTTTACTGGTCAAAAAGGTATGTTTAATAAAAAATGATTGTACAAGAAAAAGAAAGAGAGAAAAATCTGTAGTCTATAAACGTCCTCATAGGCATTGCAACTCAACATTTTAGCACTACAATAAGGCTAGAATATAATTTAGTTGTTTCATATCGCAAATTTCACTAGTATTAGGAAGGAGAGAATCAAATTAAGCTTTAAGAGACTCTGCATTATCTGTGGTTCATGGTTCATACAATGGTTTTCACATTGCTTCATACCACAATGTCATTGAACTTAAATATTTATATATAGAAATGAAAATCAAAATTAATGATATACATGGATGTTGTTTGTTTGAATGTTATGTGAATTATTTTATAGAAATAAAAATATTAGAAAATAGTTGAATTGGTTTACCATATTTGTAACTTGATTTCAAATGTAAGCTCATTAATATATTTATTGTTATCTGTTGAACCTGTCTCTTATGAGCACATATAGAATGTGTATAAGAGAGTAAGGTGAATAATTCCCATTTCAATTTTGATACTCTAATGCTAACCAAACATTTCCTAAATAAACTAACATAAGATAGCAAAAGATAAGATATTCTTGGACGGATCAGATCTATAATAATATATTATGAACCATCTCAATCTAGAATCGGCCACATCAGGTGACTGGATCAAGTGAGTCCAACCAAGCTAATATAATTATATATAAAATTTAAAGGCTTGGTGAATGTCAAATTAAACAATATACTTCCAAATATGCCCCTTTATCTTCATTTTGATTAACAATTTATCCTACTCATTTTCTCTCCACTATTTTTTTATTTTTTATTTTTTACTTTTCACTATGCAGTTTCTTTCATATCTCACTTTTAACCCGTATTCTCCTCCTTATAAACACACTCTCGAATGTGCCTCATTTACTATTTATATATAAAAAGAGAACCCCAATTAGTCTGATAGTCTCTACTTTAATCTCTTTTTTAAAATTTAAGATTAAAGTTTGAAGGAAAAAAAACTACCATTGTTAGTTGCTACCATACAAGTAACTTCTTTCTATTTTTTACTTAGTAATTTCTTAAATCACATAAAATGTGTGTGTCCTTATCCACTAGTATCCGTAATTCCTCATTGACATGTATTATCTAATTAAGAATTAATTCTTAAACTTGTATCAATATGGAGTTTTTTGCCAAATCGTATTCTTTTTAAAAAAATTCCCAGAGTAACTTACCCTCAAAGTTTATTCCCATAAAACTAATTTCTTTTGTCTGATCGTCTGCCCATCTTACACAACATCTTCTTATTTTGGATACTCTAGTATGCCATCAATCACTTTTTTATGTGAAAGTCATAAGTAGATTGAATACATGCTTTTTTTTTTTCTCCGAGTAATGAAAGAATAAAGAAGTATTCAAAAAAATATTTTTAGTACTCCTGTACCATAAATCCTGAATGAAGTAAAGAAAAAATAAAAATAAAAATTGAAGTTATACTTACTCGGGATTGTGTCAAAACAACAAGATTGAGACTCGATAAAGTTAAACAAAAAATAAATCAAACAAGACATGCACAAATGTTGACAATGTGGTGGAAATTCAACTAAAAAAATTCATTCTTTTGTCATTCTTGATTATTTTAAATACCTATTTTTTTGTTTAGGGTATGTTTGTTTATATGTAAAATGCTTTTCAAAAACCATTTTCCTAATTTCCTAGTTTTTAATTGATTTATAATTTTGAAAATTTTTTTACTACGAAAATTATTTTACCATTAAGGAACGTAAAATAAATTGTTGGAAGAAACAACTGAAGTCATTTTCCAAACTTTGGTCACTGACATGCAACTCCAGCCACCAATAGCTATCCACCACCACCACCGTCCAACACCTCTCACTTCCAAGCCGTACCACTACATCCCAATCACCGCAACAAATAATATAACCCTACCCCTACTCACACCACCACCCAAATCACGATGCCGCACAGTTCTAACCACCAGCGGTAATCCACCACTACCACGGTACCATCATCCATCACCTTTCACTTCCAAGCCACACCACCATATCCCACTCATCACAACCAACAATAAAACCCTATCCCAACTCACCAGTACCCGATCCCGATGCGATCTACCACACCATCTTCGGCCGCCCCCTCTTTGCTTCCAATCACCATCTGGCTCACTCTCTACCCTTGTCTTCCTAAATTCCAGGCCGATTTGCTCTTATTTTCCAACTTTAGACTCTCATCCATTACCATCTTCTTATTGACATATTTTGACACCAAAATTCCGATAGGGAACCCTAATAGTGGAATTAAGTTGGTTTACGTTTATCATAGTAGTTTTTGACTTTCCAAAACTACCCCTTCTTGAACAAGGGTTTGTTCCTGGATAGCATTTCTTAAAAATATTCCAAACACCAGAAAAAAAGGAAAGAAAACAATCATTTTCCTCAAAAAAACTTTTTAAGAAGGGGTTTTCCTAGGAAAAAATTTTACATCCAAAAATAAACCCTTAATTTGTATTTTTTTCCATTTATAGCAAGTAGAAAACATATCACCAACATATATAGCATAAAGTTAAATTTTGACTCAATAACAACTCAACAAATAGCTATACAAACTAGTGATAATAAGCACACTCAATATGTGTGCATTTAAAAAATTAAATTTAAATCTAAACTATTTTGTAAAAACTAATTTTACATTATGTAGGTAACAATAAGAATATTTTCAGATGATATTCAAAATAAAAATTATAAGAAAGGTACTTTTGCGTAGTTATTCATATTTTTGGGTAGTTAGAAATTGAGTTCTAAAATTTTTAAAAAAATATTATATTATGGGTAGTTACAATTTAGTTTTAAAATTTTGAATAATTGAATTTTTGAAAAAAAATAAATTGTATGAAATCCCCTTGTAGTTTGACTAATTTTTGAGCTGTTGTTTTAGTCAAAATTTCATTTATGCAACCAACATATTTTCTAATTACTAGAATGGAAAAAAAAAAAATGCAAATTAAGTGCCTGTTTGGTTGGATTTAAAATTTTCTCCTAGGAAAATATTTTCTATAGAAAACCTTTTTCAGGAAAATGATTGTTTTATATCTTTTTTTTTTTTTTTTTTTGGATTTTGGATTATTTTTAAGAAATTCTATCTAAGAAAAAACATTCTTGTTACTTAAAGGTAGGTTTGAAAAGACAAAAATTGATAAATAACGGTTTACTCCACAGTTGAAAAGTAACTTAATTTGACAATTAGGACAAATAGGCACATTCAATATGTGCTCATTTAAAAAAATTTAAATTTAAGTATGAACTATTTTGAAGTTATATTCAAAATAGTATGAACTATTTTGAAAATTAAATTAAATTTTGTAGTATGAACTAATTTTACATTATTTAGGTAACAATAAGAAGATTTTTAGATTGTATTCAAGATAAAAGCTATAAGAAAGGTATTTTTGCTAGTTATTCATATTTTTGGGTAGTTAGAAATTAAATTCTAAAATTTTAAAAAATATTATGTTATGGGTAGTTACAATTGAGGTTTTTTTTTTTTTTTTTAAAAAAAAAAGAAAAAGAAAAAAAGACTTATATGGAATCCACTTGTAGTTTGGCTAATGTTCATGTTACTCCTTTGTGGTTTGCAAACTTATAATGAGCTCCCTTGTGGTTTGTTTGTTTGTTCTGTTTTGTTTTAGTTTTTGTTTTGTGTTTTGTGTTTTTGTTTATTTTTTTTTGTAAAATGGATTTAAAGTTAAAAACGTAATGGAATTGTACAAAAATTCAAATAGTACTCCTCTGCGGGAAGACAGAGGATATGTTTTATATTAAATTACATAACTAACCTTGATTAGAGGTCTTAAATGACTAAAATGACCATTTAAATAAATTTTTTTTGATCTTATAACATCCATTTAACGAAATATTTAACTTTTTTATAAGGGGCATATTATAGGTTTACAAACCATAAAAGGTAATTTGAATATTAACCAAACCACAAGAAAGTTACTGCAATTTGTCCTTTTGGAAATAATAAAGAGAGGGACCATGAGACAAAAGGAGACTCTTCCTTTATGTATAATGCAGATAGATAATCTACATAAATAAATTAGAGAAGTTGTAATTAATCTCTAGCTTTGTTATGAACGGATACAAAAGTAGAAGTAGAGCATTACAAGATTGTAGTTTTTTTGTGAGAAATCATCAAACAACAATGTCATTGATCGGGATATTGATCAATCAATAGATTGATAAGGGAATAAAGTTTGAAATTGTATTAGTGTGGGATTATTTTGTAAAATGTTACATTCTTAATTTTTACTTTTAGCGAACCCGATTGGATTAAATTTCATTGATGTGGTAGCGGTAGAATGACACAAACTACTTACTTTTCATGCTCTTTATGCATCCTTTGATTTCGTCTAATTTATCAATAACATTATCTTTGTGTGTCCATAATGCTGCATGCAAATGAATAATGTAAGGAAAAGATGATTGTTAACTGCATTTGTATTTGTACCGCACTATTGTTAAAGAAGAATTAGCACTATTACTAGAACTTGTTGAAGTTGAGACAGATGCAACGATTTAAAAAGTTTCAAAAGACAAAATTAACAGTTAAAAGTAAAAATCAAAAACCAAGGAATATCTATATCGGTGCCTACCTTGGCCTTTTCCCAAAAAAATTAAGTGGGGAGTGTTGTTACGAAAATTTTGCGTTAGGGTTAGTCCGTCTACAGTATCATCCAAAATAAAAATTGGACACCGCGCATAGTACTTACGTCCGGATCACCTGAAAATAAAAATAGCGGGGCTTTGTCCTCCGGAGCAAGTTCCGACGATCAAGTCAGTACTTGACCAGAGAGTAAAATTAATAAGAATTCAGATCTTTAATAATTAAGAAAGTAATTTGATAAATCTAATCTGTCACTTTAATATTTGTAGCTGAAATCGATGGGTCGGATAGATCCATGAGTCGAATATATAATATTTGACCCATTTGGGTCTATTTGAACCACAAGGGTAAAATTACTAAAATACCCTTAGTGGACTAGGTTCGGAGTCACGTGTAATATTGTCATTTGGTGTATTATTTTGGTATCATCATTTGCCCCCAGTCTCTAGTCGAAATATTTCGTGTTGAGAGTTTAAATACTTGATGTCGTATTCGTACCCAGGCCAAAGCCGTAGTATTGACCGGAGCCAATCTCATGACTTAGAAAATTATTTTTTCAGAGAAAAATTATTTTTTAATATTTATTTGAGAATTATTTAAAAAATTTTATCTACCGTAGTAGAAAAATAAAAAATTTAATTACAGACCGAAGTGTACTTGAGTCATGACTTAGATTGCTGTATAGAAATTTTCTTGCAGTAAAATATCCTTGAAATTTCTCTGTCATAGGTACCATGTTGTAGACTTCCCTACTGCTGCAGAGTAGTGCATGGAATTCCTTACTACTGTAGAGTTCCTTACTATTGTGGAGTAGTGCTGTGAAACTTCTTACTGTTGTGGAGTAGTGTTGTGAAATTCCTTACTACTGTGGAGTTCCTTACCGCTGTAGGACTCTCTAGTACTGTAAAGTTTCTTACTGCTGTGGAACTCCCTACTGCCGTGGAGTACTGCTGTGGAGTTCCTTACTATTGTGGAACTCCCTACTGTTGTGGAGGTCCTTACTATTGTGGAGTAGTACTGTGGAATTCCTTACTTTAGTATCTCATGATTTTAGGATTTTGGACTGCTTTAGTACTACTACAACTCCACGTCCAGGGTATTTTAGTATCACAACGATTGTGCCAAAATACTATAGTACTGTTTGTATCACCTCCAATTTATTCACGACATTCTAAGTAATAACTTAATTTTTTTTAAGACATTCACTTTTTTTTAGCAAAGATCTTACTTGGATTGTAGACCCCAGCCGTGCCTTCATCCCATCAACACATAGCTGGACTTAAACACACCTGAGGAACTAAGCTAAATAATTAGTCCGCGGACGAAGTTTGGGAATCACTTTGGAAGATTTGCAATGTGCTGTCTCAAGATACTAGGACATGACAATGGAGAAGAATAATACCATAAAATTTTTACGATAATGAGACCTAACTCCACAACATCCAAAATAAATCACAACTTTCCTTGTGGTCCAAGTACTGTCTCTTATACAGCATCTATGATGTGTATAAGACACAGATGCTGTAGCTTTCAACGAAAAGAATGATCATCAAGGCCGAGTATCGTCATCAGGGAAAGGATATGGAATTGATGACGACCAAAACTTTGATGATGATCGGGACATTAACAATAATCTTGCACCGGAAACTATCGATACTTAAGATTTTTTTTTACTACAATTGTCGACAGAATTGGTTGGGATAGTGAGAAAGACATAGTTGATGCAGGGGGTGTCCCTGGGTCAGACAGAAGTTAGCAACCCATGCTTAGTGATGTCTGAGGTCTTCCACCATATAAACACAAAGGACGTGATTTTCTACCGTATTCACCCAAGGGATGTAGTTTATTATCACGTAGACCTAGAGTGAACTTGTCTAATACTACTACCTCATGTGTAGGCATGCCTCATTTGCCCCCATACCCTAGCCGAGGTAGGGAATCTTAGTACCGTAATTCCAACACAGTAGTTGAGAGTGAAGTAATGCAGGATGAGTCAAGTAGGAGTGATGCTTTTCCACCTTACTAGGAAAAAATTACAAATGATTTGAGGTGAGCCAAGGACCCTAATGATATTTCCTCCAAGCTTTCGGTTCCTTGGAAGGTTGTATTAATGACACTCGGAAGAGTAAGTCCTCTTTGTTGAAGTAGGTGTGACATTGATATTTTACTTTTAGAAGATCTTGATTGTCCTGTATAAGAGACAGGGGTAATTCCATGGACTTCCAAATTGAAGTATCTATGTCATGCATACTTTCCGGAGTAGGATTTACCCCTCCGAGGGTAATTCCATGGACTTCTAATGTGAAGTACTTTACTTTTGGAAGACATTGGCATTGCCCCCAGAGGGTAAGTCCTACTCCGAAGAGTAGGTATGACATAAGTACTTCACATTAGAAGTCCATGGAATTACCCTCGGAGGGGTAAATCCTACTCCGGAAAGTATGCATGACATAGATACTTCAATTTGGAAGTCCATGGAATTACCCTCAGAGGAGTAAGGTGATCCCTGAGGATGATATATTTGACCCTCGGAAGGGTGAGTCTCATTCTTGGGGTGAGACTTAGCTTGTAAGAGCTTTCAGTTGGAAAGATTTAGACTTTCCCCTAAAGGGTGTGGTGATCCCGGAGGATAAAATATTTGACCCTTGGAAGGGCGAGTCTCACTCTTGGGGTGAGACTTAGCTTTTGTTTCTAGAGATATAAGGTGATGTGAACTTGGAAGGTGTTTGAGTCCTGAAGAACAAGTGCCTTTGAAGAACCTGAGTATGTGAGATCCTTCTTGCTCAACCTTTTTTGTGTTGAACTATTTATTGTAAAGAGTTAATTACACTATTCAAAGAATAAAAGACTTAGAAAACTTTTAGTTACTAAATATAAAATGCTTGCAAGGTGCACAAGCAAATTTCACCTAAAACAGGGTGTAGCATGGCCTAAGAAAGTACATGAAAAGTTATACAAGATATTAGGTGTACTACTCTTTAGGGCTTAGCTAATAACATCTTCCCTAGATTTTTAGTTGGAGGCTACCTACTTCATTCTTAGTCTTGGATAAACTGTTTCAAGTAACCTCTTCCGATAAGCTCTTCAATTACATTTTTCAAAGAAAAACAATCATTGGTATCATGCCGATGGTCTTTGTGGAAGCAACACCACTTCTTCTTGTCTCTATGCTCTGGGTTGCTCCTCATTGGAGTTGGCCATTTCAAGACAAAAGATTCTTTCTCAACCATAGCTAAAATATGAGTTGGGACAGAATTGAGTAAAGTATAAACTTTAGGAGGGTCAGGACTACTCCTATGTGGCACGGTTATAGATAGTCGGTCTGTAGCATTGATTTTCTTAGCAGGTTCTACTTTACTAATTTCTTTATTGGCCTTTCTAGAATTCGTTTCTTCCTTATCAGCTTGAGCAAATTTTTCTGCTTCAAGGAAGAAAGTAGTGAGAGTGGTTGGAGGTTTGAAGTTGAGGTTAAAGGAGAATTTTCCTAGCCTCACCCGGTCTGGAAGGCCATGATCTGCATTTTCTCCGTAACTCCTTGGATTCTAATCATCTCCTTCTTGAACCTATCCATATAATCCATGAGTGATTCATCTAACTTCTGCTTAAGAGTAAGTAGATGTGTTCTTGTCTTTGGAATCTACTTCTGATTCCCAAACTTATTCAAAAACAAGTTTACCAGTTGATCAAAGTTTTTAATATCATCTCTCTTGTATGTTAGAATCGTCTGAACCAGTCTGAGGCAGTGCCTTTATGGGTTCCGGGGAACCCTCGGCAAAGGATGGCGTTTGACGCTTCTTGAAGGCACATTTGGAGCGATAGGCGTCTAGGTGCTCCCATAGATCAGTACTCCTATCATAGGAGTCAAAGTTTGGAATTTTTCACCTCATCGGAAAAGGTTCCTGAATGATATCATCAGTGACCGAAAGTGAATACTTGTATCTAGTACCCTTTCCTTCACTTTCATCCATTCTATCCACTCTGGCTTGCAGTTCCTCCAACCTCTTCCTCAGGTCCTCTTTCCTTTCTGGGACTAGTAGTGCGGTACGATTCTTCTCTTAGTGTTTTCTTTTCTCATGAGCAACAAATGTATATTCACCTAGGTTCCTTTCCCTGATACTACTCGGCCTTGATGAGGCCTCTTTTCGTGATTCGTGTCGGTCGAAAGTGCATGCTCCCGTCGGGAGGACTCGACTAAAGTGAGCTCATGAAGTCCCTTGCTCATTTCACCTTCTCTCCCCTTGGGTGCACCTATCCCCTTTGTTGGCATTAGGCTGGGGATGAACAATACAGGGATTGCTACCTAAATTGCGTGAAAGCTCTTCATCCTAGGAGAGGTGACCCTCCAGTTGTTGTCCTATAACTATCTCATTCAACAAAGCATTCTGCTGCCTCAACTTATGGATCTCTTCAGCCTTGTCCATAACACGGGGACCGGAATCCTCTTCGTGTTCCTCTTGCCGATCCATCTCTTTGCAGGATCGATTGGAGTGATGTTGAGTTGAAATTTATTTGCCTTTGTCAGCGTTATTCCTGTGAGTGTTACACACGCTATATGCCATGTCCTAGTATTGACTTTTAGTTCAGTGTTCCCACTGACGGCGCCAAATGTTGATACTAAAATTTTGGGCTAGGGTTAGCTTGTTTACAGATATCGTCCAAAGTAAAAATTGGGCACCGTGCGTAGTACTTACGTCCGGATCATCTGAAAATAAAAATGGCGGGGCTTTGTCCCCCGGAGTAGACTCTTCCGACGCTCCGGTCAGTATTTAGACCAGAAAGTAAAATTCAATAAGAATTCAGATCTTGAATAATTAGGTAAGTAATTTGTTGAATCTGACTTGTTACTTTGATATTTATAGCTGAAATCGGTGGGTCGGATCGATTCGTGGGTCGAATATATAATACTTGACCCATTTGGGTCTATTTAGACCACAATGGTAAAATTATTAAAATATTCTTAGTGGACCCGAGTCCGGAGCCACGTTTAATATTATTATTAAGTGTATTATTTTGGCATCATCAGGGAGGATTTTCATTTTCAAAATATGATATAGTTGCATTCAAATCTATTATTGTATCATTAAAGTTATCAATGATTATATTCTATATATTCTACATGTGTATGTAGTGACCAATTATATGTTAGTGCAGTACAGGGAGAAATATCTAAATAACATTTTAAAAATTGCTATATAGGCACTATGCATGTGAAGAAATTTGTCTCAAGAGTGACAAAAAAGTTGAAAAGGGTGTTTCTGTATGACACATCATGTATACAACATTTAGACGAAGAGATCCTCAACAAGTATAGTACGGCATGGAAAACTAAAGCAAAACCGTCGTATGATACCATTGAACAAAATTAAAAGAATACTTGGAGAAAGATACATAAAATATATTGTGGCTTTCTATATATTTATTTCTTTTAGGTTGTGGCTTTCTATATTTATCATTTTGAGCACATAAGTATTACCATATTTATATGTATACTTATTTGATTCTTATAATGCAGAAATCAACTACTCACAGAAAAAGAGTAGCTACCACATTACTTTCTCCATCCATGAAAGCTCAATCAAAAGCCATAGATTAGAAGAATAGTTGCGCAATGTTTTTCGTATCTTATTGATTTATAATTTATTTGCACTTGTTCTAATTTTGAAAACATAAAATTTAGGATCCAACAATGAAAACTGAAAATAATCGAACGTTTATTAGTTTTCAACATGTATCTAATGATCAACCTACATACTCATCTAGACAAAAATAAATATTCAATTTCGTTTTTGCTGGTAAAGCAATTTACATTACTCTAGTCAATGACATAAATCAAGTTTACTTGAAGTCATGCATCATTTATGTTTTGATTTATAGGAATATTGTTTACAAATGCAATCAACTCTTAGTAGGCAGGGGGTTATTGGACCTTATACAAGTATGAATATTAGCTTATTTAAGATTAATTTCAAGTGATTTAAAAATATGATATATCTTTTTTGGACAATAATACTGCTTTCTTATATATAAAACTCAACTTAAAAATAGTAGTTTCTTTTTTTTGAATTACAGGTTTTTTGAAGTGCTGGACAAGTACATATACAATAAACGAAAAGAGTTGAGAAAATAGTGTAAGAAGATGCAAAATCTATAGTTTCTTTATGAGAAATTTAATTATCTCCTGTACAACTTTTTGGATAGCTTCTTCCACTTGGTTAGATGTAATGTTTTCATTGTAATTGCATTATTTGAGATATAACTATAAATAGCTCAATGTCTTTTAATATAGTAATGGTTTAATTATCTAGGTAAACATTGGACGTGTGTTTGAAAGTCAATTTTATTCTTAATCTAATTTATTATACACTTGTCCTTTTCCTAGTTTCCTAGTATCTATGTAATTGTAGAATTGCAGATATACTTAAAGAAACAATCATTGGTCTTAGTGAACCAAAAATTCTTTGTTTTTTTCTTATAGATATAGAAGAAAATAGCTCAAAGTCATTAAATAACTTTATGAAAAGTTTTAAAATGTGTGTATTGTAAATATTTTATGCTCCCCACTAAAACTATCATACTTTCCATTTAGGTCAATCCTAAAATTAATGTCACTTTCTAAATATTATAAATAGTTTTTCATGCACTTTCTAATTTTACCCTTCAATTGAGTACTTTGAAAAACCCAGGTAAGCCATCAATTTACTATTAACTTATCTAAAAAAATTGGACCGTGAATGATACGTACACTAAAACAAAGGGGAGTTTTATTCACGCATTTAGGTTCTTTACAAGTGACCATCTACTCAAAAGCAAATTTCCTTGGACCAACCATTCTTTTCCATTGGTTTTGCTTAGAGAGAAAAATGCCATTGCGTGAATCACACCAACCCTATAAGAAAGAAAATTGTATCAACATGCTTCATCTTTTGGTGAATGGTAATGGATATGAGCTATTTTATGTTGCCCCACATCTTTGTTCGCAAAAAGGTGAAGATGGAATACATAACCAAATTATGTAAGTGATTTCTGTTGAAAAATAAAACAAATTTCCCCAAATGCGTCAAACATTGCGGGATGGAGGAAGATATTTTGTATCTTTTGTCATATTTTAGTTTTGTAAAAAAAATAAAATAATAATGAATATTATATCAAATTTTTGTTTAATTAGTATTAAAAATCTAAATCATGAAAAGTTTCAGATGCTGATGAATAATATTTTGTACTGTTTAGGCAAAAATGAAATAAAAGACTACAAACAAATAATAAATACTTTATATATCAACTCATATCTAAGAAAAGTCAACAGAAGTCTTTAACAAAAGACGAAAAAAGAAGAATAACTCTTGTTAATTTGACAAAGATTCAAATTGACTTGGATTATTGAAGTACTTAGTTTTGCCAAAAATAATGATCAATTTTTTTTTTTTGCGTCATTATTATTGAAAATCTAAATCATATAAAGTTTAAGATGGTGAAGAATAATCTTTATATTGTTTAAGCAAAAATAAAATAAAAAAACTACAAACAAATAGTAAATTATTTATATACCAACATATTCAAGAAAAGTCAATAGAAGCCTTGAACAAAAGATGAAAAATAAGAACGGCTTTAGTTAATCTGACAAAGATTAGATCTTGACTTGGATTAATGTAGTACAGAGTTTTGTCAAAAGAATTAATGAATATTATATCAAATTTTGTGTCATTAATATTGAAAATCTAAATCATGAAAATTTTAAATGGTCAGGAAAATATTATATATTTTAAGAAAAAAGTGAATAAAAAGACTTCATAAAAATATTAAATAATTTATATACCAGCTTTTCTAAGAAAAGTCAACAGAATCCTCGAGTTCCAGGCTTTTATTGAATAATTTGACAAAGATCCAACCTTGATCCTTGATGGATTACTGTAGTAGTATTTAGTTTGGTCAAAAGAATTAATAAATACTGTATCTTTTTATGTGTCATTAATATGGAAAATATAAGTCGGGAAAAGTTTCAGATAATGAGGAATAGTACGTTATATGGTTTAAGCAAAAATGAAATAAAAATACTACAAACAAATAGTAAATAATTCATATACCAACTTATCTAAGAAAAGTCAATAAAAGCCTGGAACAAAAGAAAGAAAAAGACTAACTTTAGTGGCAGAAGATAAGAGAAGAACGGAAGATTCTACAGTTCTTTTTAGGAAATTATTTTCTTATACTTTAAATGTTTGTACAATATAATATCATATGTTTTAAATGCTTGTACAATATAAATTTTTAAAACTAAGAAAATAATTTCCTAAAAGGGACTAATAGCAACGTAAAATTTCCCTAAGAGAACATTGAGGCAATTAGACAATGGGACTATGTGATAAAAAGATAAAAGAATACGAGTCTTTTAGCAAATTAGTAGGATTCCGAATATAGTGGAAACAGTTACCATGGAAGTTATATCATGTGGTAATAAAATATTCTTAACCCATGGGAAGTTATTGACTTTGATTTTCCCATTTTCCTTAGAGATACAAAAGAAGAGAAAATATTAGGACAACTATGATTTTGACAAATCAGACTTTAAAACACTTTAAAGTATGACATATACTTAAAAAGTATTTTTTCAACTATACTTTTATCTCGTATATGTCTGTCTCTTATACACATCTAGTTTGTATAAATAGATCTACTTCTTTCTCTCATCCCAGGTTAAAAAATGATAAATATTTTTTCTTGAGTGTAAACTGGTATAAATAAGTAGAACATTCTATTATTCTAACTTATTTGATATTGATGAGCATGTAAATGCATTCAATTTAGGTTGTTTATCTTACAGCTGGAGGACAATCCCCTTCTCATGCTCCCAAATCCTTCACGGACATTCTGACCATTATAGCTTCTTTGCTATCGATCAAAAGACCTACTTTGTATCGTAGTGAACCAACTTTTCTTTTCACAGATGAAAAAATCAAAGTTCTCTCAAAACCCCTGAAGCATGCTTTGGTGGGTAAATTCCCAAAAGGAAAACCTAGCATGGTCGTTTTGAGAAAAAGTTTTCTTGATGTTGGTTTTTGCAGGATCATTCACTCTAGGGCTTATTGATCATCGTCACATCCTCATTCATTTTGATCAATAGGAAGATTACTACCGTTGTTGGCTACGTGGATTTTGAACCTTTGACGGTTTTGGCATACGTGTTCTTAAATGGATGTCTGATTTCATTGTTAATCAAGATTCCTCCATTGTTCCGATTTGGGTTCGCTTGTTAGATCAATTGCCCCTCCATCTTTGTGACAAACCAACGTTATTTTCAATTGCTTTTTTTATTACTACGCCACTAAAGAGGGATGCTTTAACGACGAAATTATCTCGGCCAAGTGTGACACAATTTTGTGTAGAGGTGGATATTTTCAGACCCTTGTTGCAGCAATTTTTGGTTGGACAGGAATCATAAATGTGTTGGCAATAATCACCTACGAAAATCTCCCGAGTAATTGTTCGACATGCTCGAAGTTAGGACTTATAATCCCTGATTGTCGTCTCTATCTTCCAACTACAAATATTAGGGTTCCTAGGAAAAGTAAAGGGGACCAGGATAATCATATTTTGTAGCCTGACCAAAAAAAAAAAAAAGAATTCACACAAACTTTTATAGAACAAGAGACAGATCCAATTCGAGCAAATCTTACAAAGTCTAGTCCAAAGCGAAGTTCAAATCTAAAAGTTTCCTAAATACATTCAAGTTTAGATTAATTATTAACAAATAAAATTTAAACAAACTCTTATTCAACCAAATTTAATTAGAATATTAAATAGTTAATTATTCATGTAATGTTTTTATTTATTAGTCTCCTTCTATCTACCCATGGCAGGTGGAATGTTAAAAAGAATGAAAATAATGGTATAACATTATTTTGGGAGGTAAAGTAAGAAAATATTATTGATAAATTAATATTGATTCCTTTTCCACCACTTTCTTCCATTACTTCCACCTTTATTATCTCCCACCACTCTATTCTATCACTACCGCCATCATTGACCATTATATGTATATTTTTTTTTTGAATAAACTAAATATCTTCAAAATCCACAACAAAAGCCCATATCATTTCGAAGAATAGTTGGGTTTGCTAGGAGGGGAAGGAGGCTAGGCTGTAAGGAAGAGGCAAGAGAGATAGGAGAGATAAGGACAATGAAGGGGAAGGGTTAGGAGAGAAGATGAGGGATGGGAAAGATAGGAGGAGAAAGAGGAAGGGGCAGAGCAGAGAGGATAAGATCACAAGGTGAGGAGCTGGAGGTGTGGAGGGGAGGAAAAGAGAGGAGGAGGAAGAAAGGGAAGGAATTGAAGGTGTAGAAGGATGGGAAAGAGATGATGAGGAAATAAAATAGGCTAGGGATGGTAGGAGGGACGTGGGAAAGAGAGAGAGAGGCTGCGGGAAAGATATGGAGAAAGGAGAAGAGCTGGGGGTGGAAAGAGAGGAGAAGGGAGGGAACTGAAAGGGAGAGGGAGGAATTTCCACATCTAGGGTTGGAATTTGAGAATAGGATTGGGTTGGGATCTTTGGGATATAAGAGACATTATACCATCTTTTGTATGTCCCTTATTAAATGGTAGCTCCCCAGGAGTGTCTCTTATACACATTTAGATGTTATAAGATACAAAAAGGTATATAAATTATATTAAATCTGTCTCTTATACACATCTAGATGTGTATAAGAGACAGCATAGGTCTAATACTGTTACAATTGGTATGAGAGTGAATCTTGTGTAATCTCCACATAGGGTGAGACTAGACTAGTTGGTAATAGTATTAGGTTGTGTTATGCGGTGTATGTTACATGTTATTGGATCCCAACTTGGACTTTGCAAGGATCGAAATGTGATGCCCCGTCCCATGTCGAAAGTGAGAGGGGATATTGCATTATTTATAACACTTTAAGTTCTGGGCTATTAACAACTTAGTTTAAGTATTTTGAGCACGTTATTTGTGCTCAAAAGTTATTAGACCAAACTAGACCCGGAGTGTTACAAGATGTACGGATATTTAGGAATTTTTTTTATCAAGACAAATTTATCTTTTCATTCTCCGTTTGAACTGATTTGAGTAATGTGAGAAAAATTGATAGTTTTAGATAGTACATTATTGCAATTGACAGTTCAGGACTATTTTGCTAACTGAAAATAGTTTTGGGGTTGTTTGCAATTAACCTTTTAAGTATGCGGCTATTTAACGTATTAAAAGTTTATGTTGTTCAACATTTGTGGCTCTCTAAAATAAAGAATTTTTAGAGAAACAATGAAATAGGTTATCTTTACTTATTCAAAATTTTACAAATCCTAACTAATTAAATTTCATGTATGGAACAATGAAATGGAACAATTTCTTAAGTTTAACTATGATACCCGTGTAGAAAGTAATATATCTAATAATAGTGCAAATTCAGTTAATCCATGATTTTCAAAAAGTTAAAAGTTTGCGTGCATAAAGTTTAACAAATTATTAATTCTCTAGTTTATAAAGGACTTTTGTCTTACGGGTTGTAAAAAGTTTGCTTTCTAATATAAAGTTGTTAATTTATCAATAAAATTTGTGTTATAGAATGTACATATGATTACAATTAGTAAACAACTTTCTTTCTCAAGGTCATGTGAAAAGTAATTTTATCTATTTTTTTTAAAACCCACTTCTCCCCTCTACCTTCTAATAATTTGAACCCATGATTAATCGATTATAGAAGAAATGTCTTACTGTCTAAACTTATAAGGTAGAATTTACTTTAAAAAAACATCTTAGGAAAATAAGACTATACGGGATAACAATAAAATTGTGGCACATAATAAGGAAATGAATAATATGATAATTTAGAAAATAAATAAATAAATTTTTAATAGGTAGCTTTAAGGCATATGCAAAAACACAATTTGCCATATAAACGTACACATTCACATTAGTTACTCCATTATTTTCATTCAATATTTAATATCTGGGAAAATCACTTTAATAGTGCTCAAACTATTTCATTAAAATTGTTTGATCCCCATTAACGTTAGTCTCTTATACACATCTAAATGTGTATAAGAGACAGTCTTTATACTAGTAAGAGTCCTAACGCCTCCCAGATAATGGGGAATTTTATATGTTTTAACTTTGACCAGTATTGACTAAGAGTGGAAGCGTCAAATTACATGAAGCTGATACTTTAAATGTGAAATTATCTCCTAAATAGTCTCCAACATTTTTATTAAAACTGAATTGATCACTCAACTAAACGTTTAGCCAATTTAATCCCTCAACAAAATATCATAAAGTTTTTTATGTCAAACTCAGTGAAAATAAAAATCACAAAGTTTTGGGGTTGGCTTTAAAAATAATATGATGTAAAATTGAAAAATAGAAAAATTCAAAGAACCCATAACTTTACCCTTCTTCTCCATCCTTATCTCATTTCTCCTAACCACCAACCACTGCATCCCCACCATCACCTTAGCCCCACCGCCACCAACCCAACCTTTCCCCACCCCTTTCCTACCGCGAATGTTCTTCTCTAGCCCTTCTCATCCCGCCACTACCCCTTTCTTTCTCACCCTGGATCTATCTCTCTGCCATCCCAGATGAGACCAACCCACCTCTATCCCCACTATTCCCCAGCTTCTTCCTATTCCAAATCCTTCTTCATCCTGATTTTTCCCTACCCAAGACCTAAAATCTACTTTCCCACACCTCTAAACTCAATATCTCATCTATATCCCCTACTCCAATCTTTCCTTCACCACTTCTAAACCATGATATCCCTCTCCTTTGCCTCTTTTCTTCTCAATCTTCTCCATTGTCATCCCTAACTCTCCGCCATTGATAAGATGAACTTTCATAATGGAGCCATGGACTCACAGAGTGGATAGTCTGATATGGGTGGTATTGGTATTGGTGTTGGAGTTGATATTGGTGTTGGAAATGGTGGTGGGAAGGTGGGATGGGGTAAGAGTATAAGGGTTTGAGGTTACAAGGAGATGGACTAAATTGGCTAAATTTTTAGTTGAGGAACCAATTCGGCTTTAACAAAAATATTGGAGGATTATTATAAGAGACAGCCAGGGCTTAGCTAAATAGAAGTATTTTAAGAGACAGCTCCATTCTAATGGAAGTATGAATTGTAACATTATTTAGTTAATGGACTATTAAACAAAATTTTAAATTGAGGAACCATTTTGATTTTAGTGAAATAGCTAGAGGACTTATTAAGTGATTTGTCCGTTAATACCTATTGCCTCTTTTAAGTGCAATGCGATGAGACAATGTTAGACAAATCCTTAAATAATCGTCAAAACTTAAGATAAGAAAAGCAATTTGATAACTATGTTTTTTGAGAAATTTTATCTCGGTCAAGAGAGCAACTATTGGGCATATCTAGTAGTTGTTCCTCAACTAATGGGAGCCCTTTATTTAGAATGAGGGCTCGTATTTTTAAAAAATAAAGGGACCGTCCTATTAGCAAAATGTCCTCCGCTCTAAATGGAATGCTCCCATTAATTAAGGAACAACTATTATGTATGCCCAATAATAGCTCCTAACCAAAATAAAATTTTTGATATTTTTATATAACAATAATTTTTAGAGTTCATAGAAAGCAAGAAATTTGCTTATTAAGTTGGATCTTAGTGTACCACTCTTACTGTAGTTCAAGTTAAAAATTCAAAAGAGTGTATCTATACAAAGAGACAAATAAAAGTTACTGGTGCGCTACTGATTCAGAAAAAAGAAAGAAAGCAATCTGTCTCAGATGAACCAGAAAAATTATTGTCTCGAAAGTAGAGAGCTGGAGAGAGAATTTAGAAATTGTGTTGAGAGATTCTCATAAGAGGAGTGAAAGTGATAATCTTAGCACCCAACCCCCTTATTTATAGATTTACAAGGGAGAAGCTGGGCCCCTATTCCACTAACTGAATATACATACAAATTACATATTTTCCCTTAATGTTGCTGCCACATAAGCATTTCTAGAACAATCTTAAAAAATGTGTCATATACTAATCTAGAGCATCATCGCTAGTCCCCTTAGCTTGGTGTCGAACCTCAAGGTCGAGTCTTCGAGCCAAAATCAGTCAATGTGAGTCCCCTGAGAACTTCTTTCCCTATGATCCTGTCTCGGATCCTCAGACAGTCCTGTGTGTCGGACTACATTGACGATGGGGGCTTTGAATCGTGAACTGTGCGACCATTGAGGTTCGACCCAAGCTAATGGTCTCATCATACACATCAGTAGCGAGTTTCCCTATGAGCGTGTTGTCATTGTAATGATTACCCCACATCGTGCTTGCTGCGTTCGAATCCTCATGCACTATATTACAAGCCTTGCACCAGCACATTGTGGCATTTATTGTGCCGTATTTTTATGTTTTTCGAGAGTGCTTCATTTGAATGAAAATAATGGAGTAACTAATGTGAATGTGTACGTTTACTGTCTCTTATACACATCTAGGTCTCATCTTTTAGACAGAAACTTACACTTTCCCTTATTGAAGAATATTCAAGACAAATAAAGGTCTCATAAGAGACAGGAACAATAGTCATCCCTTCATTTTTCCTAATTTCTATCTCTACACTCTTCCTTCCTGCAAAAATCTCTCTGCTTGCTTTCTGCTACTCTCTTTCCTGCCTTTGCCTCTTTCCTCTCTTTAATTCTTCCTATGAAATTTCTCGACATCACTTGACCAGACGCTGCCCACCGCTTTTTCCAAGTTTTTCAATCAGAAGAATGGCCGGTACATTTACTCCTTCTCTAATTAGCACTCCACAGCCTTCTTCTCCTTTAAATGAGGTCAATAGGCTGCTTAACTCTTTCGACAAAGCCTTCCTCGCAGTCGTCCCTTTAAAATTTCCTTCCGAACCTCTTTCAGCCGAGTCCCCTCACAATGACTACTCTGACCTTCAGATCTTGAATACACCAAACATCCTCGACCCAGAGGACATAAAAATTCTTAGGGGTCAGATATGGGTTACACTAATATCCTAAAAATTCCCCATATCTGAGGATTAAGGCCACTTAACCCCTCCTAGTTACCTAACAATTTATCAGGAGCAACTCGAGGCTGGGCTGAGGCTCCTTATCGCTCATCTTCTTGTTCAATTATTTGACCGTTAGGATATTAGTGTACCCCAACTGACCCCTAATACGATTCGACTCATAGCCGGATTTTCCACTTTCTTTGTAAATTGTATAATATCCCCCTATCCTTAGACACTTTTAGGATGATATTAAAACTTTCCCCAATGAAAGGATTTTTTTATGTTTCTCCCCAAGTCCTGGGTAAACAGCTCACCTCGGGGAATCCTCTTCCATTCATGACTGGAAGAAAACCTTCTATTTGTCTGTTACCTCGACCCTCCAATGCCCTGGGTCCTTGGAACCTTATAAAAGAAAATTTGAAAACCAAAAATGCCTCTCCCCGAACTCTGATGTTGCCAAAAGGCTCATCGAGTCTAATCTGAAAATAGACTACTGCAACCAACCGGCCATCCTTTTCAACAACATCTTGGCTTGGGCTGGGCTCTTCCCTTCCCACAGCATTCCTGAGGACTACGATCCTCACAAAGGTTTTTTTTGTTTTTATTTATTTAATTTATTTTATTTATTAATATCATTATTTTCTTAACCCGCACTAAAAAGAGACAGCGTGGGACTCGCGCCACTATCAGGTTCCCCTGTCTCTTACACATCATCTAGATGTGTATAAGAGACAGGTCCGCCACTGTTAGCACAACCTCAGAGAATGCTGGTACCACTCCGACAGCCACAATGGACCTAATTATCGAAGCGAAAGTCAATCTGGAAGGCTCGGGTGATGATCAGGCAGTCACCCTGGCCATACAACTTGCGACCCAACCCGAGTCTGAAGTAGTTCGGGTCACCAGGAAGAGGACTAGAGAAACTGCTGCCATCGAAGCTGGACCCTCTTCCTCAGTCACCCCTACGTTATCACCATCACAATCTGGACCCTTAGGCTCGGGTTTGTTGACAAAAATCCCCGAGGAGACTTCAAGGAACCTTTCCGTAAGCAGGCAATTCATTACTACCTATGGTAAGATTATCTTTCCTTATACCCTTTTTCCTTTTTGCTTCAAGAAGAGACAAGGTCGGGTGGGTCCCGAGACTTACCTTGGGCCTAAGGATCATTGACCCTATTCTAGCCCCTGCACCTCGGGAAGCAGTCAATCCCAACCCGCTCTTTCGATCGATATTAATGATCAATCCCAATTCACGAGAATGGCTCGTGAACAGGCAAAGTTCATCGCTTTACCACGGGATGTGGCCTACATAAAGAAGCTCACTCCCCAACAAAGGCTAGACGAACTGCATGTTAGCCTAATAAATGTAAGTGTTCTTGCTTCACTCTTCTCAACATATTTTTACATATTTGCACCCCCGAAACTCTGATTATTCTGACTCATTCATTCTAATGTTTCAAACCATCACCATTTTGCCCGTAGTTGCAGAGCAGGAGTCCTTCTTCAACTCCACGATAAACTCAATGAAGCAGAAGTTGGCCCACAACAAGGCTAGGGAAGAGCATAAAGTGAAGGAGGCTATGAAGGCCAATGAGCTTAAATGCAACATAGAGGCTAGCAAAAAATATGATGAGTGGATGGCCGAACTCAGGTATTAGTTCTTAAGTCAACCGAGTCTCTTGGAGAAGAAGACCTTGGAGATTGACATCAGTGATCGTGACAAAAGATTGCTAATCAAGAGAGGAAAATTCTTCAACTCCAAGAGGAAGCAGAAATGGTCGAGGCAAAGTTCATCTTTTAGGAGAATGAGCTCCTTGTCCAAGGAAAAAACACGTTCATTGCTTCGAAAGAGGCGGACGCGATGTTGAAAGGGTTCGCGGAGAAGGTCTTCACTATGGGGTTCACTATAGCATGTGACCTCTTAGTGAAGAATCTCATATGTGCAAGGGGTTGCCTTATGATGCCTCCATTAATAAGGAGGTCATCAATGGTTTACAGGCACAATTCAAAGCCCCCATCCTGATCCCAGAAGCTCCTGAAGCTACGACCTCAGAACACAATAAGCCGGCAAACACTGCTCCCAAGGTTGAGGCTAAACATGTGGATCCAACCTCCACTTCATCTGCCGAACCCTTCAATAATATGGCATCTTAGGCCTGTTAAATAATCTCCTTTGTAATAGTTAGGATTTCTTTGTAATAGTTAGGGTCTTCAAGTATTAGGTAAAATTCTAGCTTTCTTGATACTTGATCTCATCTTCATAAGAGACAGCCCATCGACCTTCTTTTTCTCATCTTGAAATTTAACCAAATGCTCGAGTATTAGTCTTAGAAAATAATCCTACTTAGAACTATTGTTCTAACTTCTCAACAAAACATTTAAGTAAATTTCTCGAACATTTGCAATTAAATGTTTATACTCTTCTACTTCTTTTAATGACCTTAATGGTCGAATAAGTTTATTTTTCCTGGGAAGGCCCGTCAAGGCCACAGCCCTCTAAATTTTACTTTTGTTCCTTTCTTTGAATCTGATCCGGACCCTTAAGACCATTAAGTCTCATCTCTTGAGAGGGAACCTTTAGGTCTCTACCCTCATGATTCTTTTTCTTAAACCTGTTTTGAATTTTTATCACTTGAAGTGAGACGACTCCCATTTCTTTAGGGGGGACTACTAAATCTTAGCTCCTTTAGGTCTCTACCCTTCAGGTTTATATTCTATCTTTTATTTTGAACATGATCCGAACCTCTTAAGCACCTCAGCGAGTTAGGACAGTTCGAATTTCTTGAGGGGGACTATTGAGCCTCAACCCTCCAAATTTTATCTTTTAACTTTGAGCTTGGTCCGGACCTCTTAAGCATTTGGCGGGTCGGAACAACCTTGATTTCTTGAGGGGGGACTACTACGTCTCAACCCTTGAGGGGGGACCTCTAGGTCTCTACCCTTATGATTCTTTTTATTGAACCTGATCTGAACCTTTTTAGCACTTTGATGGCTTAAAGCGGCTCGAATTTCTTTGAGGGGGGACTTCTAAGTCCCAGCCCTCGAGTATATTTGCTCATCTTCTTATACATTTTACATTTCTTGAATCACTTATTTTTGCACTGAAAGGGATTTTTTTTACATTTCTTGATAATATTTTTCAAGTTTATAATGTTTCCACATTCTAAAAATAGGATCTTCTTTCATGTCAACATGCTTATAATAACCTAACCTGTGAGCCTCTATCACACGATCAGGGCCCTCCCAGTTTGGATCTAGCTTTTTTGTTCCATCAACCCGGCTCGCTATATTTTTTGAAGTACCAAGTCTCCAGGCTACAAGTATCTATGCTTGACTCTGAGTTGTAATGTCAATCCATGACTTGTTTGTACTTGGCTTCTCAAAGAGATGCATCCAACCTTTTCTCCTCCAATAAATCCAAATTAATTCTTATGGCCTCCTCATTTTATGGTCTAGATGTGTATCTACTGCCGTGGGTAACCCAATTTCGTAGGAGTGATAGCCTCGGAACCATAGACCAGGACTAAACGGAGTGGCTCGTATGCCCATAGGACACTAGATAGTTCCTCTACCCACGTACCCTTAGCCCGTTCTAACCAAGTTTTGAGTTCTATTAGTAAGGTTCGATTGCAAATTTCTGTTTGTCGATTTGCTTGAGGATGTGCTACAGAAGTAAAGTGTTATTTTATGCCAAGATTAGAGTAGAAACTCTTGAAAGGCTTTCCTTGAAATTGTTTTCCATTGTCAGATATAAGAACCAAGGAAATTCCAAACCCACAAACAATATTTTTCCAAAAGAATTTCTCCATTGACTTCCTAGAAACCAAGGCTAGAGACTCAGCTTCAATCCACTTGGTAAAGTAGTCGATTGCTATTACCAAAAATTCAATTTTGCCTACTCCTCTTAGAAACGGACCCAAAATATCTATTCCTTACAGGGAAGTTACACAAAGTCCAGGCTTACCTTAATTGTGGGCATAGATAAGCTTTTTTGTATAAAATTCCATCAATCAGTGTGTATTTTATGGTTCTATACTTAATCTTTCTAGTCTCGGTTTGGTTTTCAGGTAGCTTATTGTTGCTAAAGTAGTTTACTATAGGCTCCATCTATCCGAGATCCGAATGAATATTCATGATTTTCTCCATAGGATCTATAGACCTGAAGTCTTGGACTTCCACTAATATCTCCTTTGTCAGGTATGAGTATATTGGTGAAGCCAGCTTTGACAATACATTGGCATGCGTATTCTTTGCTCGGGAGATTTTTAATTATATATGCTTTCTTGAATTTTGACGTCCAATTCTTTATCTCGGATAGATACTTCTTTAAAATCACGCATTGGGCCTCATAGTTTCCCAAACTTTGATTCACAGTTAGCTGCAAATCAGAATGTATCTTTATGGTCCGTGCCCCTATTTGGTGGGCCATTCTCATCCCCTAGATGAGTGCTTCGTATTGCAACTTCATTGTTCGTTGCTGGGAATCCGAACCTTAGAGTGTATGTGAGATAATCCCCTTCGGTCCCTTAATTATAATACCGGTCCACTTCGGATTTACGAGACTCAGTCCACATGAAGCTCCCACACAAGGTCTTCTTTAAGTTGAAGCTCCTTCAATTGGTCCACTACTATGATTATTTCCATCTTCTCAGTTCTGCAGTTTTAAGCTATGAAGTCGGCTAGAACTTATGCCTTGATAATCAAATGTTAGAATATAATATTGTCTCTTATAGCACATCTTTTAACATATTTTTTGAAGTTTCAGAAGGGAGCTCAATATATTTTTTAACGAGGCCATTCGTTAGAACAATTATTTTATGCCTCATAGAAGTATGGTCTCAACTTTCGAGCTGATATTACTATTGAAAAGACAACCTTTTCAGTGAGTGTATAATTCTTTTTCGGTTCCTAAAGCACCTTGCTTACAAAATATATGGGGCACCACTTGCTCATTCTCCTTTACTAGGATTGAGCTGATTACCAAATCTGCGATTGAAATGTATAGGTACAGTGGCTCTCCCTTCTGAGGCGACACAAGTTTCGGCAAATTACCGAAATATTTTTGAATTTTTCACAAGCCTTCTGAGCTTCTTCCATCCATTGAAAATTTTCTATTTTCTTTATAAGCTAGAAAAATGGTAGGCCTTGTTCCGCTGACTTGGACAGGAGCCAATTTAGGGCTACCATTCTCCCGTGAGTCGCTGAACTTCTTTTATCGAGATGCGTGTTTTCATTTCAATTATGGCCTGCACTTTTTCAGGGTTCACCTCAATCTCCCAACGAGAGACTATGAATCCTAAAAATGTCTCTTATAGACATCCCCAAATAAGAGACAGCTCTTGGGGTTCAACCTCATCCGAATAGATCTCAAAGGCACAAAGGTCTCTTTGAGAGCCTCTAGAGTTTCTTCAAAGGTTTGGCTTTTTACCACCATATCATTTATATATACCTCCATATTTCGTC
This sequence comes from Cinchona pubescens, assembly GCA_025175665.1. Classification (NCBI taxonomy): domain Eukaryota; kingdom Viridiplantae; phylum Streptophyta; class Magnoliopsida; order Gentianales; family Rubiaceae; genus Cinchona; species Cinchona pubescens. The sequence continues at coordinate 11,762 of JANKKI010000239.1, read as the reverse complement.
CTATTTGGGACAAGGGTGGCTTTGAACACTTTGTTGACGAGCCTCTGATATGTGGCTCCCACATTCTTTAGTCTAAAAGGAATTGTAATATAACAATATGTGCATCGGTCAGTTATGAAAGAGGTCTTCTCTTCGTCTTCTCTTGCCATATAGATATGATGGTATCCCTTAAATGTATCCAAGAAATGTAAAATATAAAATCCAATAAAAGAATCAACTATTATGTCAATCTAGAAATACGGGTAATTGTCCTTCGGACAAACTTTATTGAGATCAGTAAAGTCTTGACACATATGCCAAGACGAATCTGGTTTAGTTACAAGGAAAGGATTAGAAAGCCAAGTCGGATACAACACTTCTCTAATAACTTTAGCTGCTAAGAGTTTATCCACCTCGATTTCAATTACTGAACTATACTCTGGACCGAAGAGACACTTTTTTTGCTTGATTGGCTCGTATGTTGGATCTACACCAAACTTATTCTCAATAATTTATTGAGAAATGCACGGCATATCCTTGATCCAGTGCCAAGACATCCTTGTATTCGGCAAGAAGTCCAAAAAGAAGAGCTTTGAGTTTCCCTGGAAGGATCACATCGACTTTTATTTTTCTGTCTCGAATGCTTGGGTCTACCGGTATCTCCTCGATGGGCACCTCGTGCTATGGCTTAATTTTTGCTTTGCCATTTTTCTTAGACTCGGGTAACTCTGGAATTTCGGCCATGCTACTTGGTGGCCTCACGTCTTCTCCTCCCATCCTCGGATCGGTCATTGACTCTCTAGAAATGCCTGAGATGGAAGAAGAATCAAAGGTTTGTAGGAATGTTTTATCAGCAATGGACATGGTCTGTGACTGGGACCACAAAGATATCATGTAACAGGCCCGAGTCTCTAGCTGTTTTGGAATTACTATGCCTTCAATGGGTGTATAAGACAATTGGTGATCTCAATTCTGTGCTTCGGGGAAGTTTCAAGGGTCAAAGAAGCATTATTTGACCTTCTGGCATGATTGAGTCACCCATAAAGCCTACTAATGGGGTTTTGAAGGATTTTATCAGGGAGGAATTCATATGCATATTCTACCAAGCATCCCAAAAAATGATATCAACCGAGCTTCTAGTATCTACAAAGACCCGATGCATTTCGTAGCCGACGACTAGCACATGAATTACCACAGGGTCATTATGTGGCATGTGACTAGGGACCGTATCCTCTGATGTGTATTCGAGGCTCATGAAGACTTTAGACACTAATCCCGATCCTTACCTGGGATTACGTATCTTGCATACTTTTTCCTTGTGTTATTAGAGTTCCCTGCTGCTAGGCAGCCAACTATGGTATTTATCACTCCAGCTGCGCGTATCTATTCATCTTGGGCTGGGGGATTGTTCCTATTCTGGCTATTTCAGTTCGGCTGACGAGGTGAGTAAGGTCTGGGTTGAATGTAGGCACCTGGTTTGCGCTATTGTTGGCATTTCTCTGGAATTCTACAGCAGTTCGGCTAATAAACTATTGTAAGTGCCCTTCTTGAATGGCCTTCTCTATCCCAACCTTTAAATGGTTGCAGGCCTCTGTATCGTGCCCGTGCTGCCCATGGAACGCACAATACTTAGATTTATCTCTTTGGTTAGGGCCTGACATTATTGGAAGTAGAGGCTCTAGGATCCCCAAGTGCTATACTTGATATAGTATCTCCCTCTTTGATGTGTTGAGTGGGGTGAAGTCCAAGTTTAGGAGAACTCTTGTCCTTAGGGGTCGGGTTTCGGTATTATTATTCGTGTAAACTACCCGATTTGCTAAGACCTGTTGTTACAATAGTTCAGCCTATCCATCACCTTCGACTTTTTAGAGAACGAGGGGTTCGGAATTCTTAGAGTCTTCCCTTTTGTGAGTCGTACATTTCTCTTTTCGTCCTGTTGGACTCTTTACCCCAAATGAACTCCGATGCCCTTTCCAACATGACTCAGAATATGAACTTGGCATCCTCTTAGCTAAGTCAGCGTTGAAGCTTCCAGGTCGGATGCCACTACAAAATGCAGTAATTAAAATTTTCTCATCAACTTTCTTTATTTGGATCATTTCGTTTGAAGCGGTCCACAAATTTATTGAGAGGCTCATCGGGCCTTTGACGAATGTTCATGAGGTGCGAAATGTCCTATACTAACTTACTTTAGAAAGGACTTCACTAGCTCATGGAAGGTGGCAATTGAGTTCATCGGGAGCTCCTGAAATCATTTTTGAACCGATCCTCTAAGCGTAGTAGCAAACAATTTGCAATTAATGGTATCACTATAGTCGTAGAGGCTTGTGATAGCCACCACACATTGCAAGTGGTCCGATGGATCAGAGTCTCCCTTCTACTGATCAAGATCAAGCAACTTGAACTGCGTCGGGAGGGGCTCAGTCTTGATAGAGATCGTAAATGGATCTCTATCTATTGCTGTCTGAGCAGAAGCATGCAATACCAGGTTATTCTGATTTTTCTCAAAATCTCTTAGATTTTGTTCTCGAGGCTCTGTTCCTCGAGCTATTTCAAAATAGTTGAGAAAGGGCCTCTGTACAACAGTGCTCTTCGAAGATTGTATGCCGATTCTGCTATGCACCGGCAACCTCTTCGGCCGACATGTAGTTGAATCTTATTCGTTCGATTGCTCATTGAGCGCGACTTTGTGATTTTGTGCTGGAGATCGCTTGGACTCATAGCATTTATCGATTGTTTTCTAGGTCTTCGGCTTGCATTCTGTTGCTGCTCGGCTGGTGGTGTGATAGCCCTATTTGAGCGCTCAAATGGAGTATGATTTTCATGCTGTTCAACAAACGCTTTAAAGGACTCAAAATGTTCGGCGATGTACTACATCCCTTTGTTTTTGTTGAGCTTCGGTTCATGCTTTAAAGTTTTCAACCTCCTCATTCTGGAGCAAGAGATGCTAGTTGTTCGCCTTGGTTTCCTTGCTGGCAGTGCGTCTCGTGCCTAGATTCTTCTATCCTTTCAAAACAAAGTTGAGAGAAGAAATTGCTGAAGGTAGTGGAAAAGGTTGGTTTGGAATTTTTGTTGATTCCCAAAGACGGTGCCAAATGATGAAAAGGAAAATTATAGAGAGACAAAATAGAAAGCTGAAGAAAGAATTCAGAAATTGAATTGAGAGATGCTCATAAGAGAAGTGAAAGTGATAATCTTAGCACCCAACCCCCCTATTTATAGATTTACAAGGAAGGAGCTGGGTCTCTATTCCACTAACTGAACATACATATAAATTATATATTTGCCCTTAATGTGGCTGGCATATAAAATATTTCTAGAATAATCTTGGAAAATGTGTCATATACTAATCTAGAGCATGTAGTATCACATTCGAATGTCTTATACAGATCTTGATCCATCTTAAGACACATACTAGAGTGGTTTTGAAAAATGACTATAAATTTGTGGTTTGTAAATGATTTTCCAATTCAAAAAGTGTCTCACCTTTTATCTAAAACGAACAAAAGAAAAATCAATAATGTTTTACCTAAACAAATCAAGAGGTAAGAAAAAATTAAGGAAAGGTAATGAAGTAAATAAATGTAGGTATTTTGGCCAATAAGCGGCATGCCTTAATACCAGAATCTACAAAACATTTTACCTAAAATGTTATGTAGATTTGGGATGCTCTTATAACTTAGATGTGCAAAGAATTATTTAATTTTGGTCAAAATTGTCAAAGACAGTAAGATAATTGTGAAATTGTATAATTCACATAGCAGCAAGCTATTCTCGCTTTTTATATAATGATTTTGTTTTGGTAATTCAAGTGCTAGTCAAAAAAGTCTCTACATCTCAATAATTATTTTAATAATATTTCTAATAATATCTTAAATAATAGAACGAAACAAATCCAATGATTCACTTCCCTCACACAAATCACAACCGCTATAGTATGTCTTAAATATACATAGATCCATTATTAGAAATTTAGAATATGTAAATATAAATCTTCAGAATGAATTAAATCTTATGAGGTTTACTTATACTTTATATTAACTAATATCATTTATTATATGAAGTTTAATTCTACACTATACAGATTATGAATAGAGTCAAGAACTAAATCACTTAAAAATATTTCGTGAAGAAATATATCTAAATGAGTTTAAGTGATTTGGGTAAATGTAGACTAATATTCCATGACACCCATCATCCACTCAATTTAGCATCACTCATTCAAAGAGAATTTTGGTATGCACTAAGGTATACAATAGGACCGTACATTTTATAATCCATATTCATTCACATCCATTAATTTCTTTTAAAAATTTAAAAATAATAATAAATATATATAAATATAAATCACAAAATTTACGTCATATATTTTAATTCATACAAAAATTTCCCCCATCTAAGTAGTGGCATCCGACCTGGAAGGACTTAGACACTGGCCACATAGTCAAATCGAAGTTGCATAGCCTAGAACCTTATCTATTCACTATAATCCATCGGAGGTATTCACTTTCATTTCTCTGAGCAGCCCACCCATCCAATTCTGCAACCTTTAGGCATCATTCAGCAGCAAAGATTGACTTAAAATGCATCTATGGCCATCAATGAGATTGAGGGACTCCTTCAAGTTTGCATAAGAGAAGAAACTTGAACTCAAGGAAACCGGATGAATTCGGAGAAAATTTTAATTACTGCATTCTTCCCAATCCAGCTCTTATACACTCTAGATGATTATCGGCAGAAGTTATTGGATGATAATATTGAAGACCATCATCCTCAAAAGTCCGGAAAATTCATTGCAATCTGCAGAGAATTGTTTTTGATCCTATCTTGCTGCTATTGTTGCTCTCTGCTGTGGAGGTATTATGACCCTAGTAAATCTCTACCTAACCTCCCCCTCCCCCCAAATAAAAATAATAAAATAATAATAATAAAAAACAAAGTTTCTGGTTTCTTTGATTGTTGTTGATTCGATCTGGGATTTGATTAGTTTACGTGCTTTTGAATTATTTTACGGTAATTTTTAGTTGGCTTTGGAAGTGACAGAAATTCTTAAGTTTTGTTAATTGAATAGTTGAGGGAGTTATGGAAGTGGTCTTTGCTGTTTTTTTTTTTTTTTTTTTGATTGATTTTGTGTTGATTTAAATTGGGATTTGGGAATAACCTGTCATGAACTGATGATTATCTAGGCGGATTCTTCTTACTTATTAACTAGTAAGTGCTTGTAATACTACTATACAGTATTCGAATGCTGATACTACATGAAAAGACTGAGAACTAGATTCTGGAAGAGTACGGTTTTATTTTATTGTGTATATGTTTTGTTCATTCTATTGAAGTTTTCGTTAGATAAGAAAGCATGTTTAGTTCTTGGATGAACTATGCTTGGCATGTGCAAGTACTATTGTCTTAATGATCTAAAATATCTTAATTCTGGCCTCAAGAGAACACATGGTTGAGAAGTAGGATTGAGAGGGAGAGACGGAGAGTGATAAAGGGCAGCATTTGGTGATGTATTGAGGCGGTTGAAATTGGGAGGGTCACATCACAGGGCTGTCACATTTGAAAGAGAGTTCCTGTTTGGGTGCTTCAGTGACCGCTTAAACTTTAAGACTTATTCTGTTTAGATCAGTATAAGTTTACAATAACATGTGCAAGTATGCTTCATATTTGCCGAATATGTTGGAATTCTTTGATACATGGTACGGGTACTGGAACGTAATAAAGAATTTTTTGTATTTTTTCTTTTCTTTCCCAAATGCTGCTTTCCAAATTCCAAGCTTTGAACTATCAAAATTTGCTGAATTTACTCTTAGCTAAACATAATCAAGGCTCATGATTACACATATTTGTTTAAGAGACACTGTCTCTTATTATGATTATAGCTCGTTGTGAAAGAATCAGCTTCTCCTTAGTTACCTGGACATACATTGAAAAAATTTTTTAAAATGTATTCCATTTTGGATGGTCTAGAAGTATGATTTTTGATTACTATGGTTATTAACTATTTGAACACATAAATTAATAGGAAAATGTATGGAATGTTCTTCCAGTTGGTTTATGATTATCATTTTTAAAAATCAAGATCAAAACTGAAAATTAAAACTTTGATATCCAACCAAAAAGATGCAAATGTTCCATGGCTCAAGTGAAGGTAAGCATGACAACCCATCCCTTGCATGGGCCCTGTCACGGTTGGAGGTTTGCATTCTTTTCTCTCTTAACAATGCCTCACCACCTGAAGAAAGATCCTTACCATGATTAGCAGTGCGAGAAACAGAAACAAAAGCCTATACGTTGTCTGGTAGAGTTTTGAGGCCATAAGAGCAATGTTCTGTAATTTTGAAGTCAAGCTTTTCTTTTTAATGGCTTTTGGTGTTCTTGTTTCCCTTTCTTGCTAACTTTTGGCCTTTCTCATGCTCCTTACCATTTCCTTGCTTATCATGCGGTGATTCAAACACAAATGCACTATATGCCTGTTTTCAGGTGCTCTAGATGTATTCACTTTATGTGCTTGGTTCTATTAATAGTTGCTGTTGGTAATCTTTGACCAGTGCAAATTGATGATTATGCTACCAATTACGTGAGCATTGTTGTGTACTTTTCAGCTTGCGTCGAAGATGAAGAAAATTGATGATCCTCAATAGGCAATATATGACGGCTGGTTCTACAGAGAAGATTGTAGGATTTGATTAAAAGATTATGCTGCCAGCTGAGCTTTTGATTTACTGTAAGCATACATGTACAATATTAGAGTGCCTGCCTATTTTATCTTTGATTCTTATGGTAAAATTGTTTGTGTGACTAATTCCTTAGTCCAACAATTGTACAGTGTATTATTATAAATAATTGTAGGCCTTTTCTATAGCTGTATATGTTCTGGTAAGTCTTCAGCAGTGTATGGAAAAGGCAAACTTAGTTAATTGTAGTATCTTCAATTCTGGCAGCATCTTGGTTGATGTTGTTCTATTAAACGGCACCTTTTTTTTGGTTATTCTATCTTCTTCTTGGCAACGAGGGTGATTTCTAATTCATTGAAATTTACTCTTCTTGAATGAAGTGGGATCATGCACCGTAATACATTGACATGATAAGAGAGTGATTATACGTTTTGTCTTTTTATGGTTAAATGACATCTTGATCAAGTCAATCATAGGTGACTTCTAGCTATCTTGGATAAAACTGGCTCATGAGTTTTCGCAGAACAAGGGGCTTTTCTGAGTTTAAACTCTTGAGAGGGGACTACAGCAAACTGTAAATGTTACTACTTTGTTGTCTGCCAGTCTCTGAGCTGCTCTAAAAAATTCAAGATTTATTCTCTTGAAAGTAGGAGTGCTAAGTGTGTAGCAGTACTTCAACTGTAGCTGTGGATGATCATCTCAATAGTTGTATGGTACACATTAATTTTATGTGACAATTGTTACAAAAAAAGAAATATTTGCTTAACCTAGCTCCTTCTTCTTCTTTTTTTCCTTTGACTCGAATATCGTTTGTTTCTTATAACAATTGTACAACAAATCAGAAAATTCTTTTTTAGACCAGAATTGATGAAATTAGTGACTGTTTTTCAATTTACTCAAGTGTTGCGGGTTGAAATACCGCCTGAAAAAACTATAATTTGACAAAGGAAAGTGGTAGTTCCTACTAGGGTATGAGAAATCTTGAGTCGTCTTGGCTGGAAGATAAGAAAAAGGCATTGGATGAACCGAGTCCTTGTAAAATATATAGTTAGGTCTGTTTACTCAGTTCTGAAAACTCAAACTCAATTCATATTATGGATCTTCCCAATAATAAGTAACGTTAAACGACAGCAATAATTCTAAATTTCTTATCATTTTATATATATAAAAAAAAATTAATCCCCGGATAATCATGTATGAGAACATGGTATAACTACTTGGACCTTTAATGGGCTAATTGTGACAATCTCGCCTAAACCGAACATTTCACATTAGAGAATGCAGAAAGACGAACGGGACTAGAATTTAACAAGAGCAGAACAAAAAATGTAGAAATACTCAAGTAGTAAAAAATCTATTTTGATTATTCAGTTCATGGCAGCTCAATGAAGTCAGATAAAGATATTATAAACAAATAAGCAGATATTGTTTTGGTCAACTACACATTTTAATTAACAAAAGATAATAAAAAAATCTTAAGGAAATAAATCAGCTTGAAGTATGCCGTTATTGTTAGGCAACTCATTTTTGACCAATTTCTATATAACAAGAGAATGAAGCCAAACAAGCAGAGAGATGACAGTTAGATAAAGGACAATCTTGCCTATTATGCAGTTTTAAATACATTCTAAAGTCGAAACAACTTCGAAGCAAATTGTCCTTGCATATGCAATTCCTAGTGAAAAAAGTACAATGACCTGAATCCATCTAATATTCCATCCAATATTGCAATGAAAAGCAATCAAATAGCAAGTAAACTAAAACCTAAAAGGATATCCATAGGAAGTTATAAATCTTATAACAAAAGTGTATAAGATCACACTTTATTTTGTTGGAATTCAGGAGGTGACACTTTATTTTGTTGGACTTCAGAAGGGGCTTCCTCAATCGAGACTGGCCACAGGGGAAGCACAAAATAGTAACAGGATTTCGAAGGACTATCAATTTGCGAGTTTGGATATTGTATTGTAAGAAAGAATACTTTTACCAAAACTGAGATACATAGTGTCATATTCAAATGGGTGAAAAGCTACAGGCACCAAATATGAACCAAGAAAAGAGAGATCACATAGACCTTCATCACGGCTGATCCAGTGCTCCAACAACCAAAGCCTGCCTCATAGTCACCGAGTGTCCACATACTTAAACTCGTAAACCAAATGCTATTTGAAACATGAAACACTTCAAAATATCTATAAATACCCTTGATGGACATCAAACATAATCTAGTCTTTCCATCAGTGTTATGGTAATATCCTGTGTAACATATAGATTGGCAATTTTAGTGACTACGACAAGATTTAGGATCTTTATATGGATTGTAGGTAAAATACCAAATTTCCTATCCACAAAATGCAAACTCCCATTAAGAAAAACAGGCAGCTTCCTGAATGGCATAAGTTGAACTTGCTCAAAATGAATATCCACATCCCTCCATTCACTAGTTTCAGAAGAGAATATCTAAAACTTGAGGACACTGGTTATTCCACAAAACCCAACTCTTATTACTTAGTAACTAGTGACAACACTATCTTTCACCTAGGTGATGAGCCCTACAAGGCAACGAACAAAGGGACACGCATTGACACATTGATAGAGGAATTTCGACACACTTCTTGGTAATTGGATTAAGAATATAATAGTTACTAAAATCTGTCCCATATGAGCCACGTGACAATAGACGCTATTGCCTTTCGCCATAATATAATCAAGTACCTTGTCTACCTCAAGCCCACGTGCCTGTGCGGAAACAGGAAGATCAAACTTTGTAAGACAGCCTATGGATGTCATTATACACATCTATAAGTTCCTTAAAAAATCATGCTCACGAGGGATTTCTTTTACATGTCTCATTCATAAACAAGGGTCCAGAGTTTTAGTTGCATAGATGGTAATGCAATTCTTGAAACAAAAGCAGGGACAAAGAAAGGGTCGTTAATGAGGGAGAGCCATTGTTTGGAAACACATTTGAATCTAAATACACACTTCATTGGCAAACGGATGAGCAATTCAACTACGACACAATCTGGAATATAATGGAAACCCGGCCTCAAAGCCAACCCAGAGTCAGATTTTGGGACAACCCCTTTACCAGATTCCCAACCGCTATCCATACCCGGCGATGTAAATGCTTTTCGTTTCTCTGGGGCAATTTAACAAACAGTTAGTGGGCACTAATATTGTGATCGATTATTAGCATAAAATGAATGTACGAAATTAATTTTACCATTATAATCGAAGCTGCCGCATTCCAAAGCCTCTTGCGGGCTGACATTTGCAAGTGTGACTGCACCGGCAAGAACAATTCCAGCCAAAGGGAAAAGGAGTTACTATTGTATAATTATATAACATGGATGTTTTCTCAATACCATTGCCCTAATAAGCCACAATCGGAGGAGGTGAAGCCATTCTGATTCTGTTAGTTACTCTGTTGGATGGAATTGGATTGGGCGCATATATTTGATATATTTATTATATGACCCAAAAATATTTATGGCTCTTAAATGTATCTTAGATAAGATTTCCAACCAACATCCAAAATACATAATTATAATATATAAAAATTTAAAATATAATAATATAATATCGATCATAGAATTTTTTAATATTTATATTTTTTATATTGTTATGGTCTCCCTAGTCCCTAGTCCTTACCATAATGTAAAACTCAAACAAAATTGGTTAAATTGTCAGTTGATTTAATTGGTAGAAATTTTATTAGGGGTAATTTCATAAACCTCTATTGAGTTTTATAAAAATATCATAAACTCACAGAGTAATTACAAAAATATTGGAATCTCTCCTCTTTTGTCAATGAAATAGATTTATTGTTAACAAAAATTTATGAAATGACTTTATAGCCCCCACTTTCCCTAAATAATATGTATATGGATCATATTAAGAAATCTAAAATTTTAAATATTTAACTTAATTGTTAACATAATTTTATTCTTAATAGATAGAATAATAAATGCACAAACTTATATTTTTTAATTTTTAATTTTTGACTTGATAACACTCAACTAAGTTTTTGAATATATTCAATTCTTTAATTTTTCAAGTCCAAATTCAAATTTTGAACTTTTAAACATTGGTCCTCACCCTTAACCCTTCAAACCACTATTCTAAGGAATAAGGTTAAATGCAAAAAAAAAAAAAAAAAAAATCCTAAAGAAGAAATAAAATATGGAAAAAGAATTAAAAGGAAAGTTCATACATGTACTTATACAAATCTATGGAATGTTTTGGGACAGAATTACTCTTGCTATTTAATTATTTTGTTTTTATTTTTTAACTTTTTTCCATTTTTATTTCTTCTTTGTTTTTCCTTTTATTTCTTTCTCATTTCTCCCTACTACTAAACAATTGCATTTGTCTTTAAATATATAATTGATTAACTACAAAATATAATTTTTTATACGTGTATAAATGATTTAATATTTAAATTATATATGCTTTCTAATATTAGCATCATATATTAAAGTAAAATATAGAATTTGTAATTGATTATTAATACTATACTTAACAAATAAATAAACAATAAAAATAAAAGGATAAGTCAATTAAGCAATTTTTCTAACTTGAAACAAATTTTTGAATTGATTAACCGAAGTACAGCAAGCTTGGCCAAAATATGATATCCATAGGCCCTAGTATGCATAACTTTATATGCATATTTAGAAAAAAATTTAAGTTTATTAATTTGACCCAATTTGTCTTTATTTTTAGTTGTTTATTTGTTAATTTTAATATTAATAAATAAATTAATAGATAATGAAATACAAATGGTAGTAGATAGTTATTTTATGACCTCAGTCATGGTTCACATCCCGGGAGTAAGGAAAGAGATGATAAGATAAAACTCTATATGATAAAAATATAACATGCTTGTATTATAAGTATATTTCATCCAAAAATAAATTATTTTAGACAAATGCAAAAATGAAAATTATAAATTTAATCAATTAGTAATAGTAGTAAAATTGTTTACTACTAGCAAAAGAAAATGAGAAACATAAAAGGAAAAAAAAGAGAAATGAATAAAAGAGAAAAAAGAAAGAAATGAAAATAATGAAAAATAGTAGAATAATTTATTCCAAAATATAA